>JAKXYG010001137.1:0-724933 GCA_025895645.1 Cardicola forsteri
GCCCACGTTCGGCTTTACATAAATGTTCACTGCTGAATGATGCGTTTCCCGTCAAACATTCCAAGTAGCAAAGATAAAATAACAATAAAATGTGAAATCATATACATATTGGGAATGTATACACAGTCGCCTAAATGTCGTTATAGAAACAAAAACTACTAAAAACTAAAAAACGGTACAATTACAAACAGTAGTCCAGTTGTAATAATTTAATTTTTATTAATTAAAAAAAACCTGCAGTTGTTCTGTTTGCTAAATAAAACTTTTGGTTTGTTAATTGGTGATACAAAGTGTCTATGGGAAGGTATTTCAACGACATACTGTTTCCTTACAAAAATTTACTTATATTTAAAAAAAATACACAATTGAAATAATGATTACATTATTATTATATTTAATTAAGTGTTTAATGCCGATAATACCACTGTTATAATCTACACTTATAATGACAAAATTTAATAAATAAAACAATTTTTGTTACGAAAGACGGCATCTTTCGCTTCTTATATAATTGAAATCATTTAAATCGCAAATAATACCTTATAAAAATGTGGCTGTGAAATAACAATTGGCGTATTGCTGATGCATGTAGACAAATCCAACAGGCCATCCTTATAACACTTTGAAGGATTCAAGCAATAGTCCTTGTTTCCGGCTTCTGTCAACGTAGTTTGGCTCAATAGATAGGCATAGCTTGTGAGTTTATCGACTGTCATTGATTTTATATGGGCATACGTTAGAGGCCGGCAAATTTCGGGTACAAACATTTCCAATTTGTCGCCCACTTGCAGATCGGGCCTAAATATATAACCGTCCGTTCCGTAAATTTGGTTGGCCACATTTGTAGTCCAAACAGTTTGCATCGTTGCTCCATCCATCTCGAAAATATTGCCACGTTTAGCCAAATTTGCGACTCCTTTGTTTACTGCAAAATAACGATCTTCGTTGGTATGATTTAAAATGCCTTTAACATTTGAATCTATACTTTTATTGATAGCATTTAAACGTTTTAAAAGTGGATCTGTGTATCCCCATACCAACTCTTTTACTGTATAAAAACGTATTGCTGATGCAGTTACCAGTGTAGGATACAATTTTCTAAATTCCTCTTCACTAATCGTCTTTGAATTGAGCATATGTTGAAATACTGCTAAAACCGCATAAATTTGTATAACTTTATCATTTTCCGTACATCCTTTGCAGGACATTGACGGTTCAAACGAGTACGACACCTTCTGTTTATATTTGATTTGGTCATTTGCATGTTTATTGATTTCAACTTTACGTTCGGTCATTTTGTACGTGTACGGTCCAAGCTCTTTCATTTCGGGCTTGGCATAATTCAATACGCTACGAGAATTGGTTATATTGAAAAAGTAGAATTTTAGATGCGTTGTGCCTTTCGATTGGAGCCAACTAGCATAAACAAAGTTTGAACTGGTTAGTTGGGCATTTTCCAATGAAATTGATCGTTTGATGGAACTAAATGCGATAAGCAGAATGATGGCAACAAGCGACAGCGTGCCTGTTACGGCAAGGCCTATAATGTAACTTCGTCGACTAAGCATTATGAATGACTATTTTGAAGACAAGTTAAGGTTTTTATTTTCGAATAATGTTGACATGTTTTGTATACAAATTTGTAGTAATAACAACAGCGAATAAAAATTGTGGTAATTAGCACATTTGTTTATCGGTTGTTACTGAATGCATGAGGCAGGGGGCGTCATCTATATTGATAACAAAAATAATTTTTGTCAATATTCTAATTAAAATTATTTTATGTCAAATATACTACTTATATCATATAGAGTAATCGCACTATTTGTTGTTGCAGTTAACAGGGTACAAATGATTTAGATACAAATTAAAAAATACTTAAAGAAAAACAATTTTTACTGACACTATTACAAATGTCTACCTTAGCCCTCGAATGGCTGCGCTACGTTTCTATAACACCGGAATTAAATACTTTTTTACCGTTAATTTTTTTTAAATATCTTAATATTTTTCTTTGTATAAATCAATTTTTTACCACTTTTTTATTAAATGGAATCAATCAGAGTAAAATTCAACAGAAATACGTTTTTGTCCCTAAAATCCCAATTTTAACAATGTCCAAATTTAATTTCAATTAGTTTTTCTAACACACAAAAACATATAATTGTTCAAAATAAACGTAAATTTCATCATAGTGGTTTTCAAAAAAGCTTTTGAAATTAAAGTTACCTAATGAGATGTCCTTACCGCTACTACTGTCATTTAACTGCAGGTCAATACTTGAAAAAAATTTTGATCTACGATCTCTCATGACAAACAAATTACATATGAATAGCTGTGTAATATTAATCCAAGAATCATGGTTGAATATATATGTTGAGAATAATCTTATATTTCGACTTGATCGAAAAAATTGCACTAAGAAACGTGGGGGAGGCTTTATTACATACATTAATAAAGAATACTGTAATAATCCTAAATCTAAATTTGAATATTCGCAAAATGGAATTGAGTGCTTAATCAACTGCAGAAATAAATACATGTCTCACTACAAAAATATTGACATTATAAATATTTACATAGCACCTTCTACTAGCACTGTGGAAATTAATTATTTCTACGACCAACTAGTTGATTATCTTATCAATGTTGATAAAAAATACTTTAATCATATTAGCTGGTGATTTCAATCATGCGAATACTAACATATTCAAACTAATGGACCTTACTAATCTAGTTGATTTTTCTACAAGACTTCAAAAACAACTAGATTATATTTTTACAAATGCCCCCGATTACTTTTCAGTTAAACAACACGCACCTCTTTTCAACATCTGACCATTCAATAATTTGTCTACTTCCAAAAAATATACTCGAAGTATTATCATTCAAAATATTTGAAGCCTATTTTTAAATCATTCATACATGTGCGAGATACATCGAATTCAAATGTAGCATTACTTAAATCCGCACTATTGAACATTAATAACATCAATTTTAACAATCTTAACCTAAATGATGCTACTGTACTTTTTACTGACCTTATTAACAAATATTGTCCAGTAGTTAAGGTTGAGATTACAAACAATAATATTTCTTCATTAAATCTTAAAAGGCTTAGACGAGAAAAAGAGGTAGCATATAAATCTAGTCAATATACTAAATTAAAGAACTTAAACAAGCAAATTAGACTGGAAATAAACAAACTTAATAACTATGCCAATAATTATTTTCAATCAAACCGTGATTCACAATCTATTTGGAAAATATTAACAAAATTTTTAACAAATCAAAAGCAAATCAATGTAAGATGGATGCTAAAGAACTAAATAATTACTTTACTTCAAACAACTCAAACATATCAAAATTTAATCAATTAACTAAAAATTATTCAACACCTATCATCAACTTTAATATTCAAAAATTAATTAACAGTTGTAAAACAAGCTTTATCACTTGGACCTGATGGAATAAGTTGCAATTTATTAAAGCTCTGCATGCCAGCAATTGCTCCATCATTATCTACAATAATAAACAAGTCTATTATGAATTGTGAAGTAGCTGATACTTGGCGTATCTCACGAATCACACCTATTCCAAAAGTTTCTGTGTCCATCAACAAATCCAGAACATTATCGCCCAATTGCTTGCACCTCAGTGTTTTTAAAATTAACTGAAAAAATAATACTTAACGACCTCAAGCCTATATTGAACATTAGTAATGATCATTATCAATTTGTATATAAAAATAATTATTCTACTGTAGACTGTGTAGCCAGCCTTGTTCATTACATTACTGAATCGCTTGACAAAGGAAAATGTTTAATATACTGCATGTTTCTTGATTACAAATCTGCTTTCAATATCATATCAAGAAAAATTACTTAAACGTCTTGAGCTACTTGAAACGCCCAACCACATCTTCGAAACTGGCTACGAAATTATTTCTCAAAAAGAAAACAATATGCACAAATTGGTCGTAATAAATCAGAGTTAACAGAAAATAATAATGGAGTTCCACAAGGTGCAGTATTATCTCCGTTTTTATTTTCACTGTACGTAGATCCATTGCTAGTGCCGAAACCATTACTTTTGTTTAAATTTGCAGATGATATGCTATTGTGCACAAAGATTTCTTCAAACAATGATCTAAACAATTTTGAAAATTCTATTAATAAAATTGAAAAATGGTCTACTAACTTTGATCTCGATTTAAATCCATCAAAATGCAAGTTTATTAAATTTACAACGAGGCGTCCAGAGAAACAATGGAATTAAACAGAACATTTAAGTTAAATCAAACAAATATATGCACCTGTAACAAAATTAAATATCTTGGTGTACATATAAATAGCATACTTACCTGGTGTGATCATGTAGAGCATATATTTTTAAAAACCAAATCCTTATGCTACTATATAAGAAAGATTAAAGAAAACTAGATGTTAACAATTATATTACTAAATTGTTCATTACATCATGCTTTTATCCTTTGATGATATATTGCTCACCCATAATTTTTCCTGGTTTAAAACAGGATTACATTATTTCAAAAAAATGCATATCATTGGTATCAAAATCTTCAGGAATCAAATATTCTATCTTATTGAATAATATTGTTGATAAACATTTAAAATCCTGTATACAATTAGCATCAAGGATTGAAAATAATAACAATCACCCGCTACATGCAGCTTTTAACAATTCCTAAAGCTTCTGGAAAAACAAGAAGAACTTACCTGCACATGAAAGCCAAAACTAATCAATACAAAAATTCATGTCTGCCCTACCAATCCAGAATCAAACAAAATTGAACTACTAAGAAACCTATCAAAGTAGGAATTGTTCCACCTACGCATTCATTTGAACTAATTTGGACATCTCACAGTACAAGTTGTGACTCATTCTATGTACAGCAATTTTGAATATATTTTTTTAAAATCACATGCATACTATATAGACTATATTTATATTCATTAACATATGACATTCTATTTCATTTTGATCCCATTATTTGTACTACTACTTTTTTATATTGATGGTAAAAATGTATTTTATGCTGAATGTATCTCTAGTGAGATATTAAAGCTTAATAATAATAATAATAATAATAACAAATATTTGAGGGGAATATTGATTATTTGCCATACATTTCCTTAAGCATCGAGATTAGGAATAATCCAGTTTATCAACCAAATAATGTTGAAGTTGAATTTTTATCACATAAATATTTTGTCTAAGATTGTATATGTTTTGAACTATTAATATTTTTTGCTTATGACAACGGAAAGGTTGATAATATATAAGTTTAAATTGACTGAAATTGTGAATGTAACAATGTGACGCCAAGGATTTTACACTTTAAAATTAACGTATTTTAATTCTTTAAAATTGTAATAAAGTAACTATTTTTTCCTTCATTTCATTAATGTAAATATTCTTATTAATATTGTCATCATTAATATTATTATTATAAATAATACTATCATTAATATTATTATTATTAATATTATTATTATTATTATTATTATTATTATTATTATTATTATTATTATTATTATTATTATTATTATTATTATTATTATTATTATTATTATTATTATTATTATTATTATTATTATTATTACAAAACCCTTTTACTTTAAAAATGAGCATGGAGCAATAAGATAACAGTTACAGCAAAAAACAACAAAAGATTTGCATAATGGAAAACGAACATGGGACAACAACATTATTCCGTGTGTCCGAACAGTTTCCCAAACGTTTTGTTTGATCACAAACGACATTCATTTCAACTAGATCTTCCCAAATTGTTCTCAGCCAAGATTTATTCAATTTCATATGGACGATAAAATCCAATCAAAATATTTTATTCTACAATTTTGTTTTAGACTGGTTTTTTTGAATTGTTTTTCAACGTTTGTGTGTTTTATTAAAAACAGATGGATGTTTAGAAAACGAAGAAGTCTTCTTCGACTAGAAGTACAACGCTTGTACCATTCTGACATCGTACACTTGGATTGAATTCTCAATTTAATTAGATATTTTTTTCCAACTTTTGAAATCCTTCTTAAAATACTGTTTGCCTTTTTTAAATACTCATATTATTTGTTATTTTTTGACATTTGGCCTTCAATCTTGAACAGCATTTAAATTACAATGTTCGTTCTATTATAGTTCGCGTTGACCAGTATAGCAAATTTGCTACGGTCAAACAAACGTGTAAAATTTCATTAAAAACTGTGCAAATCTTTAATTATCAATAAGACCAAATAAAAATATAAAAGAAGACGGAAACTGTGAGATGAATTCATTTCCTTTATTCTCATTAGTCACAAACATAAAATTTCCGTATATATATATATATATATATATACAAAAAGAGGGAGTACAGTTGGCATGCAAACCAAACCTCAAATCGATTTCAAAAACTGTTTGAAAGCGTTGATCACTTTTCAAGCTTCGAATATGTTGAAACTCCACCCATCTGTTTATATTCACACATTGAGGTCCACTTTGTATTGCACAAAAACAGTTTGTCACTACATTGAGCTTACCTTGATTATATTGTTAATGTTTGTCTATGCTAGCGATTTGTACTAACTTATATGTTAATGGTATTCCCCTGTTTTGTATATATACATACTGATATTTTATGTTTGTGACTGAGAAATGAGAAGCGAAATGAATTCATCTCACAGTTTCCGTCTTCTTATATGTTGAATTGGAATTATAAAAGGAAACTTGATGCTTTGATTTTACGTTGTTCAGTTTTAAATGTAAATTGTACTGAACATTCAAACTGAATATTAGATGGTCATGACGTAACTATTTGGATTGTTTAAAATGTTTAAGTGTTACGTTTATTATACATATTTTATTTGATGTGTACAAGTATGCTCAAGCAAATATATGTTGCAATTAAAATTTAAAATATTTTTATTTCAATTACAAAGTAGTTAATTTTAGTTTAATTGTTGAAAAAGATTAAAAAACGTTTACTTGAAACATTTGAAATGTTTTTAATTAATTAACTTATTTTGTAAACTTATTTTTTGTATCAACTCTGTTTTTTATTTATTATTTTCACATAATTTCATATTACACTATTATTATTATTATTATTATTATTATTATTATTATTATTATCATTATTATTATTATTATTTTTATTATTATTATTATTATTATTAGTGTAGTAATAGTAGTGGTAGTAGTAATAGTATTAGTAGTAGTAGCAATAGTAGTAGTATTACAGTATTACGATAATCCACTAGTAAATAAATATTTTTATTCAACGTGTTTGGATAATTGAAAGTATAATTTATAATGACAATTGATTGTTTTATATTTGTCGAACTTTTAAATCATTTGGTTCTTTTTAAAATACGAAATAAAAAGATAACAAGACGTAAAATGTGGGATGAATTTATTTGGTATATTCTTGTCAGTTACAAACATAAAAATATTACTACGTATCTATAGACAAAATGGGGATACAGTTAACACTTGGGTCACTACAAATCACTAGCATTCACAAACACAAACATTTATTTTAGAGACCATCTGTTTTTGTACACACAAAGTATGTTTCAATGTGTAACGATAAGCGGATTCAAGTATTTTCAACATTTTTGCATCATGAGGAGCAATTAACAATTGAAAGCAATTTTGAAATCGATTTAATGTTTTGGTTTACAGTAAGTGATGTAATATGGAAGAAGTGCATGGGTAATGATTTCCGTTTGATCTCTTATTAATATAGTTGGAATTGTGTTTTTTAACCCAATTAACTGAGCAACGCATTGTCCCATCAGTATACTTATCACAGCATTGAGAATATTTTACAATAAGCTTTTAAATTATAAACATGATAACACTTTGAAGTTGATAGAAATAATAATATTCAATTTATAAAATTTTGTTTAAAAAACGGAGCTACTAAACGTGAATCGTAACTGTTTTTAAATATAATAAAATAACCATAATAATAATTAATATTATAATTAAAATTCTAATTCGGTTTGTTCAGATTAGTTCCTGTTTTTTCCACTCCTAGCATGACAACATGAAGCAGACCCGTGTCACCAATTTGTACAGAATATGACAAATTCGTTTTCAATTCACTCTCACGTCTGTCATTTCTACACAACTTTCCCATCTGTTTTGTTTGTTTAGAAGTGACGCAGTTTGTAACAAAAACATAATTGTTAAGCTGCCGGTTCAATGGGTTTTTTGACACGATACTACTGCGGACTACGGCAGAAATAGTACAGTGCACTTAGTATCAAACATTAGACTTAATTTTCTCCTTTATTTTAATTGAATACAAAAATTTGAAAACATACTGTGTGTATAACATTAGATCATTGTAAATTCCTCACGTTTTGTTTATGTCAGTGTTGTAAACTATTTGTTGTGTATCCTACATAGCCACATCAACTAATACTGGGGTGTTCAATGTAACAATCATATATATAATTATATATTTAAATGTTTATGTACATACTTTAATATAGAAAAATGTTTTTAACAAAATTATTTAAGTAATAAATTTCGAATTGTATTACTAATTTTATTCAAACAATGTTATTACCATTAATATTATGATTATGATGATGATTATTATCATTATTATTATTATTATTTTTATTATTATTATTATTATTATTATTATTATTACTATTAAAGTATGTATCATAATGTAAATTATAAATATAAAGTTATAATTAATAAGACACTCAAATCACAAAATAAAAAGTCGGCTTTATAATGTTAAAATTATTCCATTTCAATGTGTCTTTTATAACACAAATTACTGAAAATTGGTTTACATTTTAACAATAGACTGAGTATCATCAACCTTGTCTACTGTTTCTGCGTAGCCTTTTTGGTGTTTACGCACATAATGTTTGTAGTAGAACGATCCAATGATGATAAATATACTCAAACTGAAAATACTGAGAAAATTGAGCAATGTACGCATTGTGCGCGGCGCATTGTATATGTCGTGTAACAATTGCTTTCTAAATTCTATAGGTGCTATAAACGTTTTGTTGAAGTGCATTAAGGGCAAAACGAGACTTGTAACGTATTGTAACTCGAGAAAATATGGATTTTGAACGACCATCAAATTCACTTGGAACTTTTCGTCCGATTCCAAAACGCTGCCCGTCTGAGGTTCAACGACATAAGTCGATTCTACTTCATTACTCGGATGCAAACCAATATACTTTTTTTGGTATTCTTCGTCAGCCTAGTCGGGAAGAATATAAAGCATAATAATAATAATAATAATAATAATAATAATAATAATAATAATAATAATAATAATAATAATAATAATAATAATAATAATAATAATAATAATAATAATAATAATAATAATAATAATAATAATAGCAATAATAATAATAATAATAATAATAATAATAATAATAATAATAATAATAATAATAATAATAATAATAATAATAATAATAATAATAATAATAATAATAATAATAATAATAACAGTGATAATAATAATAATAGTGATAATAATAATAATAAGTGATAATAATAATAATAATAATAATAATAATGATAATAATAATAATAGTAATAGTGATAACAATAATAATAATATAAATAATAATATAAATAACAATTATTATTATTATTATTATTATCATAATACTAATAATAAAAATAATAGTAATTACTTTATTAGTTTTTACAATGCAAAAATAACTTCTAATAAATTTAATATTATAAAGCTGACATTTTTTTGTAATTTGAGTGTGTGATTAGTTTCAACTTTATACTTATAATTCGTATTATAAAATATGCTTTAATAATAATTAAAATATTAATACTAATAATATAATAATCATATAATACAAATAATAAAAATAATAATTTAATATTAATAACAATGATAGGATTAACAATAGTAATAATAGTAATTAAAATATATATATAATAATAATAGTTGTATAATAAAAATAAAAATAATAATAATAATAAAATTAACAATAATAATAACAATAACAATAGTAATAATAGTAATAATATTTATAATAGTTTATCTAAGGTTTATTATTTTATTTATACTCTAACCTAATAAATTAGTCTTTTCTGCAATTTATTTTCACAAATGTTTACTAAATGATTCAAAATGGTGTGTGTTGAAAAAGAGTATCAATTGACGTTTTCAGCTTTCAATTCTATTTTTGTAAACTATTACTGCTAGAGAAGATAAAGAGGAAAGGCCAAATTGTAAAAATGCGTCTTAGTGTTGCCTATAAACACACACGTGACTAATTTGCTCGATTAATACAGCGCATACAACGGTGAACATTGTACCGCTAGACTTGGCATCCTGTTCGACTGCCGCTCAAAACTGTTTGACGTCCAAATATCCACTTATAACAATACAACAATCAGACATTGAACCCCGATCAAGCAAGCATTTTACCTGATTAAAATGGGGTTGTGACATGACAATGGATGAATTGACGATGCATGTCGACATGTCCAACAAGCCATCTTTGAAACAGTTGGGATAGTCGAGACAAAAGCCCTTGTTCATTTCGAACTTGTTTGCCGATGAAAAGGTATGTGGGTTCAAATTGTATCGATTGACTGTCAATCCGTCCAACTTGAATTCATATTTGAATTGGTAAGTTGCCGACAAACACATGTCGGGCATAAAGACGTACAAATCTTCATTTTTCTCAATCATTGGATGAAATAGTTTACCGTCCGTTCCGCATACAATATTGGCGTAGTTCGATTTCCACACGTTCATCAAATGTTCGTTCATGTATTTCACAACGCTGCCTTTCGAATGGACGTTGTGCAGTCCGTCGGAAGCGACCATTTTGTGACCATTGGTCCTTTGGCCAAATAGCCCCATCACGTGTGAATTTTTTGTAAACACTTTCAAGGTATCATCTTCGTAGCCCCGAATCAGGTCGATGACTTTAAACTGTTTGATCAATGTTCCTGCATCGAACAAAGCACTTGCTATTCTACTATTTTTGCTATCATGAAAATAATAATTGGCCACATGTACTAGAACTGGATTGACTTGAGTAATGGAATCGTTTTCGGTACAATGGGGACATGACAAATGCGATGAAAAGTGAAATTGTCGATTAGTTTCAAAAGAAATTTCGCCACGTTTAGAATTGTAGGCAACGTGTACCTTTTGGTCATACACATTGTACGTATAGGGTCCAATCTGCGACAAAATCGGTTTGAAACCTAAACGAAATTGTTCAGGATTCGTCAAATTGAAAAAGTACACTTCAATTGAAGTTTTGAACTTAGAATTAATCCAGTTGTCAAAATATTCTTTGTTGGTCGGTGTCAATTGGGTTTTTCTGACGAGACTCGACTTGTTGATGTATGAATAAGTTGCGGTCAAAATAATGCAAGTTAGGCACAACGTTGCACTCAATACCAAACCGATGATGTAATGTTTATGGCTAATCATGGCTACGTGTTTTTTCGAAATGCAACGTTTGAGCAGGTACTTTTATGCCATTTGAACACTGATGGGTCTGTACGCGTGCACACGCATGCATACAAGCAACAACAACAACAACAACTGAAAAGAAAAATAAATAAATGAAGTGTTTAAAATTTACAAGTTATGCATACAATTGTTTCTCAAATGAATTGTATTGTTTAGAAGAGAGGTATTTCAGTGCATAATAACTTACTAGATTATTGGTCTTTAAAAATTTAAATTATTGTGTAACTACTAGTTGTAGCTTTATTAACAAAAGGGGCTAGAAAGTGGTTTCAAAATACTAATGTTATTGATATTTTTCTTCTTCTTCTTTTTTTCTTCTTATTATTCTTCTTATTATTATTACAGTAGTAGTAATAGTAGTAGTAATATATAATAGGCATTAGCTATAACTCCGCCTAGTTTGGATTAGAAATGATTCAATCTAGCCAGTCCCAAGCCTGGATAAAGGAGGAGGTTTGAGCGCAAGGTTGGCAACCTGACCTTTGTAAAAATTTATACTACTGCGGAAACAATAAAAGATGACGCCATTCCGGCAAACAACAACGTTTCTGGATGGCAAAGTAACCAGATGACAAGGTTGAGTGAAAGCCGAAAGAAAGCGCAATCTTCGATTTGCAAAATATGTAATGCCAACGAGACTTTGTTATTGTTGTTGTTGTTTTGCTGCAATTGTTGTCTTATTGCCCCATGCTTATTTTTAGAGCAAAAGGGTTTTGTATAATAAAATAATAATATAATACGGCTATAAAAAATAAATTTGACAAAAGTAAACAGTTTTGTCAATTTTTATAAACAGTAATACCGTCACAAAGATGTTTTACAAAAAAAACATTTTTAGCAAGTGTACATTTGGCAAAAACTATACAACAGCCGGCATTCAATACCGGTAGTGTGACTTAATTCCACGACTATTTTGCCTTGAGTTTAGAGCTCTAAACACCTCTTCCACTGTAGAACGCCGTTACTTATCTACATTCGTTGTAATAATAATAATTTTGAGAATTTGAGTAATAAATGTATACAATTCTGCCTCTACCAATACTACTACTAATAGTAACGTTTATCTTCCTCCATATAATACATTTTTAACTTGGATTAACATCGATCAAGAATAACATTATAAATGGGATTTCTGTGAATGTAGTACACTAGTTTAAGATACTTTCAACAAATAAAGAAATAACAAAGTGGTAGGCATTATTACAAAATAGCTGTAGTAGTGTTAGGCTGTCTAAGCATGAGTAAACAGCAATAGTCCAATTTGAACTGAACCGGGGATGGCCTTGGGGTACAGGGCTCGATTTGGATCTGGTAAATAGTTCATTACCGACTCACTAAATACAGGCTTGCGTTCGGCTTTGCTACCATGTCTACTGCTAAAAGATGCGCTTTTTCCGTGTAAAACATTGAAAGTAGTAAACAATAAAAATAATAAAATAAAAGTTGTCTGGTACAGAAACCGAATCTCGAACCATCAAACATAATTTTGTTTTACATTATATTAATATGTATATTATACAAAACCCTTTTGATTTAAAAATAAGCATGGGGCAATAAGACATCAATTACAGCGAAACAACAACAATAACAAAGTCTCGTTGGCATTGAAGATTCTGCAAATCGAAGATTGAGCTTCCTTTCGGCTTTCATTCAACCCTGTCATCTGTGTAACTTTGTTATCTAAATACGTGCAATCACTTCTTTGCCGTTGTTTCCCGGAATGGCGTCCTTTTGTATTGTTTCCGTAGCAGTATAGATATTTTATAGAATCCAAGTTGCTAACCTTGCGCGCTCAAACCCTCATTCTTTATCCAGGCTTGGGACTGATTAGATTGAATCATTTCTAATCCAAACTAGGCGGAGTTGTTTTATATTGTATTTGTATCAATTCGTTTATCAAAATTAAACCAATGTTCACTTACTTAAAATTTTAAACTCAGATAAAAAAATGTCTCTGTTATTAATTGTAGTTTCGATATACAATTTGATTCATCTGCTAGCAAAGTACTCACATTTGCTTTACCAATCTCGATTGATTAATATTTATTATTGAATGCATTATGCGTTAATACTTCGCTAGAGATACATTCAGTAAATAAGACAAGCATTTATAAAATGAAAAATTAATAATATTCGTTGTTCTAAAGTTTTAATTTCCAATAGTGGTGATATTCCCAATTGTTGCTCTTTCACGTAGGTGCCAACAGACAGGGGTATAACTGGGCTTTCACTGGATTTCCGTTCAGTAAATAGATGCTAGCATATACCAAAGGTATTTCAGGGTATCTATCTGCCATATGCAACCGGTTAAACTTGACGATCCGTCAACTGACTTCATCAATCCCGAAAAAGATCGTTTCGTCAATTCCTGTTACGAGGAAGCGATCTTTTAACCGATAAACTTTATTATTATTATTTATGGTTATTGGCTTAGGTACTTCAGTAGAAGTAGTTTTCAGCACACAAAAAATATGTACAATTATCAAAATACAATACAATTAGCAGTATTTAACATTAGTCCAAAAATAAGTAAATAAATAAGTAAAGTAAGATTAAATTACATAGGCTAAAAAAAACTCAAAATCAACGCATATTCAAAAGTCATGTTCAATATGATATGCGTAAAGAGGCATGGTATTATTTAGGGGACACAATGGTTAATAGTGTACAAATATAACAGTATACATGAAATGCGAATCTTTGCATAGGAATTGGAATTATGTCATGATGTTATATTTTATGTTGTGATATTTTCAATACAAAATAAAAAATTTCTTTTGAATTAAAATTGCATTGTTATTTTTATTCATTATTTTATTTTATTTTATGTTTTTCTACTTTGAATGTTTTACGAAAAACGCATTGTTCAGCAGTGGGCAATTTGGCGAAGCCGAACGTGGGTCCGCATTTTTGTGCCGGTGGTTGGATTCGAACCCCGATGCCCACCGAGGTCTCAATTAAGTGCTGTAATTTACAAGAGGGTATTCATAAATTTTAGTTATTTTTCATTTCATTTTCTTTTTACATGCCTTTCGGCAGTGGATATTTTAGCGGAGTCGGTCGTGAGAATTGAATCAATGCCCACCCAGGTTTAAGCTAAGCGTTCTGCTGCTAGACGTTTTTGGCAATTAAATAAATAATAAAATAGAAATATAATTTGCACATTCGGATTGGTTGATATATTGCAATTACGCAATACGACCAATTTTTTATCATTACACTTAAAGGTCTTTACAACAAATATTATTATATATTATACAAAACCCTTTGGCTTTAAGAATAAGCATGGTAATAAGACAACAATTACAGCAAAAAAACAACAACAACAAAGTCTCGTTGGCATTGAAGATTTTGCAAATCGAAAATTGCGCTTTCTTTCGGCTTTCACTCAACCTTGTCATCTAGCCAGTCCCAAGCCTGGATAAAGGAGGAGGGTTTAAGCGCAAGGTTGGCACCTGGCCTTTGTAAAAATTTATACTGCTGCGGAAACAATGAAAGATGACGTCATTTCGGCAAACAACAACGTTTCTTTACAACAAAACAACATAGAAAATGCACCGCTCCTCAGATAGAGTTTTTTTATCAGCAGTGGTGCAATAGCTAAGTTGCCACACACGTGACTTAAATACTTTGAATCCTCCTTACCGACATCTCTTCTGACTAACCTGTAACTCCAATTACTAAAACGTATTTATTGTAAACGACGTTGAAGTAATGAAACGATTGTGAAAACAATCCTGCTATATTGACTATAATAACGAGTAACACAAGTTTTCTTCTTCTTTCTTTACAGTTTTTCCTTCTTTTATGAGGGGTCACTAAATAATGAGTAGGACAAGCAATGACAGAATACAAATAGCAACAAATAAGGCCAATTTTGAATACAATTTAAACGACTTTTTGATGTTAAATATGCAAAAACGTTTGCATTGCTGCAAACAATGTTTCTAATCCAAACTAGTTTGGATTAGAAATCATTCAATCTAGCCAGTCCCAAGCCTGGATAAAGGAGGAGGGTTTGAGCGCAAGGTTGGCAACCTGACCTTTGTAAAAATTTATACTGCTGCGGAAACAATAAAAGATGACGCCATTCCGGCAAACAACAACGTTTCTGGATGGCAAAGTTACCAGATGACAAGGTTGAGTAAAAACCGAAAGAAAGCGCAATCTTCGATTTGCAAAATATGTAATGCCAACGAGACTTTGTTATTGTCGTTGTTGTTTTGCTGCAATTGTTGTCTTATTGCCCCATGCTTATTCTTAAAGCAAAAGGGTTTTGCATAATGTATATATATATATATATATATATAAACAATGTTAAATGATATATTTTGGAGTTGTCAAATTATCAATTATTTCATTTATTAATTCGCTTGTTACAAAATGACAAAAACTGAAAACAAATATCATTTTGTGTAAATCTTTTATTTCATCACCGCACATTTCTCGCTTATTATTATTATTATTATTATTATTGCCAGGGTGGTTTAGCGGCAAAGCGCTCGAATTTGGACCTCGGTGGGCATGGGTTCGATCACCACAACCGACACATTATGCAGACTCACGTTCTGCTTCGCTACAATGTCCATTGCCGAAAGATGTTTCTTGTAAAACATTCAAAGCAATAAACATTTTAAAAAAATAGTAACTATTATTATTATTAGTTCAAAACCCTTTTGCTTCAAAAATAAGCATGGGCAGCAAACTTATTCCATGCTTTTAAACATTTGCCGAACGTTTTGTTTGATCCCACAATACATTCATTTCAATGAATGATTTTTAGCCTACTTTTCTGTGAACTACCAATCTTTTACCATCTTCAATTGTTCATTTCAAAACCGTTCTTGCTGTTCTTTCGGGTGGTAAACGTAGAATTTGATCAAGTAATTTGCTTTGACTAATTGTAATGATGTCATGTAGTGAACATGAGTCAGTTCTTCTCATGATTTCATTATTTGTAATAATAATAATTATTATTATTATTAGAGATAAAATTCATTATTAATAATAAATTCCATTTTCCTGATAAGTACAATGTGTATTTCCTACTTAAATTTATAAGTCAATACACTACTAAACTAATCGTTACAGCTATTGCACAATCGTATAGCGATTAATCTAACAACCAACATATAATAATAACTATTATTGCATAATGTAACTCTTTTACTATTTAATAACATACAAATAAATTATTAATAAATAACTAATCTGGAAAATTACATATTTAAGATAACTACAAAACATAACTTAGAAAAATAAATAATATAGATTATGATTGATTGAGTACCTTTATTTCAACAAAAAAAAATGAAAAACTTGAAAACATCAACTCGATTCGCATTTTAAAAATATGAATTAGAAAATACTCTACTTGTATGTTAAATCGCATAGTTTATTAATGATTCATTGAATTCTATTTAAACGTTTACAAAAAAACAACACAAGAAACGTGTTTAAAATTTGATTTGAAAAAAAATTGTTTCGCTCATATACAACACGGCCTACAAATATTTGCCATCAACATTATTCAAAATAATTCGACGTGTGTTTGGCTTTTACTATTGTTATTTGTTTGACAATCAATATTCTCCAACTCATACATATTATTATTATTATTATTACTATTAGTATTATTATCATTATTATTATTATTATCATCATCATCATTAATTTTGTTATATCCATGTATCATCTGCTTGCCGAAATGCTTGTAATAGCACCATCCGACAATAATTAGAGCAACGAGACTCGATACATGAATGAGTACAAACAAATGGTACATAAAATTTGGAACGGACAATTCTAGTTCGAGCAAGCGGTGTCGAAAGTTGTGTGAAGTAATTAGGGTACGATTGACAAATACGAAGGGTACAACAAGCCGGCGGTCTGTTCGATAGAGGGCGATGGCGTCCATTGCAGGTATGACTACGTTGTATTGCAGTTTGCGGTCGAATTGCAGTACAATGCCCGTTTTGGGTTCGACAATGAGTGACGTTTGGCATTCATCGGTTGGGTGCAAACCAACTACTTCCGATTGGTAAGTTGCATTCACCTGTTTGATAAAAGAATAAATCAATAATTAAACATCTTTTTTCTGTTTCACCGTATTTTGTGCACTGCTTTTAATAATCATGGGAATAATGTAGCATTGTTCGAGATCGGGTAATGGTCTAGCAGTACAGCACTCGACTTGGATCTGGTGGACATGGGTTCGAATCCCACCACCAGCCTACGGCCCACGTTCGGCTTTGCTAAAATGTCCGCTGCTGAAAGAAGCGTGTTTCGTAAAATCCAAAAATGTCCAATATGATATTTGGGGACTTACAAAGTTTTTCTACCCAAACAATTTACTGATCATTTTTCCTTAGGCTTGTTCTTTTCGCTTTTGTTCAGACTGAAATCATTGCAATGCGACTTTTTCAAATTGAACTCGTTTAATTTTTGAACATTTATCAATAACATTTTCCACTTGTGACTACTTAATTAATCATAATTATTAATTTTTCCTTTAAATGAACAAAATATACATTTTTATGAGTTGTATTCACTTGTTCGTTTAACTTCTGTTATTATATTTAATTGACAAGCAAATGCTGGGCAAATAACTAAAGACTAAGTGTCGTTAATTAACGAGTTTTGAATTCAATTATTATGCAACATTTGCGTTATTATTATTATTATTATTATTATTATTATTATTATTACAAAACCCTTTTACTTTAGAAATAAACATGGGCTGTAAGACAACAGTTATAACAAAAAATAACAACAAAGTCCCATAATTCAAAACAAATATGAGACAACAAAATTCAAACATTTTGCTAAGCGTTTTGTTTGATCCCATCATATAGTGAACGAGAGTCAGTTCTCCCCATAATCTCATTATTTGAAATATGATTGCGCCAGATAATTTTTTAAATACTTCTAAAACACCGGCGATGAAAAACATTCACCATCTTATCAATCTTGTCTGTTTGCTTCCACGTTTCACTTCCATATATTGCCGTAGGAATGATTATTGATGCGTACAAACTAAATTTTGTCTTCGTGCTGATGGAAGAAGATAACCATATTGATTTGAGTTTATAAAAGACTGACATTGTCTTTCCACGTTTGGTTTTAACATCAATTTCGGTTTTTCCGTCTTTACCAATAATGCTTTTCAGATATGTAAAGGAATCAACTGTATCAGACTATTTTGTCCACTAATTTTGATGGGCAAATCATTGCTTGACATAGTGCACATCACTTTCATTTTTAAACAGTTAATCTGTAGTCATTAAAAATGTATTGCAAACCCCAACCCTCAAACCTCTAGTAATAAATGATGTAGAATCGGTTTTCAATTTCCAATAACATCCATTTTCTATTGGTCGAGTTTTTATGTTGGAAAAAAACGAGAAATTGATTAGACAGTTATTGACAAAAATGTTGGTGAAACTAACGTTTGGTACAACTTTGAGAATAAATATGATAGGTATCAATATATTTTTTTATTTGATCTTGATAAAAATATTAGAAGATGTATGATGAATTCATTTCGTATATTCTCAATAATCACAAACAGATAGTTATAGTGATATATGTATATAAATAACATAATATAACATACGTTGGTAACAAGTTGGAATAACTTCTCGAATTCCTAAACAAAAAGATTGTGGGATGCGAATTAAAGATGGAGAGATCAATGAAGTTTCTTGGCTAAAAGACCGCTTTTTTCAGACGATGTCGATGTTCACAGGAATTGCTGAGGCAGTTTTCTCTAGCGTTCACCGATTCACAAACTCAACCGGCTACATGTAGTAAGTAGTTATCTTAAGATACTTTTCAAGTATTTTGGATATTTGCTAGCACCCACTCGCTAAACGGGAATCTAGTGAAAACCCAGTTATACTGCTGTGCTCTCGATCCCTGCTGTTATTAGTCTAGATGTCTGTTGGTACCTAGTCCAGGATGCACCACGTGGAGGAGAAACAGTTAGGAATATCACCATTATTGGAAATTGAGACTTTAAGAGCATTACTCAAATCTTCAAGATGATTAGCATTCCAGTGATATATATATATACTGTTGACATTGAAACTCTGCCCAGCGAAGATCAGAAACAAACCGATCTCGTCAGCTCTAAGCCTGGATAATGAAGGTAGTTTTAGCAAAATGGGAATACAGCTGTAAATAACTTACACCAAAACTATTTAATGGCTATAATGCTTTAAATAAGGTTTAGTACAGAACCAAATGGATAAAACTGACCAAAATAATTACTATAACAAATAATCAGCATTAAATTTTGAACAGACGCGTATTATAAAAATAAACGTAACCCAACCGTGTCCTATAGGCAACATGCCAGGTACAAGTCCTAGTGGAACCGTGCTTGTCAGCGGTAGTATTTTACAGCATTGGATGACACTCGACACATTAGCAACGATCAGATTTACTAAAAATAATAAATTTATAAGGTCAGTGTTAGCCACCCGTAGCTTAGTAGTCTAGGCATTGGCCTGGTATCAAGTTCGTTCAATTTTGTGTGTGTAAGACTTGAAAGGAATGCGCTTCTGATAATTCCATACAAGGATAAAACAACTGTATAGTGCCCCTGATAGACTAAAACCAAATGGATTTATTATTCAAGCAAATGCAACAAATCTAATATTTCGCCCTTTAAAACCCATCTGTAAGCATATTACAACTGTGGTATATTATATTGAACAAAATCAGTAGTGTATTTATTAAAACAATGTACTCTGTGTTTTTGGCAGTGTTATAGATGACTGTAGAACTGGATTTATGATTGGGCAGATACGGCTTTAAGTCCCATATTCGCTGAAAAAAGGTTTTCTTTCAAATATTTCAACATTAATAATAGAAGGAAAAAGGGATATATTAACGGGTTTTTTTTGTTTCCATTATAATTTCCTTGCTCACTGGGAAGTCTGATTTTAATTGATATTTTATTCCGGATTGATTGAATGATTATTGTAAAATGAATCTGTTCATGTTATGAAAGTATTCATTAGCTTTAATGTCATTTATGGCAATAATTACATTATTTTGCACTTTTCTGCCATTTCCTTATTTATGTTAACGGTGGAAAACGTTGATAGCGTAAAACATCTTGTTTGTGTATATTGTAATTTTGAATGCACATTTATTGAATTACTTAAGGTAATAATAAAGTTATTATTATTACTGTTACAATTACAATTAATATTATTATTATTATTATTATTATTATTATTATTATTATTACTATTACAGTTATTTTAATATTATTATTATTATTACAATCACTATTATTACTAGTACAACAACTACTATTATTATTACTATTGTTTTATTTTATTATTATTATTACTACTACTATTAGAATTACTACTACTGCTACTATTACTGCTACAACTATTATTGTTATTATTATTGTGATTATTACTACAATTACAATTACTGTTACTACTATTGTTATTATTGTTTTATTATTATTATTATTATTATTATTACTACTATTATTTACGTACTCGAAAAAAGTGGGGTTGTGAAATGACAATGGGAAAATGAGGCATGCATTTTGACATATCCAACAATCCATCTTCAAAACAATTTGTATGGTCTAAACAAAATCCCTTATTCAATTTGTAATTTTTCGCAGCTTGAAAGGTTGACTTGGATAATACAAATTTGTACACTGTAATGCCATCTAATTCAAATTTTGAATCATAGTCAAGTTGAACAGAACGACATATGTCGGGTATAAATATAGTCAAATTGTCTTTTTGGGTAATGTAGGGCTGAAATAATGTGCCATCTGTTCCCCTTATTTCATTGGCAATGTTTGTCATCCACATATTCATCGTTTCATGTCTGTTAAATTCCAAAATAGATGCACGCTTGTCGACATTTTGTACGCCATCATCGACAATTACATGGTCGCCATTTTGAATTTTAAAAATACCGGGCACAAATGGTGAAACGTTGCACTTTTGTGTCGCTAATAATTCCAAAATTGGATTTGTATGTCCCCACATCACATCACGAATTTTTAATTTTCTGACAAGACTGATTTGTGGATTTGCTTTCAAAATGTGTTTAATTATTTTGGCACCATCTTTGGAATACAAATTGTAGGCAGTCAACAGGCCCACATTTACCTGAGTAAGCCAGTCGTCTTCGGAACAGGAAGAACACGACGTTTGGTTGTCAAATTCAAAACGTGTTTGATCGACAAACTCAATTTGACCAGGTTGGTGAATTACGCGATTTTTGCGTTGGGCTACTTTGTACGAGTAGGGACCTATTTGTTTGACAATTGGCTTTGAACCCATGAGAAAGTCATCTGGATTGACTAAATTGAAAAGATAAACGTGTGCATAAGTCAGTGTTTTAGACTGAATCCAATCTTGATAAATTGCATTTGTGGGTACCAAATGCGTTTGAATAATCAATAGTCGTTTTATAATTGCATTATAATTGCTAATCACGATGGCCGATATAATAATTAAAGTGGCGATAACAGTCAAACTAAAAATGTAATTTTGTTTACTCAGCATGTTGATAATAATAATAATAATAATAATAATAATTTATTAAAATAACAATTCAAGCATTTTTGTTTTTTAATTTTGTTAACTAATACGCAGTGTGTAACATAAAAGACTGATCATTTAAACTAATGACAATTTTTATTTACTCTTGTGAAATATGTAGTAGACATGTAAAAATAAAATCAATATATTTTTTAATATTTAGCGCCTTAATTATACAAATCATTTTTCATTTAATTGACTAGTTGCACGTAAATGGATTTTTATTTTTGAAAAATGTGGTATTTTTTACAAAAACATGCACACAAAACAAGCACAAAATACAATTGTGAAAAAATATTATTGAAAATACAAAACCTAGGTGGGTTACCATTTTAAGTTTTGTGTAACAATGAAATACGTAAATTGTATTAGAAATGTTTTCAAGTGTTTTTTCAATTTCTCAATTTTTAATATTAAAAGTAAGGAGCTTTTAACATTATGGAATTTGGTTTAATCATAACCCATTATTAGATACTTGTTTGTTTGTGTGTTTTGTAAATTAATTGTGTTGCATTATTGTGATATATATATATATATATATATATATATATATATATATATATATATATATATATATATATATATATATATATATATATATATATATATATATATATAGATATAAAATAAAAAAAAGATTAAAAATAAATTATTTTAATCAGTTTTAAGCCTGAATAAAAAAGATGGTTTGAGTCCAAGATTAGCAACCTTGTTTTTGTAATATATATATATATATATATATATATTGCTACAGAAACAATAAAAGAACGCCATTCTTGCAAACAATTGAAAAAAGTGATAGAAAAACTCAGATGACATAGTAAAATGAAAGCCAAAAAAATACTCAATCTTTTATTAGCAAAATTTTTGATGGAATGAAAAAAATTAGTTGGTAAAATTCTACGTATACCGTCTGACAAACAAGCAAGAACGGTTTTGGCATAGACAATTAATGATGGTGAAAAAATGTTAAAAAAGAACACAAAAGATTTGATTGAGATCTATTTACAAAAATCTAATTAAAATAAATATCTTACAAAATTAAACTAAAATATTAGCAAAATGTTTACACACAGAATTATTTTGTTGCTCAATATGTTTTTTTTAATTATGGGACTTTGATATTGTTTTTGCTGTTATTATTATTTTGTTGTCTTTTGTTCATTTTGAAGCAAAACGTTTTTTGTAATAATAATAATAATAATAATAATAATAAATATGATTAAAACAAATATGGCATATTAGTTAATTTTAGTCTGTCTAATATCGTTATTTAAAATTATTTAAATTATTTATCTGAATTGTTTAAACTTATTATAATTAACTTTTACGTATAACACAAAGCATAGTTAGACAAAAATGGTGCAGCCACGCAGCCTTGACGGACACTACTGAATTGTCAATCTCCTTTCCTATAAACAAGGACAATTATAGCACATTGCCAATCTTTACGATACTAGGCTGTTATTTCTAATGTGCCATGATGCCATTGTAGTCTTTAATAAGCCATAAAAACCAGTGATCTTGAATTTGGGAAACTTTGGTTTGCTCCAAGACGGATTTTCAGGATTTTAGGATTGTACACGAGTTGAGTAGATCAAAACGCCATTTAGTGCTTAGTTTTAACTTGTCCCAAATGCTCAGAGAGAAATATGTATTGATGACAAAGTAAAGGAAGATTAGATACAGAAAAAAATTTGTAGGTAGTTGAGGTTAGCAATTATAGAAAACAATCAAAAAATTATAAATATACAAAAATAATAATAAAACAAGTTACGTATTACAATACAAAAACACTGAATAATCTTCAAAAAAGAAGAAAAGAGCAAAGGATGAATAACGCTTCAATAGATGTGTAGCGTGACGCAAGCCTCACCTTGCGAGTGTGGATTAAAAACATTTTTAAACAAATGTTGTTAAGATTAATTTTCATGTCATTTTGCTCAAAACGTTGTCATGGAAATAATAAGTAAATAGTTGAACAAACTTATTTTTCAACTCTTACAAATTTTGTGAACAGTGTAAGGAAATTATATAGGATGGTACGCAAACTTGGAACTAATGAACAGCAGCTGTCTAAAACGCCTAATCTGTAGCTTTTTCTTATTAACGACTATTACATGGGTTAAAGTTAAAAATAATCTTTTTTAAAATTTTTCCAACTGTTCCAACATTTTGGTTAAAAAATGTATTAAGAACAATTTAATATTTATTTTTTAGCATTTTCCAGCAATGACTGCTTAATTAAACATTATTAATCAAGGCATTTATTAATTTATTCTTTATTGAATAAACATTACATTTTGTTTTATAAGTTTTATTCTTTTGTTAGCTTTAAATACTGTAATTTGTATAATGTTTTTACGTGATCAAGTAAACACTGGTTTTAGTTTGTTTGCTTTCTGTTATGTAGGTAAATAACATAAGACCAATTACCGATTATTTAATTTGATCATTATACAACACCCCTCCTCCTTGTTAAACACGTTGTTTTAACTAGGAAATAATAAATGTATCAACTTGTCAATATAAAATTAAATTGTACTATTTACATTAGCAACTGTTAGCAAATAAATAATTTTACAAATTTATTGTCATCATTAAATCAGGTTCTTTAAGTTTTACTCATTAAAAAATAGGAAAAAAATAAACAAAAAATAGTTATTTAAAAAAATTTAAACATTTAGAGTAAATTGAGTATTATCAAACAAAAATATTTTAAAGCTTGTAGATATTTTTGTAAATCCAAAAATAAAATAAAGGAAGAAATTTTGAGAAAATTTATTTATTCAGATTTTATTTCTATTGGTTATAAAAGGGTCGGTTTTGAATAATTCTATAATTGTTTATTCTAAACGCATAACGGGAAGAACCTGTCTTATTTTTAGGCTTCGTCAATTGTTTTACAGCTTTATTTAGAATTGGAGTTGTTAATTGCTGTTGATCACAAGCCAACCATTAACACGATGAATTCGAAATAAGAATATCAGGAAACATTATTTATTATTATTTTCTAATTTAAGCTACTTTGAATGTTTTACAAAAAACATATTTTTTAGCAGTAAATATGTTTAACAAAACCAAATGTGGGTCCTGGTTTAGTGCCGGTAGTTTTGATCGCTAACTTTTCTAACCCTTTGTCTGAAATTCTATACTTGTCATTAAGTATTTTCCGATTAAAAAAATTGTTAAATTATTTTTTTTGTAATTTGGCGATTTTTTCAATATTGATTACATTTTACAAAATTGCTAAAATTATTTTTAACAATAGATCTACCTTGTATTTTGAAACAATTTGCAATTACTATTAATATTTTACCTGTTACATTTTTGATAAGCCGTAAATTTTTCGTTATATGTTTGATTGCATTAAAATAAACATTACTTTTTGTAGTTTTTATTTTTTATATTATAAAAACTTATTTTTTATTTTACATTATATTTACCCGTTTATTGTCATAAATTTTAAATTTTTTCTACACTTTTTACCTTTTTAATTTTAATGTTTAAATTAATTAACAATATTAAAATAAATAAACGTTTTTATTATTTTACAATGTAATTTTTTATTAAATTAAAACTTATTATTTATTATACATAAATCTTATTTAAATAAATTAAAATTTACGTTAGTTGTTAAAAGCGCGAAATTTTAAAGTACAAATGAAATTGCGGTCTTCGGCCCGTGTATTAGTATGTTTTAATTTTTCTACGTTTATCACACATTGAATTTTAAAAAAATTATATGAAAGGATTTTTTTTATTTAAATTTTTTTAACCGTAGTTCGTAGCTAGCCTGGTTGAGCCCGAGATTTGCAACCCGGCCTCTGTAAAAATGGAACTGCTAAAGAATCAACAGGGGGACACCATTATGTTAAACTTTAACAGATAATTGAAAACATAATTCCGACGGTAGGGTTTTGGCGAAATTCGAACAGAATTTCAATTTTTAAAGATAAAATTTTTATGTATAATTACGTGGAACAATCTTGTTGCCCCGTTTTTTTTAGAGCAAAAGAAATTTGAAATATTAATTTAAAAAATAATTTTATTAAATATTAATTTAAAACAGTAATTTTAGACGTTTGTTTTGAAGTATTTGTAAAATTTATGTAGGTCGTTTTCAATTTATCAAAATTTTATTTAAAAATGTGTTATATATATATATATATATAATCTTCCCGTTGGTGAGGTCCCTAGTTTCGGTTGCATACGGTGGTACTAAGTAAATTATTTTTAAAATGTTTTTTTATTTGTTAGACTTGGTAAGGTGAAATGAACTTAAGGGTTCACTTCGTTAATTTATTGATCAGATTTAAGATTAGCAAATGTAGATAGATCAGCAGTTTTATCCGAGAAGGTTAAGAAGTTATGACATGGTTAACGTAAACCATAATCAATGGAAAAATTGTATCGTAATATTTTAGTGTATTTTGCAACCCATATTTATTATTATCATTATTGTTTAAATTTTTTTTGATTTTGGTTGGTGACGTGGTCACCTCTTTATTATTTCCCATATTTATACGACATGTAGAACGATCGATTTCGATGGCTTGACAAGCGTAGACAAACGTGGAAGAATAACAAAGTTTCTTGGCTAGTAGACGGCATCCTTGTGACGTCGCCACTGTTCGCAAAGATTGACGAGACCGCCTGATTTTTTGTCAGGGTTATCTCCCTTAGCCCAAGGGCTACATATGATATACGTATACCTTTAGATACCTTTTAAGTATCCTGGGTGTATGTTCGCACCTACCCGCCGTAACGGAAGCCCAGTTATACCGCTGTGCACTCGGACCCTGCTGTTATTAGTCTAGATGCCTGTTGGCACCTAGTCCAGGATGCACCACGTGGAGGACTAACAGTCAGGAATATCACCATCATTGGAAATTGAGACTTTATAAGCATTACCCTACTACACAACGTATGTTGGTTTCTAATGTTTCTGTTGAATTAAGTAATGCTAATCAAGTCTCCATTTGTAATAAATGAATTATCTTGGATTTTTACATGTATAAATACACAACGGTGCGATTAGGTTTCGCCGTGGTTGATGAGTGCAAGAATACTTTGAGAGTAATTTAAAGTTTTTTTAAAAATAATATGCATTCTATTTGTAGCCATTAAGTTAAAGCAGCCAACTCCAATAGAATTTTTGTAAATAGTTCTGTTGTCACAAGGATATATATATATATATATATATATATATATATATATATATATATATATATATATAGCTAGAATACTTCATTCTTTCTACACAATGCTGTGCATATAATGTTTTCTTTACATAATAAATAGGAGGAAATTATTCGAGGTACTCTGCAAGTACGGATATAATGAAGAGATGATCATTTTAGGTGTTGCATGTTTATTTTTTTTAAATCTTTTTGTTTAGTTTATAATTTAACTTTCTTTTTTATTTGTAAAGCGTCCAAGAAAGTCTGAAACTGTTGACAGTCAATGTGGATTAGGTTATAAGGCTTTAGTTTGTAAACCGAAGTCTCAAAGTTCAGAAAAATTATTTAAAGAAAGGATAAAACAGATAAAAACTGTTAATATTTCTAACAATACCAATAAAAAGAATCCAAAAAATAATATATTATTAACTGTTACCAATTCCAAAGCTGACTCAAATTTAAAGCAACTTGACGTCAGGTGTTCGGATCCTTATGATTTTAGCAACTTGGGTCTTAGCGATGATGATGACACCACAAAAGATAGTGTTACTTTTGGATCAAACAAGCTGATGTCACGCAAGGGAATTACTGCTTCGACCTCTTCACAATCATTGTCCAAACAAAAAGTAGTCAAAAACAACTCTAGACGAGATCAAAAAGCAATTCGTTTTGTCAAATCTTCTTTAACTCAATCATCAAATGAAAATAAACTTTCGTCTATTTCTGACGGGTTTCAAAACCAAAAACCTAAAGGTCGAAAGAAGTTGGGTGAACTTAGCTCACGACAAAATAAAGCAAACAAAGCGAAATTGAGACAGAATAGTGCACTTTTTTCTTATTCTAACAATGATAATAAAGAAAATATTGATCCAAATGGTGATAAACTCCATTTGTTGAAATCTGCTAACAGTCCTTCCGTATCGATAAAATTACCAAATCTGTTAAAGTCACAACGTGCATCTGAAAAAAGAAAACTTAGTTTTTCGGGACGTATGTCAGGACGTCCCATTTTCACTACTCCCGTTTCCAACGTCGATTTGCATAAACTTACTTCCTGTTTGGCACAAAATACTAGTTCAGATCGAATGAGACAGTTGCATGCTAAAATTTTGCTACCTTTACCACAAAATGTAATATTTATGGATTCTAAACCCTGCTTAGTTTCAAAAACACCTTTGAGCACCATTCGCAATCCACAAATCACATCAACTCCAGCAGTACCACTTATTCCACCGTCTTCCGAAAGTGAAGTACCGGATCAGCCGCTAGTAACGTTTGACACATCGAAATCCAGTGCTTCTTTAACCGCAGTTTCAAATGTTACGCGTAGTTCAAAAGGTTAATTTTTTGTAAAAATGGTTATATTGTTGTGCATTAATTCTATATCCACATAGTATTTTTAGTAATTTGCGATCTGGCGATGCGGTCAGAGCTCTAAACTTGAAACTGAGTGGGTATGAGTCCAAGTCTCGCCACTGGCTTTCAATAATGGTCTTTGGCTTTGATAAATATCCCCTTTGTGAAAAACGTATTGCGTAAAACATTCGAGTAATTAAAAACTAATAAAAATAAACACAAGAATAATATTTTTATATGAAATAAACGTGGAAAAGTAATGAAGTGTTTTGGATAATAGACGGTTTCCTTGTGACAGCGCCATAAATAACAGTTATCTGATTTTATGTCGTTTAGCTTGATAACTGCATAGTATGCTTATACCTTTGTGTTTGTTTGCATTTACCAGTTAAAGCAAAACCACTTGTATACTCGAACACTAACCCGTGCTAGTTTGAGATCAGGATGCACCACATACAGGTACAGATATATTGGATATCGAAAATAACTCAAATAATCATTAATGCAATGTTTTTGGTTGAAATTTTGTATTTTTTATAGTTGTATAGTGTGTAAATTTTAATGCTCAAATGTTTTCATGTTTAGTTGGAAAACTTTAGTTCGAGATAAAATTAACATTTAGAGTCTGTTTACTTACAAGAGATGCTAACGATCCTGAGGATTGGAGTAATATTTGTAAAGTCTCAACTTCCAATTATGGTGATATTCCTGACTGTTCGTCCTTCACGTGGTGCATCCTGGCATAGATGCTGAAAGGCTTCTAGACTAATAACAGCAGGGACCGAGTGCACAGCGATCTAACTGGCCTAACGCTTTGGTGGATGGATGCGAGAAAATTTAAAGGTAGTTAAAAGGTATCTTAAAGTATACGTATACCATATGTAACCGTCGGGCTAAGAGAGACAAGCCTGACTAAAAATCATGGCCTTGTGATTCTTTGGATAGTAGTGCCGTGATGTTATTTAAATTTATTGCTAAAAATTACTTCAGTATTTTTATCAACCCTGAAGTTGTTGAATATTATATTTGAATATTTGTCTACATTGCAGTTGATTAGGATGGTTGGATGTACAATGAACTGATCCACCCATTATTATTTTGTAGGTTCGATTGATAGTGTGGATAGTGGAGGTAGTATTGGTCGCAAACAACGCAAGGAGGAGGACAGACGTGTAAGTTTGAAATTTTATTTTGGCAAGATGTTTGTGCAAATAACTGGCGTAGTAGGAGCTCTTGTTTCTTGCTTGACAGGCTACAAATTTACGAACATCCGTTTAGATAATACAACATCATTACAGATGTGAAATGTAAAACCAACTTGTCCTGATTAAGGGTGTTTTGTGACCACTACCAAAAATTTTAAAAAATAATGGTTGTTATTAATGAAGCTTGGTGCAGTCATTCTATTGCTCAATAATTATGTTGATTGTGACCCTGAAAATGGGACTATGCAAAATTTCTTCAGCTGTTTCTCGATTTAAAACAGAAAGAAAATCTGGGTGTTCTATTTGTAGATATTTCTGAATTGTGTTCTCTATAAAGTGATTTTCGGGTCTATCTAAATAGAAGATTTATCACCATTCATGGAGAGTATTTTACAAAAGTAATGTGTACTTCCAAAATGTACAGTCTCATTTACAGCTAGAAACGATAAAATTATCAAGGAATGATTTTAGCTTGTTAAAAAAATAATTGCATAAAGACTAGTATTGTAGAAAAATGGAAGGATAATTAGTAAGACGGAGTGGAACCGTGTATCCTAATGTGAGCAAATTATGCCGCGTGTGTTTCTACTCTGTGTTCCATAGATATACGTAATTTTTAACATCTGTATATATCCATTAGAAAATTGTAAAATTTAATTTACCGACAATCCACAACGTTACGTTTATTTATTACAGGAATTTCATTTCAATTTTCCTCAAATTTGTTTTTGGAAAAACAAGATTATATACCTCATTACTTTTGCTGTTGGAAAAAATTTATTCCTTCAAAGTGCTTACCTGCATTTGTAAATGTTTTTATCCCACGTTAGTTAACTTTCGTTTGAATTTTCACTTAGAACGTTTTGATTATGTGATTACCCAAAAGCTCTTCATCACAGCAATTTAGATTAGGTAGGTCAACAATAGGGTCACTTTCTTATTCAAATACAAAATGTAATTTTTATGCATAGGCCGTTTCATGTAATGGCCCTGATTTTTCGATTAACACTAAAAGAACTGTAACAGGCTGTATGATGGTATTCCGGCAATACACTTAATATATTTTGAGGTACTGACTAAACGCCGACGGAAAATTTGAGTTCTGCCAATATTTATTGCGATCGGCGCTATCTACTAATCAATAATTATTCTTTCAATCAATTCCAAACAATGTTGTTTAGCACCGTGACAATGTTTTGTAGGTAGATAAATAACTGCTAAGATGACTGTTTTTCTGTGCAAATCAAAGGTAAAATGCCTTAAATATCTCTCATTCTGATACCGCCAATTTTGTACATATATTTCTCTATTCATTCAGCATGCATACAATTCGTGGTTGGAAGAATTCAACGCACAAATGGAGTTGATCAACTCCCACGAATTAAGCATTGAATGAAATATTTGTCTCTTTTTTTTGTCCTTGTGTTCTTATTTTTGCATTTGTTATTTATCCACAAAACATTGGCACTTATTTTATTACACAAAATTGATTTTATATATTTATTTGTATCCCTAAATTTTTATTACCAACATCATGTTTTTTATTTTTGTTATTTTACTCAAGTCACGATTGTTGTACAAATAAAATAACCGTTATTATATACCTGTTTGTTTTGGTGGATAGAAGCAACGTATTGTCGGTGGTAAATGCTAGGGCGATATTATAAAATGACCATGTCTTACTAGAAACATCTTTCAACAGTGGACATTTTAGCGCCGGCAGTGGGATTCCAACCCATGTACACCGGGTTCAAATCGAGCTCTGTATCACAAAACCAACCCTGCACGCTATATGCTAATAAAATAGTGCCGAGTTGTTCAAGATGGTGTTGCGATCATTACGTCCTCAAGTGCGACGTGCTAAGCCCCCTCGTCCAAATTAATTATTTAAATGGGTGTCCATTTGTTTACCCTATGCAGCCAACAGAGATCATTGGAGGGGTTTAACTCGAAATGTAATTAACATTTAATGTCAGCACACCTCAAGTGTCGTTCTTTGAGTACACACTACAAAAGTTGACGTTTTTGCAGATACTGGTTTTTTTTGGACTACCCTGAGTGATAATAACCGGTGGGGGATGTTTATCCCCGATGATGATGATGATAATGATGGTCATTTTTAACTGTAGACTGTCGCTATACAAATTAATAGTTGCGACACTATCAGTCAGAATTTTATGTTTTCACATATCTGACATGATTGTAAGCACTACAACACTGGCTTTAATCGTTGTGGAATAAAAACACTTACCTAACAGTGGCTAGTTGTTATTAGTTTCTTTAGAATTGAAAAATATCAATTCTCTCAAACAACCAAATCACGATAAATATTTTTAAGTGTATTGACAATGTAGCATAAGTATATATGCCATGTTAAATACGCCGGCTTCTGACGCTCCCTTTACATAACAAATATACCAATAGAAACTACGATTTTTACTGAGTAGTCTGGATGTGGAGTTGATTACTTTTAATAAGTCACTTTAAAAATAATAATTTTATTACCATATATTACATATAGACAAAACTAAGTTGGTTTTAGATGAAACTATGAACAATGTGTATTTAATAAATTCACATTTAGTATTTTGATGAACTTGAATACCAAAGCATGTAAGGAATAAGCAAACATGGAGTGACAATCATAACAAAACTGAACCATTCCATCTAAAAAATATATAATCGGTAATTAGATAAAGAATATGAAAATATAATAATAATAAATATCTACGTTACATTAAACTACTTAGTGAAAAAATGGGATGTGGAAAGTTGAGATAACTTTATTGTGTAATCTTTGTTTTTACTATTCATATTACAAACGTAAAACATCTCAGTAAGTGGCTATTCAGTGAAATCAAACGGAGGCCAGCACATATGGTGTCGACAACGGGACTCCAGGCTCTGTCCACTCGGTTTTGAGCCTAGTACTTTAATCACCTGTGCCACCCACTCATCAGAGCACCAAAATAAATATATAGATGCAACTATCAAATGCAAATTGGTACTCACTACTATTAAATCATCAAGTCGAAGTAGATAAATAATTAGTTAACCACAAAAGCTAGTGACTAAAAACAATCTCTAAACAGTAAGTGAAACACTGCTATCGTCATTTCAATCGCTTAGCTCGTATGGGATAAATAATCCTATCAAAAAACGATTCAGCCAGTAGGAATCGAGGAAGAAACAAAACTTAACCCCCCTCCCCCGCAAAAAAAGTTTGATTATATCAAGATAAGCAATTTCATGTTATCTTAATTAAAACTATTTTAGTATTACACATATTAATGCTTCATGCACGTTGTACACCTTCACCTACGTCAATAAATTGTACTGCCATTTTGAAACAAATTAAAGTAAAATTTAATACATTTATAAACTCACTGCATGACTGGCAAAACGTTTGTTATAATCTTTAAATCGGTATATCATCATATAACCGGGAGCTGATGAATATGAAAGCTAAGAAAAAAAAATTTTCAAAAACAGATTGACAATTCCAGCTTTGTAAAAATAAAAAAACCATCCACATATAAAGTAACTGATGAAATACCTAACGTCTAAAAATTAACCAAAATTATAATATACAATGGACATGAAAATAATTTTTCTTAACTCTTTTTAAATTCGTTTTAACTTACGGTTGGATTATCTAAATCGTTTGTTTTGTACGTTATAGTTGCACTAGTCATATTGATATTACCAGTCTTGTGAGGAATGAGCACTATTGCATGAGTAACGTTGGAAGAAGGTAATATGACAGACCAGCGCGCTGTATTGCTACCATGAATTTGGGTAAAATCAGAATCCATATAAGTGTCAAATAATTGAACATCTTTTGCAGATTGTCTAACAAAAAAAATTAATAAAAATTCAATACTAATTTTTAGGTAATTAAATCCAATAAAACGGGTGTTAAATTAAGTTTAAACATTTCAATGTAGATAATTAAAAATTAAGAAAACAGATCTTCAGACCATATTCACCAAACGTCTACAAGGAAACCTAATGCAAGCCGTAGTTGAGTCTAATTTTCAGCTAAGGCAACATCGTCAGAGTATTCCGAGTCGGTGATGGGGTTTGTACCAACATACACACAAAACAATAGCAACAACAAAAGTTCGTGGCATACAGGCCTTCCATTTGTATATAAACCTTGGCAAATATCGCATCAATTGCATAGTTGAAAAAACGGAGCAGCCACAGCCTTGATGAACACCACTGCAAACCTTAAACGGCTTTTTAGTAGATCTGTTGCAAATGCGGATTGCAGCAGTTGAGTTCTTGCACAAAGCACATACGAGATTCACAAGTTTCAGCAGGGTTCCATCACGTAGCATAGCTATCCGAAGTCGTTTTCTGTTCAGTGTATCGGAATCTAAAGAATAGTCCCATATCAAGACGAAAACCAGTTTGATTGGTATGTATGGTCTCCTCCCTCTCCGGACTAATCTGTTCAACTATAGCTTAAGTGGCATTTTTGGAAGCCATGTAAAGTAAACTGATACCCCTGAAATTAGCATGTATCTGCCTATCTCCTTTCTTGTAAACAGGAACAACGGTAGCACAGTCTTCAGGGTAATATTGAATCGTTTAGCAATCCGTAAAGATGCCACAAATGTCTTCAACAGGCAACGAAGAGCCGTATTTAAAAACATATTGAAAACATTTGTAAAAACTGGTGGTTTTCATAGCTCTGGGTTTTCTGCAAATGCACATAATGTCATCGATAGTGGAGGGGAGTTACGGAGATTGTATAAATTGTCAAAGAAACTGTATCAAGTACGGATTGGTCTTGCAGCCATCCTGATCTGATTTCAACATGGTTTAAAGTCTGATTAAAATGGAGTAGTCAGACGATCCAACTCTAACTTTATTGCCACAACATAGTTGTTCCAATTTCTTGTATATTTTTCCACTATTATTATAGCAAGCAGAAACATCGAGCTCATCTGCTACATAATCCCAATGTCTTTGCTTGTCCTCTTCATAATTTTTTCAAAATTTTATACTTAGTGATCCTGATTTACTTTTTCTCGTGGCTATTTTTGGTTCTGCATAAATATATCGAAAATGAGTAAAGAAGTTTGGTCGTTTTAAGTCGATTAAATGAGGGAGCACCAAACGAGCTGTACCGAGCTTTCATCTCAGAATGTTCTCTGACTGATTTATTTCCATACCACAATTTAAGATAAATGGAGCGAATAAGCAGACTTTAGAAAACATGTCAGCATATATGCTGTGTGCAAACCGAGAATAATCCAAATCAGGAATACCGGAACCAGCCTTTGTCATTTTGAGACGTAGCCGAAGCAAACATTTCGTGTTCGGCAACCTCTGTATACACAGAAACTCTTGATTCCACTCAGTCAGCGTTTTCTAACCAAAACGTAATCAATTTTGGAGAAATATCTGCCACAACTTGAACGAACTGTCTTCCGGGGTGTTAGGAAAATGTGTTCATAAGAACCCTATTACATCTAGCCGCGAATCCTCGCATTGATCACGTTATTTTATAAAAAAATTGTTAACTCAATATTTTTAATTTTTAAAATGTAACTGCTTTAAATGAAACTGGGGCCAGCATTTTGTTTTGGTAGTGGGAATCAAACTCATACCCATTAAAGTTCGAGTCGAGTGCTGTATCGCTAGACTATTTCAACACTTAAACATATAATAAATCATGCATAAATCACGAGCCTAAACTAACACAAATTAGGGACAGACGGCACAGCAGTATTACCGGATTTCCGTTTAACAGATAAACGTAAACACATTTAAAGTACTAAAAACTAACTTATACATTTACTACTAGTAGTTTAATTAAAAATTCTTAATACTAAAATAAAATAAGATTTAAAAAACAGTTAACATTAACCCTGTTAGATATATAATTTATAACGTACGTGGGGTGAAAATTATAAATAGTATAAAGCACCGTCATTTCCTTTTCCTCGAATATGTACTCATTTAAAATATCTTTAGAAACTATAAGTCGAACGTCATCATTATTTATACAGCTAATGCCACTAAAGGTGAGGATGAAAGCAGCTAAACACAAAACCAACATTGCCAACAATGTATACGTTGACGAAAAATGACCTTGAAAAAGAAACTCACACTACACGAGGTAAGTAGGAAAATGAAAAATTAAATAATTAAAAATATTTAATTAAATTACAAAAAAATTGTAAAAAAAAGTTAAATTATATAATATAAAATTAAAAACATAAAATGTAGCTTTTAAATAATAAAACGTTTTGTGCAATACTTATTAAAATTAAACAATTTGAAAACTTAGTTAAAATATAAAAAATATTTTTGTATATACATAAATTAAACAATAAATTTTATTTATTAATTTTTATTTTAACAAAATATTAAATTAAAAACAATAAAAATGTTTTTTTTTAATAAACCTTTAATCACTATCAAGCATTTATAAAAGTCGTATAAAATAAAACGCGTTACTTTTATCAGCTTAAAATGTAATTAAATTTAGTAAAAATAACAAAAATTGTTAAAACGTTAAACTAGATATGAAGGTGAGTCCAACTACCAGATTAGCGAGGTAAAACGTGTGTCCCACATTCTAATGCAAAATTCCTTTTATATATAATTCCTTTTGTATGTTTATTATTATTATTGCTACACTTTAATATCTTACTAAAGATACATTTAGCGTAAAATACATTTTCACCATCAATATAAAACAATAATAACAAAAATTGAAAATGTAGTAGTGCAAATAATGTTAGCAAAATGAAATAGAATGTCATATGTTAATGAATATAAATATAGTCACTACAGTAAACATGTAATTTTAAAAAAATTCAAAATTACTATACTTTGAATAAGTCATTATAAAACACAGTCGTTATATTATGCTGTAGGATATCCAAATTAATTCCAATAAACGCGTGGGTGGAATGATTCCTACTTTGATAGCTTTGTTAGTAATTCAATTTTGTTTGATTCTGGATCGGCAGACATAAACTTTGGTATTGATTAGTTTTGGCTTTTATGTGCAGGTAAGTTCTTCTTGTTTTTTCAGTAACTTTAAAAATGTTTAAAGCTGTATGTAGTGGATAATTGTTATTACTTTCAATCCTTGATGCTAATTGTATACAGGATTTTAAATGTTTATTAACAATATCATTCAATATGATGGAATATTTGATTTTTGCAGATTTTGATACCAATGATATGCATCTTTTATAAAACAACATAATCCTGTTTTAATAAACCAGTAAAAATTACAGATAAGTTATATAACGTTAAAGGATAAAAACATGATGTAACAAATAACGTAATAATGTAGTTGTCAACATTTAGTTTACTTAATCTTCTAATGTAGTAGCATAAGGATTTGGTTTTTTAAATATATGCTCTACATGATCACACCAAGTAAGTACGTTATTTATATTATATGAGGAAATTTTTGTGCAAAAGACCATATCATCGGTAAATTTAAACAAATGTGATGTCTTTGGCAACTCCGCCTAGATTGGATCAGAAATGATTCAATCTAGCCAGCCCCAAGCCTGGATAAAGGAGGAGGGTTCGAGCGCAAGGTTAGCAACCTGGCCTCTGTAAAAAATCCATACTGCTACGGAAACAATAAGAGGACGCCATTCCGGCAAACAACGGCAAAGAAGTGATCGCGCGTACAGTTACACAAATGACAGGGTTAAGTGAAAGCCGAAAGGAAGCTCAATCTTCGATTTGCAGAATCTTCAATGCCAAAACCTTAATCAGTGTTGGGACATGGAATGTGCGCACACTTTTTCGTACTGGACAGTTAGAACAAGTCCTTCGAGAAATGAAAATTTACAACTTAGATATTTTGGGTATTAGCGAAATGCGATGGAAAGGTCAAGGTCATTTCAAGAGTGGAGATACATCAATTTTATATTCTGGACATGAAAAATATCATATTAATGGAGTTGGTATTATGTTGAGTAAAAATGCTGCTAAAGCTATAATTGGATGGAAACCTGTGAGCGACCGTATCATTTCAGCTAGATTCAACACCAGATTTGCAAAAGTAACAATTGTGCAAATCTATGCCCCTACTGAGGCAACTGAGGAGAACCAAAAAGATATTTTTTATGATCAATTACAAAGTTTATTAGATGATGTGCCAAGAAGAGACATCAAAATTTTGATCGGTGATTTCAATGCGAAATTGAACAAAGATAGATCTGGGTACTCCTCAAATGTTGGACCACATGGCTATGCTGATAGCATAAATGATAATGGTTATAGGTTGTTGACGTTAAACAGTCATTGTGGAATGAGTATTGGCAACACTTTTTTCGCCCACAAAAATATACACAAGTCAACGTGGGTTTCTCCAGATGGAAAAACAACAAACGAGATTGATTACATTTGTATTAGCACAAAATGGCGATCTTCATTGCAAGATGTACGTGCATATCGCGGTGCAGATGTTGGTTCTGATCACAATCTTCTTGTTGGAAAAATTCGTTTAAAATTAAAGACAGTAGAAACCACAAAAAAATTACATCCATTTTCGTGTGAGAAGCTTAAACAGTCAAATATCTCAAATCAATTTTACAATTCCTTAAAAAATACATTTCAAAATCTGAAAAGGGTAGAAAAGTCTGATGATCAATGGAAATTGTTTCATAAAACAATTACAGACTGTGCAGCAAATGTGCTAGGTAGAAAATGTCACTCTACAAAGAAACAATGGATTTCATCAGTCTCATGGAATTTAATTGATCTCAGAAAGAAAACAAAATTAGAGAGAAATCAATCTAACAATCCTGTTATTTGGAAAATATTTGATGATAAATATAGAACTTTAGATAAACAGGTTAAAAAAAGCTGCCGCAAAGATAAGAATGATTGGCTAAAAAACAGATGCAGAGAAGCAGATAAGGCAGCAGCAAAAAATGATTCCAAGACTCTGTATAAAATTGTTAAACAACTGTCGGGAGTTAGAAAGAACATCGATATTCCAATCAAAGGAAAAGATGGTCGTTTACTTCTAACAAATAATGAGCAATCATCTAGATGGGTAGAACATTTTAAAGAAGTACTTAATCAGCCTATGCCAAATACTCTCATAGATTTTGATAATGATAATGATATGAATGTGACTCAAAATCCAGAAATATGCATTGATGACATTTCTGTAACTGAAGTGATTTATGCAATTCAAAGGTTGAAAAACAATAAGGCAGGAGGACTTGACGAGATAACTGCAGAGATGCTCAAACATGGAGGTGATGTTGTAGCAAATGAGCTTGCTCATTTATTTAATGTTATATGGCATAATGAACAAGTTCCAAATGATTGGCGACAAGGATTAATTGTTACCCTTCCCAAAAAGGAAGTCTGAATGATTGCAATAATTGGCGCGGAATAACCTTATTGTCTGTTCCTGGTAAGGTGTTTTGTAAAGTAATTTTAAATCGTTTAAGTAATGCGGTAGATAAACACCTTCGAGAACAACAAGCAGGTTTTCGGAAAGGAAGAAGCTGTATTGAACAAATACTCACTCTTCGTAACATTATTGAGCAAAGTCAAGAATTTCAGCAATCACTAACAATCAATTTTATTGATTTTATGAAAGCTTTTGACAGTGTTCATCGAGAATCTTTGTGGAAAATCGTTAAGTTTTACGGAATACCGTTAAAATATGTGAATATTATGCGTTCGCTATACCAAAATTCAAGTTGCTGTGTTCGAACAAAAAATGGTCATACTGCTATGTTCGAAATTGTCACGGGAGTACGTCAAGGATGTATTTTGTCACCGTTTTTGTTTCTTCTGGTAATTGATTTTATTATGACTCAATCCATGAATAATTTGTCTTATGGTATCAAATGGAGCCAAGGCAGATTAACGGATTTGGATTTTGCAGATGATATTGGTCTACTCAGTGAAACTCCAGGAATGATGCAAAATATGACAACACGACTCAGTGATATCAGTTCTCGTATTGGCTTACGGATTAATTGTTCAAAGACAAAAGTGTTGTGCATAAAGTCAAACAATGATTTGCCCATCAAAATTAGTGGACAAAATATTGATACTGTTGATTCCTTTACATATCTGGGAAGCATCATTGGTAAAGACGGACAAACCGAAATTGATGTTAAAGCCAGACTTGGTAAGGCAATATCAGTCTTCAATAGACTCAGATCAATATGGTCATGTTCTTCCATTCGCCTAAAGACAAAACTTCGTTTGTACGCATCAATAATCATTCCTACGGCAATATATGGGAGTGAAACGTGGAAACGTACGGACAAGATTGATAAGATGGTGGATGTTTTTCATCGCCGGTGTCTTAGAAGTATTTTAAATATTACCTGGCGCGATCACATTTCAAATGATGAGATCATGAAAAGAACTGACTCTTGTTCACTCCATGACATCATTACAATTAGACGAAGAAAATTACTTGGTCAAATTCTACGTTTACCGCCCGAAAGACCAGCAAGAACGGTTTTGGAATGGACAATTGTAAATGGTAAAAGAAAGGTTGGCAGACCAAAGAAAACTTGGCTAAGAACTATTCGGGAAGATCTAATTGAAATGAATGTTTCATGGGCACAAGCAAAACGTTTGGCAAAATGTTCAAATACATGGAAACATTTTGTTGTTTCATGTTCTCTTTGAATTACGAGACTTTGATGTTAATTTTTTGCTGTAATTGTAATCTTATTGCCCCATGCTTATTTTTTTAAAGCAAAAGGGTTTTGTAATGTAATGTAAATGATGTCTTTGGCACTTGCAATGGATCTACGTATAGTGAAAATAAAAATGGAAATAGTACTGCACTTTATAGAACTCCATTATTATTTTCTGTTAACTTTGATTTGAGTAAACTATTTTCTTTTTGAGAAATAATTTCGTAGGCAGTTTAAGATGTGGTCGAGTGTTTCAAGTACTTCAAGACGTTTTTATGTTATTGATTAATTAATAAGTGATTCTTAATAAACGTAAGATTTTATGCATACAAGTGTTTGTTAATAAGTAATGTTTATAGAATTACATAAAAATAAAATAGAATAAAGAATAAAAGTTTTGCACTTAACTAAATAAAAAAATATCTATTAAAATTTTTTATAATAATTTCAATAAAAAACAAGCTTATTGTTGATTTAAAATGTTTACAAACACTTAAAAATGCAATTAAATTATTTTATTGCATTAATGTGTTTTTACAAACATATACTTATTTTAACGTAAATACATTATTTAATTTTGTTAAATAATGAATTTTTTTAAAATGTTTTGTTAAGTATACTAGGTTGTTTGCAAAAATGTAATTCTTTAAATAATTTTTTATAATTTTGTTATTTTAATTAAAAAAATTATTATTTTTAAAAATAAAATAATTTTTTTTATAACTTTTTTATAACACAAATTAATTAGTTTACCTGTAAAAATAAATTAATTTGTTGAATAAATTTTAAACAATTTAATGTTAAATTTTTAAAAATACATATTTATATTAAAAAAATTAAAAATAAAACAACAGACTACAATTAAAAAGAAACAAATTGGTTTAAATGTCGCGATAACACAAATAACTTTCTAGGTTGCATTTTTAAAATGGTTGATCATTACGAAGAATTGACTAGAGCTTTAAATAAAGTTAATGCATACGTAGATGTCATGAAAAATAGATTGTCTAATAAAAATTATAACAGTAAGTTGTTTAAATTAAATATTGTAGACGAATGGAAGAAACCAATATTTTTAAATCATTGTGTATTACGTGACTATCAAATAGAGGGACATAATTGGTTGATTACGTTGTATGAAAACGGAATGAATGGAATATTAGCAGATGAAATGGGTCTTGGAAAAACATTACAAGTAAATGTTTAATTAACAACTTTAATTTATATCTAATTTTTAAACATAAAACGTTAGTGGTTTTATGTAGTTAATACATGTCTTATTAAAAATAAATTTATTTTAAAATACATTATTTTACTGTTGGAGTGCAGAAATAGCTAAAAAATAAAATTTATACCTGGGTAAATATGGATTTGAGTTCTACTGCTAAAATCAAATTTGGGTTTCTGTTTTTGTTAAATCTTTGTTAAAATATTTTTCTAGGGCTTATGTTTATTAATTTATTTAAACATTTTGTGCGTTTAAAATACTTTATTAAATTTAAAATTTATCACTTAATAAAAAATATACACTAAGTTTAGCGAGTACGCAAACATTACATAATAATCAAATTCAATACTCGTTGATTAGAGATAATTAGTCTTTAGTATTTTACGTAATTAACTTATAATAACAAAAAGCAAAAAAAAACTAAAACCAGTGTTTATTTAGACGCGTTTAAACATTATCAATTTATTTAGTTATATTATCTACAGTATTTAAACAAACAAGGTAAAACAATTTTTAAATTACGAAAATGCAATGATCGTTTATTTGAAGTAAAAATAAATAATTATAATGATCAATAATGTTTAATTAAATGGTCATGACCGGAAAATGTTAAAAACTGAATAACTAAATTGTTCTTAATAAATTTTCATAAATTCAACATGCTACAACAGTATAATGGCTTACTAAACTATTGTTTATATTATATTATATTATTGTTATTTTATAAATTTAATAATAATAAAAAAAATTATTTTATAGGTTATTTCTGCTTTAGCAAGTTTAGTAGAATTAGGTGTTCGTGGTCCTTTTTTAGTAATTTGTCCTTTATCTTTATTAACTACTTGGTTGGATCAATTTTCGGTTTTTGCACCTGATTTGCCTTGTATTGTATACCATGGACAACAAAGATGTAAATTAAGAAACAACTTTTTAAAAAAACATTTTATACGTAAAACTGGTTTGATTAAACCTTTTCCAAATTTTGACAATTTTGAGTTGAAAAAAGGTAGGTAATATTAATGTATTTTTTATAAAATTGTATCTTATACAAATATTGATAAATATTTTATTATTGCTGTTATAAAAGATTAATAGAATGTTTGCGTAAAACGAAGTTTTGTTTTATAAAACACATTGGTTTGGGTCAACGTTTTTGCTATTGCATTTATTAACAAAATATGCAGCATAAAAATTAAATAAAAAATTTATTTTGTTTAATTTATCGTTTTTGTAGTATAAACCAAATATTCTGATTTTAAATTACAAATAATAAATTTAAGCTAAAAATATTTAAATACAAACAACATTGTAGGAATACAGTTAAAAATAATGCACATTTATTATTTTATTAAAATTTAAAAAAGTATAATTTTATTTAAAAAATTAATTAGAAATTAATGTAAATAACATTTAAAAAATAAAACAAGGTTTTATTTTAAACGTTTTTTAATTAATTAAAATAATCATTTGTTTGTAAAAATAGTAATGTAGCATTTTTTTTAATTTTTACATTTTTTATAAATTTTGTTAAATTAATTTGAAGCTTTATTGTTTTTTATGTTACATTAAATTTTTGTAACCAGTTTAATTGTTTATGAATAAAAATAAAGTTTATCCATCTGTTTACGTGTAGCATATAATAACTTAAATTTAATTGTTAAATAAAAAATAAAAAACATTTAATTAAAAATATTTATTAAAGGTTTTAATGCAATTTGATTTAAATACAATTGTCAAAATTGAACATATATTAAAAAATAGAGTTAAGTACAAAACTATGTATTAATTGCATAATTAATTGTGTCAATTAATTTAAAAATGTATTTAATAAATTGTTAAATATAAATTAATATCATTGTTTGTTCATTTTGTAACAACATTTACTAATTAGTATTTTTAAACAATAATTATTTACCTGTTGCTAACAAAAATGTTTGTTACTTTTGATTGATTTATCATTACTTTGGTATATACATACGCACTAAATGCGGACCCAGGTTTGGCTTTGTTTAAATGTCCACTACTAAAAAATGTTTTCCGTAACACATTTAAGGTAATAAAAAAAATTGGAAGCAAAAATATTTAAGTTAATTCTGGTGTTGGTTTTTATATGTTTTTATCGTTTTTGTTATAAAACAGAAATAAATAAATGGATTGAATTATGAATAAATTGTATTATTAATTTTATTAATATTGTAAGTTTGATTATCAATATTTTGTTTATAAAACATATATTTACATTTGTAGAATTTTCTTTAGAAGAACCTGATTTGTATTGGACATATCCAATTATACTAACGTCATTTGATATTGCCATGCGCGATTTTAAATATTTTTATAGAATTCCATTTAAAGTGAGTTTGTTCAATTTTGAAATGTTTGTATTACAAAGCATTTTGTAGGATTTAAATATAACCATAGATATAAAACAATTTAAAATGTTTTTAATCAACAGTATTATAATTACATTTTGTAAATAGATTGACCAATTATTTGTTGTAATTAATAAAACTTTTCTTATAAAATAAATACAATTCTGTTATATTATGAACACAACTTAAACATTATTATTATTATTATTATTTTGAGTAGGCATTGATTAAAAAATAAAATAAAATTCAATATTTTATTTTATTATTTAAACATTTTTTGTGTTAAGATATGTTTACACTAACATTATAAAATAACTACAATTTTATTAAACTTTTAAAATGTGCTTTTCTCAATAAATGTTAGAGTTGTAATAAAATTTTAATTTTAAACAACCAAAAAGATCGTTATGTTTTATTGGTTTGATGGTACAACTTTTTATTACTAAATATATATCATTTATTTGGAAATTTGTTTGTTAATGAAAAAAAAATTACTTTGTACCTAACATTTAGATTAGGATATGAAAAATTTGAAAGTTAAAGTAGAGAATTATAAATTTTAAATTTAAGAATATTATTATATACTCTGCTCCTGTCGGTCTAAACTCTATTTGAGAATAAAAGACGGTTAAAGAGTATGGTTAACAACCTTGTCTCTGTAAAAGCTACAAATTGCTACTATTTTGGAAGATACCAAGAAATTAGTGAAATCAAAATTTTAATGTCATTGTTGAAAAAAAGCTAGTATACTAAAATGTAACCCATATAGACAAGTGCAATGTGAGCATTCTTTTTTGAAGTAAACCGGTAAAGTAGGCACTTGGAAACATTTCAAGTTGGTCAACTGTATTAACTGTTGTAAAATCCATGTGTTGTACACAAGTCTAAATAATTATATAGCTATTGCAATATTGGTAAACACGATGTTGAATTTATTAACTGTTTTGCTCATTGCCCTTTATTGAATGCAACCGTTTAACTGTTAAACCATTTCCAAATATTTGTAAAATACTTAACATTCATTAGCCATGTATTTCTTACACAATAAGAGAAAGACGATTAATAATAGAATTGGCCATGTTTTACGTAAATCGCCCACTTATCCAGTCAGAATGGCTATGGAACCCATCCATTACCCAGGTGAAAAAGAAGACCAGGTGGCCAACGGAAAATGTTAACGGACATTGTAGCACGCATGCTAAGCCTCCTTGTTTAAATGAATTACTTAATTGGGCGTATGTTTTCTTGCCATTTGTAGTTAATAGAGATTATTAAAGGAGTTTAATTCGGGATGTAATTAACATTTAAAGTCGGCATACCTCAAGTGTCGTTCATTAAATGGACATTATAAAAGTTGATGTTTTTTGCAGACTTCAGATAATTTGGACTAACCTGGCACCATCCTAGGCGATAATATCCGGTGGGGGATGTTTATCCTCAATGATAATGTTTTTTTCATTCACCTAAAACAAAAGTTGTTTTATAAACACAAATTGCCATTCTTACAGCAGTATATAAAATTAAAACTTGGAAATGAATATATCTATCGGCAGTGACTTAGAAAGCATTGTAAAAATTATTTGACGAAATTACATTTTAAACAATAAGATTATCGAAAAAAAGCATTTTTATTCATTGCATCACTTTGGTTTCGGACATCGAACCAATTTGAAGCATTATGAAGCATGTTTTCTTACTGTCCGATGCTTTTTTTTACTGTAAACCTTCCTTTGTTCAAGTTTGGGACTGGCTAGATCGGTTTATTTTTTAACATTACTAGGCGAAGTTACATGACATTATCACAATAAAATAAAGAAAATTACCCAGTCAAGTTTTGCGCCCGTGTTAAAAATAGTAGCAAGAATGGTTTTGAACACGAAAATTGAGGACAATATAGGGAAAGGTTGGCACACTGCAGAAAACTTGGCTAAAAACCCTTCTCAAAAACCTAATTGACAAAAGGAACAGTCACACAAAACAACTCTGGTGACCGATGTTTTTTTGGGCAGACGAGTTAGTAGTAAAAATTAAAAATAAATTATTATTACTATTTATGGTTATTGGCTTAGATACTTCAGTAGAAGTAGCTTTCAGTACACAAAATATGTACAATTATAAAAATAGAATACAATTAACAGTTTGTATTATCAGTCCAAAAATAAATAAATAAGATTACATAGGCTAATAAAAAAAACTCAAAATGAACGTATATTCAAAAGTCATGTTCAATATGATATGCGTAAAGAGGAATGGTATTATTGAGGAGATATACTAACTACATTGGATAACGCATGAAACTACTATATATATATATATATATAAATCTACTTAATAAATATATAATGTAAATAGATTTTAAAAAAGTAGTTAAAAATATGGCATATTTTTTACTTCGAAATAAGTAATAAAATGTTTTTTTTAAAACTTATCTAGAAAATATATAATGGATTGGATAAAAATAAATCGGTTACAGATAAAACACAAAAATGTTTAAATAATTCAAAACTTTGAAAAAAATTATCTTAGAGAATTTTAAAATATTTTAAAAAATTGTATAGAAAAAGTTTTTGTAGTTTTACAAGATGTTAATAATAATAAAGACTTGTACATAAATTATATATATATTTTATATTCTTTCTATTTTTGCTGGTAGTGTATGGTACAGTCAGATACAACCAAAGTAGATGTTGAGATTGCGCTGGTATATAGAGATATCTGTTTATTCCATTAATAAGCCCTATAACAGTATCATCATTTTAATTTGTTAATGATCCTGAGGATTTGAATAATGCTTATAGAGTTTCAATTTCCAATAATGGTGATATTCCTGACTGTTCCTCCTCCTCGTGGTACATCCTGAACTAGGTACCAACATGCATCTAGACTAATAACAGCAGGGATTGAGAGCACAGCCGTATATCTTGACTTTCAGTGGATTTTTGTTTAGTGAATGGTTATTGGCATACACCCAAGATGTTTAAAAGGTATCCCAAGGTATTATATGTAGCCGGTTAGGCTTGTGGATTCGTTAACCCTAAAAAGATCGCTTTGTCAATTCCTGGTGTCGTCGCGAGAAAGCAGTTTTTTAGTCAAGAAACTTCATTTATCCTTCCAAGTTCAATTGGCATCCGACAACCTTTTCGTATAGGAATTTGAGGAACTAGTCAAACTTGGAATGGATGAAGAGGCCCTATTATCAAATTCTATTTATATTATGTTTTATGTTTTTGTACCAATGTTATATTGATCTTGTTTGTGTATTTTGACCATTTTAAAAGGTGCTAGTCATTGACGAAGGACATCGTTTAAAAAATCCCCTAACCAAATTTTATAAATTAATTTCCAAGTTTGTGACCAGTTTGCGCGTTTTGCTAACCGGGACACCACTGCAAAATCGTTTGTCAGAATTGTGGTCACTGTTACATTTCATATTACCCGAAATTTTTACGTCTTTGAAGATGTTTGAAGTATGTCTTTCTACATGTATATATCTGTATGTATGCAATAGAAAGTGCCTGGGGTGGCAGAGATGCCAAACTCGGGGGCTGGGTGGACATATACTCAAGTATTGTGGCAGGAACGAAATACGTGTCCTCAGTGGCTAGACCAGTTCCTCAATATAAGTTGACAAACAATAAATTATTTATTTTTATTTATCTACCGCGATCGGGCAGCTTGCTAGTAGGAGTCTGGTATCCAAACAGAAGGGTTAGATTTAATCCTTTAAGCATTGCTTTCTACGTTCCCATTTGAACAACATGTAGTCATACTTTAGTACTAAAATTATACATGTAAAAAGGAACGATTAGTGCTTTTACACCTATCCCCCAACATAGCTAAGATATTCGATTGATAAGTTTTATTTAATAAACACCGCTTGTTTCACTTGTTGATTTATTGGTTATTTTTTAAAGCCAACATTCATGACAATACACCTTTGTTTTTTTCAATTACACATAGCATCTGTTTGATCCCGTTAATTTGAGCAATAAATTTGGTCAAAATGAACTTATTTCTGCTCAAATCGAATGCAACTTGATAACCAAACTGCATCAAATTATTCACGCATTTATGCTCAGACGCACAAAAGATCGAGTCAATTTAATTTTGCCACCCAAAAGAGAAATTTTACTGAAAACGACAATGATGGCTTTGGAACATGTATGGGAAAGTATTTTTTGGTATATATTGGTAAACAATAAAAAAAATAGTGTGTGTGTGTATAATATCAATCTGTGTTATGTAACTGAGAAAAAAAACGATATTACAATACCAGGTTGTATTGATAAGTGTACCGGGGTGGTCCAGCGCTACAACGCCCGATTTGGACCAAAGTGGGCATGGGTTCGAATCCCACCATCGGCACTAAAAATGCGGGCCCATGTTTGGATTTGCTAAAATGTCCACTGCTGAAAGATGTTTCCCGTAAAACATTCAAAGTACCTAGCGATTTACCATTAAAAACAACGGTCTTGGGATAACTAGTTACACAATCATTAATGGCATTAAATGCAGACTCTTGTTTATCTGTTACACCCAATGTCCATTTGATGAAGATTGATTTCAATATAAAACATTTCATCAAAAGGCGGAATGCCGACAAACCATTGGAATGTTAATAATCCTGAGGATTTGAGTAATACTTATGAAGTTTCAATTTCTAATGATGGTGATATTCCTGATTGTTCGTCCTCTATGTGGTGCATCCTGGATTAGGTGCCTATGGGCATCTAGACTAATAACAGCAGGGCCCGGTTATACAGCGGTATAATTGAACGTCCGCTACAGTGGGTGGGTGGGAGAATACACGCAGGATATTTTAAAAAGTATCTTAATGTATACGTATACCATTTGTAGCCGTTGGGCTAGGGAAGATAACCCTGACAAAAATCAGGCGGCCTTGTTGATCTTTGCAAACAGTAGTGAAGTTACGAGAATGCCGTTTGTTAGCCGAAAAACTTTGTTATTGTTCTACGTTTGTTACGCTTATCAAACCATTAAAGTCGATCGTTTATATGCTGTATAAATATGGAAAATAATGAAGAAGTGACCAAGTTACCAACCAAAACGAATGAAAAATGAAAATTGAATGCAATAAACGGGGGAAAATATATGATTCTTATTAGTAATTTAGACTCGGATATTTAAACCAAAGTAAATATTTTTTAAAGTATCCAAACAAAAACACACATTTTTTATTTATTTTATTTTTCGCAGTAATTTGAATCAAACTTCATACCAGATATAAAAGTGCGCAATATTTTCAGTTTAAAACAGATCTTTCAATTATCAATATTCAGTCAATTGAATTGGTTGATATTGTTCATAATTTTTATAATTACGATTGTCTCCTATTGTTGAAAATTGGAAGCAAACTTTGTAGACTGTCTAGATCTAGAAGAATAACATGATATCTTGGATTATACATGGAATTTTTAGAACGGCCCTACTCTTCATAAAGTTTGAAATAACGTCTGGTTTTATAATGAGTTTTTTTTCTTTACAATTCCATGTACTAGATATTGTCTACATACATCTTAACAGGAAGTCGGACTATAAAATTACTGCAAACATGGTCGACGATCCATTTTACCTTGAATTTAGGATGCACCCTATTGAAGTAGTAGAGATGGCAGAGCACTAGACTCGAAACTGAGTAGGCGTGGATTTAAGCCCTACAATCGGCACTAAATGCAAGTCCTCATTTAACTTTGCTAAATGTCCGGAAAACGTTTTCCGTACAACAATGAACAATAAACCAAATAACTATCATTACCATTGTAAATTGCAACTTTATTTGCATTACTCAAGTTCCTATGATTATTACTATTTAATTGTCAGTAGTATAAACATATTTTAATAATTAATAATTTTAATCGTGTTTGTTTCCTATTTATTTATAAAGAGATTATACAATTATATTATGGGTCACAAACTCGTCTTTAAGACTGATGAGTCAAATGCTAAAAATTCGTCTAATTCCCAAATTAATTCTACTGTTCAAACTTCAAACATTATTCCACATGATTGCGAAACCAATTCTAATGTAAATGAACAAATCGATAGGCGATTAACGAGACAGGCAAAGTAAGTCGAATAAATTGTTGAACAGCAATTCGTTATTTGTATTGCAAGATTCATTCATTCATTCATTTTGGTTGGTGACGTGGTCACCTCTTCATTATAAGACATATAAACGATCGACTTCGATGGCTTGATAAGCGTACCAAACGTGGAAAAATAGCAAAGCTTTTTGGCTAATAAACGGAATCCTTGTAACGTCGCTACTGTCCGCAAACATTGACGAGGCCGCCTGATTTTTTGTTAGGGTTATCTCCCTCAGCCCAACGGCTATATATGGTATACGTATACGTTAAGATACCATGTAAGTACCGTGGATGTATGCTCGCACTCATTCGCCAAAGCGGAATCCCAGTTATGCCGCTGTCCACTCGGTCCTTGCTGTTATTAGTCCAGATGCCTAGGGGCACCTAGTCCAGGATGCACCACGTGGAAGACTAACAGTCAGGAATATCACTATCATTGGAAATCGAAACTTGATAAGCATTACTATGCTTGAAAAGAATAATTGTTAGCAAATTGATACTTTGCAAAACCATACGACAGTCCACATTTTGTGATGGTGGTGCGATTCGAATGTATTTCTATCCAGTTACCAGTCTAGCGCCTTAGTCACCTCTACCATTCTTGGCACTTAAAATAACATTACATTGTGCGTACTACCTGTTTTTCAGTTGCACTTGAAATCGATCAAGCTTTTGATACACTCGGTGTTATATAACTTTGATTGCAATAAGATAATTAATTTATTTTTACTACTTTAAGCGTTTTGTGGGAAACATCTCTCAGCAGTGGACATTTTAGCGAAGCCGAACGTAGGCCTGGCGGTGATCCAGAAGGATCATTCCGGTACAATTAAACTTTAGTTAGTTCAGTAATTTGACGACACAATTATTTAGTGGTAAGAACTCGATCCACGGACTGATAAGAACTGGGTTTAATATTGTAAGCATCTTCTCCTCTGTAGGCTTGGACTATTCAACAATATTACAATCTTAAATAAATTATACAATTGGTGGCACAATCTGTTCTATGCAATTTGATATTCCATTGGGTAGTTTTGTCGAAAGAAACCAGCAATTGGTTGCTGTTAATTTAGTTCAGGTTCCGTTCTTTTACACCTTTGGAAATATTGAACCGGGGTAGTCTAACGGTACAGCGCTCCAATTTGAACCTCGGTGGGCATGGGTTCGAATCCCATCACAGGTACTAAAATGCAAGCCCATGTTTGGCTTCCCTAAATATTCACTGCTGCAAAATATTCAAAGTAACAAACATAAAATAAAAAATAAATTTGCACTGTATCTAATAATTTTTTAACGTGGAAGTGTATCATGTAAATGGTTTTCTCTGTTGTTTCTTTGGCGGCAATTTTATTCTTTACAATTGTGTAATCAATAAACCTAGGCTTCAGTCTTTTTCATTTCTGAACACGGGCTTGTAATTAAGCCTTAAGAACTAAGCACTTTAAAATACATATTACTAAATTTGTAAATATGTACTACTAATAAGTAGTTGTTTTTACACTAAATTGCTTTGAAAGAAACTGCTTAAAGAAAATTATCGATAAATTGGTAAATACACGTAACACGTGAGTTTTGGAAAAATGCGAATATATTTTATGTTTTCAACCTTGACTGCTTATTTTTAAACTGGCACGCTGGTGCATTAAAGATGGTATTTTTTTTTCAAGGTTTACAAACAAACACGCAGTTTTCTCTAAGTTCTATTCACAGTGTGCATTTAATAAAATATTGTGCAGTTGACCTACGTGTTGTTTATTCGATGTGGTAAAAATGCATTAATCAATACTGATTAGACTTAAATCCAGTTCTTGCATGTATGTATATATATATATTTATATTTATATATATAACGACTCATTCATTTTCATTTAGGTTGATGACGTGGTCATCTTTTTGCTATATTCCATATTTACATGACGTATAAACGACCGATTTTGTTGATTTGATAAGCGTAACAAACGTAGACGGTATCCTTGTGACCAAGTCACTGATTGCAAAGATTGACGAGGCCGCCTGCTGTTTTGTCAACGTTATCTCTCTTAGCTGAACGGCTAGGTATAGTAAACGTATACCTTAAGATACCTTTTAACTATCCTGTGCATTTAGACCCTGCTGTTAATAGTCTAGATGTCTATAAGCACTTAGTTCATGATGCATTACATGGAGGAGTATGAACAGCCAGGAACATCACCATCATTGAAAATTGAGACTTTAGTCCATGATGCACCACATGGAGGCAGAACAGTTATGAATATCACCATCATTGGAAATTGAGACTTTATAAACATTACTCAAATCCTCAGGATCATTAGCATCTTAATTCAATGAAGTACAATATTTTTTTTAAATTACAGTGGCTATGTGTATCTATGCATATATACTTTCTATTACATGATTTTTCTAGTTTATTTTCAATCCCATTGTTTACATCATTTTTGCTGCCGTATTCTTTATGACTGATGGCAAAAATGTGCTCATATTGTCAGTATATTTCTAGTGAAACATTAGTGAAGTCCAATGTAATATTAAACAACATTTTGTTTTCCAAACAGACGCAAGCGACTTGATCAAAACTCCAATTTGAATGTTGACTTTTGCGTGCATCCTAGTACAACAACAACATCAATAGACGTACCAAATTTGCCAAATGACGCTAATTTTCAATTTCTAAACGACCTCAACTTATCCAATCGTTTTATGCTATTGCGTCGCATCGTTAACCATCCGTATTTGGTCATCGAACATCCCTTTGATAATGATAATGGTGCTATCAATGAAAAATACGTTGAAAGCATTTTATTATCAAGCAGCAAAACAGCTTTGCTTGACCGTTTACTCAAACGACTAATAAATAAACACAAGGTGAGTTTGTTTATTGCGTACACGTTTTTACAAGGATTTGAGTGTAATACTTATAAAGTCTCAATTTTCAATGGTGGTGATGTTCCTGGCTGTTCATTCTTCTCCATGTAATGCATCCTGAACTAGGTGCTCATAGGCATCTAGACTAATACAACAGGAACCGAGTGCACATTTGATTCCGTTTTAGTGAATGGGTGCTAGTACACACTCAAGATGCTTAAAAGGTATCTCAGAGTAACTATTTTCCATATGTAGGCAGATAGGTTTGTGGATCCGTTAACTGGCGTCAAGCCTATAAATAGTCGCCTCGTCAATTCCCGTAAACACTGGCGTCGTCGTAAGGAAGAAGTTTTCTAGTCAAGAAACTTCATTTATCCTTCCAAGTTCATTTGGCATTTGACAATTTTTTGTATAAGAATTTGAAAAACTATTAAAACTTGGAATTAATTGCGTTATATTTTTTCGGCAGGTGGACTATTAGTACAGCATCCAAATAATTGCTCTTAAATTTAGATCTCAAGATTTGAATCTTTGTCCTTTTGTCTTTATAAATGTCCACTCTGTTACAAAAACTGTTTTCCTTGAAACATTTTAAAATAGTAAAATTAAATAGATAAGTAATAAGTATAGGAATGTGTAGATTATGACAATAGACAGTAAACCATGTTTTTCAATGCGACTGCCACAAATACAGATGATCGTATTTTCCCAATGGACGATGGTATTGGATTTGTTAGGCCAATTGTTCGACATTCGAAATTGGCCCTATGTGCGATTGGATGGAACGACCAGACTGGAAGATCGGCAAGAAGCTATAAGGCGATTTAACAACGAATCGGTAGATCAACTGCCGCTATTTCTTATTTCGACCAAAGCCGGTGGCTACGGCTTGAATTTGCAGTCGGCAGCCGATACGGTTTTTATTTATGATTCGGATTGGAATCCCCAAACAGATTTACAGGCCCAGGATCGGTAAGTCACATTGAGATATATATGAAAGCCGTTCCTAATTGTATGTTGTATCAAGTTACAATAGTGGCGATAGTCCTCGACGCAATGCGTTCTGCATTTACTGCACAGTGATAAATCTTGTCTCATCAGCTCTGTGGATAAATAAAAGCATATATCCATGTCATTACTTACTTGTTTTTTCAAAATTCTTTTTTTTTCTACATCAACACAACAAAGGGCTGAATATATTATCAATTGATAAATAGAAAATAAAGTGATGTTTAGCGTAATTGTTCGAGAACTTGTACAATTTTACAAAATCACTAAAGGCGGGTCTTCGTTCAACTACTGCATTTTCAGTCAACTATTATTCAAGCAAACAAAACAAAATAAATTGCCAACATACTGATTTTGATTAGCCTAACACTCATACAGATATTTACCTAATTGATTCCTATATTGACCTAAGATATTTGATAATATTCAGCACTTGCTGTTTATCTTAGACATATCTAACACTTATTAATAAATACCTTAGATAATACTTTACTAATATATATATATATATATATATATTAGAAAAAAACATTGTAATTATAACATACATTACCACTTGTTCTAGCAATAAATTATAATACCTCCGTTTATTAAAACCTAAATACAAACATATATAATTTGTTAAAAAAGAATTTTATTGGCCAAAATACATTAATTTATGAAGAAAAAGTTACCATCTTTATGATGTCAACATTACATTTTTATTAATTATTTTTATAAGTAAATTTTTTATTTCGATATTAAAATTTTTTTAACTGTAGATGATTAAAGTTTGGACATCGTATTACCAGCATATATATCGACGTCATACAATTTTTTTTTATGTAGCGCATTAATTAAACTTTTTGTGTGTAAAACATGTTGTTATGTTAAAAACAAAACTGGAGTGTCTTGTTATTGAATCAATAATACGTAATTTGTGTAACTTTCTAATTGAAGATGTCATCGTATTGGTCAAAACAAACCCGTTCTCGTCATTCGACTCGTAACAGGCAATTCGATCGACGAAATGATTTATCAGCGTGCTCAAATCAAGCGCGGTCTTGAGCGCCTTCTCCTTTTCGACAACCAATCAAGCGACGACTGGTGTTCAAATGACGCCAGGCCCTTCAATTATGCCAATAGCGGAGATAATACCCGACAGGTATGCATTTTTGCTAGAAAAAACGTCCAAATATTGTGTTTTTCCAATTGTGCGCTACATTTCTTTCATTTGCATGTGAATGGTAATCAGACATAAGAAAATGGTAAGAAATTGTAAGCATTGTCGTAATGGCACTGTTGTTTAGAAATGGTTGACTGTCTTTTGTCAAGGTTTACTTACTACTTTGGAAATATCTGTGATGTACTTTAAGTGTATATTGAACATCATTTGACGCAATCAACTTTGAAATACATCGCCGTGAAAACATCGGACTTTAATATTGTGCAAGGATATGAGTATTTTGTTTTTCTATTGTCCGAGTTAGTGGTAGAGTTGAATCTCTTAATTGAATAATTCAAAACTGTTAATACCGTTTTCTGCCTAGGATTGATTAGCCTGATAATAATAACCGGTGGGGGATGTTTATCCCCGATGATGATGATGATGATGATGAAATATGTACTTTTGTCGATTCTACTCAGCATTACACCTAATGGAAAGATAATTTAATAACTTGCGTCCGTTCAGTCCTATTAGCAATAAACATGGCATTTAGATAATTGACATTGAAGTAGTAGTGAGTTTGTCATATAAACAAAAGTCGAATAATTGTTTATTTTGGTCTCCTTTCGTCTACATCAATGAATCCAGTTCGAGTTTGATGCAAGTTTAAATTCGGCAGTGGGATCGAAGTTGAAAAGTATCTTTGAACAAACCGACTATTACCGAACATTTCAATGCGATCCTACGATTTCGGACAACGAAATAGACAAAATTCTCGATCGGTAAGTAAAATCGATTTTGCGTTTGGAACATTGATGCTCTATGGACAATTATAAAATGCGTTTTTTCCAATTTTTGTCAACCTAAAAAACGGTTGTTTATTATTCTCCATATGGTTGAATTGGTCAGATATTAGTCATCTCTTCATCATTTTCCATATTTATACGGCATAGAAAACGATCAACTTCGACGGTTTCATAAGCGTAACAAACGTGGAAGAATAACAAAGTTTCTTGGCTGGTAGACGGCATCCTTGTGACGTCGCCACTGTTCGCAAAGATTGACGAAGACGTCTGATTTTCTGTCAGGGTTATCTCTCTTGGCCCAAGGGTTACATATGGTATACGTATACTTTAAGATATATCTTAAGTATCCTGGGTATATGCTTGCACCCAATCGTTGTAGCGGAAGCCTATTTATACCGCTGTGCCGTCATTAATCTAGGTGCTTGTAGAGACCTGGTCTAGGATGAACAGTTAGGAATATTACCATCATTGGAAATTATGACTTAATAGGCGTTACTTAAATTCCCAGGATCATTAACATCCCAGGGCAAATGGATATAGATGAATGAATAGCAGAGATTATTGGCTTCATCAATAATTATTATCGGTTATATTTTTAATGTACAAACGTTTTTGTCAAAATTATTTCCTACAGATCACGTGGAAGTGACAGTCTAAAAACTCGCTATAATTAAAAATTGAAACTTTATAAGTATTGTTCAAATTGTAAAGATAATTAGCATTCTATTATCATTAATGAATTGCTATGCAAAAAATAACGATGCCTCGTCAATCTTTGCCAACAGTGGTGCCATTACAAGAATGCTGTCTACCAGCCAAAAAACGATGTTATTTTTCTACGATTGTTACGCTTGTCAAGCTATTGAAGTCGATATATAAATATGGAAAATAATAAAGAGTTGACCACGTCACCAACTAAAATGAAATGAAAAAGTGAATACAAGTCAAAGTTCTTTATACTAGAGTCATTCATACAAAACAAGACGAATAAACAAAATACCTTGTCAATTTATTGTTGTATCAAGGAATAGTGATTCTAACAGTTTATCTGTTTCAGATGAGGTTTCATAGCAATATAAAATATAAGATGTAAATAACAATTAATAACGGTCGTTATTATTTAAAATTTTACTACTATTAATAATGTCATTCAATGATGTCACTGGTCACATTCGTTATCTAGTATTATATAAAAATGGTTCAGTTGGAAGAACTTTAATCTCTAAATTGAAAAGTATGGGTTTAAACTATCTAGCAAATATCAAACAAATTAATAACGTAACTACTTCTGTGCTAATAATAATGAAAATTCAAATAATGCTTATCAAGTTGCATTATCCAAAAATGGCAATATTTCTGTCACTTCATGAAGCACATTCTGGACTATGTGCACTTAGACGAACACAGAAGGGACCCCAATTGCACAGTGGGCTTCCGTCTTGGCGCATGAATTCAAGCACACACTCAAGGAACGTAAAAAAGGTACATTACGGTATACGTATGCTGTATGCAGCCATTGAACAACGCCGTTAAATAGGATCACCATTACATCATCCATTACCGAACAACACTGTTATTTTCTTACATTGATAATGAAAATACTGCACTAATCATCAACCAAAATCTGAATATTCGAATTGAGTGCTTAACTGCAGAAATAAATATATATCTCAATATAAAAATTTACATAACACCTGCTAGCACTACCGAACCTAATTGTTTCTATGATCAGCTACATGATTATGTTATCACTATGGACGAAGACACCTTGATCGTATTAGCTGGTAATTTTTATCATGCAAATACTAACTTATTCAAACTAATGGGCCTCATTGATCTAGTTAATTTTTCTACACGACTTCTATCATTCATCTACTTCCAAAAATATACTCCAAGCATTATTATCATTGAAAATAGTTAAAGCTAATTTTAAAATCATTCATATATGTGCGTAATACATCAACTTCCAGTGTAGCAGCACTAAGATCCGCACTATTAAACAAGAATAAGATAAATTTTAACAATCTTAGCTTGAATGATGTTACTGTACTTTTTTATTGCTCTTATTATCACTCATATTGACAAATATTGTCCAGTAGTCAAAATTCAGATTATAAACAACAATGTTTCCTTATTTAATCTTAAAAGGCTTGGACGAGAAAAGAGTTGGCATCTAAATCAAGTCAATATATTAAATTGAAAAGCATAAACAAACAAATTAAACTTGAAATCAACAAACTATACTGATAAACATTTTCTATCAAACCGTGATCCACAATCTAATCGGAAAAATATTAATAAAAATTTTAATATATCAAAAACAAATCAATTAAAGATTAATACTAAAGAACTGAACAATTGCTTTTCATCAAACAACTCAAGCACATCAGAATCAGATCAATTAATTGAAAATTATCAAAACACCCATTATCAACTTTAATGTTCAAAAATTAATTAACAGTTGTAAAGCAAGCACTTCACTTGGACCTGATAGAATTAGGTGCACTTTATCAAAGCTCTGTATGTCATCGATTTCTCCATTATTATCTACAATAATAAGTAAATCAATTATGAATGACGAAGTAGGTTATACTTGGCGTATCTCACGAATCACACCTATTCCCAAAGTTTCTGTCCTATCAACAAATCCAGAACATTATCGCCCAATTGCTTGCACCTCGGTGATTTTAAGATTGACCAAGAAGATAATACTTAACGACTTTAAGTCTATATTGAATATTAGTAATGATCATTATCAATTTGCATATAAAAATAATTATTTTACTCTAGACTGTGTAGCCAGCCTTGTTCACTACATTACTGAATCCCGTGACAAAGGAAAATGTTTAATATACTGCATATTTCTTGACTATAAATCTGTTTTCAATAGTATTTCGATAGAATAATTAATGCATCGTCTTGAACTACTTGAAACATCTGACTACATCTTAGACTAGGTACAAAATTATTTCTCAAAAAGAAAACAGTTTGCATAAATTGGTCGTAATAAATTAGAGTTAACAGAAAATAACAATAGAGTTTTACAAGGTGCAGCACTATATCCGTTTTTGTTTTCATTGTATGTAGATCCATTACAAGTTTCATAGTCATCACATTTGTTTAAATTTGCCGATGATATAATATTGTGCACAACAATTTCTTCAAGCATTGATCTAAAAGAATTTGACAATTCTATTAATAAAATTGAACAGTGGTCTCCTAACTTTCATCTCATTTTAAATCTATCGAAATGCAAGCTGGTTACATTTAAAACAAGGCGTCCAACAAATCGGTGGAATTAAATAAAACACTCAAATGAAATTAGACAAACATATGTACCTGTAACAAAATTAAGTATCTGGGATAAACATAACTAACAAACTTACCTGGTGTAATCATGTGAGCATACATATTTATAGTAACCAAATCTTTATGCTACTACATAAGAAGATTAAGAAAACTAAATGTTGAAAACTACATTATTACATTATTTGTTATATTATGTTTTTATCCTTTAACGTTATATTGCTCATCTGTAATTTTTACTGGTTTATTAAAATAAGATTATGTTGTTCTAAAAAGATGCATATTATTGGTATCAAAATCTGCAGGAATCACATATTCTCTCTTATTGAATGATACTGTTAATAAACATTTTAAATCTTGTTTACAATTAGTATTGAGGATTGAAAGTAATAACACTCACCCACTACACACAGCTTTGAATAAATCTAGAGCCTTTAAAAAAACCCGGAGAATTTACTGGCTGATGAAAGCGAAAACTATTCAATACAAATACTCATAAATATGACAATATTTACCTAAAGTATTAATTAATCCAGAATCAAACAAAATTGAACTTCTAACAAACCTATCAAAATAGGAATCATTCCACTCACACATTTATTTCAACTAATTTTGACATCCTACAGCATAATGTAAGCTGTATCAAAGTATAGTAATTTTGAATTATTATTTTAACCACATGTTTACCCTATTGATTATATTTATATTCATTACATTTAACATTCTATATTTCATTTTGTTCCCATTATTTGTACCACTAATTTTTGTAATTTCTTTTATCGGTGAAAATGTATTTTTTTGTGCAGATTGTAATTATATATATATATATATATATATATATATATATAAGTACTTCAATCTTGTCAAGTGACCTGATTAGGTCGTGTGTAAAGTAGTATTGATCATTTGATACTACCATGATGCACGACTATTTGAAATTGTAAAAATATTCCAATTTTACTATTTAGATCAGATTTAAATGAAATGTGGCGTGTTGAACAAGAATCCAAAGTAGCCAGTTCTATTTCGTCATCTAGCACTGACGAAATAATGATATAGGATGAGTATTATTATCAACGTGTTATAAATATATAAACTATCATCGTGTTCAATTTACAAAAAATTGCAAATTTCGTCTACAGAACAATCATTTTAATCCACTTTTTTATTATATCAAAATGTTTTTTTTCAAAATAAATTAAATATTTTGAAAGACGAATTCGTAAATGTACTTGGCTATTCCAAATATAATTTAAATTAAAACAGGGATAGATATATCGCCATATACTTGGGCTTCTATTTTGGTGAATTTTGGTGCAATCGTACATCCAATGCTTTTCGATATGTAACTAGTCTAACTAAGAAATATTACTGTATTCATTCAACTGCAAAATACGATTTATAATCTGCGTTATGGAAAAAAAACCCAAGTTGACATGGGAATATGGTTAAATAATTATGTAAAATTGAACTCAAAGTTACATAAGTGAAAACGTTCAACCTCATGACTTATTGTTGATCAATCAACAAGAAATCAATAGCTGTAATCTAGTCAAGAAACCTCATTTATCCCCCCTCCACTCCCCAAGTTCAATTTACATCCGACAACCTTTTCGTATATGAATTCGAGAAGCTATTCAAACTTGGAATCAATAAAGAGGTGACTGTGCCACTAAGTTATGTTATATTATTCTACCTATTTATGTGCAATCACTCATGATGACAGGTCATCCGATGGTTAATTGTCCCACTTCCATGTTTGTACTCAAGCTATGCGTTCATGTTGAATGCAACCCTGTTGGGTCATTGTATTCATATAAGCACAGCATTTTGAACAGCTACTTCTCATTGTTCTATATACAAAAAAAAATGAAATGAAAAACAAAGTCATTTTTGTTGTCGAGGTATATAAAACGATCGACTTTGATGGTTTGATAATGAAGTTTCTTGGCTGATAGATGGAATCCTTGTGATGGCGCCAAATGTGCAACCACAATTGTGTTATTTCTTAGTTTAAGTTTTGCACAACAAGACATACGTGTGCCAGATCATATTCATTTGCAGTAAATTGATGAAATTTAAAGTATATACACCATCTCTAAAAAATTTCCTGCATTACGATTAAAGCAACATAATGCCTAAATTCATATTTTTGCACAAAGGCTGTTTAAATAATAAGTATGATACAAAGATAATAAACTGTGATGCTTTTTATATTTCATAGTCAACTCATAAAAAAGCACCATTTACAAGATTTTTGTAATGATTACTTATTTTAAAACATTTGACACATCAAATTTATATTTATTAAGCACAACGTTAACGTTGGCACTAGATTATAATTATTAGGAGCCATTTGTCTCAATGTATGACGCCATAGTTTGCAAACTCCAACTCTTCTTGACATTCATTTTCATTTTGGTTTGTGACGTGGTCACCTCTTCATTATTTCTCATATTTATACGACATATAAACGATCGTCTTCGATGGCTTCATAAGCGTAACAAACGTGGAAGAATAACAAAGTTTCTTGTGACGTCGCCACTGTTCGCAAAGATTGACGAGACTGCTTGATTTTTTGTAAGGGTTATCTCCCTTAGCCCAAGGGCTACATATATTATATGTATACCTTTAAATACCTTTTAAGTATCTTGGGTGTATGCTTACACCCACCCGCCGTAGCGGAAGCCCAGTTATACCGCTGTGCACTCGGACCCTGCTGTTATTAGTCTAGATGCCTAGGGGCATCTAGTCCAGGATGCACCACGTGGAAGACGAACAGTCAGGAATATCACAATTATTGGAAATTGAGACTTTATAAGCATTACTTAAATTCTCAGAATCATTAGCATTCCAACTCTTCTTTACAATAACACAACAAAAATAGTAAGTATTTTCTTACAAAATGTACCGTTTTTAATCAAAAAATAAGCTAATTGTTAATGTTCCCGTAAATAGAACATAAATTGGGAATACATGGTTGAAATAAAATAACATAAAATAATGTGAATTTTTAATAAAAATTCAAGTATTATATTATTAGAAAAATTGGGCAATTTAAAAACAAAAATCTACTTTTATTAAAAAAAATGTATAATTTACAAAAACCAACATATTTACCAGTAAAGAGCAAATTTTCGATTAGTTTTCTAATTACGTGTTCCCTAGGATTCATTTTAAGTATCTTATTATTATTATTAAGCTTTAATATTTCACTAGAGATACATTCAGCATAAAATACATTTTTACCATCAATATAAAAAAGTAGTAGTATAAATAATGGGATCAAAATGAAATAGAATGTCATATGTTAATGAATATAAATATAGTATATATAGTATGCATGTGATTTTTTTTTTTAAATATTCAAAATTGCTGTGCATAGAATGAGTCATTATAAGGCACACTTGTTATATTATACTGTGAGATGTCCAAATTAGTTCAAATGAATGCGTAGGTGGAACAATTCCTACTTTGATAGGTATCTTAGTAGTTCAATTTTGTCTGATTCTGGATTGGTTAATACTCTGGATAAGTAGGGCAGACATGGATTTTTGTATTGATTAGTTTTGGCTTTCATGTGCAGATAAGTTCTTCTTGTTTTTCCAGAAGCTTTAGAATTGTTAAAAGCTGCATGTAGCGGGTGATTGTTATTATTTTCAATCCTTGATGCTAATTGTATACAGGATTTTAAATGTTTATCAACAATATCTTGGGTGTATGCTCGCACCCACCCGCTAGAGCAAAAGCCCAATTATGCCGCTGTGATGTCATTAGCGTCTAGATGCCTAGGAGTACCTAGTACAGGGCGCAACACCTGGAAAACGAACAATCAGGAATATTAGCGTCATTGAAAATTGAACCAGTATAGGCATCACTCCAATCCTCAGTTATCATTAGTATCTAAAATAAATATACATGTAGGCGGTTAAAGAAAAGCGTACATTCGAGAAACGCTATGGTGGTTCGGTACAAAGAATAAAATAAGAATGTCACAGATCGCATTTTGACATGACTGTTACATGTGCCAACGTAGTTGTGTATTATGTAGATTTTATTATAGACTAGATATTTTGCAAAATAAGTTGCATATATGTCTTGTCTACAGACACGTCGATGGTCATAAATTGTAGTTGTGATAAAATGTCTGAAATTACCAAAATGGATCTATACAAAGCGTAGTTAAAATTGTAAAAAATTTACAAAAAAATCTTAAACTATTTCAGGTTGTTATTTTAATAAAATGCTTCAGATTTAAAACGGCTGGCAAAGTTATAGATATAAGTGAATGTTACTTGGATTGTTGACATTACAGAATTTGTAACTTAATATATATATCAATGTATTGTGGTCAATAAAGTTCATTCTTAACAAATAACATTTTTGTTTTTAAGTTTTAATAGACGGAGGTATTATGATTTATTGCTAGAACGACTGTTGTTGTATATTACAATTGCAATGTTTATTGCTAATAATATTTTATACATCTTTTGATAAATTTTTATCTGAGGTATTTATTTAGTGTTAGATATGTCTATGATAAGTAAAAAGTGGTAAATATTCTTACATATCATTTTAGGTCAGTATAGGATTCAATTTCGTTACCCGCTGTATATATATATATATATATATATTAGCGAAACCGAACGTGGTTCCACATTTGATGCTAGTCAACCGCTTAAATAGCATTGTGGCAACAACGTTGCTCCTCAGTCACATCTGGTGAGGGTGTAAGAATTTAAAAATGGAAACAATTTTAAATGATACGTCTATTTTGTTAAAGGATATTATATACAAAAGTTCATGATAAAAATACAAAACAGCAACAATTGTTTCTTATATAAATAAAATAGTGTAACTAATACAAAATTAAATGCCCAGTGAAAAAGAAAATCATCATCATCATCACTACACAAGCTATAAACACAGTCCGACATCAAGAATCAAAAGCAAGCATATCACGCTCGCCTTCGCGCGGATGGCGTCGTGGTCCGCGATAATTCCTATTATTTCGGTGATTAGTAACGTGATGCTCAAATCGATGAGGATAGGGATGGAACCTTTGGCTTGGACGAGGAGCTACTGGCCAATAGCCCGCACGCCGTTGTTGGTCGTGTGTGTATTTGTTGGAATATGTACAATTTCGGAAGTAGGCCGCTTTGGGAGAAGGCGGATAAAAAGCATTACGGTAGTGGGGCTGATAATGGGATGCTGATCCACTGTAGGGCAGCTTATTGTGAAGAGCAGGTTCGGTTATTGTCGTTAAAGGTACGTTGTCTGGACTAGATGGCGTGTTCGTCGTATTGGTCGTGGTAACCGATCCGCCGTGGAAATAGGGCTGTCCAAATGGATGATGAGACTTTGCAGCTCCATCGTACATCATCGCGTGCTGTTCATCGTAATTGCTGTTCGATGACGGCAGCTCGACATGATCCGGGCCGTGACTGAGTACGATTCGTTGTGATATGGGAAGCGGTGGTGGAGGAGGCGGCGGGAGAGCGGCCGACGTGGGCATATGTTGATGGGGTGTTTCGTCGTCTTGATAATTCTTACTCATGGCCAAGTCGTAGAGACGTGCAATACGCGTTTCCAAATCTTCGCTAATGACGGGCTGATGACAATTGGTTGATTCGAAAATTCGATTTTGACCCAAATCCGACTGCATGGCTGTGTTCAAATAACGCTGATAATGTTCCAATGGATGCGGCAAGGCATGTGGACTACGCGCTCTTTTCGTTCCACTACGGCTAAGAGACGATGAGCGCTTTTCGAGTGAATTCGGTTGAGGAGTTGTGACAACATCGACATACATATTCTCGGTGTTCACACAACACGTAGGTACATACGGTGTATATGGTGGAGGTGAATCGCGATTTGGATACAAGGAATGTGGCACATAGGCACGCGAATGTGTACATTCATCTGCAGTGGGTTGTTGATGGTGGTGCATCGGTTCATATTGTTCAAATACAAACGCATTCTTCGTTTCTGACCGAACAGACAACGGCGTTGTTGACGGTTCCTGTTGTATAGTTACGGCCTCATTATCATCGCCACAGTCATATTCATCTAGTATTTCAAAAACTACGTCATCTGATTGATCCAAATCTGCTTTAAATACATGTTCTTCATCTTCGTTTTGTTGGATAACTTTCGACAGAGCCGATTTATCGTCAGGAGGCAGTGGAATATCACAAAGCGACAATACGGCAGCATCGTCGCCAAATTCATCCACAACTCTCCTATCATCCTCAATTGACGATATTTTACAAGGTTGAGTTGTAGGAGTGTGTTGATCGATTGACTGGTTGCTGTATTCGGTAGACGATGAGATTTGGAAGAGTTCGGCGATGGATTTTGGTCCACCAAAAACCGCAGGTGTAGTCTCGGCGTGCAAATGAGATTCGAGCGATGTAGTGTTCTTCTTGCGTGCAAATTGTTCGTGCTGTTTCATCAATTCGGCATGAGCCAAATCGAGCTGCAAAAAGAAGATATAAATGATGGAAATAGTAATGTGTTATCGTTGTACTTGCTAGGTTGACAAGGCGACGCAATTGCAGTGGTGCAAAATTGCAAGTTCGGGGTTTTGTATCCCGACCAAAATCTCCCGTCTAACCTGGACAGTAAAAAGTTCTAGCAATCCATACACTAGATCAACTATTGGTGTGGTGCTTCTTTATTGTTGAAGTGACACACACACACACACACGTATATCTTGAGCTTAAACACCAGTATATAACAAGGATCGAATGCAGAATGGTGTAACAAGTTAAAAAACAAAAAGCGATCGAGTGTTCTATAAATAATGAAAGGAATAATTTCCACATTGGCAAATAAAAAAATGGTTTCATAGACAGGCCGGTTTATAAAACTAACTCACTACTGTTTCATACGCTAATAAAATAATACATGCACGTTTGTACAAAGCAGCTTTGTTTATATAAGCGAAAATTAATCAATTTTTTTCACTCACTTCAGCCTTGTCAGCGGTCGCGTACAATTGTAAAAATTTGTTAAAAACGTTTTTAGCAGCAATTTTCACCTCTAACGATCGCTTGTAACGACGACACTGAAATATTTTGATAAATCGCATTGAACTGTGCTTTCATCAAATAGGGTGTCAATGTAATTAAAACTTTCTATACATAAAATTAAGGTTATTATTACAAAGGAACAAAGGGATGCTAATGATCCTGAGAATTTGAGTAATGCTTATAAAGTCTCAATTTCCAATGATGGTGATGTTCCTGACTGTTCATCCTCCACGTGGTGCCAACAGGCATCTAGACTGATAACAACAGGAACCGAGTGCACAGCGGGAAACTTGCTAATCCATTATGGAGACGAAAAAACATCAATCCAAAGACAAAGATGAATATCTTCTCTTCACTGGTTCGCACAGTGCTTCTATACGCAGCTGAAACCGACTCTTACAGGGTCTGAGATCTCAAAGCTTAACAAATTTGAGGCAAGATGTCTCAGATATATTTGGCACAATACTCATTTCGCATCATCCATATCAGGAGACTGGACAAAAAAGATCAGTATCCATCAAATTCGAGATGATCTCCAATTCCATGATCTTCCTTCCTTGGTGTCGCGACAACGTAGATTGCGCTGGTTTGGTCACGTTCTTCGTAAAAATCCTGATGCAATCTCACGTTCAGTAACTTTGGCTTGTCCAAACACCGATTGGAAGAAAAGGAAAGGTGGTCAGAAACGTACTTGGATGGACGCTGTTCGGGACGATCTTCACCTTATTTTGGCCGGGGCTATTTCTTGGAAACAATGGCAAAGTCGCTGGACTGACATATCCGTGCTCGCCTCCGAAAATCGTGAACAATGGAGAAGAATTATTCGTGATGCTTTAAAAACTTGGAACTAATAAAGAGGTGGCTTTGCCACCAACTTTTGTTGTTGTTGTTGTTGAGTGCACAGCGGTATAACTGGGCTTTCACTGGATTCCCGTTCAATGAATGGGTTCTAGGTTAAGGTAACTATTTACCAGTTAGGTTTGTGAATCCGTCAACCCTAAAGAAGATCGCCTAGTCAATTCCTGTGAACGCTGGCATCGTCGCAAGGGAGCGGTCTTCTAGCCAAGGAAACTCATTTATCTCTCCTCATCCAATTCGCATCGGACAATTTTTTGTATAGGAATGCGAGAAGCTATTCTAACTTGGAATTAATGAAAAAGTGGCTCTGCTATCAACTTATGTTATGTCATTGCAATGATAGAAGGTAGTGCATTAGAAGCAAAACCTTGAACTAACTTTGCGAATCGTTTCGACTACTGTCCAGCACTTGACAATAATTGGCAATGATACAATCATGTTGTTCAGAATGTCCAACCGGTCGACACAAGTAGCCACGTCCTCGTGACCTTGAATAAGACTCGATTTGATGGCCCGGTCAATAAGTAACAGTCGCTCTTCTGTATCCAATTCTTTCAGTTGTTGTTCTTTGTCTTTCATTTTCGCTTCCGCTGATGATAGACGCGAAGTGGTCGACTTGAAATGATGGTGTTGTGATACACTTGTAAATAGTAAATATATTTAAATATACTATACTTATTAAATGTTTGAACAGTTGGTCTAAATCTGATTGTTTTGGACAATTAACCCTAACAATAACAATTCAAAAATGCCTACGTGACATCAAACGTCTATGTTCACATCAATCGGCGTAGATGACTGTAAGGACATGAACAAAACGGAATTAGTTATATATTTGGTGTAAACACACCAAATATTTAAATGACAGATTTATATTTTCAACCTAAAATATAAATTGACATTGTGGTATTTCTAAGCTAAGCATTCAGTCGTAACATCCTAAGCAGAGTGTGGTGTCTACAATCGCATATATATATATATAATCCATTGGGATACCAATGATCCTGATGATGCTGAGTAATACTTATAACGTCTCAATTTCCAATAATAATGGCATTCGTGACTGTTCCTCCTCAAGAGCTGACGCCACGTCACCAACCATAAATATTAATACTTTGTTCATTTAGTTGTAAAATCAAATCAAATAGTCCTTAAAACAAAAATCTCCCAATTGCGAATGTGTTTATTGGTCGAGACAGCGTATAAACAAAAATACACCACAAATTGTTGGAAAAAGAAAAGCAACAGTCGTCAAAAGGCTTGAAGCCTCTATTGACTTACAACACATGACAAATCGCTAACTGGCACAACAGAAAATGAACTCACACATAACACAAATATTTTAAAATGTCTATCCTACCTGGAATCGGTTGCGCTTTTGGATATTGCCAATTTCGGAGACCAAACTTCTTTCTAAAACACAAAACCAATTTACCCAATTTACAAAACATACTTCATTCATATTGAAAGCAGTCATTACATTGTATATATTATTATTATTATACTGCTTTTGAATGTTTTACGGGAAACATCTTTCAGTAGTGGGCATTTTACCGAAACCGAACGTAGACTCGCATTTAGTGTAGCTGGTGGGATTCAAACACTTGTTAATTTCGTCCCGAATTGAAGCCCTCCAATAATCTCTACTAACTGCAAACGGTTGCCCAATTAAGTAATTCATTTGGACAGGGGGGTGGGGTTAGTATAAATAAAAGGACTGAATTCACGTGCTACAATGTCCGTTCAAATTATGCGTTGACTACCCGGGCTTCTTTTCTATCTCGATAATAGAAAAACCCAGTAGAGTTCCACCACAATCGCAATCAGACATTCGACAAACGAACTCACCATTGGTTTGTGTTTAAACTGTGTTGCCACGGGACTTGCAACAGATTCGACCGTCCTGTCCGTCAGACGATCGCTTGCATCTACACAAGGCAACGCCTTCGGTTTGGATCCGCCATCTTCGCCACCCGACTCGTCGTCACTCAGTTCTGGCAGGACATTGCGGAGTAGTGGTTGAACTACGGCGGTTGAACGAAGAGGCGGTTTGACTTTGGCAGTGTTGAGCAGACTGCACATCGGTTTCAATGTAACTGAAGAAGTCGTTGATGGAGCACATGTTGTCTTGATGGTGAGTTTCAATTCGTTTGGCTGTCCAACTGGACGAACGTCAACACGCTTCGACTGGAATGTAAATAAACAAACCTTGTCGTCCATAACGTCTTTTATATATTAAAAAAGGAATGTTAATGATCCTGAGGATTTGAGTAATGCTTATAAAGTTTCAATTTGCAATTATGGTGATATTTCTGACTATTCCTTCTCAATGTGGTGCATCCTGGACTAAATGTCCATGGGTATCTGGAATAGTAACAACAGAGACCGAGTGCACAGCAGTATAACTGGACTTCCGCTACGCTGGATAAGTGCAAGTATACAAACAGAATACTTAAAATGTATCTTATGGTATACGTATGCCCTTGGGCTATGAGAGATAATCTTAACAAAATCTTTGCGATCAATGGCACTGTCTCAAGAATGCCGTTTACCAGCCAAAAAACTTCGTCATTCTTCTACGTTTATTACATTTATCAAGCCATCAAAATCGATCGTTTTATATGTCCCATAGATGTGGAAAATAATGAAGAGGTGACCACGTCACCAACCACAATATTAGTAAAACCTAGATAAACACTGTTACCAACTTCAAATTAACTTATTTTCTTCTTTCTCTAATTGTACAAATTAAATAAATGCATTCAACAACAAAAAAATTATTGAAAAAAAACTATTATTTTGTTTACTAGTTGATAGTCTATATAAAATCATAGTCGTTTTGAATTTATTTTAAATACATATACATTTTTTATTTGATGTCATTTGTACTAATTAGAATTACAGTAATGCGGTTGTACAATTTAACTCGGTAAATGAAGAAATAAATATTTCCTTTAAAGTTGTAGCAGCATAATCATTTTACTTAGTTTATTTAATTTTTCAATTAAATATTATTTATTCAACAACTGAAAAAAATAATTATGATTAATAAAAAATAAAGTGTTTGAAATTTGTTGACAACTGCTCATGCTGTAGTACTAATAATTTATTCATAACGCACCTCACTATCTACATTCGACTGAGTGGCAAATGCAGACACTGAATCGCAATCCTTGGACGAAACTATTTCGCCACTCGGATGTCTTCGAATCCGCAGTCGCAAAGAAGAAGATCGGCGAGGTTGGGCGACAACTTCAGATGACGGCGATTGGGCGACTTCGCCATCCGGTTTCGAAGATTTTGGAACACTAGTTACATTGGTCGACTTGCGTTTTCTACAATTGTACAATTGAAAATTATTTTGGGGCTTGCATTTGTAAATCGTTAAATACAGCAGCAATGCCGAAACACTTATTTTGTACAAATAAAAAACGCTTAAACTTTGTAGCAAGAAAAGGCATCTACTTTGTAATGTTGATTGTATGCACTTGCATCCATCCATCCATCCACCACCAAAATGAAAAGCCAGTTATAGTGATGTTCATCTGGTCCAAAAACAAAAATGAACATTTTCTCTTCATTGGTTTGCACAGTACTTCTGTACGCAGCTGAAATGCGAACTCTTACGCGGTTAGAGATGAAGAAACTTGACAAATTGGAAGCGAGATGTCTCAGATACATTTGGCATAACACTCATTTCGCATCCTCTGTGTCAAGGGATTAGACGAAGAAACTAAGTAACTGCCAAATTCAAAAAGACCTTCAATTTCATAGTCTTCCTTCATTGGTATCGCGACAACGAAGATTACGCTAGTCTGGACACGTTCTTCGTAGAAATCCTGATGCAATCTCACGTATCGTAACCCTGGTTTGTCCAAATGTCGGTTGGAAGGAGAGGAAAGGTGGTCAGAAACGTACTTGGACGGATGCTGTTCGGGACGATCGTCACACTATCTTGGCCGGGACTTTATCTTGGAAACAATGGCTAAGTCGGTTGGACTGACATATCCCTACACGCCTCCGAAAATTGTGAACAATAGAAAGTGATCGTTCGAGATGCTATGCGAATTTGGAATTAATGAAAATGAGGCTTTGCCACTAACTATTGTTGTTGCTGTCATCTGATCCTTGATCCGTATTATTGTCGGTCCAGGATGCGCCACATGGATATAATATCGAATAAAAATTTAAATTAACATTGTGTAAGCATTGGTATCAATAGAATCTCCATATCGGCATGAACATGATACAGATAAAATTTGAAAAACATACCAAAAAAGAATAAAATGGAGCACTGTTAATTTGTACAAATATAACAATTAAACCTTTAAAAATTCATAATTTTTACGATAACAAATTGAACTCGCGAGAGTAAACCTGAGGTCTCACATTAACGGATGGATGTAAATACATACTCCAGTTATATCTAAACAAAAATAGCCATTTAAAATAATTCGTCAACCTGCGTTAACCAGTTAATAGCACAGTTGGGTCTGGGTAAGCTTATCTACTACTTGAATATCTTATTTCATCAATCATAAACAGATAAATAAATAGAACACTAATGTTATTTTGGAATGCATGTGATCTTGAAGATTTGAGTACTGCTTATAAAGTCTCAATTCCCAATAGTGATATTCCTGACTGTTTCTTCCCCAAGTGGTACATCCTGGACTAGGTGCTCACTGGATTCCCGTTCAATGAATGAGTGCTAGCATCAACCCAAAATGCTTAAAAGATAATTATTTACTGTACGTAGCCGGTTAAGCTTATGGATCCTTCAACCGGCATCAACTCTAAAGAAGATCACCTCGTCAGTTCCTGTAAACACTGGGATTGTCGCACGGAAACGGTTTTCTATCCAAAAAACTTCATTTATCTGTCCAAGTTCAATTCGCATCCAACAACCTTTACGTATAGAAATTGGAGAAGCTACTCAAACTTGGAATTAATGAGGAGGTGGCTCTGCTAATGATCTTGCAAATTTGAATAATGCGTGGGCATTTCACTATTTCCTAATTCCGTATCTACACGTGGTAGGTTCAAGACTCAAACTATTACTGGGACATTTCAAAAGTATATTGGAGCACATGGAGTACCTATACGCATCCATTTTGGCTAGGGAAAACAATCCTATCACTATCGCAATAATTTGTGTTACTTTCCCACACAATGTGTTTCCTTTCCCATAGGAAACAATTGTTTGATATTTATCAATGGGTTTTTAAGGGATTAATTAATCTTAGAATTTTTAAATTTACTTAAATAATAAATCCACTAAGTTTTTAAGTCAACCAGGAGCACTATACAGCTGTTTCATCTTTATTTGAAAGGTACGCGCTGCTGATGGTTCCAAATGTAAGGATGAAACAGCTGTACAGTGCTCCTGGTTGACTTTAAAACCTAGTGGATTCAAGTGAATCTGTATGTTTTATGAGTATGAAAACAATGAAGAGGTGGCCGTATTACCAATCCTATAATTGCATAACATCAAAATTACAACTAGAATATCAAACACGTCTCACTTTTGAGAAACAAGTGATTTTCGTTTGTCCTTTTTTTTTGTTTCAGTTGTCGTATTGACTTCGGTACGTGATCGTTTGGGTGTACTTGGTTCGACTAAAAACCAGAAATTAAAAAAATTATTATAAACAGTAACAAGCTTATTGTATTATCATATACATTCCTACCATAAATATAAATTGCTTCTATAATAATAAAACTAAATATTGGAAATCCATTTTCATTATTGAGAACTAAACACGAATATAAGACAAAGTTTAGCAGATCGTCCTTAAACAACTAAATCCAAAAACGGAACTAATCATCCTCAATCTGGTAGCCTAACCAATGAACAATTTAAGCACTCCAACAAGCTTCATGCCTTAAGCATTGGCGATCAACCAGCCAAAACAATGAACATTCAAAAAATAAAACGAAAATGACCCACTAATATATCGACCTCGCAATAACTGGACAGAGGGAGTACGTTCGATCTTTTGAGAATCACTTGTTTATGTTTAGAATGCTAATGATCCTGAGGGTTTAAGTAATGCTTATAAAGTCTCAATTCCCAATGATGTTGATATTCTTGACTGTTCAGCCTCCATCCTGGACAAAGTGCCCATATGCATCTAAACTAATACCAATAAGGACCGAGTACACAATAGTATAGCCGGGTCCCCGCTTTAGTAGCTGGGCGCAAGCATAAACCCAGGATACTTCAAAGGTATCTTAACTATACGTATACCATATGTAGCCACTTGACTAAAAGAGATAACTCTGACAAAAAATCAAGCGGCCTCGTCAATCTATGCGAACGATGATGCCGTTTACCAGACAAAAAACTTCGTTATTCCTCGCATTTGTTACGCTTATCAAGCCATCGTAGTCAATCGTTTTATACGCCGTTTAAGAGTGATTACGTCACCAACCAAAATGAATGAAATAAAAATGATTATGCTGAGATAACTCAATACACAGAGCCAACTAGGTATAGTTGATTAAATGCACCTTAAATTTAACAAAAACGCTCAATTAGCCCTCAGTTAAAGAATCAATAATTGATTGCTGCTCAATTCCTTTTTTTTCAAATTCAAAATATTTACAGATCTAGTAATTGAATATTAGTGAAGGACTAATAAAACAATAATATAATACCTAGTGCAAAGACAAATAAAAATCACATATTTGTTCAAATTGATCAACAGCTAGTGACAATATTTTTTTTTAATAGTTGACAAATTACAATAAAAAATTTAAATTATCTAAAAAAAGTCCTGTAAAATAGTTTACATATTTATAGTATAAATTAAGAAAGTTTTTCAAAATAATAATATGAAATACATAGACATATCGACAAAAATTCCTTGCTCCAATAAATGTTTAATTCTTACCAAATAATAATAATAATAACGTTCCATTGACAAAAACATGCCTATTTCAACAAGATAACTAAACGATTGCTAACTTGGGCGTTACAGTAAAAAAGACTCGGTGGACATCTTTTTATAAAGAATATAATTAACATTTGAAGTCTGCATAATTTAAATAATGTCTCTTAAATGTATACTCTTACAGTTGATGGTTTACGGGATTTTAGTATTTGGCACAAACATAGGTAAAAATAAATGGTGGGAAATCTCTCTACTTGATGATAATAATGAAATAACCTAGATATTAAACGGCATCTTTTCAATTTTACTGATTAATCAACATGCGAAAGAGCTGAAACAATTAGGTCCCATTAATTTCTACAAAATATTCAGGGATGCATAACATAATTAAATTTCTTAGCTAAGAAAACAGCGTTCTTGTAATAACGCTATTGTTTACAAAAATTAGCAAACGACCTATTTTTTGTCATATTTATCTCGTTTGACCCAATAACTAGGTTTGGTATGCGTATACCTTAGGATACATTTTAACTGTAGTCAGAAATACTATCGTTATCGCAACTAGAGACTATAATTAAAAAAAAATGTTTAAGAGTGTAATTAATAATAAATAGTAATGGTCCCAAGACAATGTAATAATTACCATATTTATGCAAAACAAGCTTTTCATAATTTAATCAATAGCCAAAAAAAATGCGGTTAGTGATGTCACCTCTTCATTATTTCTATATTTCTACAGCATACAAGGAAATCAACTTCAATTGCCTAAAATGTCCACTGCTGAAAGATGTTTCTCGTAAAACGTTCAAACAAGCAAACATAAAAAATAAAATTATTTTTTATGTTTATGTTCGAAATTCCCAAAATTAATTCAGTTAATGGAATTTTTAACTAACGTAAATTTTCTGCCGAGATTAAAATTAAATAGTTCTACGAAACTTGTAAATAATTGACTATCTTACTACACAATCACAAACACGAATGGACATCAAATACAGATAATAATAGCTTTCGAATATTATAATTCATAAAAAAACAACTAATGTAAAATACCTTCAGGTGTAACATTTGCCCGTTTATTGTTGTTTACATTTTCTGGTTCTGAATTTGCTATTGCACTTTCATCAAAAGAATAAAACTGTGCTAAAAACGAGACAGCATTGGCGTCCTAAAAGGTTAAATATATATATATATATATATATATATATATATATATATATATATATATATATATATATATATGGATGCTGGTGATCCTTCATTCAAGTAAAAATTAACCTCTCAACGAAAACAGTAAAACACAAAAACTAAACAAAATGCAATCTGATTAAAAGGAGAGGCAATCAACAAATGTGATTAAAGAACCACGAAAAGTCAATTTAAAAATTACTAACTAGCTTTACAAAGAATAAACTTCAATTATTATTACAAAAATGTATATATATATAAGCTCACCTTTCCATATAATAAAACATCCGGATTCTCTTCAATTTCCTTCAAACCCGCCTGGAAGAGCGCTTTGTTACGCTTTATCCCATACTTATGTTTAAACTTTTCATAAGGATATATGTCTTTAGGAGCCAAAAAATACCTAAAAATAGTAAAATCAGAAGAACGTACACTTCGTGTGTTCCATAAAAGAATATTGGATATTTTCCTTTTGGAATTGTAACACCTGGCGGTAATAAATTAATCTGTATTTAACAAAATAAGGAGTAAAAACAACAAACCCTAGAAGGCCAATGTGGATGTCCTTTTACTTTTGCAAAAATCTTGTTCCCAGGTGAGTAGGACATCTAAGTTACTTACATTAGATATTTATAATAAAATGCAAAGACTCGCTGATCTTAAATAGCGCAGACTAAACAGAATCGCATTTGTTTAATTAATATCTATAATACAGTATTTTTAAATATATATAAATAAAATAATCTTTTTGCATTTATTAAAAACAATTAATTAATTTTTTATTTATTTAAAAATTGTAAACAACAATTTAAAAAGAAATTTTATATTGAAATATAATTGTTTTTATAATATTGTTTATTTACTAAGTGTTTTAAAATTGTTTTTATAATGATCTTAATTACATATAAATATTTCAATTTTATATATTTAACAATAATCCACAATATTGCACTTTTTGACAATTTATGTTTTAATTACATATACATTTTATGAATTGCTAATTTAACAATTAAACATGCCCAGATTCAGGATTCAGGAGGGTACACGAGGTGCGTAAGAATTTATTCTTATGATCGTGAGTTTTCAATGTATCTGAAAGTTCAAAATAGGGGAGAATAAAGAGGGAAGAAGAAACTGGGACAAACAGGAATAAATAATATAAGAGATAAATTCAGGTTTCAGGTTTGTACAAGAGTTAAAAAGGAGGAAAACTCCTTTCAATACTTTGTTCAGGGTATCAAGTATCAATGAAAAAAAAAAAGTAATTAACAAAAGAAAAACATTAGGTAAACTTGAGAAGGTAAAATTTGTCATATGCAGATTTGAACGCCTGAAGGGAAGGGGCTAAAACGACATGCGGGGGCAGATTGTTTTATGCAGTGATAACTCTAAACGAAAAATGATGAAGTCCTAGTCGGGATTGAACTTGCGGCTTGGAGAGCTTAAGAGGGTGTCCTCTACGGGAATCACGGGAAAGGGCAAACATGTGCTTAAAATGGGTAGAGTTTAAGAGTTTGAAAACTAGAATTAGGTCGCCCCGGAGTCTCCTATTTTTAGTGGGAAGAGACAAAACGCTTCCAGTCGCTTGGGGTAAGGAAGACTCTTTAGGGTACGTGGGAGTCTGGTGAAGCTTTTTTGAACTTTGTCAAGTTTAACTATATCTGCCCTTAGGATAGGTGACATTACTTGAATACAGTATTCGAGGTGCGGCCTAATGTATAATTAATAAAAAAGTCGGGTACAGCTAGCTGGAATATTTCCTAAATTACGCCTTAAAAATTTCATAAGTCGATAGAGGTTAACGATGCTCTATTATGGTGTGACGAGAAGCTAAGGGAGGAATTGAAAGTCACACCAAGATCTTTCACCGTGTCAATCTTAGAAATAGTCTGAACACTAGGAACATTATATCGGTTTCCTGAAGATTTTCCAAATGAGAAATGATTACATTTAGAAATATTCAGGGAGAGTGCATTATTCTTAGACCACTGGTAAATGTTAAAAATATCCTGTTGTAGTTGTTCGGGATTAGAGCCCCAGATTTTAACATCATCAACATAAAGCAGGATGTTAGATTGAACAACTGTAGGCGGATTATTGATATAGATATTAAAAAGAAGGGGACCCAGGACAGATCCCTGAGGGACCCCCGAAGAGATTGAAGAGGGAGAGGAGGCCGCACTACTTAATTTGACACAGAACTTACGATTAGTGAGAAAGTCACGTATCCAGTCAAGGAGCTGAGGACTTATCCCAAAAGCTTTTAGCTTACCGAGTAAAGCTGAATGCGGAACTTTATCAAAAGCTTTGCAAAAGTCGAAGTAAATTACATCGACTGATGATGACCGATCCAGCATGCCGGTAATGCTCTTTGTGAACGTCAATAGATTGGAAAGACAGGATCTCCCAGGCATAAACCCATGTTGGGCAGAATTTATTAGGTTATTTATAGAGATAAAATTAACCAAATGAGATTTAATGATTTTCTCTAAAATTTTGCTAGAGCCGGATAAAATACTGATCGGCCTGAAACTTTCCGGCTTGAACTTGGAACCGGACTTGGATCTGGCATTGTTCAGGAATAAATGGAGTCTGTAACTTTCAAGCTTTCAAGCCGCCTGAGACATGCTACGGATTTACTACGGAGATCTAAATAGCGGTAGAGGAAAATGGGGAGACCTGTCGATTTCCACTTATTAAAGGCAATATTGCGTGACTTAATTGTGCGGATAATGAAACGGGGAATTCTGGGTTTGGAAGGGGATGGGGTATAAAATGGAATAAAACGCTCAATATCTATTCGGATGATGTGAGAGAAATGGTCATAAAGACTGTCTATGTCGTTAATGGAGAGGTCCCAGGTAACATTCCTCAAATAGTTCCTGAAACTTACAAAATCAGCACGGCGGAAGTTAGGAGCGGGCAAGGACCTATGCTTTAGGCCTGAGGGGGGAAGTGAGCTGTGAAAGAAAGAAGAGCATGATCACTCTTTCCTAGGGAGGTAAATGATGGATGCCGTCAATCAAAGAGGCTTTGTTTGTGAAAACTAGATCTAAGCAAGATGAGGAGCTACCAATCCTAAATCTGGTGGGGGAGCGAACATGCTGGGTGAGAGCATGTTCTATACTAAAATGAAGAAGAGTAGAATCAAAGGACTTAGTAAAGCAGCTGAGCGAGTTTCAGTTAATAGAGGGGGCATTGAAGTCCCCCATTAGAAAATGGTAATCGTGTTTGGACGCTAAAGTAGAATGGAGTTCCAGAAATAGGGAACGGTTGGAGGCTTCAGGAAGCGCTGGGGGACAGTAAAGGATTGAGACGAGGATGCTCTCGCCTGAGGAGAGAGTGATAGCAACTGAGAGAAGATCATACCCTTGATCATGAAGTTCAGAAGAGGGCTGGGGGTAAAACTGATTTCCTCTTTAATATAGAAAAGACATCCCCCATCTCTGGAGCCCTTAGAGTGAAACCGGATGATATTATAGCCATGGATTAGCAATTTGTTGTCATGTATATCATCCGACAGCCAAGTTTCTGTAATTTTGATAATATGAGGCCTTGAGACTTCGATTAGATTGGTTAGTTCGAAAAGCTTATTCGAGAGGCTAAACGCATTAGTATAGAAAAAACTTAATGGGACGGGGTTGGTAAGGGAAGTAGCGCACCTGTTTCTTTTAGTCGATGAAGGAAAGGGACGCGACTCCGGGGCGGAGAGGAAAAATCCTGTAAGTTTGTGATAGGAATTGAGGTGTCTTTGAGTGTAAGAGGGGTAAGTTTAACAATAGGGATGGCCGAAGGTTTCGGGCATCTGTTTTGGGCTAAGGGGCGAGGTTTACCCAATCTGTCAGACATAGGATGATCCTTGTGTAGACAAATCCCGGGAAAATTATTGCAAACAGAGGGCCAGATACTTAAGATATCGCTTACATTGTTGGGGGTACTACTGACTATAATTGGAGGGAAGGAGTAAGGGCGCTTACACGTCATACGGGAAATTTTAACCTCAGGGGACAATGGTAGACAATAATTAACAATCTCGAAGACGATATCTTTATAGTTAGTTGCCGTTTCGGGAATTCCTCTAATTATTAAGTTGTGTTCACGTTGTCTATTAGCTGCAAGTTGTTTAGCAGCACAAAGGATTTCGTCCTGAGAGAGTCGGAGGACGGCTTTAGTTGTTGAAAATGGGGGATCCTTAACTAAATGGGAAAGACTTGCTACAGAGTCTTTGAGCAATTTAATTTCTTTTGTATAATTTGAAATAGAGGTCAAAAAAGGGGGATCCTTGACTAACACGGAAAGACTCGCTACAGAGTCTTTGAGCAATTTAATTTCTTCTGACTGTTTTAAAGTAAAAGTTGAATAAGAGACATGTAGAGCCGCGATGGAATTTTTTAGGTCTAGATTATTGGACTTGATCTCATTAACTAGTTTAAATAAATCAGATGAGGAATCAACTCTGTGTTCCTTAGACCAGAGACAATTTTGTTTAGAGTGAGTGAGAGCTCTAGGTTTGTAAATTTTAAGACAATGTTTTCTAAGGTTTTCATTACTTACATTTAAAAAATGAGTGATGCGATTACTAGCAAATAACTGAAAAATTAAAATTAATTTGCCTCGGAGTCGTCTATCTCCTAAAAGGAATAGTTTTAGTATCCGCAAACGCTCCGGGTACGACTTGAGACAAAGCTCATATGGAAGTCTGGAAAGTGTTCTTTGGACTCTTTCTAATTGATACATATTCGCCTTCCGAGATGGAGCTGTTACCTGAATATAATATTCTAAATGTGGTCTTATATATAACATGAAAAGTAGACGAAGGCAGTCCATCAGAATTTTACCTAAATTGCGTCTGAAGAACTTAATCAGGCTAAAACATTTTGGGTCGCTTTCTTGTGATGTAGTGTGAATACTAGGGATGGTCTAAAAGTGATTCCTAGATCTTTAATCTCTTTTACCGTAGTAATAACTTTATCGTAAATTTTAAAGATCTTTCCCAAAGATAGTCTAAATGTTATATGCCTACATTTTTCTAAATTTAAAGGCAGTTTATTCGTATCCGACCAAAGATAAATATTGTTAATATCTTGCTGCAGAAGTTCAGAGTTTGTGCCCCAGATTTTAACATTGTTCGCATAAAACAGAATATTTGATTGAACTTTTGTAGGTAGATTATTAACAAACATGATGAGAAGTAGGGGACCTAGGACTCATCCTTGTGGCACCCCTAACGTGATTTTGGACTGGGTAGACAAGGTTTTATCAAGCCAGTTTAACAAAGGAATACCTATGTCAAAAGTCTTTAGCTTACCTATTAAGAGAGAGTGTGGAACTTTATCAAAAGTTTTGGAGAAGTCAAAATAGATAGCCTCAACGGACGCGTGATGCTCTAAATCACTGGTTATTCCGTTTGTAAATTCTAATAAATTAGTTAGACAGGAACGGGACTGGATGAAATCATGTTAAGCAAGATTAATTAATTTTTTATCCAGGAGATAGTCTACTAGATACTCTTTAATAAACCTCTCTAGTACTATACTTGGTGTGGGTAATATGCTAATTGGCCTGTAACTATCAGGACTGAATCGCCGCCTGTTTTGTAAATTGGCCTAATGTAGGCTTGTTTCCAAATCTTTGGTACTTGACCACTAAAAATGAACATCTTGAATAAGTGATAAAAGACTGGTGCCAATATATCGGCAAACTCCCTGAGGACTTTGGGCTATATACCATCAGACCCGCAAGAGCTGGATTTTACGTGCTTAAAGTGTTTACATTCCATATCCTTAGTAATTTTAAAGTTACCCAAACTAGTAGAAGGATTGGCAGAATAGCTGGTAACCACGTCTCTAATGCGAAAAACAGACTTAAAGTAATCCTTAAATGCGTCACATAAAAATTCGGCTGACAGAGGCAAACCATTACAATCCTTAATACAGATAGTGACATAAGTGAATCCAATGTTGACCTACTATGATATTGAAATATATGTAGCACTTGTTACTTATTTTAGACATATCTAACGCTTGTTAATAAGTACCTTAAATAATACTTTACTAATATATATATATATATATATATATATATATATATATATACGTTTAATATTATTCGCAAAAAAATTCTTAAAATTATACACAATAATATTCGTTTTAGCAATAAAGCACAATACCACCATTATGAAAACTTAAAAATAAACACAGATATTTGGTTTAAAAAAATAGTTTTATCTACTAAAGTACATAAGTATACAAAATAAAGGTAACAAATTTAATAATGTCAGTAATTTAAGTGATATCCACGCTTTTGTTCAACCTCTGCCAGCCGTTTTAGGTAGGAATCTATCAACGTACCAATATAGGCCTTCAAAATGCAACTTTTTACAACATTATTAATTTTCGTTTTTACTGGTACGTCAGTTTTCATGCGGTTCACCTCACGTTTTAAAATACTATAAAAGTTTTCAAGTACATTGAGGTCTGGACTGTATGAAGGAAGTTGAATAAAAGTAAGCTTTTTACTTTTCGAAGCTTTTGTGATTTAAATAAGGAAAACGTATAATAAATTGTAAGTTATGTTAAAATACACATTACCACTTTTGAATTACGCACAGGAGTATCGTTTTGAATAATTGTTAATTGTCCTGTAGCATTTCTAAACAGCTCACTATGAAACAAATCTCTAAATATTTGTACAAATTCAGCGCTGTTTAAATTGCCACTAATACACATTCATTTTGGAGACTAATTGTACTTAATTACAAAATATCCTTTGACACATAAAGGATGTGCAACTTTTATAGCGGTACAAGTGTGGTTAAGTGGGAAATTTGGACTATAAATAACCTTTGAATGTTCAGTCCATGGTTCGTAGGATATTGCACATTCATCTGTGAAGTATATTGATCTTCAGAATGACAATAGATAATGTTTGTACTTTTTAGCAAACTCCACTCGTGATCTATGGGCATGACTAAGATACCTATCTTAACAGCCGCTTTAAGAATGAAGTCTTCAGATTTAATCCTCCTTCTTACAATTGAATAAGAAAAATCTTCTAAGTATTAATTTTTTATTTGTTTTACATATATTGTTCTGTTTTTTCAGTTGCATAATTATAAACTAATCATTTTGTTTGCTTGTTGAACGTTTTATACCAACTGTGGGTGATCTGGGGCTTGTTTTATTGTTCAAAATGTTGTACATAGTTGATACATCTATTTTCATGCATTCGGCAATTGTTTTAAATATTGTGCCCCTTTTATAAAAACTTTGAACTAATTTATAATAATGAGTAAACAAATAACGACGCTGAGCTGTTTTAACCATAAGTATTAAGTGTGCGGAAATAAGAAGCCTTTTTATCAAAATTCCAAATTTTGAAACGGAAAATAAAAAACAACCTTGTGCTTAAATTATTAAAAATAATTTAATAATTTTTTGGAAAAAAATTTGTTTTAAAATTCTTTATATTAAAATACTTTTAAAATAAATTATTTATTGACTATTTAAAAATACAGTGCAAATTTATAAATATATGTATCAGCAGTTATTTTATTTTAAAAATTATTATTTTTAAAATAAGAGGAATATAAAATATATTTTTTAATAATTATTTTTGTAAATAAATTACACATTTTTATATTTAATAAATTTTAACTAGCAAAAGTTAAAGTTTAGGCATCGCATTATCAGCGTATGTATCAAGGTTATATATTTATAGAAAAATGCAGCGCATCAATCAAATCTTTATAATGTGTAAAAAAAAATTATTTAAAAATATACATTAATTTATTTTACAAACAAAAATATTTAAAAAAATTTAACTGGAATGAAATACCTCGCCTACTGTAAAAGGAAGAACACATTCCGAAGAACGCTTTCTTTTAATAAAATTAAATTGTACTTCTTTTATCCTTTTTAGCTCTAAGTAGTAGAGTGCAAAGTTTTTTATTTTTAAAACTTTTTATGGTAGCTACGACTTGATTTCGAATATCGATGTAGTAGTAATAGAAACAAGGCAATTTCGTAGCTTTCCACTTAATAAAAGCTAAATTTATTTTCTGGATTGAGCGCTTAATGTGGTTGGGAAATGTCTTTTTATACGAGGCGGAAGTCTTAAAAGGGACGATTAATCTAATACCGCGATTAAGAATTTCTATTATATGGGAATAAAGGCTATTTACATTATCAAAACCTTGTAAATTCCAATTATCATTTTGGAAATACTCCCGTAAATCACTAAAGTTCGTCTTCCTAAAATCTGGGAAGGGTAATGTGTTCTGCATCTGCAATTTAGAGATCGGCGAGGGGAAATAAACTGAGAAAGACAGGACAGAATGATCACTCCTTCTCAAAAAAGAAAGGAATTTGATAGAGTCTACTGAGGATGAAACATTGGTAAAGATAAGGTTAAGACAAGATGGATGGCTTCCAGTTCTATATCTGGTAGGAGAACGGACATGATGCTGGAAGGCATGTTCAATACTGAGCTTGAGCAGACTGTACTCAAAGAACACGTGAGGCCCATTACGGAAGTTCCAGTTAATTGAGGGAGCATTGAAGTGTCCCGTTATAAAATGTACTTATGGGGTAGGGTAGCAAGGGAAAAAAGTTCTTTTATTAGAACTCTATCTGAGTCCTTTGAGAGAGAGAGAGGAGGTGCTTATACAGAATAGAAAAGAGAGCTAACTTCTCCAAATCCAGTGGAATCTCTAGATGCAGAAAATCATACCCACCTAGTGGATCACCGAAACCCGGATTGAAGATGGAGAACTGCATGGAATCTTTGATGTAAAAAATACATTCTCTACACTTACACATATCAGATATGATATGGTGACAATTTATCACTATAACAGGCACACCCTTTATGATTTTTGATAATTAGTGATAATATCTTTAGAAGCATTAATGATCTCTTTTTGAGAAAGTTTTAATGCACAATTAGCTACTGCATTGGCGGGGTAGAGCTTTGAGATATGAGTTTTTAAATCTATTAGTTTCTCATAAATACTCCTTATATCGATTGTAAACGCTTCAATGTTCTGTGCAAGAACATCAAATTGCTTACACTCTTTAGTATTATTAGAATTCATGTTATCTTCCAGGAATTTATAAATGTTGTCAACCTTATTATCTAGCAAAGAGGCCCCGGTTTCTTTATTAAGTTTGCAATAATTAGAGAATAACTCCATTTATGTATAAACAGTAAAAAAAAGTTTTTTTAATAGTAAAAACAATTATTGTTTTCTAAATGCCAACAGTAAAAAAACCAACATAATTAAAAATAAACAATATGCAATCTGATTAAAGAGAGAGCAAATAAAATCAAACTTATCGTGATTCGAAAATCGTGCAAAAAAAAGAGTAAAAACGGAGTAAAGACGGCTAAATAATCTATAAATGTACACTACAAATGCTGTTGGTATTGCGATCACAGTTCTAACATTCCACAAATAGTGTGAATTTGAACGATGTATCCCATCTCTGGTCGAAATTCAGCCTGATTTGCTTGTATACGATATTCATGCTTACCACAAATTCTTCGTGAACTAATGTTTGTTAAAAGTTTTAAAGTTCTACAAAGTAAACTAATTCCTTTATAATTATCAAGGTCAATTGTCACCTTTTCTATGAACAGGGATTATAACTGCTTGTGACCAAACTTCAAATAATTTCTCTTTTAACTAAATATAACTTATTAAAAAGTGTAAGTTTTGTATGACATTTATACCACCATATTAAAAAAAATAATTGGTATTTTATCTGTACCTGCAGCGTTCCCATCTTCCAGATGCCGACATGCTAAAATAAATTTTTTGTAACAAGAGACTGGTTATACAAGGAATAGCTTTTGTAATGTTTATTAATTTTTTGAAAAATAAAGTCTGAATACTGTTACGTACTACAACAGTTTCTAAATCCTAAGCTACATACAATCAATATTTCTCTTGATTATTATTGATTATTTATAATTATATTAATCCTACTATTACTATTACTGCTACTAGTACTACTACCCCTATATATTTTTGCTATTGTCATTGGTACTAGCACTACTATTACTACTACAGTAAGTTGTAAATACATATTAACCTAATTTTTAAAATTATATGTTCGTTATTATATTATCTTTCGTTTTGATTGACGTTTTAGGATTTCAGGATTGTGCATTAGTTAAATAGGCCAAAACGCCTTTTAGTACTTGGTTTTCAAATTGTCTCAAATTTCTAGAGGGAAATATGAAAAAAAAAGAAAAATTTTGAAATTAAGACAAAATCAAGATGGTTAGTAGAAGTTAACAATTATGGAAAACGAACGAAAATAGTCAATATACAAGAGTAATAATAAAACAAGTTACGTATTATAATGCAATAATATTTAAAAAATAAGCAGAAAGAAAAAGATGAATAATACGCTAATGGACGTGCAACGTGACGCGCTCCTCACCTGGCGAGTTGAATAAAAAAACATTGAATTTAAAATTGATGTATATTTTTCAGTACTGCGTATATACGTTCATTTTGTATTTTGTTTAATGATAATGGTTGATAATATTGTTTATTAATAACAAAAAAAACATTTTTTTATTATTTTAACTGATATTTAAGGAATTTAACAAACTTAAGGACTCTGTCGCTAAGCTTTTGGTTTCCTTCTCTGTGACACAGACAACTATTAGGCTCTTACAAGAGGAGATAATTTTGGCTGCTAAGTAGCTAACCTTTGACCCCAAAGGGATTGACATGTTATTATAATAGACATCTCTAACTTTACTCTTAATTTTAAAGAAGTAATCACGGATATTGTAAAATATTGTTATCCTGCTGCATTCAATCTCAAGATCTCGCGTATATGTTGCAACAATTTCTTTTTATTTGCTGGTCCCTAGGATTCAAATGTATTGACATTATCATGTTAAAAGAAATCGAAAAATTAAACAAAGATAAAAGTAAATAAAACATCAATATAACTGGAGGATATTGTGATAAAATCATGTGAAATTGGAGAGGGCGTAGAAATCATATGTTACCTTAAATGACGTAACAGATTTGGCGTTGACCACATTTGGAGGCAGATTATTCCAGGCGTTGATAACTCTCTGAGAGAAATGACAGAATCTCAACTTGGAAAGTACTCTGGGTTTATTAAGTTTGACCTTTGCAAGAGTTCTTGGCTAACGTAAAGAAAGGTTGGAAGAAACCAGGTAATAAAAATTAATATACCAAATTAAGATCACTCCGGAGCCTTCTATCGCATAAAGGAAACAATTTTAGGGAAAGGAGTCAGTCTTGATAGGACAGATGCTCTAAAGACCTGGGTAATTTAGAGATCACCCTTTGCACTTTCTGGGGATTGTATGTGGCAAATTTAAGAATATGTGTAGCAACCTGTGCACAGTATTCCAAATGCGGCCTGGTATAGAGCATATAAAGCAGATGAACACACCTCGGAGAGAGGCTACCTAAATTCCTTTTAAAGAATTTAGTGAGTAATTTTCTTAATTTAACTCTCAACTAATTTTAATCAAAAAGATTATCTGTAATTTTAAATATTGTTCTGCAATTTATCATTACAAAATAATTCGAATTTACATACCAATACTGTTTGCTAACAAGAAAAACAAAACATGACAATACTCACAGAATTACAGTCACGTCAATAACCTGTAATAACTTCAAATACAAAACGGCGCTTCAAAATAAGATTCAAACAATGTCAGATTGTTTAAATGGACAATGATATAAAAATTGTAATTGAAATAAATTTAATAAAATAATAAGTTTAATAATGTTTCGACAGCAACACCTTTACGCTTCCTCACTCAACTTCCCTCATATTTGCTTTTTCCAATTTCACAACAATTGTAGATGACATTCTTTATAAGTAGAGCAATATCTACCCCAGTTTCCTGAAATTAGAATTACTAAAAAGTTTACACGTGGAGAGCGGGACACTTTAAGATCTAGAGATCCGTTATTAACCCTATTAAATATCCCTGTTGTTAAATTAACTCCGTTTAAACTAAGATCAGTAATCTACATGACTTTCCTCAGGCGTCTCGGAGTCACTCTCGTCTCCGAGCTATGTTTTGACTAAAACAATTCGTTCTACTCCTAACGCACAAACCTCTTTAAATGTTTTGTACTAACAACTCAAGTTTAACTAATAACTTGTTTGAAATCTAGGCATTCGCTTATGATTCTAGCCCACGCCTTATAAGTATTACAGGCTTTTAGATAAAGTTGTAGATAAATGTGGAGGCTGCTTTTTATATAAAAAATATCTAAACTTCACCATTGTTCCTCTATTTAATTTCAACCATTAGCATAGACATGATTTTTTGCAAATAGCTATTCATCTTAAATCTAATAACACTATTCTTAATTCTATTCTTTATCTCTTCTTTTTCTCTTCAAGCACTCCGATAAAGTTCTTTTTCAAGAACTTCATTTTTTACCTGGTTTATTTTTAAGTACTTCGTTATTATGGGCGGCTTTAACACTCCTTCAAGTAGTTGAAATGTGTTTAGCTCCCCCAAGGTTTTTGATTTCAGTTTATTAAATTTTAGTATTAACTATTTTAGTATTACTAAATAGAAAACTGGTTCCCCTCTTTCTCCTGCCTGGGTCTAGTCTTTACAAACAATTATCTACCGATTGATTCCATCTCATACTTACCTCTTTTAGGAAGAAACGACCACTTTCTCCTTTTTTGAACTAATACTCTTCTCCTCTCTAGATTATGCATATAAATATATCTGACTTTTGGAAGACGGACTTTAACGGGATAAGGAATTGTTTAGGTAACATTAATCAGAACCCCTCTTTCAGTAGATACATGGATTCGGTTACTTTTAATTTATTAGGGTTACTAACGAAGCTTTCAGGTTATTCGTCCCTTTTTACGTTCCCCGACAATACAAGCCAAAGTTTCCTTGACATTTGATTCGGCGCTTACAAAAATGTTTTACATGTGGAAAAGCTCTGCATTCCTTTATCCCCATCATAAATATGTACTCCTCCGGATAACAATATGTTATCACAATCAAGGAGATTATTTTAATTATAAAGTTTTAATTAAAAAAAGTCACCTTCTGCATTATTGGTAATTGCATTTTAAACATCATCATTCTAATTGAAAACATTTTAATGTACATATTTTGTACACATTTTGTTAACTATATTAAGAGCATCATAATTCTTAATTCTATAACTTGTAGTTCTAATAGATAACTTTTTATTAATCTCCTTACAATGTATAAAATTAATTACATAAGTAAACAAGTTAAATATAAACAGAACAAAATTTGCATTTTTCATGTTAAATAATGTACATATAATGTATAAAACGATTTTAATTTAATTATAGGTTATGCTAAAGTAAACAAAATTTAGTTGTATTATGTATTATAGATATGTTACTATTATATAGTCTAATATTGTTAATATTGAGGATTTCAATTAGTCTAAGAAAGTGACTAATTTATAAGAATAAATTGACCATATTTAAACATTTTATATTACATCTAATTTTGTTCTCACATTATAATTTAACTTATCACCTGCGTTAATTATAAATAATTAAAAAAATAAAGCAACTTTTAAACTTATTTATATTTATATAGTTCTAATATGAAATATAGTTGTACTGCTGTTGTATAATTTCTTATTATCTACTTTAAAAGTCTAAGTTAATATAAAAAACTAACTAATGCACGTGAAAGAATTCCAAGGATTCAGATGGTTTAATTCACATAATGTTGCCCAAAAATTGTATTGTTACAATCAAGTGAAAAAATTTAATTAATTCAAAATAATTGAAAAAACAATGAAAGTTCTACTGTTAGCAGTAATTAATGTTCATATTTTGCATACAGTTTATGAAGTAATCTAAAAGCACAACAATTCCTAATGTCAATACTTGCATTTTAACAATAGGTTTTTTTATTATATACTTTAGGATGTGTAAAATTATTCGTATAAGTTGAATGTAGGTCAAAATTAAAGTTAAAATGCTAATGATACGTCATGTATTAATACTTTTTAAAAATGCTAATGTGGTGAAAATTATTTTTTATGTCTATATATATATATATTAGTTGTAATATTGAGTACAGTTGTACAGCAGTTATTCTTTTTATTATTTACTTTAATATAAGTAACTACCTAATGCATGCGAATGAATTCCATTGATTCAGACGGTTTGATCCACCTAATGTTGCCCAAAGATTGTATTGTCACAATGGTAGATGATAAAATCAGCCAAGGGAAAAAGAATTTTAAGAAATCCTATTGGTCAGCCTCTGTGAGTGAGTGTGAGTCACGTTGGTGCATTCTTCTATCAAAAGAGGATTGTTTGACCTTGAAAATGTACATAAGGTGGAAAAATCAATATTTACATAGCACTATCGATTTGTATTGTGTCATTGTGCAAATTTGGTGATACAATTTAAAACTTTTTCATCCCCAACTTGCGAGTAATCACACACTCCTTTTTTCGCAACATTTTCCCTTGGCTGGTTTTATCATCTACCGTCACAATCAAGTGAAACAATTCAATTAACAAAAATAACTTATTTTGTCTACGTTAATTCAAAATAATTGGAAAGCAATACAAATTCTACTATTTACAATAATTGATGTTCATATTTTGCAGACAGTTTGTCAATAATTTTTTTTAATGTTTACTACTTTGAATGTTTTACGAGAAACGCATCTTTCAGCAGTGGACATTTTGGTGAAGCCGAACGTGGGCCCGCATTTTAGTGCCGTGATGGGATTCAAACCCATGCCCACCGAGGTCCAAATTCGAGCACTGTACCGCTAGACTACCCAGGCACAATTTAATAAATTGACTAGGCTTTTAAGTCAACCAGGAGCACTGCACAGCTGTTTTATTCTTGTTTGGAATTATGAGCAATGCATACCTTTCAAGTTTTACACACACATAAACTTGAACCCACGCCCTCTCTGGTATCAGACCAGCGCCTTAAACAGACAGCCAATGGACTGGATAACAAGCCCATCCCTATATATATCTTATGTTATTTGAAATACTTAATTCTTGTCTAAACTTTGTGCTAGGTTAGTAAATCAAAGTATTTAGATAATAGGTAGCTCACTCGAACGCTAATCCGCCGAAAGCCCTGGTATAATATATAGTAGTACTAGTATTAGTAGTAGTATCAGTTGTAGTAATAATATTAGTAGAAGTGGTATTTGTAGCACCAGTAACAACAGCAGCAGTACTAATGTTAACAGTGCTAATTATTGTAGTAATAATCGTGGTAATATTACTAGTTGTAGTAGTAGTGGTAGTACTAGTAATAGCAATAGAGGCATTATGAATAGTAGGATCAATAGAAATATTATAAATAATGGTGGTATTGGTAGTTGTAATAGTAGTATCAGATGTAAAAGTAGTAGTAGAAATAAAATAAATAAAAAAACATACTCAAAGTAGTACTAGTAGTATTATTATTAACAATATTAGCTGTATTATTTGAGGTAGCAGTAGTAGTATTATTATCTGTGGTAGTATTAGTAGCATTTCGGAATTTAATATTAACAGCAATAGTAGCAGTAGTAGTGTTGGTAGTATTATTATTAGTAGATGATAATATTTTATAGTCATAATTTTGACCAATAGAAATAGTTTCAGTGTGAATGTAAAATGTTATCGATGAAACTACAACAGTCAATAGAAAAGAAACTTATTTTTTATTGTCTACTCACAGCATAAAAGTAGTCAATATATACAAATAAAATTTCATTTAAACAAACTGTTGCAGTTTTTTTATTAATAAGGTAGACTTCCAACTACACAATCACCGACCTACAATACATCCAAACTAATTTTTTAAATATCGTGTTTCCAATATAAATTTTATGTTCTAATACTCTACATTCGTTTTTTAAATTTGTTAATAAACTCTTTGTGGATTCCATAATGGCTTGTGCTAAAAAATCGTCGCAAATCAGAATAAAGAAATGAATGTTTACTATGTCAGAAATTAGAAATATAGAGAAACTGAACAGTAGCGTAACACAAGATAGAATAATAAAAATGTGCGCCATTCGCAAAAACTTGCAAGTTTACCAAGAGTAGCGCTATAAAATGTCTAAAATTCGGGCCCTCCACAAACCTAAAAATGATATTCTTGATGGAAAACTTTATGATCGGTTTATTCTAAAACGCAATGAAAGTGTAGCATTCGACTAACCAATGCATATTGACAGACCATAGTTTCTGAATGAGCATTCAAATTTAAACTGTAAATATAGTCAAGGATGGCTAAGAAATTTTAAAAATCGTCTTGGAATAAGATAGTTAAGTATTTGTGAAGAAACACAGTTTCAAACGTTTATTAATTTGTAAAGATAACATCTTAGTCTAGTTTAATGACACTTGCTGCACCGTACCGTGTAATTAATAAAAAACAATCCCTTATTTCAGTAAATAGTAAGCAATAATAGACCAAAAATCTCAAAATTATTCTTACTAAATTGCTGCTTCAGTTGAATAACACTTATTACATTACAACACTTACCAACATAACTCATGAACTACCATTCCTTGTTTCAGTATAAAGAAGTTTCAATAAAATTGTTCTTATAAATATGTCATCTTCGGTGCCTTGAAAATATTTTAAAGATAACCTGACGTAATTATATTTCAAATAATGAGATCATGAGAAAAACAGACTCTCATTCACTTCATCACATCATTACAATTAGATGGAGAAAATTACTTGGTCAAATTCTACGTTTACCGCCCCCGAAAGACCAGCAATAAGGGTTTTGGAATGAACAATCAAAAATGGTAAAAAAGGTTGAGGTAGATCACAGAAAACCTGGCTTAGAATCATTTAGGAAAATGCAATAGAAGTGAATGTTTCATGGGATCAAACAAAACATTTGGCAAATTGTTTGAATACATAAACAAATTTTGTTGTCGCATGTTCGCTTTGAATTATGGGATTTTGTTGATGCTTTTTGCCATAATTGTTATCTTGTTGCCACGTGCTTATTTTTAAAGCAGTTATGTAATAATAATAATAATAATGAATGTAGAAAAGGTCCGGTTTAAACAGTTTTACAAAATGATTATATCTACTCTAATGAAAATGTTTAATTTAGCATTCATACACAAATGTTTACACTATAATGTTATTTTTATTAATTACCGTTTTCAGTTGTTACTGTAATTTGTAATTTTCGCATTTTTATGTGCGTGACGCACAAATACAAACACATGGAAAAAATTTATTGTTCCATGTTCATTTTGAATTATGGGACTTTGTTGTTATATTAATTGATGTTTTTTTGCCATAACTGTTATCTTATTGCACCATGCTTATTTTTAAAACAAAAGAGTTGTGTAATAACAATAGTAATAATGAATTTAAAAAAGATGCAGTTTAAACAGGTTTACAAAATGATTATGCCCACTTTAATAAAGATCTTTAATTTAGCATTCATATACGAATGCTTACGCTGTAATATTTTTTTATTAATTATCGTTCTCAGTTGCTACTGTAATTTGTAATTTTTGCACTTTAATGTGTGTGACGCAACAAAGTATAAAACTTTTTGACTTACGTTTAGCGTCTTGATACTAACGAATATGAAATGCAAGTAAGCATGTGGCCACGTTGACGTAATGTAATTAATATCAATAGATGGCCTATGTCTTTTATAGTACTTAGATGGAATAATTTCTAAATTAAATGTGTATTTTCGTTTGATAACTATGCAAACATTGATGGAATATTTTTGAACGAAATATTTTTAAGTATTTTTAATAAAGATAATGCACGTTCATAGTGCTTTTCGTACAATAATAATCCGATAACAAGTAAACAAACTTTGGCAAAAGTAAATTCATCAACAATTATTTTCTCTTTTAATAAAATGATTATAAAAATTATGTTTTGGTCAACTGCCACTCTTACTAGTCATATGAAACCGATTTTTTTCAAGTTACGTAAAATTCAAATTTACAGTTATTTGTTAAAGCATAATTACCTACATACTTTATGTATTTTTTTGCAATTTACACAATGTGTAAATTACGTGACTAGTACTTATATACTACAAATGGGAAATAAAATATTCAAATGGTTTAAGAACAATTAGTACAGATGCAAATGCATAAATTTCTTATATAATATTACTTATCAATTATAAACCACTCTTTAATTTTTTTAAATTCTACATTTGCTATATCAATATAGCCATTCTATGTAACTATGTAACTTCCATGTTGTGTGGATTGAAAAACATTATATTGAGTATTTAGGTAACTATGCTTTTGCAAATAATTATTAAGTTAAATTTCAAGTATAACCAAATAATGTGAATTTTAAACTGAATTGAATACAATATTTCCTTTCCATTTGATTTAATCGAATTGTATTCCAATCTTGTGCACTAGTTACAATTGCAACACAAAACGATGTAACTTGCAAAATACAATTTTTTGTTTTAGATAATAATAATAATAATAATAGTAAGCACAAATAACCTATAAACTATAGCGTTACTGTTTATATACACGGAATTCTTTAGTGATTTACAACTTGGAATAGTTTTATACAGAAATTAATCATTTTTTTTAGAAAAACAATGGCTGCATGAATAAACAAACAAACGATTATAAATCATTCTGTGTTCTTCATTATAAGAAAAATCCTGTGTATGTGTAAGTAATGGTATGCATTTATATGCCGTTTCTTTTCTAGCAAATGCAAATAAATTATTGACTTTATGACAATCATTCTATTTAACATTATGTCAGCTGATAAGGTACCTATAACATATCCTTAACTACAATGTTGTCTTATAATTAAGAAAGAATACATTTAAAAAAATTTAATATTGCATTTATTAACGATATTCTAATTTTCATCAAATTTTTATTAATCAAAATTTTTTCAATCGATTTTCCCTATAAATATATTTTACACTTTTGCCTACTTTTCTCATTGTCAGTAGTCAGAATTGCCCTTATTCCATTGCCTAATACCATCTTCCCCCATCTCTCCCTCATATAAATTTGTTGTTCGTGATTGTGTCATTTTGGCACTTGTTTGAAATTTGATTGTGGAAAAGTTCGCTGTAAGCTGTTTTTTGCTATAATTAATCTTACTGTTTAATTTTTATATTTATTACTTTGAATGTGGACATTTTAGCGAAGCCTGCATTTTAGTGCCGGTGGTGGGATTCGTACCCATGCCCACCGACGTCCAAATCGAGCGCTGTACCGCTAGACTATCCAGACACTTAAAATGTATGTTTTATTATTTACTATTATATAACTTTATAAATGTACAAAATTAGTCGGTGTTATTAATATTGTGTTGTATTCTATATTACAATAAAATTTATGTTAATCTTGATTATATATTGATATAAATTTGAGAGTTGTTGCATTTGTATTAATATTGTACTATAGGAGCAAACATTAAGGATCATTAGCTTATAAATAAAGAATATTGAATATTCGTGAGTTTTATTTCAGTGGATATTGGAAAAACGTTTATTGAATTATAATAATGAAGTTATTTTATTTATTTTTATTTTATGTTTATTACTTTGAATGTTTTACAAGAAACATCTTTCAGCAGTGGACATTTTAGTGAAGCCATACGTGGTAATAAGGACGTTCGCGTATAGACTGTTACGATTAATCCAACACATCGATTGTAAGATACAGAATCTTACAAAGGTTGTCTTCATAAGCTCCTTGTTTGAAATGTGATTGCGGCAGGTAATCTAAAAAATATTCACCACCTTATCAATTTTGTCTGTTCGCTTCAACATTTTATTTCCATATATTGTCGTAGAAATGATTATTAATGCGTACAAACAAAGTTTTGTCTTTCAGCGAATGGATCAACATAATCATATTGATTTAATTCTATACAATGCTTTTCCAACTCTAGCTTTAACACTAATTTTGACTTTCATGGTTTTACCGATAATGCTTGTTGCATGTGAAAGAAAAAACGGATTTCATATTTTGTCTGTCAATTTTGATAGGCCAATAATAATTTGACTTAGTGCACAACACTTTTGAATTTATTTTTATTTGTCTTTCATATTTGCTACTTTGAATGTTTGCACGACAAACATCTTTCAGCAGTGGACATTTTAGCGAAGCCAAACGTGGGCCCGCATTTTAGTGTTGGTGGTGGGATTCGAACCCATGCCCATTCAAGACCAAGTTGAGTGCTGTATCACTAGACCACAGCGGCATATATATTTATATAGTATTATCTATTAAATGATTAGTAATACAGTGCTGTGTTAAACTGTAGCGAATGGAAATAAAAATATATCAAGTATTTGATTAAGCATTAAATATACCGATGACTGTTAGTCATTTGTATTGATTCAAAGAAAAGTATATTAAATCATTTTTAAAGGTCATTTTTTTAAACAAAAATAAAATATTTGAAACATGTATGCTATATACAAATGTGATAATCCACAATTTGTGAAAACAAACTATTTTAAATGCAAATTTTCCCAAGTTTAATGTCAGATGATTTTCAAAGGGTTTGGCACATGATTAGAAAACAATTACGTTTAAGATATAATATAATATAACTCCGCCTAGTTTAGACCAAAACTGATCTAATCAAGCCAACCTTAAACCGGGATAAAGGGGTGGAGTGAGGGTTTGAAACCAAGGTTACCAACCTGGCCTTTGTAAGAAAAAGCATATATTGCTACAGGAACAATAAGAGGAGGCCATTCTAACAAACAAAGGCAAAAAGTTGGTAAAGCAATGTCAGTCTTTCATAGACTCAAATCAATATGGCTATGTTTTCCATCGGCTTGAACAGCAAGTTCATGAGAAGAAGTGACTCCTTTCCATCTATCTATTTTTGATTACAAAACCCATGTTTTGAGTCTAAACACTCCAACTACTTTTACCCCGATACAATTTTAATTCATATTTCCATGTGGATTCTACTTGCGATAAATTTATATTTCTTGGAGTATACAATAGAGACCTTGTGCAAATGTACATTCTGGAATGCCTTTTAAATACTCTATCGTAAATGAATGCACCCATCCACTAAAACGAAAACACAATTATAACTTTGTGCATTCGATTTTTCACCCATGTTAGTCTGACCCAGGACACAACCAAAAAATAGCAATATTATTGGAAATCAAAGTTCTGTATGCATTGTTTGAATCCTCAGAATTATTTGCATTTGAATTGTGTTTAATGGTTAGCAAGTGTCATGACTCAATGATTTTAGAAGAACCCCGAAGACAATTCCCACCAACACAAAAGACGCCAAAATGACTTTGTGATAAATTTGTTTAAATGAGTAATTGCTATAGTTGTAGTTGTTGGAATTGCTATGGTGTTGGCATGTTATATATATATATAATTTCTATTAAATTACATACGTGATTTAGTTCCTATGTGTTCTTTCATCTCCCGACTCATTAAGAGTTTGTATAATTACTGATTAATTGACAATCCTTTTAATTTAGATTAGTTAAACTTCAGTATCTTTGAGATTAGAAAAATTTCATACAGTTGTACTAATATCTAGACAAGAAGATAAACGAATTATTAACAACTGCTCTTCTTATTGACGGATAGCATATTCTATCGGAAGAATTACTGTAGCAAGTTCAATGTTCTCATAAATTGATATTATATAATAATTTGCAACACATACATTTTTGTTAGTCTGTTGACTAACTGGGTTTAATCAGTTTTAAAAATTACAATTATTGTTTAAAACTATATTTTAAAGAAATCTATTTGTCCTTAAGTTTCTCACACAAAAATGAAAGTAATTTTTTTGTGATTTCTATTCTGTTTAATTTTAGACGAAATTTTCGAACAAGATTGTGATCAGAACCAACATCTGCACTGCGATATGCGCGTACATCTTGCAAAGAAGAACGCCATTTTGTGTTAATACAAATGTAGTCAATCTCGTTTGCTGTTTTCCCGTCGGAAGAAACCCACGTTACTTTGTGTATAATTTTGTAAACGAAAAATGTATTGTCAACACTCATTTCACAATGACTGTTTAGCATCAGCAATCTATAATCATTATTATTTATGCTATCAATATAGCCATGTGGTCCAACATTTAAGAAGTACTCATATCTGTCTTTGCGTAATTTTGATGTCTCTTCTTGGCACATCATCCAACAAACTTTGTAATAGATCATAGATATCTTTTTGGTTCTCCTCACCAGCCTCAGCAGGAGGGCTGAAATGATACGGTCGCTCACGGGCTTCCATCCAATCATAGCTTTAGCAACATTTTTACTCAACATAATACCAACTCCATGAACATGATGGTCTTCATGTCCAGAATATAAAATCGATATACCTCTACTTTTAAAATGACCTTGACTTTTCCGTCGCATTTCGCTAATATCCAAAATAACTAAGTTGTACTTTTTCATTTATTGAAGGACTTGTTCTAACTGTCTACTACGAAAAAGTGTGCGCATATATCATGTTCCAACATTGGTTAAGGTTTTGGCATTAAAGATTCTGCAAATCGAAGCCAAAACGGCTTTCACTCAATCCTGTCATCCGGGTACGTGCGATTACTTCTTTGCCGTTGTTTGCCGGAATGGCATCTTCTTACTGTTTCCGTAGCAGAATAAATGTTTTGCAATTTTGCATAATTCTGAACAACTGACTACATATACGGTCTTAATTGCCCATAATAGCGACACTTATAATTCCATACCTCGACACAATGTATCCATGACCGAAAAAGTTAAACAGAACACATGCAGTACATACAAAGCAATATACTACAAATTTTGCCATGGCTAACAAATGTAAATCCTTTTTGTCAAACACATCACTGCTGACAAAATCATCATTGAAGTAGACAAAAAAGCATAACAAAAATAATTTTATCAATATCACAAGCAGTAAATTTATTCTATTTTAATTTTGGTTAGTGATGTGATGGTCACTTCTTCATTATTTTCCATATTTATAGGGCATACAAAAGGATCGACTTCGATAGTTTGATAATCGCAACAAACGTAGGAAAATAACAGTTTCTTGGCTGGTAGATATCGCCACTGTTCGGAAAGACTGATGATGCCGTCTGATTTTTAATCAGAGTTATCTTCCTTAGTCTAAGAGCTACATATAATATATGTATAGCTTAAGATACCTTTTAGGTATCCTGGTTGTATCCTCTCACCCACCTCCTAAGGCGAATGCCTAGTAATACCGCTGTGCACTCGGTCTCGGCTGTTATTCGTCTGGATGCCCATCAGCCCATAGTTCAAGATGCATCATGTAAAGGACAAACATTCGGGAATATAACCATCATTGGAAATTGAGACTTGATAAGTATTACTCTTGGGGATTATTAGCATCCCATAGTAAATTTATATTTGCACAAGATCCGCCTAAAATACAATGTCGTGTTGGTATTTTATTGCAAAACGTTTAGCACCAATTTCGACTCCAATTAATTATACAATTGAATTAAAAATAAACAATTTGTAACGTAAGTTTATTGTTCAAGCTGTCAATATATACTGTGTAAATCATTCACCAAAACGTTTTGTAGCATGTAGCTCATAAAATTCACCCCAAAACTAATTAGAACCAACAAATACGTGGAATAGTGTGACTAATATATGCGCAAAATAAAGTAGTTTACAAATCAGGATACAAAATTAAAAACAAAGGCACGTAAATTCAAATACAAAATAATATAACATGATGCAATCATCTTGTTTTACAAACAAGCAACAATAATGAATGTAAGAAAATAATACATTTGACTAAAAATATACAATCATTTCATGGTTATCAAAATAATAAATTGAATAAGAATGATAGGTTGTGTGATAAAAAAGAAACATTTATCACAGATAAAAATAATTATAAAACCTGAATGACAACAGCGTGCCTTCAAAAATAAATTTGTATTAAAATACTAATATACAATATGTTGTTGAGTGCAGAACAAAAATGTCTGTGTGTGTGATAAAAATTGGAAATCCGTTTTGATATGGAAATGTAGATACCTTGTGCTGTGTGGTTGTGTCACAAATTAAAAAAGCACTAGAAATGTTAACGGGTTGGCACAGCTTGTCGACGAAATTTCCACCGTTGGTTGGTAGACCCCGTGCAGAATTCCAGTGTGACTGTCGATCGGTCTGCGTTTAATTGAACGCATTTGTTGTATTGAGTAATTGTATCGTCTTCCTAAATACCAATAAAGACACATTTTGACATTTAATGTTTACTTGACCAGAAGACCGCTTCTTTGCGACGACGCCAGTGTTCACAGGAATTGGCGAGGCGATTGTCTTTAGGGTTGATGTCGGTTAACGGATTCACAAGACTAACCGATTACATATGGTAAATGGATACCATGGGATACCTTTTAGGCATCTTGGGAGTATGTTAGCACCAATTCACTAAAATTATAAATCTAGATAGATAATTCCTTAATTTGGATATGCTTTTTATCCTTTTTAGAAATAATTATTGTTATTGTGAAATATTGGAAACTATATGAATTGATATAGACATTTTACCATGTAATCATCATTATCATCATCATCGGGGTTAAATATTCCCCGAAGATGATCCGCAAAATCCTATTCGACTTACTCAAAAAGCCTCAGAGAAAGATGGCTCATATCTTGATACTAAAAAACAGTGGATTTAGTAAATGTTCCCTTTAGAAATCCAATCACTATTACTAGTAACCCACTACCGGTAGTTGATGAACTTACGTACCTACGCTCGGCCATAATAAAGGATCCAGTACTTCAGAGATTTGGCGTCGTATTCGCCTCTCTGCTGAAGATTTAAGTAAACCTTTATAGAACAAAAGTAATATTCTTACTTAAACCAGGATTAGAATATAAAAGATTAGTTAGTTCTATTTACTTTATGCTTGCATCATGGACTCTTACCCAAGTAGATAAACAAACGCTTGTCCATTTTGAGCAAAACTGTTTAAGATTCATATGTTTTCGCTCGCTGTCCTCTATTAAACACAACTATTTAATAACTAATAAAATACTTCAACCATTTCCAGATATTTATATGACACTTAACATTTATTGACCATATATCTCTACACAGCAAGAGAAGAACGATTAAAATGGATTGGCCAAGTTTTACGTAGATCATCCACTCATCCAGTCAGAATAGCTATGGAAGCCCAACTATTATCCGGATGGAAAATAAGACCGGGTAACCAACGAAACATTTGGACGAACATTGTAGCATGCGAACTCAGTCCCCGTTCAAATAAATCACTTACTGGGGTGTCCATTTGCTCACTGTTTGCAGTTAATAGAGATCAATTGAGGGGCTTAATTGGGGATTTAGTTAACATTTAAAATAAGGATACCTCAAGTGTCGTTCATTGAGTGCACATCGTCAAAATTGATGTTTTTGCAGACTTTTGGTAACTTGCACTATTGTGGCCGATAATAACCGGTTGGGGATATTTATCCTCCAATAATCATTGACAAAATGAATGCATCAAACAGTAAAAATCTTGTAAAATGGATAAAAACCAGCGGCATCACTTACTTGATTGTAATTAAACGCCTGATTGCCTTTGCCACCGTGACAACTGACCAATGAAATTTGATTTTTCACGAGACCCGAATCCCAACAATACTCGTCGCGGCGAATTTCCAAATTATTCGACATGAGCCAAAACTTGTGCCAAAAAATTAAGCAACAAACGTCACATTATTATTATTATTTTTAAAAATTTTATGTTTGTTACTTTGAATGTTTTGACAAGAAATGCATCTTTCAACAGTCGACATCTTAGCGAAGCCGAACGTGAGCCCGCATTTTAGTGCCTGTTGGCGGGATTCGAACCCCGATGCCCACCCAGGTCCAAGTCGAGCGCTGTACCGCTAGACCACCGCAGCACATTACATGCGACCTATACCGCAGTAATTTGAATTTACATTCGAGTGCAATTGTGGCCTACTGTTCAGGACATTTACGTTTGTTTTAAGATTACCTCTGTATGCTCAATGTACCTCTGTTATTGATGTATCAATCAATCAATAAATAAATATTGTTTCCATTTGAAAAAACCTAGGTTAGTTCAGGAATTTATTTTACATAAAATGCATCTTTTATGGCTTAGCCCTGCTGGAACTTAATAAATCAATCTCCCATACCTAAAATAATCTTTATTTTCCACGTCTAGATCACCCAAAGCCTGTCCCTCTTCATTATTGAATAAAACAAAACAGACGATGACTGGTAAACTACATCCTTCTGCCTCTTTCTATCATTTGCATTAATTGACATGGTCATCATAGAGACATGACTTACTGTAAACGTCTCAAGTAGCAAAAATAAATTTGAAGAGTATCATTGGCACCGCTGCAAGTCAGCTTGTGGACAATGCGGTGGATGTTCAGTTTATATTAGAGTTGGTGGTATAGACTAAAATAACAGCATCAATTTTGCTAAATTGCAATTTCATTTCAATATACTGACTACTTGTTCTAATATGAGCAGACAATAATAAGCTCATTTTCTATTGGCTGTTGTAACTTTATTGACAGGCCTACTAGAATTTATACGGTAGGTTATCAAGACACTGTTTGACTTAAAGTACTTAAAGTACAAGCTAACCTTGCCATGGGTTTTATAAAAAATTGCATTCCAGCCGTGTACACCAGTTACAAATGTAGCATAGAACGATGTAACTTGTAAAATACAATCGTTTGTCTCAGTTAATACCAAGCATAAATAAACTATCAACTTTAATGAAATTATCTAGTGATTTATAACTTGCACTAGTTGTATTTCCAGAAAATATTATTGGTTTCTTTTTCTTCTATTTCACCCTTGGGTTTTGTTTAATCTACCAATGTATACACCAACACTGAAACTATTTTTATTGGTCGATATTATGAACACACAATCCCGAATAATATGACGAGCAACATTTGCTGTAGAATGCAAGTACATTTAAATATGGTCACTCAAATCCAAGCCAGTTACTGTATCGCTAAACCAGCCCACGTCCCCAATATGTCTATTCTTGCAACACGTACCACTTCGACTAATTGGGCCGTATTGATTACAACTCACAAGCATCAATCCATAAAATCTATGCCAACAGTCGCATTCAAATTTCAATCAACAGTGTTACATACTTGGTTGCCACCACTTCTGTGACATGGCCAAACTTTGATTGTTACGACATTTTTATCTTTGAGTGGAGCATCCAAACATAGAGGTTCTTGATAATTTTCAATCTTAATTAAAAGTAAAAACAAATCAACACACACACATACACATTTTTAATTATATAAAAATAAATGAATACATATATGTTATTGCCTTTTAGGTGATACTAAACTTAAGGACGTCAATGCTGATAATGCATTTATCAAGTGCCCAGCTCTTATAAAATCCTGAGGATTTGAGCAATGTTTATAAAGTTTCAATTTCCAATACTAGTGATATTCCTGACTGTTCCTCCTCCACGTGGTGCATCCTGGACTAGATGCCAACAGGCACCTACATTAAACAGCAGGGATCGAATCCACAGCGGTATATCTGGGCTTTCACTAGATTTTCCATATGGGGCTGCCTAGGGTTGTGAGTCTGTCAACGGGCGTCAACCTTAAAGAAGATTGCCTCGTCAATTCCTGTGAACACTGATGTCGTCGCAAGGAAGCGGTCTTCTAGCCAATAAACTTCATTTACCGCCACTCCCCAAATTCAATTCACATCCGACAACCTTTTTGTATAAGAATTCGAAAAGTCATTCAAACTTGGAATTAATGAAGAGGTAACTGGTGCCACCAACTTATGTTATGTTCTCATTAAAATGATACTTGTGATTTTGCACTCACACCTAATGCACACATTCAGACACGTAACTGTAAATCTGCAATGCGAGATCATTAATAAAATACCTTGATGGATGATGCTATGGATATTCACACCGATAAAAACGCAATTTTTATCAATTCCTGAAGTTGCTTAAAATATTTCATATAAACTTGGAAATAGTAATAATTTGACTGTACCACCAAACAATCTTTCAATGTTATACTTGCCACATTTATTATTTGAACCAACTAATTATGTGGTACAACAGTAATTAAACGATTTTAAAAAAATCATATTTATATAGATGGATTGTGTAAATTGTATACAGCAATGGTTAAAATAAAATACCAAATCCCATTTCAATCACTTTTCATTTTGGTTGGTGACGTGGGGTCACATCTTCATTATTTCCCATATCTAGACGGCATATAGAACGATCGATTTCGATGGCTTGATAAGTGTAACACAAACGTAGAAGAATAGCAAAGTTTCTTGACTGGTAGACGGCATCCTTGTGGCGTCGCTACTTTTCGCAAAGATTGACAAACAATCCTAACTTTTTGTCAGAGTTATCTTCCTTAGTCAAACGGCTACATATGCTATATGTCTACCTTAAAATAAGTTTTAAATATTCTGGGTGTATGCATACAACCACCCACAAAATGCGATTAGGCTTACACCAATAGCCCAAGAGAATTGACTTATGCTATAAAACTGTATTTTTAACAAAAGTTTCCTTTAAGAATCCAATACCTGTAAATGGTAATCAGTTTCCAGTAATTGATAAATTTCCTTACGTATCCTCTATTATAGATAGTAAACAATCCCACTCTTCGTAGATTTGGCGTTGTATTCGCCTCTGTGCTGCAGCTTTTGAGCGTTTAAGTAAACCTTTCTAGAACAAAGTAATATTTCTATCAGCATCAAGATTACAATTATTATATAGTATTGTATATTTTATAATTGAAGTGACGTTTTTCTTGTATGCTATGTAGTTGCTAGAGAGGTTTTAGTTTAATAATAACTTTTTCGCAGTAATTGTTGTAGAATGTTGTAGAATGAGGGTTGTAGAATATACAAAAATGTAATGCGTTTTATTCTACTTTATTTATTTTTTCAATGTTTATTACTTTGAAGGTTTTACAATAAATGTATCTTTCAGTAGTGAACATTTTAGCGATGCAGAACGTGAGCCCTCATTTTAGTGTCTGTGGTGGAATTCGAACCCATGCTCACCGAGGTCCAAATAGAGCGCTGTGTAGCTAGACCACCCCGTGAAACTTGGACTCTCACCCAAATGGATATACAAAAGTTTGTTCAATTTGAGCAAAGCTGTTTATAATCCATTAATTTCGCTCTCTATCTTCTGTTGAACTCAACCTTTTAATAACTAATCAAGCATTCCAACAACTTCCATATATTTGTAGTACACTTAATATTAATTGGCCAAGTATCTCTAGCACAATAAAAGAAAGACAATTAAAATGGATTGGCCATGTTTTACGTAGATCGCCCACTCATCCAACCGGAATAGCTATGTTAGCCCAACCATTACCCGGATGGAAATAAAGACCAGATGACCGAGGAATAATTTGGACGAATATTGTAGCGCGTGATCTCAGTCCTTGTATTCATGCTAATCCAGCTATTCAAACAAATTACTTAGTTATGCGTTTGATTGCTTACCTTTTACAGTTAGCAGAAAGACCATTCGAGGGCTTTAATTCGGACTGTAATTAATAGTTCAAGTCAGTAAACCACAAGTGCCGTTCATTAAGTACGGGCTTTTTATCATATAGACTATCCTGAACAATAATAACCGGTGGGCGTGTTTATCCCCGATAATATATATATATATATATATATATATATATATATAATGGTAAACTTACATCGCCCAAAGCAATAGCTTCTGAAGGAATGAACAATTCAGGATAGACATTTTTCAAATACCAGTGGAAAGATTTGCATTTCAAATTATTTCTCAACAACTTGCGATCAGATACATCGCCAAAACCTTTTGCCTATATAAATTTACAAAATAACAATAATAACAATTATTGCAATATACAATTGATGTGTTTAAATTTAGAAAAAACAAACAAAGTAAAAATCAAAAACGTGTAATAGTTATGTGTTATAACTTATTTACCAAAACATTTTATTTAGCTTGTGCATCAATTTTGTCAGTAGTATCAATATTTTTCTTTTGACTAAATACTTCAACCGACAGAGCATCCTAAAAGTTATTTCAAAACATTCAAACATGTCAATACTATGGGGTAGATACTGGCGAAATAAACAAAACTGGATTGAAAAAATGTGATATAAAAGCCATTATTCTTGTCTTGTTGACACAAGACCATTTTTACATTCGTTTTTGATAAACATCACCAAACCAAGTAAAACGTCGTTTTTGAAATAATTTCTTTAAGGAATAGAGTAAACGTTTGAAAACAATCTTATTTCTCCACTGAGAAAGGTTACAATTTATTGATTTACACAATCAATGGGGTGCGGTAAGTTCTTGTCCAAATCTGTACATTAATTCATTCATTTTGGCTGATGACTTGATCTCATCTTTATTATTTTCGATATTTATGTGGCAAATAGAATGATCGACTTCGGTGACTTGTTCAACATAACAAACGTAGAAGAATAACGACGTTTCTTGGCTGGCAGACAGCATCCTTGTGATGTCGCCATTGTTCGCAAAAACTGATGAGACAGCCTGATTTTTTTGTCAGAATTATCACCCTTAGCCGAATGGCTACCTTAAGATATATTTTAAGTACCCTGGGAAAATGCTTGTACCTACCCCCTAAAGCGGAACCCAGTTATACTGCTGTGAAAATTGAAGTTTTTAGCTTGAAAACCGCTTCTTTGCGACAATGCCAGTTGACGGTTGACAAGCCTAGCGGGCTACATGTAATGAATGGATATCTTTCAATACGTTTTAGGTATCTTGGGTGTATGCTAACACCCACTAACTAAACTGAAATCCAGTAAAAGCTCGGTCCCTGCTGTTATTAGTCTAGATGTATATAGGCATCTAGTCCAGGATGCTCCACGTGGAGAAGGAACAGTCGGGAATATCACCATTATTGAAAATTGAAACTTTATAAGCATTACACTCAAAGCATCAGGATTATTAGCATCCTTGTACATATATCACAATGTTGACATTTAAGTTTCGGTGTTAATAGAGTTTGAAAATCATTGTTTAAAATCAACGTGTAAACTTTGGACTTATTGTTTGTACTAGATAAATAGTCAATATTAAAAAAAACAATTAACTTGACTTTTAATCTGCATCTTTGCTTAACAGTGCATACATGTACACCTTTAACATATAAATATAAAAAAGACTAAACTAACGAATATGTACCGGGATGACGCAAGTGCCTTATTCGGGTAGACTTGTAGCCCTTGTAGATATTTTTTTATGTTTGCTACTTTGAATGTTTGGACGGAAAACGCATCTTTCAGCAGTGGACAATTGAGCGAAGCCGAACTTTGGCCTACACTTTAATAGACCGGTGACGGAATTCGAACCCCGATGCCCACCGATGTTCAAATCGAGCACTGTACCGCTAGACCACCCCAGCTAAATGTCCACTTTTTGAAATCACAGGGAGCATGGAAAAAGTTTAGCTTGTTGTTATTGACTTACAATTATTTAACTATTACCTACAACAATAACAATAAATTATTCGACATTTCTTGAAAGTATAATTTAAATACTTCAAATTGAAAACAAACTGGCAAGCTCCTATCCAATAAGTAGATAACTACTTCAAATACAAATTAGACTAATTGAAAACAAGTTAAATTTACACAAATCTAACAGATCTCATGCAGGCACAAACGCACACACAAAGTTCAGGTCTAATGTGTATGCTATTGTTACAACAAATACAGTATACTTTGTTTGAAAATACATTTATATATATATATATATATATATATATATATATATATATATATAATCGATATGCAAACATAGATTGTTCCATATCACAACTTGTGTATTTACTTTGAATTGTTCTTTCTTACCTGATCTTACTAAAAAAACAACCATAAGTGACATTGATCGAGAAAATAATTAAAAATAATGGTAATACAATATGAAAAGATCAATGTAAACAACAAAAATATTAATGAACACACATATTTGCATGGTTTTATATTTAAATTCAAAACAGACATTCAAAGCAAATAAAATGTTGGTCAAATCGTTTTGTTATTTGAAAAAGAAACAAAACAAAAACGGTTGCCCAATTGCCTCTACGTCTCCACATGGTGCATATTGTTCGAATTTTAGTGCTATCTGAAGCAACCACTATTTCGACCTTGTTTTAATATTTTTCTGATACTAAAACTTATCATTTACTAAAAAACAATAAAATTGCGTACAAAAATTTATTAAAATAAAGTGAACCTCCAATTGTTTAAGGTAGCACTAGAATTGATAAAATCTTCTATTTTATATTCAATGCCAGACTTCAATGTGATACCCTAGAACACTGAACAATTAACAAGAGCAATGCTATATTTAAAAATAGATACATTATTTTTTCTCGTACTATTAAAATCAATGTACTACAGTTATATAAACTGCATAATCCTTGGCTAAAATAAACGTTACATTTATACAAAAAAACGCACAATTTTTAGGCCCACTTAACCGGGAAGTTACATGACTACATTCACATACCACTAAATGAAAATTAAAAAAAATTAAAAATGGTATCGGTGATGCAGGTGTATATATATCTAATATAATATTATTCCTGCATTGTGAATTGAAAATAAATATGTAACTATGCTTTTATTAATAACTATCAAGCTATAGCTTACTTGAACGTTAATCCATCCAATACCCAAATATAACAGCTTGTTCGCTTAAACTGTATCCCAAAATGGCCAAAACCAACTCTGGTATTGGTCCCGCCGACCTGTCGCTACTCGCCAAGAGCAACAACACTGGTAATTTTTCAATACCCACTTAGGTCAGCTCTAGCCGTTGTCCCACGTGTAATACCTGAATAAATTAATTTTGAAACATTCCGCAACTTCCTCGTTCAATCAAATGGAAAGGCCGATTTACTATTTTCATAGACAACAAATCAAAGTCTCGAGAGAACATGAAGTGAGCGTGTTGCGCATGAAATTTCGACCAAGTTAAACATATAGAGATACTGTAGAGTGACAGTGGGATGCTAATGATCCTGAGGATTTGAGTAATGCTTATAAAGTCTCAATGCCCAATGATGGTGATATTGCTGACTCTTCGTCCTCCACGTGGTGCATCCTGGACTAGGTTCCTATAGGCATGTAGACTAATAACAACAAGGTCCAAGTGCACAGCAGTATAACTGGGCTTCCGCTACGGTGGGTGGGTGCAAACATACACCCAGGATACTTAAAAGGTATCTAAAGGTATACGTATTCCATATGTAGCAAATATGGCGATGTCACAAGGATGCTGTCTACCAGCCAAGAAACTTCGTTATTCTTCTACCTTTGTGTTACGCTTATCAAGCCATCGAAATCGATCGTTTACATGTCGTATAAATATGGGAAATAATGAAGAAGTGACCACATAACCAACCAAAATGAATGTAGAGTGACACAAACAAACAACACAATTGTCTAGCATTTCAAATATGAGGACGGGTTAGGCGCTATTTTATGGAGAAACTGTAAACCGACTCAAAGTTACAATTCAAGTTGATTGTCAAACCAATCCTCGTTTAAGGCAAATCTGTATTGGCAATTGGTCCAGTATCGGTAAAAACCTCGACTGTCGACACGATTGTACGTATCTGAAGCTGCCGGTTCCTGCTCAACACAAATGTGCCAACTGTCTGTTTATTGTGTATAGCTGCTGAAACTGCAGCTTTAAATATAGTTGAACAAATCCTCCGCAGTCGATGACGACCACACGTCTTAATTAAACTACTTTTCATCCTGGTATAAGATGCGTTGACCAATTACAGACGTTTCGACGGCTTCTGAAATATTTCTGGCCAAAGGTTGGGCATCCTACGTATGCAACGTTTCGCCCCCCCCAGCCATAGTTTCTCTCCAACAGTCTACCACGTTAATTCTGTGTGCAACTAAAACTTGGACCAAAGTGAATACATTTAAAACAAGGTATTTTCGACATCTTTGGACCAACATCCGTTTCGCATCCTTTGTATTGAATCATTGGAAAATAAAGATGATTAGCCTCGATCAACGTTGAAATTGCTTCCAATTTCACAATCGTCGTTGGTAGCTCAACAACAAAGACTTGACTGTGGATTGGACACGTATTTTTTATCGTTGCTTTAGTCGCTGAAACGCCAGTTTAAAAAATGGGAAATGTGGTTGAAATGTATTTGGATGGATGCTGATCAAAACGATAAACACATTATGCTGCTTTAAACATCATCATAGAAAAACACCCTTCCAGAAACCGTAAACAATAGAAGGGAATTATTAGAAATGCAATGCGATCTTTGAACTAATAAAGAGCTAATTTCCCTACAAAATATTACTACTACTAGTACTATTATTATTATTATTATTAAACACTATTATCCCCGTGCCATCATACGGTCAATGCATTTGAAGTTAAACAGTACACTAAAATTGCATATAACTAGTTGTCCAAACACGATCATTTTCATGTAAATTTAAACAATTTTAATACTTTCTGTATACATTCATGCCTTTGCTTTATCGTTGCTCAAATAGTTAACCAAAAAAATCAACGTTTTACTTTAATCCCGATTGATTTCCGTTTTAATTGCCCGCATTCAATGTCAATAGTGTAATTCCAAGTTAATATCCCATTAAGATATGAATCCAGTCAAATATATTGAACAATATCACAATTGGTGCACATAAATAATCCTCCAACCATTCGACTTTAAATCATTCACTGTGTACATAACATGGGCCAAAGTGGGACAACAACACAAGAAATGAAATTTTATCGTTCAACTTTTTAGTCAATAAAAATTAATTGAATGTCGTATATAGCAGGCTTATTGATTTTTCTATACTACTATTTCAAAATGTTCTCCAAATGCTGACTGTTAAATTTGCTAATTGAAAAGACACTTCACCAACTTGCAAAACAAAATGTCAATTAGTAATGGACATGCATCTTCATTCAAATTGCAAGCCCTTATCTATTGGATTGTGAATAACTGGACATTTTGCCATAAAACAAACAGGTCATATGATCGAAAATTTAGAAATTCATTCATTCATTTTGGTTGGTGACGTGGTCGACTATTCATCATTTTCCATATTCATACGGCATAGCCAAACGATCGACTTCGATGGCTTGATAAGCATAACACAAAGGTAGAAGAATAACGAAGTTTCTTGGCTGGTAGACGGCATCCTTGTGATAGCGCCACTGTTTGCAAGGATTGACGTGACTGCCTGATTTTTTGTCAGGGTCATTTCCCTTAGCCCAAGGGCTACATATGGTATACCTTTTAAGTACCCTGGGTGTATGCTTTCACCCATTCGCCGAGGCGGAAGCCCAGTTAAACCGCTGCGTACTCCGTCCTTGCTGTCATTAGTCTAGATGCCTTTCAGCACCTAGTCCAGAATGCACCACGTGGAGGACAAAGAGTCATTAGAAATTTGAATACAATTTAAATGCTAAAATAAATTATATAACTGATTAAATACTAGTCAATTTATTAATGGGTCTTTATTTTATTTCGAATTGTCAAATGCACTTGCTTTTTAAATCAACCAGGAGCACTGTACAGATCCTTATTTCAAATCATCAGCAGCGCATACCTTTCAAGTTTTACACACACATAAACTTGAACCCACACCCATTCTGGTGTCAGGTTAGCACCTTAATCATTGAGCTACTGGTGGTTGAACTTGACCCTATAAATTTATTATTTATTGTAAATCTGATTAATTCTAATTGCTCAGTGTCCTCAAATGCTTCTACGTTACTACCGATTTAGCAAGTGAGTGAACCCTTTCACTAGGACTTTACCATATAAGTCCTTGCATACCCCCATGGATAATAGCCTCATATGGCACGGTTGGGTTATATTTATTAATCAATTTTTAATGATTTTTATTTGATTTAGAATTGACGGATTTGTTCTTAATATTTTATCCTAGTCAATTATTTATAACTTGTTCCATGTAAATCATGTATCGACAGTTCCCAAGCCAGTGATGAGAAAAGAATACGGTTTTGGCAAGGAAGTAGCCTAGAATAACATAAGTTGATGGCACCAGTCACCTCTTCATTAATTCCAAGTTTGAATGACTTCTCGAATTCCTATACGAATAGGTTGTCGGATGCAAATTGAACTTAGGGGAGGAATAAATGAAGTTCATTGCGACGACGTCAGTGTTCACAAGAAATGATGCTGCGATTTTCTTTAGGGTTGACGCCTAACTGGCCACATATAGTAAATAGATACCTTGAGATACCTTTTAAGCATTTTGGGTATATGCTAGTACCCATTCACTGAACGGGAAGCCAGCAAAAGCCCAGATATACCGCTATGCACTTGATCCCTGCTGTTATTTGTCTAGATGCCTGTTGAAACTTAGTCTAGGATGCACTACATAGAGAATAATCAGCTGGGAATATCACCATCATTGGAAGTTGAGATAAAAATACTTCTTGATGTAAAAGAAATTAGCATATATACAAAGAAAACATCGATTAAATAACAAACAAGGAATGCATTAACGTTATTTGACTGATAAAGGCATCCATGAGACAGCGCCACTGCTCATATATAATCCAATAGCCAATCTTCCAACTTACATGCTTAATTCCGACCCTCTCGTGATAATGGTTTTTGTATTGATCCAACCAAACGTCAGCCAGACGTAGCAGATTCCTCGTTAAAGGATTGGATACTTTGCTGTTCCATTTGTAGGGCGATCGACCACGAAATATGTGTCCCACGTGACTGCATACCATTGTTTCTAACCTACCTCCGCACATCCAAGTCTGAAATGTACAAATGTACAATAAGTAAAACTAGACAACCCATTTCAGTTAATTATTACAATTTCATTGACAAAATTCAAGACTATCAAAAAGACCAATATAGAATGCGTGATTATGCAAAAAATTAAATAGAATAGAAGGAATTAGAATTATGTAAAACAGCATCTACCAGGAAATTATGCCCAATATCTTCATCCAAACGAAAGGACTAAAACTAGGATGAATATGCGTAGTGATGCACTGTCAACTTGTCCAAAATGCCGAGGTGGTCTGGCGCTCAACTTGAACCTGGATGAGCACTAAATGCAAGCCTTTGCTAAAAGGTCCACTACTGGAAGGTGTGTTTTTCGTAAAACATTCAAAGTAGTAAAAAATTTGAATTAAAAAAAAACATGAAAAGTCGACAATACAGCCGATTTAAGATACAAAAAATTAAATCAAATTGTCAATTTTTTAGACAGAACCGCCTAATCACATATCGTAACCAGGTTGGAGTTGTGAGTAGTTCCATTTGTACCACTAGTATAATTTTAGGACTCCAATATTGATAGATTATCTAATTCTATAAAATAAAACGATAATCAAGAAACGTGTTTCATTTGTCCTTCAAGTCGAAGACTTCAATATTGAGCCAAAAAATGGACCTATGCGAATTTAAAAATTATGAAGCCCAATATATATGTTGAAACAAATATTTCAGTTACATATGATACAACACACTTCGCATCTTTTGCACTAGGCTACTGGACAAACAAACACGAGTAACTATAAATTTATGATAACTTCCAAATATTTTTTAAAGATTATCTGACGCGATCACATTTCGAATAATGGGATCATGAGAAGAACTGACTCTCGTTCACATCATTACAATTAGATAAAGAAAATTACTTGGTCAAATTCTACGTTTACCGCCCCCCGAAAGACCAGTAAAAACGTTTTTGGAATAAACGATTGAAAATGATAAAAGAAAGGTTAGAGTAGACCACAAAAAACTTGGCTTAGAATCATTTAGGAAAATGCAATAGAAGTGAATGTTTCATGGGATCAAACAAAACATTTGGCAAAATGTTCGAATGCGTGAAAAAATTTTGTTGTCTCATGTTCGCTTTGAATTATGGGATTTTGTTGATGCTTTTTGCCATAATTGTTATCTTGTTGCCACGTGCTTATTTTTAAAGCAGTTATGTAATAATAATAATAATGAATGTAGAAAAGGTCCGGTTTTAACAGTTTTACAAAATGATTATATCTACTCTAATGAAAATGTTTAATTTAGCATTCATACACGAATGTTTACACTATAATGTTATTTTTATTACCGTTTTCAGTTGTTACTGTAATTTGTAATTTTCGCATTTTACGTCTTCTTATATTTTTATTTGGAATGTTATTTTTATTAATTACCGTTTTCAGTTGTTACTGTAATTTGTAATTTTCGCATTTTTATATGCGTGACGCACAAATACAAACACATGGAAAAAATTTATTGTCCCATGTTCATTTTGAATTATGGGACTTTGTTGTTGTTTTTTGTCATAAATGTTACCTTATTGAAACAAAAGGGTTTTATAATAATAAAACAATAATTAAGTGATTATGCAACAACTAAGATTGTGATGGTTGGGACACATTTTAAGTCGAAATCCTAATGTCAGTTTGTGTATTGTTACTTTGATTTTACCCAACACTGAGTTACAAAATAGAGAGGATGTTACAAACAACATTCATTTTGGTTGGTAATGTGGCTTGATAAGCCTAACAAATGTTGAAGAATAACAAAGTTTCTTGGCTGGTAGACGGCATCCTTGAAACGTCGCCATTGTTCGCAAAGATTGACGAGGCGGCCTGATGTTTTGTCAGGGTTATCCCTCTCAGCCCTAGCGGCTACGCATGATATACGTATACTTTTAGATACATTTTAAGTATCCTGGGTGTATACTTGCAGCCACCAGCCAAACCGGAGGCCAAGTTACACTGCCGTGCACTCGAACCCTGCTGTTATTGGTCTAGATACCTAGGGGCACCTAGTCCGGAATGCACCACGTGGAGGTCGAACAGTCAGGAATATCACCCTTATTGGAAATTGAAACTTTATAAGTATTACAATCAAATCCTCAGGATCATTAGCATCCCAATGGTTACATCTCTAGACCAAAATATCATTAAATTTTCCACAAAATTGTAAACCATTGAAATGGAATTTTTCGACAAGCTACATGAATTCGAAGCTAACAAATAGGTGGCCCTACTGCCATTACTGTTGTTTCTGTTTATTGGACTGAATCGGCCATGTTGAATTTAACCTCTTGTTTAAAAAACCTCAACTATTCACCAAAATATTGTTTTAGATCGAGCCTTAGACACGCCCAAATAGTGAAGTGGACAATGATAAGGATGCCGGCGTGGTCCAACAGTACAGCGCTCGACTTGAACCTGGTGGGCATCGGGGGGAGGGTTCGAATCCCATTACGGGCCCACTAAATGCAGTCCCACGTTCGGCTTAGCTAAAATGTCCACTACTGAAAGGCATGTTTCTTGCAAAACATTCAAAGTAGCAAACGTAAAATAAATAAATAAATAATAATGATAATGAAATATTTGGTAAATTTCACATTACACTGGTACCATCACTAAATCACATAAAAAAACGCAATCAATGATAAACTAAAAGAAATAAATCTAATTTATTCGTATCATAAACAAAGTTAAAAACATAAACATTCTGAATAGTCAAATTTCGAATAAACAAACATTCGAATCTTTATTTTCCATAAATCTGATGATTTATTATTATTACCACAATAAGGAATTTTATTTAAACAATTATTTTCTGTGTTTACTCAAGTACTCTAATAAACATCCAACAAAATCGATATACAAATGTTGCGTTCAAGACAGTAATTTCCAAAAAATTAATACAAACTGACCTTAATTTAGTAATAGAAAATTAGGCTTTAGAGTTGATAATTAATAAAAATGATATCTTTTAATACAATCTTTGCATCAGGAGCTTCAGACAACATGATGACTAATTTTTTTCGGTTAATCTTTAAACCAAATTCACCGGAAACTTTCACAGGAAAATCCAATACATGCTGCAACTGAACTTCATTCTCCGCTAAAAGAACAGAATCGTCAGCTTATTCCAGGTCGATTACAAACGTTGTACCAACATACAGCCCTTTCAATTGTACGGAGATTTTCGTAAATATATCATCTATTGCATAGTTGAACAAAAGCGGAGCAGCCACGCAGCCTTAACGGACACCACTGCAAATTTCGAACGGCTTTGTAGTAGATCTGTTGCAATTACGTATTACAGCAGTTGAGATCTTGTAAACAAGATTCACAAGTTTCAGAGGGATTCCATCACGTAGCACAGCAATCCAAGGTTCTTTTCTGTTCATCGAGTCGCATGCTGAAGTGTAGTCTATAAAGTCTATATACGTAGGACGCGGAAATTTTCCCCAAAGTTCCAGAATGAGTCAATGCGTGTAGATTTGATCAACATCCCCCCCATACTGGGATAGAAACCAGTTGGGTTAGGACGTATGGTCTTCACCCTCTCCAGGTAAAACCATTCAATTATAGCGGAAATGGCAAATTTGGAAGCCATGTTCCTGAAATTAGCAGATATTTGCCAATCTTTTTTCTTGTGAACGGAAACAATAGTAACACAGTCTTCAGGGCACTGTTTAATTGTTCAGAAATCCATTAAGATCCCACAAAGGTCTTCAACAAGCAGCAAAGGAACGTAGTTAAAAACATATAGAGGAAATCCGTCAAAACTGACGGCTTTCCTAGCTTTGAGCTCTCTGCAAACGTACAAAACTCTTCCAAAATTCCACACACAATGACATTATTGTTCGTACTATCAAAAATATTCGTTTTTTAACAGAACAGATTAATATTTAGGGATGCTAATGATCCTGAGGATTTGAGTAATGCTTAAGAAGTCTCAATAATGGTGATATTCCTGACTCTTCGTCCTCCACGTGATTTAATCTGGATAAAGATAATTTCTAGTCGTATTATACAACAACATTCATTCTACGCACTATTTATTGAAACTCAAAAAATCTACATAATTTTTTATAAACAATTTTATTAAGAAAAATACATGAATATAGAAAATGAACATATAATAACATAACTTTACACTTTTCACAATTTTAACAATGTCCACAGTTTCTGCTAATTTATTTATTTAAGCTACCAGTCAAGAAATCTTGTTATTCTTCTACGCTTATCAAGCCATCAAAGTCGATCGTTTGCTATGCCGTACAAATATGAAAAATAATGAAGAGGTAACACCACATGATCACCAATCAAAATGGATAAATTATTATTATTATTATTTGAAAAACTTCTTGTGCTTTTGATGCATTAAACTTTAGCAGCAACTGTTACAAAAGCATTGTTTTCTTCTATTTTAACCATAATTCTGTTTCTATTTACACATCGATATCTGCTTTGTGTGCACAAAAACAGATCGTAATAATTGTGTATAATTGTGAGTTGTACTAATTAAATTTGTTGTATATATATACTAAAATGTTATATGTTTGTGATTGACGAGAATATACGAAAAAAATTCTTCTCATATTTTTTATTTGGAATTTTGTAATAATTTAATTATTCAATTTTTTATTTTATTTATTTAAGCCAACAAATATCATTATTACTATTATTATTATTATTATTGTTATTATTGCTATTATTATTATTATTATTATTATTATTATTATTATAAGTATTATTATTATTATTATTATTATTGTATATTATTATTATTATTATTATTATTATTATTATTATTATTATTATTATTATTATTATTATTATTATTATTATTATTATTATTATTATTATAAGTATTATTATTATTATTATTATTATTATTATTATTATTATTATTATTATTATTATTATTATTATTATTATTAATTATTATTATTATTATTATTATTATTTATTATTATTATTATTATTATTATTATTATTATTATTTATTATTATTATTATTATTATTATTTATTATTATTATTATTATTATTATTATTATAATTATTATTATTATTATTATTATTATTATTATTATTATTTATTATTATTATTATTATTATTTATTATTATTATTATTATTATTATTATTATTATTATTATTATTATTATTATTATTATTATTATTATTATTATTATTTATTATTATTATTATTATTATTATTTATTATTATTATTATTATTATTATTATTATAAGTATTATTATTATTATTATTATCATTATTATTATTATTATTATTATTTATTATTATTATTATTATTATTATTATTTATTATTATTATTATTATTATTATTATTATTATTATTATTATTATTATTATTATTATTATTATTATTATTATTATTATTATTATTATTATTATTATTATTATTATTATTATTATTATTATTATTATTATTATTATTATTATTATTATTATTATTATTATTATTATTCGTTAGTTTTATACAAATATTATTATTATTATTATTATTAGCTAGATATTATTATTATTATTATTATTATTTATTATTATTATTATTATTATTATTATTATTATTATTATTATTATTATTATTATTATTATTATTATTATTATTATTATTATTATTATTATTATTATTATTATTATTATTATTATTACTATTATTGTATTAATCGTCAGTTTATACAAATAGAATCCAGTTGTAAATCTAAAGTTAGCTAGATGTGAATATACATTTCATTGATTAACTACAAAATTATCTTTTAATTGCACATCATCTGGTCTAGCGGTACAGCGCTCGACTTGGAACTGGTCGACCGGCTCACTAAATGTGGGGCCCCCGGGTTCGATTTCGCTAACATGTCCACTGCTGAGAGATGCTTTTTCCATCTCAAAACATTCACAAGTAGTGGAAAAAATAAAATAACTATTTGAAAACCCAAATTATTGTGTCTAAAAGTAGACCTTGAACGTTTGATTTAAAAATACACATCAATTTGTATTTCCATACTCGTTTCTTCACAACATACTTTAAATGACAATTCTAAATTTTCGCCGCCCCACACTTCCATTCCGGGATCATATTGACCAATACGTTCAAAAAATGAGCGACTAATGGCAAATAATCCTCCAGCCATTGTGGGCGTTCTGGAAAAATTTGTAACAAAACAAAAAATGATCATTATTGTATGTTGAAACAGGACAAAAGCAAAGCAAAAGTTGACAGTAAACTAAACAACTACATTACAACCACTATCAATTGTCAGAAGTTGGTGTAGTTAGTCCATTTAACATTTCTGAAAGCCATTTAATCTAAAAATAAGAACATAATGTATCGTTTACACCGTACAAATACAATTACATCAATTATATACAATAGTAATTACGATTCATATTGCAAAGTTGAAACAATCATCAAATAATAGAGAAAATACTAAGCATGTACGATTTTATCAATTACAAAATACTTTCTTGATTTATTCGTTACAAAATACTTAATAATAAATATTTTGCTCAGCTGGTTTCGTATGTTCATGGTTAGGTTGCTAATGTCGTTTTATGTAATCCTATTTCTAACACCATTATCATCATTAGTGGGCATCCATATCTATGCTCGTACCCATCTACTAAGGTGGAATCCTAGCTGTACCCTTGTGCACTTAATATTTGGTCTGTATTAATTTAAGTCCACAATGTGATAGTATGAAAACGGGATTATCATCATCATTGCAAATTGACGTTTCATAAAAATGAATTAACATCTCCTGAAAACATTTTAGCAAGTGAACACGTATTTTATGTTTATTACTTTGAATGTTTGCACGAGAAACACCTTTCAGAAGTGGACACTATAGCAAAGCCATACGTGGACCCGCATTTAGTGGGCCGGTGATGGGGTTCGAACCCATGCCCATCGACGTCCCAATCGAGTGCTGTACCGCTAGACCACCCCGAGTCCGCATTTAGAACTGGCCGCAAGACTCCAAACTCATTTTCGAGTCTAGATATTTCGACTTTATGCCCTACCCTATTTTAATATCCAAAATGTTGGTTTTTTCAAACAATGTTTTATTTGCAACAAAATGCAACAATTATTATGCAACACAAAGCTTTAGCTTTGCTATAATGAAAAGTGATTAAAAAGAAAAAGAAAATTTTTTGCTCAACGTTTATTAAGAGCGAATTACTCAATTCGTGTTGATCAAATGTTAGTATTTCAAAAACATGTTTAGGTAAATTGAACAATACTTCTGTATTCTTTACCGATAATTCTCGTTATTCCATCATCCTTATTGCCATTTAAATGGAAAATTGTTTCAATAAACTGTTTACGAAAATATGCAGCTCTGGTTGTTTTTGCTAAACAAAAAACTCTATTTTAAGTAAAACAAAATACTTAATTTTTCACGTTATTGTCAAACCATATCAAAGTCACATTAAAAAAATATTGGAAAAGTATTTCCATAATTTTTTTGGTATTTTGATTTTGATTAATATTATCAAGTTAATGCTAATGATCCTGAGGATTTGAGTAATGCCTATAAAGTCTCAATTTCCAATGATGGTGATATTCCTGACTGTTAATCCTCCACGTGGTGCATCCTGGACTAGGTGCCCCTAGGCATCTAGACTAATAACCGCAGGTCCGAGTGCACAGCGGTATAACTGGGCTTCCGCTACGGCGGGTGGGTGCGAACATACACCCAGGATACTTAAAAGGTATCTAAAGGTATACGTATACCATATGTAGCCCTTGGGCTAAGGCAGATAACCCTGACAAAAAATCAGACGGCCTCGTCAATCTTTGCGAACAGTGGCGACGTCACAAGGATGCCGTCTACCAGCCAAGAAACTTTGTTATTCTTCCACGTTTGTCTACGCTTGTCAAGCCATCGAAATCGATCGTTCTACATGTCGTATAAATATGGGAAATAATAAAGAGGTGACCACGTCACCAACCAAAATGAATGAAATGAATCAAGTTAATATGTTAACAATGTGTTTTATAAATGTACCGAGGTGGTCGAGTTGCTAGAATGTTCGATGCAAAACGGAATTATGATACATTCCGAGCCCATCGGAATTAAATGTTCAGTTTCGCTACATGTCTACATGGCTAATAACACGTTTTCCATAAAACGCCATTAAAACGATAATTTTAATTTTAATTTAATTCATGTTGGTTGGTGACGTAGTCACCTCTTCATTATTTCCCATATTTATACGGCATAGCAAATGATCGACTTCAATGATTTGATATGCGTAACAAATGTAGAGAAATAACAAAGTTTCTTGGGCAATTGTTGTACGTCATATAATTTTCATATAATTTTTTTAATTGGTCGAAATTTGAGTAAATTTTATTGGATGTGGGTTCTGTTCTCTGATTGGTTTATTTTCTAGTTAAGCTGTAATTGGATATTTTGAGCACTATTTAGTGTACAATTTTTTGCTCGCGCCTCATTTTGCAATGGCATCAGTTTGTGCAGCGCAGTGGACTCGATGTAATTATTACGATTGGAAAGACGTAAAAAATTATATTCAGGTTTTTAAAAAAGATACCAACAGTGAGTTTTATCACTGTGTGTCTATATTAAACCATGGAGGATGTGAAGAATTACCGTACAAGGTTTTTTATAGATGCACGTTTTATCAAAAACGATGGTAAACAGCATCCTTGTGACGTCGCCACTGTTTGCAAAGATTGACGAAACCTCCTGATTTTTTGTCAGAGTTATCTCCCTTAGCCCAACGGCTACATATGGTATATGTATATCTTACGATACCTTTTAAATATCCTGGGTGTATGCTCACACCCACCTGCCAAAGCAGGAACCCAGTTATACCGCTGTGCACTCGATCTCTGCTGTTATTAATCTCAATGTCTATGAGCCCCTAGTGCGCGATGCACCATATTGAGGATAATCAGTCAGGATTATTACCATCATTAAAAATTGAAACTCTATAAGCATTCCTCAAATCCTGAGGATCATTAGCATCCCATTAAAATGGTAAAAATAAAATAAACAAAATAAAGAATGAAAAACGTTGAAAAAAACATTTCAGCTATCAAACCATATTTGACTGAAATGAAATTCAGCACATAATCCACGATTAATATCACATCGACTTTGTTGAACAACAATTTTGCTATGTCATTCTAATACCAGTCATTTCATAATGACAATGACAATAATAATAATTATTATTATTAATAATAATTCTACATCCTATTGAAACACGTTTTCTCCTAATAAGTTCGTTCATAAAAGACTAGTCGATGTGCAGAAACCAAGCTAACTGTAATTTAAATACTTCGGTTTAAAATGCTAATCATTTTCCTATTTTGAGTTGGATAGGCTGGCAGTATCGCATATCCAATTGCAGTAAAAAATGTGTAAAAACAAATAGGTTTAAAATGTACCAACCTATTTCTGTCATAAAAAATCAACACACAGACCAACCTTAAAGGCGAATGCGGTGCACCTGGTCTATGAATATCCCTATTGGGCGGAATATGCCACCTGAATGTTAGGCTCCAATCGAATCCGCCAACCTGCGTTTGTTCAATCTTCGTTCCTTGATACTGTAACGTATTGTCGGAAATTGTGTCAATGATGGGAACCACAACGTTAGAATAATTGAAAGTAATGCGATCAATTAGTGGTTCAAGCCAACCTGAAACAAAGATGCATCAAAATGAATTTTCTATACAATGGTTTAGCTGGATAAACAGTATAAAAATACCATCTAACTTCCTGTCAGAGTAGTTGCACACAGTACCGATATGCTTTGAACTACCCTTTATCTACCTTGATTGTACATTTGCACCTTTATGCTATGGACTTAGTCACAGTTCGATTTCACTCACACTTAGTAGCGATACAGAGTCCGATCAATTACCATCATCAAAACTGTACATTGTACAGAAATAAATGTAAGATTACATATCGAACACATTGCCAAAATTAAACAGGCAGTTAGGACAGTTACAGTTATAAGAAGGCTGCCTATCCGTCAAAACACTAGCAATTTTCCACGTCCATTAAGCACATATAATTTTTCTATTATTGTTACTACTTCGCATGTTGTATTGAAAACGCACATCTTTTAGCAGTAGACATTTTAGCAAAGCCAAACGGAGGACTGCATTTCGTCGAGCGCTGTGCCACTAAACCACCCTGGCAATTAAAAGACAAAGTGTCATTTAGCTAATATTTGTTTTATACTAGATGCTTTATCAGAAACCCGTTTCAATATCATTTCAAGTGCTTGGTTCGCTTTATAATTCCAAATAAAAAAATGAAGATATTAGCTGTGAAATTAAATCATTTCCTACATTCTCTTCAGTCACAAGCATACAAAATATTAGCATATATATATACAAAATAACAATTGAAAGTATAATGTCAACATTAGTTACTGTATCAACACACAAAAAAGCACTAGTAATTAATAGACCATGCCCAAGCTAAGTTTAATAAAAATGCAAATTATTTTTGTGTGTGCATTGACAATAGGTATCGATGTGTGAATATGAATAGATGTAATGTTTTCAATATATTGAAAACATAAGCAGGTGTTAATGCCTTCTCAGACTTCCCATATTATGGACATAGCCTACCAACTGCTTGTACTGTGTGCGTCTTTTTGCATAATAATTATATTATGTTTTGGATGTACAAACTAATAATCAGATTCACTATAAATAATACATTTACAAGGTCAAGTTCAATCACCCGTAGCTCAGTGGTTAAGGCACTGATCTGACACTAGATAGAGCGTGGGTCATAGTTCATGTGTATCTGTAAAACTTGAAAGGTATTTACTGCTGATGATTCCAAACAAGGACGTAAAACAGCTGTACAATGCTCCTGGTTGATTCAAAACCAAGTGGATTTATTATTCAAGTGAATCTGACAATTCAAATGTTTTAAGTATTTGGAACTGAAGGAATGCAGGAAATAAAATAATCATACAGTTTTATGTCATTTTCATGTAGTAATTTGATGACAATAAATAATCAGGTTTCAAAGAAGCGATAATAGTATATTGAATTGCTTAACCAGTCTCCAAACAGTAGCAACATTTATTTATTGTTTTTTATTTTATGCTTATTACATTGAATGTCTTACGAGAAAGGCATCTTTCAGCAGTGGACACTTTAGCGAAGCCAAACTGGGGACAGCATTTTAGTGCCGGTGGTGGGATTCGAACCCCGATGTCCACCGAGCGCTGTACCGCTAGACCAGACCGGCACTACATTTAACTTGCAAACACGACTGCCTGTCTGTAATAGCACCAGATTAATTAAATAATATACACAACCCCTAAAACGTTTCCCCATTTAGTTTAATCAACATAATTGAACTTTTCTAGTGACCTCATAATTTAGAATTAAAACTCAGTTTTATTATACCTGATACAATAATATATTTCATGTAAAAAATTATACGTTAACTATCAACTGCTTCATAATCAAAAGTTGAGTAAACTTATCAATTATTAAAGAAAATACAAATAATATACACTTTTTCAGTTTTTAAATAAATGGTTGTATTATACACTACAAAGTACTTAACGATAGATATAACAGTCCTTATTCGTAACTACTTAAATAAAATGGTTCCGTATCATCTTGGTCAAGTTCCTAATACATTAACGTGCAAATAATGTGCTCACAAACGTCTTTTCTTGAACCAACTGACAAATATTTGATACTCAAAATGTAATTTCCTTCAAGTGGCATATTAAGCAAAAATAGTTTGTTTTTATCTTATCCCGAGCAATGGAAAAATTTTTAATGTTTGAGGAGGAACAAACTAAATTTAGATAAAAACAAAGTTAACATTTTTAAATGCAAAATGAAACATTATTTTCTTATTTATAATTACCACTCTTTGCATGATTCTATTGCACGCTTGCTTAGAAACCATCACATCACATCACATCAAAATGAAACTACAACAAGTGCTTGTACTATTTCGCATGTACAGTTGGCCAAACAAAGATAATTTTATAATTTTGTACTAATTTCAAACATTGTTTGTCATACATAGACGCTTCTTTCAAACCGCACAAAGTAAAAATAGCAACGTTAGTATAAGCGCATTAAACTCAAAACGGACTAGATATTGGTTCGAGTCCCATTGACAGGCAGCAAATGCAAGTCATCGTTTGACCGTAATAAATGTCCCACAGGCCGAAAATGTGTTAAACCAATACAACAGCCACGCAACAAACACCCGAAATGCAAATAGCATATGCTTAAGCAATATATAAACTCAAATAATGGTTGAGATACTAATATTCTTGACGATTTGAGAAATACTTATAAAATCTGGGTTTCTAACAATGGTGGTGCAATTTGGACCAGGTGCCAACACGCATCTAGACCAATAACGATAGGGACCAAGGTACAGTGATACAACTGAATTCCCATTTAGTGAATGGCTGCTACACCCAAGATGCTTAAAAGGTATGTCTAGGTAACTACTTGCCTTTATTGAACTACTAACAAACCTATCAAAGTAGGAATCATTCCACCCACGCATTTATTTGAACTAATTTGGACATCTTAAGTATAATGTAACAAGTGTGCCTTATATTAACTCATTCAATGTATAGTAATTTTGAAATTAAAAAAATCACATGCTTACTATATTGACTATATTTATATTCATTAACATATGACATTCTATTTCATTTTGATCCCATTATTTGTACTTCTACTTTTTTTAATTTTTTGATCTTATTTTTTTTATATTGATGGTAAAAATGTATTTTACACTGAATGTATCTCTAGTGAGCCATTAAACCTTAATAATAATAATAATAATAATAATAATAATAATAATATGTAGCCGGTTAGGCTTGCAGATCCGTCAATCAATGTCGTTGCAAGGAAGCGGTCTTCGAGTCAAAAAACTTTTTTTATCCTTCACCCTTCAAGTTCAATTCGAATCGGACAACCTTGTCGTATAGGAATTTGAGAAGCTATTCAAACTTGAAATTAATGAAGAAATGGCTCTGCCACCAATTCATGTTGTTATGTCAATATAACAATATTTAAAATATACAGCAATGATCAAGGAATTAGACTCCTACTCCATTAAACATAAATTGGCACTACTTATTTCGTTGCAACATACGTACATCAGTTGGAAAACGTTGTTCTCGACAAGAACAACACGTACCTGTCGTTGCTTCAATATGAGAGTCGAGAAATACGAGAATATTGGCAGTCGAACTGGCAGCTCCAATCATACGAGCTCTAATAAGACCTTCGCGTTCTTTGGTTCGGATAATTCTGACTTTTGGCAACATAGACATGTATTGTTCGAGTGCTTCTTTCAAGTAGGCTGCAAAACAGAAATATGTATAGTAGTAGAAAGATAATCATTTATTTTAATTGCTACCATCAATTTAATTACTTTAGTAAGATACACTAGTCGTAATGTTATATACACACACACATATCAATAAGCAAATTATACAAACAAATGAACATAAAGATATACGACAAGCACAAAACAACGTATTTAAAGGGTTAAAGCTCACACGACGATCAATAAATACATTGACAAAAACGCTACAATTATAATTCGGTTTCAGTATATAATGTTATAAGTTTTCAGCTACATTATAAAATACAAACAATTTACTTAATATCCATTGACGTGCCTTGTCTTTACAATTTAGTCTAAAAAATGAAATTTAATAAACTATCAGTTGAACAACTGTTGGAAAAAGTATTTATGATGTAAATGTTGGTTGGTTGGATGACATTGCAACTATTAATTAAAAGGCATTTTGGAAATCAAATAAAACATTGTTTTAGGGTTGGATAATTTCTTGTCCAACACTTTAAACAATTCTTTTGACTGCATTTAAAAACTGGTTCGTATATGAATATTTATTGCAAAACATCAACATATGACTGCAACGTGCATTGCGGATTCAAACCATAATGAAAGCTACAACCAACAATGTGGCAATATATTTAAATATCTATTATCTAGAGTTTAAAAATACTTTAAGTAAATCATATTATTATTATTATTATTATTATTATTATTATTATTATTACTAGCATAAGATTTAATACATTAATAGAGGTGCATTCAGTGAATACATTCATACATAACATATAATTAGTGCCAACAAACAGAACAATATAAAATGAAAGTACAAAGTAAACATTTACACAAATTAATCGATCAATACAATCATCGAGTGACGTAAGGTTATCATCACCATTGTATTTGTTTAGCCAGAATTCGTAAATTAATATAAAACAACTGTTGACATGGATTTATGTATTAATTAGTAAACACAAATCGGCATTTTTATCATCAGTAGATCTTGCATTGAAAGATACTATTAGTGACAATGACATATTTTGTGGTGAAGTTCATTTTAAAGCACGTTGAAATCAACTGTAAATTGCGTTTAAAAAGTTGTTCTTTTAGATACATTTTCAAAAAGTATTAGGTACGAAAGATAAATTAATTCTACCATTGTAAATTGTAATAATAATAATAATAATAATAATAATAATAATAATAATAATAATAATAATAAGGTAAATCTGTCGAAACGAATTCTGGTTATTTATTGCACAGGGAAAGGGAACATAAATACATAAATAAAATTATATGTTTACATGATTTTCAAATATACATTATTGAATTAAAAGATAGCGGCAAATAAAAATAAGTTATGCGTATGTGGTCATCGTGAATTAAAATAGCACATCTATTCAATGGCTTGCATAATATATATATATATATATATATATATATATATATATATATATACCTTGACATACGTTCTGTAACCAGACACTCACCAAGATAAAAACTCAGTTATAGATTGATTGCCGGTGAATAAAATTAATTGCAAGTCGTATAATAAAACAAATATATTGAAGCAATTACTATATCATTCATTTATTCACTTGGTGACGTGATCATCTCCTCACCATTTCCCACCATTTATGCGGCATAGAAAAGGATCGATTTCGAAAGCTTGATAAGTGTAACAAACGTGGAAAAATAACGCACTTCTTTGGCCGGTAAACGGGGTTCTTGTTGCGACGCCACTGTTTGCAAGAGTTGATAAGACTACATATGGTAAACCTTTTTAAGTATATACATGCACTCACCCGCCGTAGCGGAATTCCAGTTATACCATTGTGCACTCGGATCCTTCTGTTATCAGTCTAGATGCCTGTTGGCACTTAGTCCAAGATGCACCAGATGGAGGAGGAACAGTCAGGAATATTACTATCATTGGAAATTGAGACTTTATAAACACTACTCAAATATTTAGGATCATTAGAAACCTAAACAATTATTATTTTAAATTATTAATTAATTTTTTCATTTATATAAATTGTCACAATTTAGCTTTTATTAAAATTATAAGGTCATCATAAGGTTAATACTACTAATGAAAATAAGTTTTAGCTTTTAAAACAAGATTTAGCAGTGAATTGAGGCACATATGTTAATAATGGACTGATAATTATGGAAAATATACAGCTTGCAACTTTTGGAACAACCAGTTGATATAGTAACGTTATTCCTTTATTCTATTCCATTTTTAAACAAAACATTTTGTTGAAATCGTTACCATCGTTAATAATTTGTAACTTGATGTTTTGCCTCAAAAAATAATATCAAACTTTCCATATATGGCGGTAATTCAACAAAATCGACGATTTTAACTACACTTATTTACGCTTATTTTGGTTGGCGACGAGTAGTCACGTGTTCATTATTTTCCATATTTATTCAGCATATAAAACGATCAACTTCAATGGCTTCATAAGCTTAACAAAAGTAGAAGAATAACGAGGTTTTTGGCTGCTAGACGCCATCCTTGTGACGTCGCCACTGTTCGCAAAAAAGTAGTGAGGCCTTTTGTATTTTGTTAGGGTTATTTTCATTAACCGAACGGCTACATATAGTATACGTATACTTTAAGAAACCTTTAACGACCCTGTGTGTATGCTTGCATCTACCCGCTAAAGGGGAAGTCAGTTATACCGCTGTGAACTCAGTCCCTGCTGCTATTAGTCTGGATACCTGTGGGCACCTAGTCTAGGATGCACTTTGTCAAGGAGAAACACTCAAGATTATCACCATCATTGGAATTTGAGACTTAATAGGCATTACTCAAATTCTTAGAATCATTAGCATCCCATTTAATTACATTGAATAATTTAATGTAGTCGGTAATTAAATAACCCAAATATGTCTACTACTTTCGGTTTTAAGTAGCACAACGTAACTTGTCAGATACTCAATGTTAGAAACTTGTGACACATTATGGTAGTAAATAATTATTTTATTATTTATTTATTTATTTTATGTTTGCTACTTTGGATGTTTGCACGAGAAACATCTTTGAGCAGTGGACATTTTAGCGAAACCAAACGTGTGCCGGCGATGGGATTCGAACCCCAATGTCCACCGAGGTCAGAATTCGAGCGCTGTACCGCTAGACCATGAAACATGTCAACCGGAAATTTTCAAATAAAAATTTAGTGTTTGATCTCCATTTGATACTCTAGACCATTCAACAGTTAACAAAAACAAAACCTTAGTCTACTTTTTAAAAGAAGACAACAAAATTGTTTACTGTACTTATGAAATTAATGTGATTTTAATCCTATAAATGACAAAATCATTGTATGTGAAAGAAATGCTTGTCTTAAATTTTTTGGTAGAAACACGACGACAGTTTTTACAAAAAATGACAAAGTCGTTCGATTTTTCGTCAGAACAGAATAGTCTACTGTGGCTAATATAGTTACTTGTTTTATGCCTCAAGATAACGTTTTAGTGCTTTGGCCGAACGCTTGCATTTAGCATTTCAAAACATATATTTGACGTGTAACTAGGTCAATATTTAGGTCTAAATTCAACCTTTTTAACTTGGCCAATTGGTCAGCATTTTTTTAATTACTGATTGACAAGCGCATCTTAATGACAATGCTATTGTTTACATAAATTAACGAAGCCGCCTAATTTATTGTTGGTCATGTTTCCTTCTGTTTGATTGCTAAATTTTGATATTCTTTACAAATGTTTACTAATTTGAATGTTTGACGAGAAATGCATCTTTCAGTAGTGGATACTTTGGCGAAACCGAACATTGGCTCGCAGTTAGTGCCGGTGGTGGTGTTCGATCCAAGTCGAGCGCTGTACCGCTAGACAACCTCGGCATATATATATATATATATATATATATATATATATATATATATATTTATTAAAACAAGCTTCAATACATTAATAGAGGTGCATTCAGTGAATACATACATACATAACATATAATTAGTCCCAACAAACAGAACAATATAAAATGAAAGTACAAAGTAAACATTTACACAAATTAATCGATCAATACAATCATCGAGTGACGTAAGGTTATCATCACCATTGTATTTGTTTAGCCAGAATTCGTAAATTAATATAAAACAACTGTTGACATGGATTTATGTATTAATTAGTAAACACAAATCGGCATTTTTATCATCAGTAGATCTTGCATTGAAAGATACTATTAGTGACAATGACATATTTTGTGGTGAAGTTCATTCTAAAGCACGTTGAAATCAACTGTAAATTGCGTTTAAAAAGTTGTTCTTTTAGATACATTTTCAAAGAAGTATTAGGTACGAAAGATAAATTAATTCTACCATTGTAGATTATAATAATAATAATAATAATAATAATAATAAGGTAAATCTGTCAAAACGAATTCTGGTTATTTATTGCACAGGGAAAGGGAACATAAATACATAAATACATAAATAAAATTATATGTTTACATGATTTTCAAATAGATATTATTGAATTAAAAGATAGCGGCAAATAAAAATAAGTCATGTATGTGGTCATCGTGAATTAGATTATCGCAGCCATTCGTAGGCCGGTTGATTGGAACAAACCAACACTATAAAAAATAAAACATTGATTGAAAATAGTCATATTCAAAATAACACAGTGCCCTTTTTGGTATTTGCAATCCAAATATCTCACATCCATAAGTAGAGGTTGAAACTCATATTAAAATCAAAACTCAAATAAACCGATAGTTTATTATTGTTGTTATTATCACGCCACTTTACCATGCTTTCCCATTGTTATTACTTTACATATTTTGACGAGTAACGCATCTTTCAGCAGTGGACATTTTAGAAAGGCCGTATTTTTGTACCGAAGTAATTTGACTAAAAACAGCAGCCCTATAATGGCGTCGGTAAATCAACAGGGTCGACAAAAAAACACCTAATTTTCTGGTTAATACACAGCAAAAGGCTACATACCTTTCGAATATCTTAATTCAAATTTTTACATTCAATTATACAAGAGGACAATTCAGATTATATCCAAACACATCTGCTTCCCCAAACAAATGCATAACAAGAATATTCGAGTCAAGAACTAAATACTCTTTGATTATATCTTTTCTACCAATATGAAACTCTAAAGTATTTCTACGAAACAACATTTTCCAAACTAGCAGAGTTGTAATTTTCAATGAGGATCATTGATTGATACATGTTGACAAAACTTGTGCCAAAATTGGAAATCAATAAATTTAAAAAGCTAACCTTTGTCGGAAAAATCATCGACCATAATGATTTCTTTGACCAAATGGTAGGGTGACCTGTCCAAGATGGAATGAACGGAACGCAGCAAAGTACTCCAAGCTTCGTTGTGAAAGCAAATAATTATTGATGCACTTGGCAAATTATGTGTCAAACGATAATTAGGACATCTAATTTATAAATTGAAAAAGATATATACATATATATATATATATAGGAATGCTAATAATCCTGACGATTTGAGTAATGCTAATAAAGTCTCAATTTCAAATAATGTTGATATTCCTGACTGTTTGTCCTCTATGTGGCGCATGTAGACGAATTATAGCGGGGCCCGAGTGCACAGGGGTATAACGAAGCTTCCGCTTTAACGGATGGATGCAAGCGTAGACCCAGGTATCGTAAGGTATACGTATATTATATGTAGCCTTTGGGCTACAAAAGATAACCCTGATAAAAAACGGCTGGTCTTGTAAATCTTTGTAAACAATGGTGCCTTCACAAGAACACCGTCTACCGGTCAAGAAATGTTATTATTCTTCTACGTTTGTTATACTTATCAAGCCATTGATATTGATTGTTTAATATGTCGTACAAATATGGAAATAATGAAGAGATGACTACGCGTCATCAATCAATATTAATCTATATATAATTTTGTTTTGTGTTTGCTACTTTGTATGCTTTACGGGAAACATCTTTCAATAGCGAATCGCACTGTATTTCCGATGGTGAGATTCGAATCCATCCCCACCCAGGTCCAAATCGAGCGCTGTACCGCTAAACCACCCCGGCATTATATATATATATATTGCAAAATTTAACAAAGACACCCAATTTTTTGTCAGGGTTATCTCCCTTAACCCAAGGGTATACACATACCTTAAGATACTTTTTAAGTACTCTGGGTGTATACTTACACTCATCATTGGATATACCTAGTCCATAATGAACCACCTGGAAGTAACAGTCAGGAATATCACCATCATTGCAACTTGTTGACATTATAAGCATTACTCAAATCCTCGAGGACCATCAGCATCCAAAACTCCTGACTAGCCTGTCCGGCTTTTAATGCCTGCTATTGATAATCAATTAGTAAACTAAATAAAACATACTAAATATAATGAAACAACAACTTACAACAACATGTTTAAAAATCCAAACAGCACATGGACAAGATAATCAGAATCACATATATTTTTGAAATAAAAAATTGTTTCAAGTTACAATTATTTATTATTTACAAACACATCAACAAAATAGATAAAACGTCGACACATATCCAAACACACAGACATACAAATTATAATTACAAAGGTATGTGACACCCAAAAGTCCAAAGTTATATAAATATGCATCTAGGATACTTATAAGGTATGTTAAGGTATATAATGTATACCATGCATGTATGTATGTTAAACTTAAAGAGATAAGCTTATAAATGTCAGACGGCTTTTTGTTAACAAATAGCACCGTCAAAATGGTGCCATCCATTAGGGAACAAACCTTTCATTACCAACGCGTTCATGCAACAAGGTTCGAACATAAAACAAGCTGTAACTGATGCCATGTCCAGCTAATAACCTTTTTTTCGTTTTAATTTTGGTTGGTGACGTGTTGTCACCTCATTATTTTCCATATTTATACGGCATATAAACGATCGACTTCAATGGCTTGATAAGCGTAACAAATGTATAGGAATAGCAAAGTTACTTGGCTGGTAGACGGCATCCTTGTAACGTCGCCACTGTTTGTAAAAATTGACGAGGCCGCCTGATATTTTATCAGGGTTATCTCCCTTAGACGAACAGCCTCATATAATATACGTATACCTTAAGATACCTTTGAAATATCCTGAGTATATGCTTGCACCTACCCGTTGTAACGGAAGCCCAGGTATACTGCTGTGTACTCTGTTCTTGCTGTTATTAGTCTACATGCTTGTGTTCCCACAAGCAAGTCTAAGATGCACCACATGGAAGGTGAACAGTCAGGAATAGCAACGTCATTGTAAATTGAGACTTTACAAGCATCACTCAAATCGTAAGGATCATTAGCATCCCAAGGATATACCGCTTACAGTACTAGGTATTGCACTAGAACAAAAAGTTCAATCTTTGGGTTGGAAGTTCAAGTTGCAAATCACAACCTAACAGCATTACAATCTTTAAAAAGTAGTAAAAGAAATAATTGTTACATTACATACCGTATTCAGAAAAACAAATAGGATGCAATCATTTAACGTGTCAGCCGTTTGTAAGCAAAATGGTATTGGCATACATGATGCAAATTTCAAAAATATGAAATCACAACACGTAACATGTTGAACTGATGTTGTCCAACAAGACTGCATACTGAATAAACAATTGCCATCAAGCAGTGAATAATACTAGAATGAGAAGAAAATTAAATTTCCCAATCCTTCGCCTTTAACTCCGCCTAGTTTGGACCAGAAATGATTCAATCTAGCCAGTCCCAAGCCTGGATATAGGATGAGGGTTTGAACGAGGAACGTTAGCAACCTGGACTCTGCAAAAAATTATACTGCTACGGAAACAATCAAGAGGACGCCATTCCGGCAAACAACGGCAAAAAAGTGATCGCACGTATCTGGATGACAGAGTTACACAGATGACACGGTTGAGTGAAAGCCGAAAGGAAGTTAAATCTTCGATTTGCAAAATCTTCAATGCCAACGAAACTTTGTTATTGTTTTGCTGTACTTGTTGTCTTATTGCCCCACACTTATTTCTAGGGCAAACGGGTTTTGTATGTTATATATATATATATATATATATATATATATCCTTACTAATTAGTGAGATTATTTAACTGTTGTTCCACTTTAAAAACAAAATACTATTCAATCATGAAAGCAAAAAAAACTTAATTGTTAGTTTATAAAAAAACACATAAATTAAGAAAAATCACTGGAACAATAAAAAATTTACTTTTTATAAAATTTTATCAATAGTAATTTTCATTATTTTTGAAATTCAAATATAAGACAAGTGGTGTGTACACAAGTGTACTACTATAAAATTACACCATTGTTTAAGCCTTTTGAGAAATATATTTTGTTTGAGAATAATGTTGGATAAATTTCTGTGAGTTTAAGTATATTGTGTAAAATTTTTTATATCAATTAATAAAAAATGCGATACGTGTAAAAAACAATTTGTTGGTTTATTAATAAACACCAATGTTCCAACATTGGTTTTTGGAATTGAAAATTCTGTAAATCGAAGATTGAGCTTCCTTTCGGCTTTCACTCAACCCTGTCATGGAATATACGCAAACTTTTGCGTAGTAGACAGTTAAAACAAATCCTTCAAGCAATGGAAAAGTACAACTTAAATGTTTTGAGCACTAGCGAAATGCGATGGAAAGGTCAAGTAACAATTGTGCAAGTTTATGCCCCTACTGAGGCTACTGAGGAAAACTAAAAAACGTCTTTTGCGATCAATTACAAAATTTGTTCGATAATGTTCCAAGGAGAGACATTAAAATATTGATCGGCAACATCAATGCAAAATAAAACAAATACAGATCTGGGTACTTCTCAAGAGTTAGACCACATGGCTGTGCTAAAAGAATAAATGATAATGGTTTCAAAATTGTTTCAAAAACCAATTACAGACTGTGCAACAAATGTGTTGGGTAGACAACGTGGTTCACCCAAGAAACAATGGATTTCTTGAAATCTAATTGATCCCAGAAAGAAAACAAAATTCAAAAGAAATCAATCTAGCAATCCTGTTACTTAGACCATTTTTAATGATAAGTACATATGACTTTAGATAATCAGGTTGAAAAAGCTACCGCTAAGATAAGAATGATTGGTTAGAAAACAAATGCAAAGAAGCAGATAAGGCAGCCGTAAAAAATGATTTCAAGACTCTGTATAAAATTGTGAAACAACTGTTGGGAGTTAAAAAAAACACCAATACTCCAATCAAAGAAAAAAATGGTCGTTTACTTCTAACAGATAATGAGCAATCATCTAGATAGGTAAAACATTTTAAAAAAATACTTAATCAGCCCACGCCAAATACCCTCATAGATTTTGATAACAATAAAGAAATGAAGTGATCCATGCAATTCAAAGGTTGAAAAACAGTAAAACAGGAGAACTTGACGAGATAACTGCAGAGGTGCTCAAACGTGGAGGTGACGTAGTAGCATGTAAGCTTGCTCATTTATTCAATGTTATATGGCATAATGAATAAGTTCCAAATGATTGACGACTAGGAGTAATTGTTACTTTTCCCAAAAATACGAAATCTGAACGATTGCAATAATTGGCGTAGAATAACCTTATTGTCTGTTCCTGGTAAGGTGTTTTGCAAAGTAATTTTAAACCGTTTAAGTAATGCGGTAGATAAACAACTTTGAGAACAACAAGCAGGTTTTCGGAAAGGAAAAATGTATATTGAACAAATGCTTCTATGTTCGAAATTGTCACAGGAGTACGTCAAGGATGTATTCTGTCACCGTTTTCATTTCTTCTTGTAATTGATTTCATTATGACTCAGTCTATGAATGATTTGTCTTATGGTATCAAATGGAACCATGGAAAATTAACAGATTTGGATTTTGCAGATGATATTGGCCTACTCAGTAAAACTCTAGACATGATGCAAACTATGACAACACGTCTCAATGATATCAGTTCTCGTTGTTCAAAAACAAAAGTCTGGATAAAATATTGATACTGTTAATTCCTTTACATATCTGGGAAGCATCATTAATAAAGATAGAAAAATCGAAATTGATATTAAAACCAGACTTGGAAAGCCAATGTCAGTCGTCCATAGACTCACATCAATATGGTCCTCTTTTTCCATCCGCCTGAAGGCAAAACTTCGTTTGTAAGCGACAATAATCAATTGCAATTGCAATTAAATAAACGACTTTAATTCCGCGTTTTCAATCTTGGTAGTAGGGCAAGACAAGCTTTTATTTGGTGCAAAATATTTTCAAATTGTAAAATTTGTGGCAACTCGCCTACGTCTAAAATTATCAAAAAGCGATGTCTCAAGTGGATTGAATACGTTTTACGAAACCTAGTCACATGCCCAGCCCAAATAATGACAATGGATGGAAAGGATATATATATATATATATATATATATTGACAAACAATGTGAACATCCTTATTAGAGTATAACAGATCATTTTCCAATCCCTATCGATTATCTTTAAATATCTTCCAAAATACACATTTAAATGGTTAACGCTTGTAAATAGGTGTAATTTGGATACTACTCATGTCCAAACGGACTCTCCAATGTATTTTCAACAAAAAGAATAGAGATTTTAGTGATTCTGAGGACTTGAGTAATGCCTATAAAGTCTCAATTCCCAATGATGGTGATATTCCTAACTGTTCCTCCTTCATGTATGGTGCGTCCTGGACTAGGTGCCAACAGGTATCTAGATTGATAACAGCAGGAACAGAGTGCACAGTGGTATAATTGGGCTTTCACTAGAGTTCCGTTCAGTGAAGTTGCTTAAAAAGTATCTCAAGGTAACTATTTTCCATATGTAGCTGATTAACCTTGTGGTTACATCAACTGGTGTCAACCCTAAAGAATATCGCTTCGTCAGTTCCTGTGAACACTGGCATCATCGCAAGGAAGCGTTGTGCTAACCAAGAAACTTCATTTATCCCTCCAAGTTCAATTTGCATCCGACATTCTTTTTGTATAGGAATTCGAAAAGCTATTCAAATTTAGATTTAATGAAGAGGTGGCTTTGCCACCAACTTACGTTGTGTTTTATGTTTATACATACACCTTACCGATCAGTTTGTTTCAATAATTACGTACTATAATATCAATGAATATTTTTTACAGTATCTGCCTTTCTTAAAGTTTCAGCTAAATGTACAGATAATAATTGATATTTTAATTCAATTGGAGGTGTCAGGAACAAATATAAACGCTATTCGTGTCAAAATCAATCGAGCATGTAGCTGTTGCCCATCGCAGACTTGATTGGACAACAAGTTCCGCCTACTTGTGTTGGCACTATAAATGCGACTTCGTTTTCATTGTGACTGTTTTGATCGTACCAACTATCAACGACAAAGAAAGCATGTCAACTGTACAAAACGTACCCCTCATCACGATAATCGGGCAAATATCGTCTGACACTAATTTGACTGCTGAGATATTCATTGAATGCATGGTCTTTCCAGCCCTTGTCCAATTTCTTTTTTTCTATTGGACCCAACTTGTCTGCATCAATTGTTACGGCAACTCCACCCTCGCCTGGATAAATAAAAATGTTGTTTTTATGCAAAAGGTTATTTGGACGAAAGAATAAACATGTACAGATTACGTAAATTATATTTCGTGAAGATCATTGCTGAGTGGTGATAATCAGGATGAAATTGTACCCGACATGGCATCATAAATCGACATGCTGCTAGTACCTTGGACTATTAAAAACACTTGGAAGTTGTTATTTAAACCTGTTACATTTTGCTACAAAATTACCAATAAGACACTAACTATGTTATTAATTTACTTCAGGTATTCTTTTGATGGACAATGTAGCCACCTCTTCATTATTTCTACAATTGTAAAGCACAAAAAACAATCGACATCAATGACATGATGAGCGTAACAAACGTAAAAGAATAATCATACACTGCACGCCACTGTTGGTAGATTCACTAGACTGCCTGATTTTTTGTCGGGCTTATCTCCCTTAGCCCAACGGCCATATAGACCTTAGGATAACTTTTAAATACCCTAAGAATATGCTTGCACCCACCCGCCGAAACGAAAGCCTAATTATACTGCTGTATACTCAATCACTGTTGTGTTAATCTAGCTGATTAGATGAACTTAGTGCAGAATGTTTCACATAATGTATTCCATTATCAATGGAAATGAAAACTTTAAAAGCATTTCTCAAAACTCCAGGGTCATTAGCATCTCTCATTGAAAAACAAGCAAATTAGTTGCTTCAAAATAATTTATATTAGAAAATATGCACACACATAAAAATAGATAATAAAAGCTATACATTTTTAATATTTTAAGTAATATTCATTGATTTCTAAAAATTTTTGAAAGTGTTTAATGGAGAAGTTTCTACGTATTTTAACCCAATGTTGTGGAATTTGATTTGGCATTGCATTATTAATTTTCTCAATTGAAAATTTTCATTTCTCAAACCATTTACATTATATTTTTTAGTCATTTAAATAACTTTTAATTATATTAAAAATTTTGTTGTCTGGAAGCAATTGTATAAATGTACCATTTATTTTAGTCAATGATTTTGTCATTTATAGGATTAAAATCACATTAATTTCATGAGTACAGTAAACAATTTTGTTGTCTTCTTTTAAAAAGTAGACTAAGGTTTTGTTTTTGTTAACTGTTGAATGGTCTAGAGTATCAAATGGAGATCAAACACTAAATTTTTATTTGAAAATTTCCGGTTGACATGTTTCATGGTCTAGCGGTACAGCGCTCGAATTCTGACCTCGGTGGACATCGGGGTTCGAATCCCATCGCCGGCACACGTTTGGTTTCGCTAAAATGTCCACTGCTCAAAGATGTTTCTCGTGCAAACATCCAAAGTAGCAAACATAAAATAAATAAATAAATAATAAAATAATTATTTACTACCATAATGTGTCACAAGTTTCTAACATTGAGTATCTGACAAGTTACGTTGTGCTACTCAAAACCGAAAGTAGTAGACATATTTGGGTTATTTAATTACCGACTACATTAAATTATTCAATGTAATTAAATGGGATGCTAATGATTCTAAGAATTTGAGTAATGCCTATTAAGTCTCAAATTCCAATGATGGTGATAATCTTGAGTGTTTCTCCTTGACAAAGTGCATCCTAGACTAGGTGCCCACAGGTATCCAGACTAATAGCAGCAGGGACTGAGTTCACAGCGGTATAACTGACTTCCCCTTTAGCGGGTAGATGCAAGCATACACACAGGGTCGTTAAAGGTTTCTTAAAGTATACGTATACTATATGTAGCCGTTCGGTTAATGAAGATAACCCTAACAAAATACAAAAGGCCTCACTACTTTTTGCGAACAGTGGCGACGTCACAAGGATGGCGTCTAGCAGCCAAGAAACCTCGTTATTCTTCTACTTTTGTTAAGCTTATGAAGCCATTGAAGTTGATCGTTTTATATGCTGAATAAATATGGAAAATAATGAACACGTGACTACTCGTCGCCAACCAAAATAAGCGTAAATAAGTGTAGTTAAAATCGTCGATTTTGTTGAATTACCGCCATATATGGAAAGTTTGATATTATTTTTTGAGGCAAAACATCAAGTTACAAATTATTAACGATGGTAACGATTTCAACAAAATGTTGTTTAAAATGGAATAGAATAAAGGAATAACGTTACTATATCAACTGGTTGTTCCAAAAGTTGCAAGCTGTATATTTTCCATAATTATCAGTCCATTATTAACATATGTGCCTCAATTCACTGCTAAATCTTGTTTTAAAGCTAAAACTTATTTTCATTAGTAGTATTAACCTTATGATGACCTTATAATTTTAATAAAAGCTAAATTGTGACAATTTATATAAATGAAAAAATTAATTAATAATTTAAAATAATAATTGTTTAGGTTTCTAATGATCCTAAATATTTGAGTAGTGTTTATAAAGTCTCAATTTCCAATGATAGTAATATTCCTGACTGTTCCTCCTCCATCTGGTGCATCTTGGACTAAGTGCCAACAGGCATCTAGACTGATAACAGAAGGATCCGAGTGCACAATGGTATAACTGGAATTCCGCTACGGCGGGTGAGTGCATGTATATAGTTAAAAGGTTTACCATATGTAGTCTTATCAACTCTTGCAAACAGTGGCGTCGCAACAAGAACCCCGTTTACCGGCCAAAGAAGTGCGTTATTTTTCCACGTTTGTTACACTTATCAAGCTTTCGAAATCGATCCTTTTCTATGCCGCATAAATGGTGGGAAATGGTGAGGAGATGATCACGTCACCAATCAAAGTGAATAAATGAATGATATAGTAATTGCTTCAATATATTTGTTTTATTATACGACTTGCAATTAATTTTATTCACCGGCAATCAGTCTATAACTGAGTTTTTATCTTGGTGAATGTCTGGTTACAGAACGTATGTCAAGGTATATATATATATATATATATATATATATTATGCAAGCCATTGAATAGATGTGCTATTTTAATTCACGATGACCACATACATAACTTATTTTTATTTGCCGCTATCTTTTAATTCAATAATGTATATTTGAAAATCATGTAAACATATAATTTTATTTATGTATTTATGTTCCCTTTCCCTGTGCAATAAATAACCAGAATCGTTTCGACAGATTTACCTTATTATTATTATTATTATTATTATTATTATTATTATTTAATTTACAATGGTAGAATTAATTTATCTTTCGTACCTAATACTTCTTTGAAAATGTATCTAAAAGAACAACTTTTTAAACGCAATTTACAGTTTTCAACGTGCTTTAAAATGAACTTCACCACAAAATATGTCATTGTCACTAATAGTATCTTTCAATGCAAGATCTACTGTTGATAAAAATGCCGATTTGTGTTTACTAATTAATACATAAATCCATGTCAACAGTTGTTTTATATTAATTTACGAATTCTGGCTAAACAAATACAATGGTGATGATAACCTTACGTCACTCGATGATTGTATTGATCGATTAATTTGTGTAAATGTTTACTTTGTACTTTCATTTTATATTGTTTTGTTTGATGGCACTAATTATATGTTATGTATGAATGTATACACTGAATGCACCTCTATTAATGTATTGAAGCTTGTTTTAATAAATATATATATATATATATATGCCGAGGTTGTCTAGCGGTACAGCGCTCGACTTGGATCGAACACCACCACCGGCACTAACTGCGAGTCAATGTTCGGTTTCGCTAAAGTATCCACTACTGAAAGATGCATTTCTCGTCAAACATTCAAATTAGTAAACATTTGTAAAAATATCAAAATTTAGCAATCAAACAGAAGTAAACATGGCCAACAATAAATTAGGTGGCTTCGTTAATTTATGTAAACAATAGCATTGTCATTAAGATGCGCTTGTCAATCAGTAATTAAAAAAATGCTGACCAATTGGCCAAGTTAAAAAGGTTGAATTTAGACCTAAATATTGACCTAGTTACACGTCAAATATATGTTTTGAAATGCTAAATGCAAGCGTTCGGCCAAAGCACTAAAACGTTATCTTGAGGCATAAAACAAGTAACTATATAGCCACAGTAGACTATTCTGTTCTGACGAAAAATCGAACGACTTCGTCATTCTTTGTAAAAGCTGTCGTCGTGTTTCTGCCAAAAAATTTAAGACCAGCATTTCTTTCACATACAAAATAGTGGAAAGCAATCATTATTTGTAACAAATAACAATTGCATAACCTTGTTGTTGAAAAGTACGTAAAAATGGTACAGGATATGTATGATGACACAGAAACGTTGGTGAAAACCAGTGTGGGATTGACTGATGAGTTTTTTCTAAAAGTTGGTCTTCATCGACCCGCATTTGTTTCATGTGGTTATTAACGTACTAACAAGAAACATGAAGGTGGAATTTCTATGATGCATTTTATTTGCAGATGACACTGTTTAATGCAGTAGAAAACAAGAGGACTTAGAGAGACGGTTAGAGTAATGGAGAAAAGCACTGAAAAATCAAGGTTTAAGAATTAACAAGAGAAAGATAGTGTATATGACTATAACGAAAGAAAATGGTAGGAAAATCAGAATAGAACACCAAGAATTGTTGAAAGTGGTAAGGTTTAAATACCTTGGCTCATCGCTAGAAGAGAATAGGGATTTGAATGCAGAGATAGCAAAGAGAACACAAGCAGGATAGTATAACTGAAGAAAACTTACAAGAGTTCTGTGCGACTATAGAATAACAGCAAGGAGAAAAGGTAAACCTTTTAAGACCGCAGTGAGACGGGCCTTGATTTACGAATCGGAAACGTAGAGTATTAAGAAAGTCCAAAAGAGAAAACCAAACTCAGTAGAAATGAAAATGATCCGATGGCCGTTAAGAGTGTCCAAATTAAACAGAATAGAAAATTAAGATATTAGAAGAAATCTGAAAGTCATCGAAGCTCATAAGAAACTTCAAGAAACAAGGTTAAGGTAGTACGGTCATATTCTACGTAGAAAAAAAACTACGTTACAAGACGAATAATGGCATCAGAAGTGGAAGATAAAAGAAACAGTGGTCGACCAAAGCGAAAATGGTTAGATCGTGTGAAAGCCGATATAAAGGAGAAGGAACTGATAAAAATTAGCGCTACAAACCGAACCGAATGGAGAATGCTGACCAGAAACAGCGACCCCTCATAAAAGAGGGAAAGCTGTAAAGAAAAAAGACGAAGAAAAAGATCTTGTTGCAAATCACATTATATATATATATATATATATATATATATATATATGTAATAATAATAATTATTATTAATAATAATAATAATTTATCTTCATTGTATACAAACTGACAAAACAAAACCCGCTTACCAACACCTTTGGAATCTGCGTCACTTTTGGACGGAATTGAAATTGGATACAAATTCAGCCTTCGTAAAATCGACGAATTGGATTTTGGTCGCATTCTACCTACTTCGTTGTGAAACACTTTGTCAATTTGATTCACTTGGGGCGGAATGATAACGCCGTGTTTCGGATCATGTTGATCAATATGTCTGTTTGACAATCCCTGCAAATGTTCAAATTTAGTCATACTATTGGAAAAATAGCCGATGTAGATAAAGAATATGAGAGATCCAAGTAAAGCAACAAGTAAAAGTTGCACATTTTTTATTCTCCAGAACAGTCGTACCATTGTGTACAAAAAACTGCAAAACAAAACATAAAATTTATAAATTAATCATCCAATTTAATGAACTTGTTTTAATAAGTTTTTATCGTACTGCGGATGACAAATCGATAATTATTAGTTTTGATGATAACCGCCTACATTAATGGAAAAATTCGAACACTAATCGTTTGTTCTAAATAATGTAATCACAAAAATGTGTATCAAACTAGCACCATAACCTTTTGATTTCGACAAATATCTGATTTATTTTTAAATACCATATCCATCTCAGTCAAAACAAAGCTACATATATAGCAACTACTATGGTACAATAAACGTGGTGTACATTGAAAACCGATACTTTTAAAAATAAATAGAAGAATATTACAATACAACAGCTAAGATTAACAAACGATGTCAAGTTGCGATTCAATCAATACCCACTAGTTAAACAATAATTAAATTTAAAAATATTTCAACTTTTATTTAACATCATCAATAGTGACTCTAACCAGGGAACGACACAGATTTGGAGAGATAGACCACAAAATTGGAAATACTACCAAAACTATCAAAACTGTGAAAAGTAAAGTCTGAAATTTACAAAGAAACATATGGTCTAATATAATAAAAACGTTTTTGAATCTATATTACGACCCTGTTTATATTCTAAACAAAAATAGTCAAAGAACTAATTTATAATTGCGATCACTTGCTATTACAACAAAATACAATGATAAATTTGTTTGTAATCTTAAAACAAAGAAATAATACTATCTAAAGTAAATAAAAGGTTCTATCTAAAAATACACTTTGTAATAGTAGTTGTTCTTATAATATTCTCGTTCACAGTTTCTATTAATAGTAAATTTTTATTGCTAATTTAATAAATCATATCATGATAATCATCAATTAAACTAAGTTTTCAAAATTTACGTTGATAATACATAAACTTTCTGAAAGGAGTTTATATTAAATTTACCTCTAGTAGGGTATTAAAGTTTGCATTAATAATGACAATAATAATAATAAATAGTAATACTTAAAAGGTTATTAACCAAAGTTACTTTAATTAAATTTTCAACACACTAACGTCTAAAAAATAAAAATTCACTTAATCAAAAAATACCAAAACCTGTAAAAACAATAACATTTAATAGATAATTTACCTCAGTAGCAGAAATGGTTAAAATGCTAAACTGCGAACTAAGTGGGCGATGGTTCGAGTCATACCACAAACAATAAATGCGAAGCCTTATTTGATTTCGCTAAATCTATACTTACTAAAAAATAATTAACATCAAATATTCATAAACTAAAAAATAAGTTAAAAATTGACTAACTAAGTAAAAATGTTTCCTCCAGATAATTCTGAATTAAATTTAAAAACTTTAATATTCTTAATATAAACATAAAAATCTACAAATGATTTGACTTGAACATATATAAGTAAAACCATTAAATAATAAAGCTAAAAAAACATATATATATATATATATGTTGCAGATTTCTACACAAATAAAATAAAATAAAATCCACTTTGTATTTGCTTATTTCATACATGTAGTGTTAAAGAAAACAAATCGAAACATAACGTAAAAAGGGGAAAACTAAATAATTAGAAAAGATTTGCAAAAATATGTAAAAAAATTAGAGGAGCAAGTAGTAAATAAATACATAAAAACACAAAAATAATAAAAACAAAATAAAAAATATTATAAAATATCCATTTCAGTACAATAGCATCGTAATTATCTTTAAAAGATTTTTAATGTTTAAGGTAACAATACTTCACACTCCTTGTAGCAAAAATCGCTGTTAACACAAAAAAGTTAATTTAAATTTTAAATAATAATAATATTAATAATTTAACAATTTAAAAATCTTAAAAATCTTTAAACTTGTATTAAGACCATAAATTATATACCCTTGAGGTAAGGCGCGTATCACTCTGCATAATAAGTTAGCCATTATCTCATTTTTTTGTTTTTAAAAAACCATTACTATTACCATTTCTTTTAAAAATTATTTCACTTATTTATTATTAATAATAATTAAAAACCTATCTACTGTATTTCTTTGCTTTAATCTTATTTCCAATCTTTTATATTTTAAAAACTTTCCCCTTATCTCACACTTTTTCACTAACTAATAAATATTTTTAGAAACATTTGTAAACGTAAACTGTTAATTAACAAAAAATAATCAATAATAATGCTAAAAAATATAATAACCTTAAAAAGTGTTCCAGAGAAATAATTTCCACAAAATTATAAATTACATTGTCTAAAAATTAATCAATTAATTTTAAATAACAATAAATAAAATATAAAAATATAATGAATATAACAAACAAATTTATATTTTTAAAATACTCTAAACCTATTAACCACACCAAAATTTGCTGCCTTGCCAACGTAGATAAAACACGCGGACTAAAGCAAAAGTTCATCTTTTAAAATATTAAAAGATAAATTAAAAAATTAACAAAAATTATTTTAATAACAATTATAAAATGTTTTAATATTTATATAATAAATAAATAAATATTTATAATTATAAAATATGCACTTAAAAAACTGCGATACGCTTGAACGACGTGCTGATCAAAAGTTGCTTGTTGTTTTGGGCTTGCTCATTGTTACACATGTCATTGGTTTTTATTTTAATGTTATTGGTTTTTGTGTGGTAATTGTGCAATTTGTGTTGCTCAATTGCTTATTTGTACGGTTTTTTATGAATGGGGGTTTAAATTTTTGGTTAAATTTTTGTTGTGTTCTTTGTGTTAATTGTGTAACTTGTTCTGTTTAATTGCTTAAACGAATACGATTCGTTCGTATTATGCTTTCAATCTTTTTATTTGTATTTAACCATTACTTTATTTGTAGCATTGTGATATTTGTTTTTACATTTAAAATATTTTTTATGCACCTGCTTTAAATAAAATCCTCCCAGTTATCAACTTGTGACAGGCGAAGTTGTAGAAAGTCAGTAAAAGCAGGTATGTTCTGCACTGAGTGTTGCATTTGGTTACATGAGAACCACACCGATTTTTCCGAATTTCTCTATAATGAGTTACCGAATAGTAATGCAGATTTTTACTGCATAAACTGCCTCTGGTCCACAGACTTTAAGCTTTCTGTCCCTATGGCTGATCCTAAGTTGGATTTTCTGCTCAATCTAGTCAACAAACTTAAGGAGAGTAACTCTGACTTTAAAAAATTAATTGAGATTCTTTAGGTATTTTATATCTTTTTTTGCTGTCTCCTTTAGGAAACAGGTAAAGGAATTCAACCTACTTAAAGCTTCGGTTACAAACCAATCGTCAGTAATCAGTAAACCTACACCTTTTCCAGAAACAAATGCCGTTCTCTGTCTTTCCCAAAACGAGATCTTATCTGCAACTAAACAATTTGCTGCAGATAGAAAGAGGAAACTAAATATAGTGGTAAGAGGGATCTCAAAATCTGCCATTAACTTTAAGGAACTAGTTTCAGAAATTATTAGTACTTGTTATACTGAGTACACAAATTTTAAAATCTCCCGTATAATGTGTAAACGTCCCCATATCTCCCATCCTATAGTTGTTAGCTGATATTCTGAGCTCCTGGCCTGCTATTTGAAAAAACTTCCCAGAGATTTGGTTGCACAAAGACTATCCATCTGCATATAGGATAGGTGAGATCCGCCTACTAACACCAATTGCCTGTGTAAGATCTTACTAAGATCTCGGCCCTGATTTCCTTTGATTTAATTTGATACGGATAATTATCAACACCCTCAGCTAATTTCAATCAAAAAAGCTCTTGTGTGATCTAAATTATCGTTCTGTAATTTATTATTACAAATTAATTCAAAATTACATACCAATGCTGTTTACCAACAGGAAAAAACAGGACACAATATACTCACAGAACCACAGTCACGTTAACAACAAACGTGATACGTTCAAATACAAAAAGGCGTTTCAGAACAAGGTTGAAACAAAGTCAAAGTGTTTAAATGTACAATAATATAAAAATTGTAATTGAAATAAAAATTAATAATAATTTAAATATTTCATTTAAATAGTAACAACCTGACTCAAACTATCGGCCATCCCAATAGTCAAACTAACCCTTTTCCAAATCTTTGAAAGTTCTATTTGTTTCTCCAATATACAAGATTTTACCCCGCGCCCCGAAGTTAGGTCCCAGTTCCCTCCGCTTAATCAGACCAAGACATTTGCTACCCATTTAAACCCAGCTCTTTTAATTTTTTTTTACACGAATGCAATTAGTTTTTTGAACAAATTACTTAAATTGTGTAGTCTAATTGAAGCCTCTAAACCTCATATTATTGGAATTACGAAAACAACTCTCTCAAAATATTAATGACAATGAGTTGCTAATCAATGGCTATAATGTCGTCCAGTCAGACTCTAAAAACCTTAGAAATGGGGGTTGTTTTTTTTATATTATGGATGGTATTAGTTATTTTATCCTTGCAAATTCAGGTCTTTTTTATTATAAATACAACCTTCTCTCTGTTAAAATCATGCTTTTCTTAAACAAGCAGGCATTCTTCTCTATTCTCTACTGTCCTCCCTCACTCCCTGATGCTTCTAATTTAGTTTTATTCTAAAATCTTTATTTAATCTTTTTGGCACTACATAACTTTTTTATTTTGATGGAGGCCTTTAATGCTCCTTCCATTAACTGGAAGACTCTTGCCTGTTCTTTTAAGCAGTGTAACGATTTCTCGCATCAATTTAGCATTGAATATGCTTTTACTCGGCATGTTCGTTCTGCAACCAAATTTATGTTTGAAAGTTCCCTTTCCTGTCAAGAGCGATTATGCTTTTTTCAGCTTTGAGGTACACTTTCCCTTACCAACTATTGTCCCTAATTACCAATCAGAGCCGGTTCCCAATTTCCGTAAAGCAAATTTTGTAGAGCTCAGGAATTATCTTAGCAATTCTAATTAGGATTTTGCAAAAACAAACAATATTGATAACTTTTACAACATTTTCATCAATACGTTAAGGTTAGGCATAAGCCATTTTATCCCTTTTCACTATCTAACCAGTCCCAAACCAAGACTTCTGCGCTATATAACTCGAATTATTAAGTTGCGCAATACTGCGTTTTGTAAGTGGTAGATGACTGGTCTTACATGTTTTTTAAAAATAAATATCTAGATCTCTGGAATATGGGGGTAGTTTATTTTAGACGGCACAAATACCACAAACTTCATACACTTTTAATTAATGCTAGATCTTACAAGAGCCTCCTTTACAATAAAATCCTGTCTCTCTAATCTTTTAATATTTACCAAAAGTTTAACTTGCATTTTAGAATGCTCCCCTTCTATCGATAACATTTACTTTAATTTTTTGTAAATTCTTTGATAAAGTGCTACATTTTGCATTGCTGAGTAAGCTAAAATTAATCGGTATAAGCCTCCCCTCCTGGAATGGATATATAACTTTTTTACTAATTGTCAGTTTAGTGTTAAATTGGGTACTTCTGCCTTTACGCCAATCTCTATCACTTCAAGAGTTACACTGGAATCAGTTTTAGGTTTTTTATTTTTTATTATTTAGATTAATGACTTTCTTTTAATTGTTTAATTTGATATCCTGCTTTATGCTGACAGTGTCAACATCTGGGATACCAACCCTGACCAATTATAAGAGGACATTAATAATATCTATAAATGGTCCCTAGAGAACGCTCTTCCACTGAATATTTCTAAATGTAATTATTTTATTTTTAAAAAACACTCAGGCAAGTTTTTCAGACCTCCTAATTTGCAGCCTATTGCTTTAGTTAACTTGGTTAAGAATTTAGGTGTAACATGCAGTCCTCTACTCAATTTTTTGATTCATCATAATAAGGCTGTTTTAAAGTGTTATCAATTAGCTAAATTTTTTAAGCGCAATTTTAGTAACATTTTTGCTAGTCGTATTTGTTTCTTTTTTTAACTCTATATCCAGTCACACCTTGAATACTGCATTTAAGTTACGTCTATTATCCTAAAGTTGACAAGGTACAGAAGAGATTCACTAAAACGCAACAAACGTTTAAGAATATTCCTTACACTAAGCGTCTAAAAACACTCAGAATTTTTTCATTGCACGATAGAAAACTCTACTTGTGTTCCCATTATATCTCGTATAGGATTATTTTAGCGTAAAACAACTTACCCGTTTACGTGGGTTTGGCCTCGATCCTTAAAGCATTCAAATCGGCCTACGATTCCCATTACTTATATAATTTTATTTTATTATTTATTTCCATTTTTGTTGTACCCTGATCCATAATATCTGACATTTTTTAAACCGAGGACCCAAAGGAATCTTTTTTCTATTTAACTCTTGTATAAACATAAAACTTGAAACTTGGTAAAAGCCGCACGTTAGCATGTTGAGGTGAAGCGCGCGTCACGCTGCATTTTTAGTAAAACGTTGTCTTATTTTTTTATTTTTACTTGTTTTTTTTTAAATTATTGCAATGTTTTTGCATTTTAATACAAAATTTGTTTTATTATTACTTTTGTATATTTATCATTTTTGTTTACTTTCTATAATTGTAAACTGTTTCAATATCTACCTTTAATTTTGTTTTAATTTCAAACTTTTTTCCTCGACAATTCTGTTTTTACCTTAATTTTAATTTTATATTTCTTAAATTTTTTTTACTTGTTTTCAACTATTAATTAAACTTTTGTTACAATGTATGTCTGCTATTATCTTTTCCGATTATTCTCTGTTTTTAAAAATACCTCTCTTTTTACCTAATTTTTCACTTCTTTTACTTCCTTCCAATAAAAAGTAATTAACAAAAAACGAAAAACATTTTATATTAATTAATTTAGATAATTGTTAGGATTACTGTTTTTTGGGTATTAAAAATTTATACATCCTAATTTTGAAATACTGGGTAAAAAAATTAATTTTGGAATTTTATTGAGTACTAAAGTTATGCACAAATGATTTTGTATTTTTTAAATGTTTTGCGTATTTTTTATATTTTACAGGCTATTGTATGCGTACGTAAAAAAATTATAATTATAATTATTTCTAAATAATCATACATGTAAGTTTATTGTACATGTTGGTTTATTGCAACTATCATGACTGATGCTTAGAATGCACTAATATTTTACATAATTTTGCAATTTAAATTGCACTAATTACTTTATGCATTTGTATATTTGTTTTAAAACACATAAAGGTTATAAAATATTATGAATTATAACAATAATAAACTGATTATTATTAAATTTCTAATGTAATTATTTGTAACTAATGCTTAGAATGCGTTTATATTTATGTAATTGTGAAAATATAAATTATAGATACAACGTTGTTATTATCAGTAACTTTTATTTTCTTATTATTTGCTTATTAGCCATTAAATTATTATTAACGTTGTAGATACATAAGCATTGTATAAAGTAGTTCTTATAATATTTGCAAAAATTTATCATTGTTTATTTACGTAAGAATAATGTAGGCAAAAATGTGCTACTAATATGAATAATTTGTACATCACATCAACAACGAATGTAAACTACAAGCTAATTTTATTGTTGATTTTATCAAATTTTATTTTAATTTTATGCATTAGTTGCAATTGTAAAATAAAAAAATATAATTTGTAAAATACAATCTTTAGTCTCAGTTAATAATAAACACAACTAACTTAAAAACCTTAATAATTTTGTTATTATTAGTGTATATAAATTTTAGTGTTTTGCAATGTGGAATAGTTTAATAAAAAATTTGTTAATAGAAAAACAATGACTGCATAGATAAATATACTATTTTAAATTATTTCCTGTTTTTTATTTTGATAATCCTGTAATTATAGCACGATGTATGTGTTAGTAAATCTTTATATTTATCTGCTCTTTTTTAGATAATGCAGACAAATTATTGATTTTATGACATTTGTTCAATTTAACATTGTGTCAGTTTATAAGGAGCTTATACCATACTATTAATTGCTACGTTATAATTAAAAAGAATACATTTAAAATTGTAACAGTTAAAATTGCTCATATTCCACTACCTAATATCTGATTCAATAAAATAAAGTTTAAATAATGTTAATATTATTTGACTGTAAAAGTTGTAGTTATAATAATAAATTAATAAAAATAATGTTTTCAGTATTTTTAAATAATTTTTCTGTATATTCACAACTGTTAAAAGTTTTATTAAAATTATTTGCAAACATTTTAAATATTTAACGTTTATCCTATTAATAATAGGAAAAACATTGTTTACTTGCAAGTGCAGGTTTTTAAAGTTGCAGCTGTTTAGAGAATGTATATGTGTTACTGTAATAAAGGAAGAACTTTATCACCATGTAAGCATATTTTATTTTCCAAATAAAATCCGGTTGTTGCCGTGTAGTATAATTAGTTAGGCTGCGTTGGGGGACAATTAAGATTCTTTAAATTTTGGTACTAATAATGGTTACTCAAAATAATGAATAATAATACCGAGATTTAGTAAAAATATTATGTTATTAATATTACACACTTTTTAAAACTATAAACCGACAAGAAAACAAATACAAATAAAATTAAGTAAAAGTGAATGTAAACCGAACGAACAACAAAAAAATGTTGTTTTGTATTTAGCATAATAAAATAAAAATTGTAAATGTTAATAAAATAATGTTTCTATAAATACTAAATAAAAATATTAGAAAACGTAAACTATAAGATAAATTTATTTTGTATATTTTTAGTCACAAATATACAAAATAGCATTGTATACACATATACAAAAAATAATATAATTAATGCTACTATGTGCTACTGCGTGTTCGCCAACATGTTATTAATACGTATTTTATAGCTACATTTTATCCAATAATATTATATTGCTCCCCCGTAATATTTCCGGAACTAAAAAGAAAGGATTTTATGAAGTTAAAAAAATGTATTACCATAATAAGCCAATCATCAGGTACTCCTTATAATGACATTCTTTATGAAATAATTCATCGACACTTTAAGGAATGTTTTCAATTAATCAGTTGTATTTCCAACAACTCCAATCATCCATTTTATCGTGATTTCAGCAAATCATTTGCATCGGGAATGACGAGAAGATCACATATACACGTTAAGTGCAGAACCAATATGTACTTAAATTCATGTCTGCCGTATTTAGCAAGGTTACTATCCAATCCCAACAAAGTTCAAAGTGACCTTTACATTAGCCTATCCAAATCATGAGTGTTTTTTTCGTTTTCTTTGGTCTGACCAATTACCGTTGTTTGTAATCTGCCCATTTTAATTTGTGACCATTTATTAACCTTCATCCAGGGCATTACTTTATTAGCCATGCTCACTCATGAGTCATGAATCATTTGCATTTTATGTATACTGACATATTTGCACATAGTGTCCCCTAAATAATACCATGCCTCTTTACGCATATCATATTGAACATAACTTTTGAATATACTTTGATTTTGAATTTTTTTTTTTTTTAGCCTATGTAATTTAACCTTACTTTACTTTTTTTTTGGACTGATGTTATACACTGCTAATTGTATTGTATTTTTAATAATTGTACATATTTTTGTGTGTGCTGAAAGCTACTTCTACTGAAGTATCTAAGCCAATAACCATAAATAAAAAAATAATAAAAAAAATTAATTACCACACAAACACACACACATACACAACACAAGCACTTAGAAAACTAAACAACTAAAATTAAAAAGATTGTTTTTAAAAAATACATGCGGACTTTATAGTACTTATATGATAGAAAAGCTAAAACAAAAAGTTATTTGATGAGAACTTTATTAGAGGCCGTGAAAAGGGAAGGTGTCTATAAAAAAATGGAAAAAAGGGTTTGTTTTTCCGAGACAAACGGTGCTTTCAAGTGCACAAAATTGTATCTTTTTAAGAATTTAAAACTCCAAGTTACTAGTATGGATAACTGTATAAATCCTATACATAGCAGATACAGCCATTACATTTACCTCTTCTTGAGTCAAACAGTATTATAACTTTAAATATTTATTTCATTGTCTAATATTTTTTAATAGCCTGGTTTTTGTAATTTCAATTACATGGGATTTATCTAAAATAGCCAAGTTTTTGATTTTTGTTAGTTAATTTCGAAGACTGGACTCATTAATATACATAACTTATAATGTAAAGAAGTCGATAGAACTGGCAAATTTGATCTTAATTAATGCCAAATAGAGAAATAAAATTGACTTTAAAGCGTTTAAAAATTTCCTGTATATAAATACAATTGTTATTCACATCTTAATTTAGGAGTGTTAGTTTGACTGTAAAAACCTTAATCAAACTTATTAACATATTTTGATAAATTTAGCATTAGAGTCAGTATCCTTAGATGGTATTTTACATAAAAGGCCAAGCCGTAGAAATGTTATGCACTTGTTAAAAAAAGAATTTAACAAGTAATGGGGAGTTGAATGCAGTAATTTTAGTAAATACAATTAATTTGAACAAGGGTATTGTAAGAAATGTGACTTTACAAATATTAGAAATAATATCATAATTATTAATAATTAATTTAAGCACTCCCTCAATAACTACATTATACAATTTTTGATAATTTATAACTAATTTTGAGATGCAGTAATCACCTCTTCCTGAGAGGCCTTTAACAAATAGTTATCAGCAACATTGGAATAAGTAAACTTTAAAATATTAGATTTTAAATCAGTTATTTTGTCATACATATACTTTATATTAGCTAAAACGTATTCAAACTGTTGAGCGAGTAAATCGGCAAATTTGTGGTTGTTGGTAATGTTAAAAGTTTTACAGAATTTTACTCACAAAGGGTTGTAACTATTATCAAACCTACTACTAGTTAAGCTTTTATTGTCTCAGCATGTACTGGACTTTTTTAAGACCTGGCCCAATATTAAAAACATTCTATTTTCCTACTTTAGATTTTTTAAAGATCTACCGCCAGAAAAACTACTTAAACGTATAGGTCTCATAAAACATTTTCCATTAGCATGTTAACTACCTCAAAAATTTCAATAGTTAGATTAACACTTATTAAAACTAAATACTAATGTTTAGGACTTTTTCTATTTGCCTTGGGGTCTACCACTAAGACATTGACTAAGACTAAACTTACCACTTCTTCCAACTTTTTTGCCTTAAAAGTAGTGTACACAAACTCATTAAGCCTAAGAAAAAAATTAACAAAGATTAAGGATATATTCACTTCCGATAAACTTTACATTATATTAAATAGTAAAATTAACATTTCTGGGTACAATACTGTTAGGTGGGACTTCAAAAGGGGCAAAAGTGGAAATTGTATTCTTAAATTAAAAATTCTATCTAGTTCTTAATACTTGAGTCTGGGATTTCTGATCCTCGAGAAAGGTATGATTTTTTGCATTTAGAGATTCCGCTGGCCTCGGGAAAACCAGCTTTTTTCCATTCTGTATAGACTCCCTTTCTTATTGAAGGCGTCTAATAAAGTTCATAAAAAAAACTCCATACCCTGGCTACTCTATTTTGTAAATACACTGTTGTATTGGAAGACTCTAATGCTCCTTCAATCAACTGGGATACTTTTGAAAAACCATATATGTTCTTCAAAAATAGTTTTTTTAATCTCAGTATTGAGCTTGTTTGTAGCAACATGTCCGTTCTTTTACCAAAGGCAGAGCTGGATACTGTCCTTTATGTCTTGATTTTATCTTTACTAATGTTTCATCTTTAGTAACCTTTATCAAGTTTCTACCTTTTTTGAAAAAAAGCAATCACTCCGTTGTATTCTTTTTTTATATTTTTAGTCCCTGGTTTCTAAATTGCAATTGCAAAATCTGATGCCACCCCCGGAATTTCGAAAGATTAACCATAGTGCACTACAGGAGTTTTTTAGAATGCCAACTGGAATTTAGCAAGTTTCAATAATGTGAATAATCTTCATTCCCACATAATAGCGGTTATTAAGCACGGTATTAAATTGTTCGTTCCTCTTTGGACTCCCAGCCTTTACAAAAAGCGTTTTTTTAATGCGTTTTTCCATATATTAAAGACAGCAATGGTTTATTACTATTAACTGAAAAAATGTGTGACTCATGTAAATAATACATTAAGTCTGTTTTTTGAACCGGTGATATCGCTGCCGCCTGTTCTGCCAACCCTAATACAAGTATGGGAAATCTCAGAATCACCAATGACATGGTCTTCAAGCAGTTTAAGCACTTAAAATTTACTTTAAACGCTATCAACCCAGAGTTCTCAGTGGATAGGTGTAAATAATTGGCATTTGGACGGTCCTCAGGGCGGATATTTAGGATTTGTAACAACAAAAGTACTGCTAGTGTAAAGGAGGTTAAAGACATAGGTGTTATCTTTACACCTTTGTTGGTCTTCACACAACATCACACAAAGGCAACCGAAAATTGTTTTAGCTTAATTAAATTATTTAGACGCAACTTAGGTAAGATTTGAATAGATTCTTCTTGTTTATTATTTATGTTATATATAAGACCACACCTAGAATATTGTATTCAAGTAACTGCCTCATTCCCAAAACCTGATGCCCATTAATTAGAAAAAGTCCAGAGAACTCTAACCAAACTCTCACACAAGCTCTGACTCAAATTGTACATTTTTAAAGTTAAACAATCTTTTTTTTTATCTAAAATTTTTAAATGCATTAAAAACTGAAAATTGAAAGGATAAATTTCTAGCACCTCGTTTACTTTCCTAATCCTGATTCTGATTTTCTCTAAAGAATTTTCGGTTTTAATATTATACCTAACCCCTTTATGTTAGCATTCTCTACAAATAAAATTTTTATTTAATTAAACAAAATAAAAATAACTAAATATAAACAGATTAGTGGATACTTTATAAAACCAAAAGTCGCGAAGTAAGGTGCGCGTCACGCTACACGTCCACCGGAACGTTATTCATCTTTTTCTCTTTTCTTCTTTTTTGAAGATTATTACAGTTTTTGCATTGTAATACGTAACTTGTTTTATTATTATTTTTGCATATTTATGATTTTTGCTCGTTTTCTATAATTGTTAACTTCCACTATCTATCTTGATTTTATCTTGATTTCAAATATTTTTTCTGTCACTAATCCCCTTTTACCTCACCATCCATTTCATTTTTCCCCCTGAAAATTAAGACAATTTGAGAACCGAGTACTAAAAGGCGTTTTGGCCTACTCAACTCGTGAAAAATCCTGAAATCCTGAAAACATGGAGAGCAAAAATTCAAGAATCACTCGAATTGCATAATATTATTATTGAATTAAAAATTTAATTAAAATTATTTGTAATTATTAAAATAAAATTACTTTTAAAAATATTACAAAATGTGCGTTAAAAACTACATTATTATTTTAAAATGTTTATTTTAATTTTATAATAACAGTATAATATAACCTTAGTTATAAATGCGGTGAACTTTGTTCATTATGTTGTTTTCGCTCTTATAATAGATTATTAATTTTAACAAGTGTTAAACATTTAATGATTTTAATATATTTGTTAATTTATTATTTTTTATGTACAAATTATTTGTATGTTGTTAATTCCATTTTTTCTGTTGCATTTCAATGTGGCAAACCAGCTTTATACTTACAAAATAATAAATGGGTTGTTGATAGAAATGAAGATTGTTTAGAAACTAAAGAAAATGTTATTATTTATTGTCAACATGTTTACAAAAATTTTAATATAACTCGGGTTATTCATGCTCCTCATGTAAAAGTATCTATTGCCAATTGGTGCAATTATGATGAAATTTGCGAACATGATGTCGAATCAAAGTTTATAATTCGACCATATATTTGTTTAGGTAAACGATATTTATTAAATATAATTATTTTTAGAAAACGTGTTTGCAAATTTATTCGTACCAAGTGGGTGTGTCGTTAAACTTGTGAATACAAATCATTTCATGTGCGAAAATATAAATTACTGGAGAAATGCTTCACAAACTACTTGTCTTAAATCAAATGAAGTTTATAATAATTTTGAATTTTTTAATCCTTGTATAAAAGAAAATCAATATTCAATTTTACACTTTAATGCAGCAAGGGTAGTTTGCTGTAAATTTGTAGATGAAGAAAAGTGTAAGTTTATAAAATTTATTATTTTATTCAATTATTTATATGTGCAATTTTATTTACAGTTAGCAAGTTTAAAACGCAGTTTTCATATGATATAGTTGACGACATGGTAACTTCTTTATTATTTTTATATTTGTACATTATTTATATGCTATACAAAAGTATTAGAATAAATAGCATTTGTGATGACGCTACTGATTATACAGTTTATTAAAACTGCTTAGTGTTTGTTGGGGTTATGTTTAACCCAACGGATACATTTGGTGTACATGTTTTAAGATATATTTTAAAGCCATTTGCTAAGGTGGACACCCAATTGTGCTGTTGTATTCTTGGTTCTTGATCTATATTTGTCTGAGTTTCGAATGTACCTTTATAGAAGTATGAAAACAGGATATTAATTATAATTTAAAATATAGACTTTATAAGCACTATTGAAATATTTGTGATTATTAGCATTCCATCCATATATATATATATATATATATATATATATATATATATATAAAGAGAGAGAGAGAGAGAGAGAGAGAGAAAGAGAGACAGAGAGAGAGAGAGAGAAAAATGGATATATTAACAAAATGTACTGGTTAGGTTGAGGATATATTGCTAGTCAAGTTGCATAAATTCTGTATTTTGGAAGTGGAATACATTATATTTATGGATTTGATAAAATATTGAGTACAAAGATTGTTAAGATTCTTATTAGATGGAAACCCGTGATTGATTGTTTAATTTTGTCCAAATTTAATAGTAAATTTGCAAAAGTAACAGTTATACAAGTTTACACCTACTGGAATTACTGAGAATACTCAAAAACGTGTTTTTTATTATTATTTATAAAATTTGTTTTCAAAACGTACAAGGCACAACATTAAAATATTGAATGGAAATTTAAAAGCCAAATTAAACAAAGCTGGAACTTGTCACTTATCAAAAATTGAATTGCATGACTATGCTGATTTTATAAATGATACTGGTTACACGTTGTTAAAGCTAAGCAGAATGATTACTGGCAATACATTTTTTGTTTAAAAATATGAATTTCTTTAGAAAGAAACAACGATTAAAATAAAACATATTTGTATTAGTTGAAAATGGAAGTCTTTTCTAATAGATGTATGTCAATATTGTGGCACATATGCCGGTTTTGATTAAATCTGAATAGAATATAAATTACAAAAAACTTATATATGTTTGTCTGAGAAACTTAAGTTGTTGGTTGTTTCAAGACAATTCTACGATTGATTAAAAACGTTTTTATGGACTACAACAAGTAAAAATGTTTAATAAGTAATAAAACTTGTTTTACAAAGTAATCACACATTTTGAAGTGGATGTTATGGATCGACGAGGTAGTTTTACCAAAAAACAATGAATTTTAACAGCTTTTTAAAAAATATAGAGCATTTTAGAATAAAGATAAAACAAAATTAAACAATTTAGTAACCCTGTTAGTTGTATAAACACCAAATGAAAGAAATTTATATGGGATAGAAATTTAGATAAATAGGTCTAGAAAAGCTGTTTCAATAACATAAATGAATATTTAGATAACTAATGAAAAAAACGGATACAGATGCAAAAAACATTAATTTTAAAACTCTGTATAAATTTTAAAACAACCATTAAGAGAAAGAAATACCATCAATATATTTTACTTAAGGTAAAAGATGTTTAATGAACAAGATGGGTGGAACATTTTGAAGAAGTACTTAACTAGCCTATGTCAAATACCATTATAGATTTTAATAAGGATGTAAACATGGATATTGTGGATAATCTGGAAATATCTTTTGATGATTTTTTTGGCACCGGGTTTAGGGTGATCACGAATGCTCTGATCCCTGGTGGATTGAAGCTCGCGACGATCCCTTATCGGGTTCGCTCGGGCGCGCGGTTTTTGCTACTGGGAGACCTCACGGTACTTTTTTGCATCTTGTGCTAGGGTGGTCTAGCGATACAGCGCTCGATTTGGATCTGGGTGGGATGGATTCGAATACCGCCACCGGTCCACTAGAATGCGGGCCCACGTTCGGCTCTGCTAAATTGTCCACTGCTGAAAGATGCGTTTCCCGTGAAACATTCAAAGTAGTAAACACAAAATAAAAAAGTAAAAACAAATAAAGTGTTTTATACAATTGTAAAGTATGATAAAGTAGCTAGAGCTTTATAATGAACTCATTCTTATTCAGTTTTAAGTTTATTGTTCTACCAATTTTTCACTCTGTTGTTGTGTTTTATGGTCAATATTATTTAGTAAGTAGATTTTTAAACAATCTGAACAAGAATCAGTGTTTTATGTCAATGGCCGCACTCGAAACGTATACGTAAAACGTTTTGAGTTTTACCTTTTAGCACAACTTTCTGTTAGTGTATTTGAACTAAATGTTAGAACTGGTCACAGGGCACACCAAGGATATATTATGTCACCATTTCTGTTTTTGCTTAAGGTTTTTTTATTATGATACAGATTATGGATAATTTGGCGTTTGGAATCAAGTAAAACCACAATTTGAAAATATGATTACACATCTTTATAACATAAATCATCAAGTTTTATTACATAAAAACTGCTAGAAAATTAAAGTATTGTTTATAAGGCTTAATGTACCGGAGTGGTCAGCGGTACAGTGCTTGATTTGGACTCCGGTGGGCATGGGTTTGAATCCCATCACCGGCACTAAAATGCGGGCCCACGTTTGGCTTTGCTAAATTGCCCACTGCTGAAGGATGCGTTTTTCGCAAAATATTCAATGTAGCAAACATAAAATGAAAAAATAATTTAAAAAATTGGTGGATAATATATTGAATTTGGTATTTTTTTCACATATTTGACAAGCATTATTGGTAAAAATGGTAAAACTGAAATTGATATTAATATTAAAGCGATGGCATTTTTTAATAAGTTGAAACCAATATAGTCATATTTATTCGCTTTAAGATTATACTTTATTTGTACGCACCAATTGTCATTTCTCCAGAGTTAGATGCGAGTAAAATTTGAGAACAAACAACTAAAATTTATAAAATGATAGATGTTTTTTATAACGGTGTTTTGGAAGTATTTTGAAGATTATTTGGAACAATCATATTTTAAAAAACGAGATCAGAAAAATGGACTTTTCTTCACTGCATGACATTTTTCAATTAGACTAAGAATATTATTAAGTCGAAAAACGAACCAGAATTTTTTGATTATTGTAAATGGTAAAATAAAGGTTGGTGGTGCCGGAGTGGTCTAGCGGTACAGCGCTCGATTTGAACTTCAAATCCCACCACCGGCACTAAAATGTGAGCCTACTTTCGGCTTGGTTAAAATGTCCACTGCTGAAAGATATTTCTCGTAAAACATTCAGAGTAATAAACGTAAAAAATGAAAATAGTGGACTGCAGAATATTTAGTTAGGAAATTAATTTGGAAAGACTCAATGCAACGTGGGATTAAATGAGGTTGTTTTGATAAAAATTGCAAATATGTGAAATAAACTTGTCCCAAGTTTTTTATAGTAACAGAATTTATAGAAACATTTTTAAATTTTAAAATAATGATTTTTGGTGCAAACGAATAAGCTATTTATAGTGTCCTATATTTTCATTCTTATAAAAAGTTCTTTGAAATGAAGCTTATGTGTGGTTTCTTAATTAAACTTAATTGTGACAAAAATGATTTTGCAACAGATCAGTGCATAAATGAGGTTAGCGTGTTACTTGTTATCATGTAGTTATAAAGTGCAAACGCTTACTAATACATTACTGGTTTATTTCATTATATCTTTTCTATTTACTTGATTTCAATTTGCTAACTTTGTGCTACAATGATAATAATCATCTTCTTTTACAGCTTTTCTTTCTTTTATTAAGGATTGATGTTTCTGGTCAGTTGTGACTTTGTTTAGTTCTGTATTAAACCAGTTTGAAGCATTATAATTATTAAACAGTTTTGTCGTGAACATTTTACTGCCGGACGCTATTCTAGGCTTGAGACTGACTAGATGCTTTCTAGTCGGAGTGATTATAATAGTAATAATATTCATTTGCTATTAGCATTTTGCTGATTATAGTGATAATTACAATGGTATAATTTAGCACTTTTATTTAATTATTATAGTTTAAATATCTCAGTGATTTGTGTTTATTTAATTATACACCCCTGGTAAACTTTAATACAAAGAAATTCGTTCGATAGGAGTCGGTCGCTTTTATCCGAAGCTGAATTAAGAACAAATAAACGTTTGGTTGAACTATCATTCTTATTTCAGTATTTCTGTGTTTATTTCCTTAATATTTTTAAATAACTTTTTTACAGTGAGTGTAGATTTTAACACGGTTAAAAGAGGGCTGCTGGTCGGGTTAAAACTCTGTCGAGGTGGTTACAAATGTTGTACGAATTTTGTACCACCCAATATACCAAAAATGTGTAGTTTTTAAGTTTTTATTTTTCAAAAAAGTATCTCATGCCATCATCCTTGCAGATAATGCCCATATTGGTAACACAAATGAACGGTTACGTGAAATTGCATCGAATCATCGTCCATCATCTTATTCTGACTGGATGTTGAACAGAAAATATGATCAAACAGATTTGGATAGAAACGAGCGTATTTATTTGGACTATGTATCAAAAAGTCAAACGGACCAGCAAGGCCAACAGCAACACGGTCTGAACAAAATGCAGCAAATGGCCGAACGCAAACGCTTTGCCGAAGCCAAATTTGCGGTCGACGACAGTTTGAAGAAACGTGAAGAAATTTTGAAACACCAATTTGCCGATACGGAATTGATGATTAGTGCCAAAGATTGGAAGGAAGATCCTATTGACAGTCAAAGAGCGGAAGATGCTTTGGTTAAGGTAGTGTGTGTTTGTATCTAGGCATATGGTTGCTTATAATGCTTGATGATTAAAAGACAATGTTAGACATATAACATAAACTTCTCGAATTCCTATACGAAAGGTTGTCGGATGCGAATTGAACTTGGGTGGGGGATAAATGAAGTATCTTGGCTCGAAGACCGCTTCCTTACGGCACGCCAGTGTTCTCAGGAATTGGCGAGGCGACGGTTGACGGATCTACGAGCCTAACCGGCTACATATGGTAAATAGTTACCTTGATATGCCTTTTAGGTAACTGGGGTGTATGCTATCACCCATTCATTAAACGGCAATTTAGTAAAAGCCCAGTTGTACTACTATGCACTCGGTCCCTGCTGGTATTAATCCACATGCCTATGAGCACCTAGTCCAGGATGCACCACATGGAGGACGAACAGTCAGGACTATTACTATAATTTAAAATGGAGACTTTATAAATATTACTCAAATCCTCAAGATCATTAACATCCCAATAATAAACAATAAATATCTTTTAACCATGTGTGTTGGTGCAACAAGTCATCAGCAGAAGTTTCATAGACGTGTAATTGCAAGTCCCATTTTTGTAGCAAAGAAAGTGCAATGCATAAGCAACCTTGTAGGTACCAAATAATTAATTTTATACACCACAAAATACTCAATAATAAGTATGTAATTGCCTTTGTCGTAACCACTTATTTCAGTTGGTCTAATGTACACTTGGTTAAATTGTTGATGTAATTTTATGAAATCTTATTTTTAGCAAGCAAATGGGTTTAGATATATAATTTTTTTATTTGGACATGTTTGTCAGTCTTTTTTTTATTGTAACAAACATTGTAAATATCATCCATGTTATTAGTAATGACAGATGGCAAATTGTCAAAAAATAACTACTTTTATTTTAACCTGTACATTCTTTGAATTAAACGTTTTAATGAAACAAAGTGGATTGGATGAAGTTGAAGCTAATGATTCTGAGGATTTGAGTAATGCTTATAAAGTTGCAATTTCCAATTGTGGTGATATTGCTGATTTTTCATCCTCCATGTGGTCCATCCTGGACTAGGTGCCAACAGGCATCTAGATTAAGAGCAGCAGGGACCGAGTGCACAGCGGTACAACTGGGCTTTTATTCCGTACCCGTTTAGTGAATGGGTGCTAACATACACCCAAAATTCTTAAAAGGTATCTCAAGGTAATTATTTTCCATATGTAGCCGATAAGCCTTGTGGATACGTTAACTGGTGTCAACCCTAAAGAAAATTGCCTCGTCAGTTCCTGTAAACACTGGCATCATCGCAAGAAAGCGTTGTGCTAGCCAAGAAACTTCATTTATCCCTCCCCCAAGTTCAATTTGCATCGGACAATTTTTTTGTATAGGAATTCGAGAAGCTATTCGAACTTGGAATTAATAGAGAGATGACTGGTGCCACCAACTTTTGTCACGATTGTAGGTCCGCACTTGGTGCAGGTGGTGGGGATCGAACTCCATGCCGCTAGAAAATAACTGACTTCTTGAGTACTACATTTCACAATATAAAAAACTAGTTTATTTGAATTTTTGAAGTTGCACACCATTTTTTCTAATAAACAGAAAATGTTTTGTTGTTTATTTTAGACGAAAATTCAAATCAGTTCATCCACTCGTACCTTAAAATATAAACTTGTTTTAATACTGTTACAAAAACGGTATCTCCAATTTTTTATTTAGATTATTTACAAAAATATTGACGTTTAGATTATTTTTAAAAAACTCTACTTTTTAATAATAAAAAACTTAATTTTATAGTTGTATTATTTTGCAAAATATTTCAAGCCCGCAAACATTGGTGTATTTTTAATAATCACATTAGAACAAACAGTTTAAAAAAATACATTTATTTAGAGAAATTTATAATTGAAAACTTAATCATGAATTATTTTGCACTTGAAAATTACTTTTTAATTTTTATTTTGATTAACATCGTAAGGTAATTACAACGTTAATGTTGTGTTTAATTAATATACATTTAGGGTATAAAATAATATTTGAAAAAAGGTAGATAAATGAATAATTAATTAATTATTACAAGAATTGAGCAAATTACATTTAATATTTACGTTTATACTGAGGTGATTTTAAAAAATTCACTTTCCCATTATCTATATTTTCTGTCATGGTTATCTCCCTTAGCAGAACGGTTACATATGGTATACATATACTTTTAAATATCCTTTAACTATCCTTTAGGCATACTTGAACCCAATTATACTGCTGCGCATTCGGTCTCTGCTTGTTTTAGTCTAGATATATATATGGGCATCTAGTCCAGGATGCACCAGGTGAAGAAGGGACAGTCAGAAATAACACCATCACTGGAAATTGAAACTTATAAGCATTACTTAAATTTTCAAAATTATTAGCATTCCTATATATATATATATAACGCTAAATATTTATTTTTAATGAATTCAACAAGAAATAATTTTTTTTTTAAATTCACTTCTGTCCATTTCTTCAATATTTTTTAAAGATTGTGGATGTTTCTATTGTCTACACAAGATTAGGTTATCAATATTACTCAATTTTTACATTAGCAGCGACAAATTAGTTAGGTAATAACTCATTTTCATTTTAGGGATGTCAATGATCCTGAAGATTTGAATAATACTTATAAAGTTTCAAATTTTAATGATGGTGATAATCTTGACTATTTCTCCTCTACGTGGTGCATCCTGGACTAGGTACCAACAGGTATCTAAACTAATAACAGAAAGAACCGAGTGCACAGCGGTATAAGTAGACTTTCACTGGCCTATAGTTCATTGAATAAGTGCTAAAATACACCCAAGATGCTTTAATGGTATCTCAAGGTGTTAATTTTTTTCAATTGCACAATCATTATTATTCAAGTACTGCATGATCTATTTTGAAATAAAATAACTTGTTAAATTGTGTATTTTTTTATTCCGCTAATGAATTTCAAAGTGTTCTACATCAAAAAAGTAATAATGATCGATTTTACATTTTTATAAATTTGTTAATGCACCTTAAATAAGTGTAAGCAAATCAAATTTATAGTTGATTTTTGGATACATTGTGCGTTTTTATAGGCAGCACACGTATTATTTTATACAGTGCCCTGTGTATAGTTTATATCAATCTGGTTTGTGATCGATTCTGTATGTCTGGCATTCATTTCGACTCCCTCCCCCCTATTGTTTTATGAAGCTGTTGGTTTATAACATATATGCACATTAAGATTTATTGTTTTTTTCCCATTAGGTTTAGTTGTTTAGTGTGGTTATTTGGTTAAATGAAATTGATTATGTTGTTTACCAGTCCCGGATTTTATTATAGGATCTAGTTTGAGTAATAATTTAGAGTGGAACTATTTAAATGTAGTTTGTTTTATTTTGTACTTGGGATAGTACCTCATTTCTTTATTATTATATCAATTTCCGGACACTGGAAATATGGCTTGCTGTTTAATTAAACACCTTTTTGATTTTTACTACTTTAAACGGAAAAATATTCTAGCAGTGGACAATTTAGCGAAACCGGAAGTGAACCAGTGGTCGGATTAGAACCCATGTCCACCAAGGCCAAGTCGAGTGCTGTACCGCTAGACCTCCCCGACATATTAACGTATCTATATCAATATTAATAATACATATATATACAGCATTTAAATGTGAAGACTTATATTGGGGTGGCGGAGTTGGTAGAGCTTTATACTTGAAACCGGATAGGCATGAGTTCGAGACTCTACGCACACTGAATGTGAACTGTTGTTTGGCTTTGCTATATGTTCACTTGATGAAATATTTTCCCGTAAAATACTAAAGCAGACAATATTAAATAAATTGATTATGCATAACCGCTTGGTGCATTTAAACGATTCGGATGGTGATTTACGAGTTTTACATTTTATCAATTTAGCTACAATTCAATTTATACCATTTGATTGGGCGTTCTTTGAAGGTGTACTGTCAGCAGGACACCACCTAGTAATGCCATCGATTCTATGGAAATTCATTTTAACCTTATTACCAATTTTCAAGTTATATATTAAGTATTGATTAATTATTTATTCTGATAATGACGTGGGTTTTTTATTGAAAACTTTGGAAAATTACAAAAGTATCATGATTATTTACAGGTGTGTGTGTGTGTGTGGTAAAGAAAACAAACAAAGAAACAAAGTTTGGTTGACCTTTGTGTTTGTTTAATGAAACTTTATTGGTGCACAACATTGATTTGGGTAGAATATCTTGCGTATGGGCACATTTGGTTTGCATGTACACATAGGCAAATGGTTTATTGATTGCAATAAAGTAAAACGCGTTTGCAATTTTTTTATGAAAATAAGTGGGACAAATAGTTAAACCGATAGACTCTTGTATCTTAGTTTGATGTAAACACTGACATCTACATTGGTTGCAGTACCAAATCTTCATTTGATGCAAAAACGTTCTTAGACGATGTATTCAGGTAGGGATGGCCATAGTACCAAACTCCTAGTTTCATTTATTTATTCATTTTGGTTGGTGACGTGGCGTCACCTCTTCACTATTTTCCATATTTATAAGGCATAGCAAACGATCGACTTCGATGGCTTGATAAGCGTAACAAAAATAGAAGAAAAACACAATTTCTAGGCTAATGGACGGCATCCTTATGTGTCGCAAAGACTGACAAGGTCGCTTAATTTTTTGACAGGTTTATCTCCCTTAGTCTTTTAAGTATCATGGGTGTATGCTCGCACCTATCCACTGAAGTGAAAACCCAGTTATACCGCTGTGCACTCAGATCTTCCTGTTACTAGTCTAGATGATTATTGACACCCAAGTCCAGGATGCACCGTGTAGAAGATGAGCAGTCAGGATTATAAATGTGGGCAGTTGTATGGCTTCGCTGAATGTCTACTTGTTCGAAAAAATGGGTTTTTTGGTCAACCATTTAAAAAACAAAAGATTAAACTATTCTTGACTATTTTGCATTATAATTTCAATAGTTTATGTGAAAACTGATTTCTAATATATGACAGGAATTTCGTGACAAATTTATCAAGTTGGAAAATGAAGCGGAAAACAAGCTGCAGTATTTGGAAACCGTCCACGAAGACCGTCAAGAACGCTTAATGTTTGAACGTCGCAAGACTGTGCTCACTATTTGGGACAATTTGATTCGGCTGGAACAAGTTGATGTACGTTTATTATTATATATTATAATATAATACAAAATCCTTTTGCTTTAAAAATAAGACAACAATTACAGCAAAACAACAACAACAACAAAGTCTCGTTGGTATTAAAGATTCTGCAAATCGAAGATTGGGTTTCTTTTTGGTTTTCACTTAGTCCTGTCATCTGTGAAACTCTGTTATCCAGATACGTGCGATCACAGCTTTGCCGTTGTTTGCCGGATTGGCGTCCGTAGCAGTATAGATATTTTACAGAGTCCAGGTTGCTAACCTTGGGCGCTCAAACCCTCCTCCTTTATCCAGGCTTGGGACTGGCTAGATTGAAACATTTCTGATCCAAACTAGGCCGAGTTGATGTACTTTTACAAATCTTTATATTATTGTAACAAAAGATACTTGATAGAATGCCAGAGTAACAGAAAAGGTCAATTTACTCACAAGCCTCGCAAGTCAGTGGGTAAAGTTTGGTTCCAACACTAGTCTCTTGTTTAGGACTTTTTCGAGCAATCTACTTATTCAAAAGCTTTTGTTGTACAAAACATGCTAAAGCAATAGAGTCTAGAAAAAACTTATTGAAAAATTTTGTGGAACATTGAGTGACGTGTAAGCCATAGAGCAATATAAGTCAAATCACCAGATTCATGGATGGAACAGGTTATCATGGTGTTGGATAAAAACCAAGTGAGCTACTAGTTTGTTTTACTTATATGCACAATTTTAAAACCGTGTATCATTGTTTCGGGTTGTCTAAGTCTATACAGGAAATTATACTTAAAGGAATGAATTTATTTCATTTCAGTCAAGAGTCAATGAAAGCTACTTTGTCATTTCAATTTGTACAGTTTCTAGTAGATATTTTTATACCCAGATGCCAATTTGTTTTTCAACTGACAATTATTTTAAGATGATACTTAGTCGGGTTTGGGACAGACTACAGTGGGGTTGAATGTGGTATAGAAGATGATAGTTAAAGGAAGCAAATTATGAAAGTCCATAACTATATTTTTAGCTAAACATAATTTGATAATAAGTCAATTACGTTTGGTTTTATTGATTTAGCTAATGTATTTATTTACTTTAAGTTGCTAGAAAGGAGCAAAATTTAGAAAGCCCAAAGATAACTTAAATATTTTCCAAGTTATCGGTTTTCTAATTGGTGAAAATGTTTTATGCAAAATAATTCCGTATAAAGTACAAACATAAAACGACACCAATAGTTAGTGACAGAGCCGCATCTTCATTAATTTCAAGTTTACATAGCATCTCGAATCATCCCCTTCCAGTGCTCACGGTTTTCAAAGGCGTGTAGAGATGTGTCAGTTCATCGACTTATCCATTGTTTCCAAGGTAAATGAATTTTAGTCAACAGATGGCATGGTTGGGAGTACTACTAGTATTAAAAATAGAGATTGTAGAAAAGTATGAGTATTTTCTGTCTATAGGACTATTAATATCCCAAATGATAATTGTATACTATGCCGAACGTATTGAAACACTTTGAATAAAAGTAATGCTATACTAGTAATTTATCTCTAATTTGGACATCTCACAGTACAAGTTGTGCCTTATAATGACTCATTCTATGTACAGCAATTTTGAATATTTTTTTAAAAATCGCATGCATACTATATAGACTATATTTATATTCATTAACATATGACATTCTATTTCATTTTGATCCCATTATTTGTACTACTACTTTTTTTATATTGATGGTAAAAATGTATTTTATGCTGAATGTATCTCTAGTGAGATATTAAAGCTTAATAATAATAATAATAATAATAATAATAATAATAATAATAATAATATATTAGCATACAATGTTAACTTTAAAAATTGTTTTTAGTGCTCATATTTTGTTGATTGAATTTCATTTTAAATTCTAGATCCGCTTAAGATAATATACATTTTAATCATAAATGAATTATTTAGTGAATTATAATAGGTAAAACAGTTATTTTAAAGTGATTAAAATAATTTTGAACATTTTAAATATGAAGTGGATTTTTTTCATTTTTGTTCTTTTTTTTTGAGTTTAAGTAACATCAATTAAACTTTTAGCATCTGGGATGGTTTAGCAGTACAGAGCTCGATTTGAGCCTTGGTGGGCATGGGTTCAATTTCCATTATTGGCACTAAATGCGGGCTTACGTTCGGCTTTTCTAAAATTATCTACTACTGGAAAATGTTTCCACTAAAACATTAAAAGTAGTTATGTATATATATATATATATATAGGCTTCAGGTGTATCTTAGTTTCTAATGAATAATAATAATTTTGATACCTGGTATTGATCTATCAACTATGTAGGAAGAATTGTTATAAAGTAAAGATTGACGAGGTTACCTGAATTTTTATCAGGGTTATTTCTCTTAGCTGAAAGGCTACATATAGTAAACGTAATGGATAATGTATTAGTAGCGTCTGTAAAATAATTATAACAAAAACGGTGAAACAGAAGTTGATGTTGAATCCGAATTGGGGAAAAGCGATAAAATGTTTTGCTAAATCAAAATCTATACGATCATGCTATTTTATCGGCCTAAAAACAAATCTTCGCTTGTTATGTACAAAACCACAAGGGTTTGTCATTAACTGTTAAATAAATATTTGCAGGGTTTCGTATTAACAAGATATTGGAAGTTTGTTTCAAAACATTAAGATAATTTCATAATAGCAACGGTGATGTCCAAACGGAGAAATCTAGCGTTTGATTCCTATCACTTTGTCGTAATTAGGTATGCATAATTTAACAGGACTATCTAACAGTGTAGTTTAATGTGCATAATTATCTCATCAAAATGGCCACTAAAAGAGTTATTCGTTAATCAAATTTTAATGAAAATAATACATACATATTAGCGGTTGCATCATTAATTTAACTATTCACTCAATAAACAATGATTTGTAAATGAGTTATCTAATCCAATAATAAACACAATTTTTAAGTCAACCCAGATCAAAGACAAAAATATCTCATCATTTACGACCACGAAAAAAAAAACCAGCATTTATACATGTGTAGTTGGGCACAAATTGGACAACGACACATTTGAAACATATCCTGTCTAGGTCACACAATATGCTTTGTGTGTTCGTGTCGGACGTAATGCATGTGTGCACACCAATAAAAAAATATTATGTTGGTTGGTGAATTTGTAACGAAGCGTGCACGAAATTGTTTTTTTTTATTTATACATATATTGGCCTCAGTCAAATGAGTAACTTTTGACTATTGTGTCGATGGGGGGTTTTGAATTCTACTGCGGGCGCTAAATTCACACCTTCGTTTGAGACGGCATGTGCAAGAAATGGTTTGCCATTAAACAATTGAACTGTCGAGGTGTATTTGGAATGTCAATGATCCTAAGGGTTTTGAGTAATGCATATAAAGTCTCAATTTTCAATGATGGTGATATTCCTGATTGTCCGTCCTCCACGTGGTGCACCCTGGACTAGATGCCAACAGGCATCTAGACTAATAACAGCAGGGTCCGAGTGCACAGCGGTATAACTGGGCTTCCACTAAGGCGGGTGGGTGAGAGCATACACCCAGAATACTGAAAAGGTATCTTTAGGTATACGTTGTGTTAAGGGAGATAACCCTGACAAAAATGCATGCGGCCTTACCAATCTTTGCGATCAATGGCCACGTCAGAAGAATGCCGTCTACTAGCCAAGAAACTTTGTTGTTTTTCTATGTTTGGTACGCTTATTATAGCCCTCGAAGTCGATCGTTTATATGGCGTATACATATGGAAAATAATGAAGAAATAACGAATGAAATGAATCATCTATTAGTTGTAGCTAGACATGGCTCGATCCTACTGTTGGCACTAAATACTGGTCTTCGTTTGATGTTGACTTCCTAAAGTACTTTCTTATTAATCATTTGAAATGTGAAACTCTCAAAAAGGATTAGCAATGTTTATTCGATAAATTTTATCGAAACATATTTTAACATGAATGCTTTATCATTCGTGTCATTCTTAATTTCATACTGATTGTCGATTTTAAATTCAAAGGTTACGGCCTATATAAATCTAAGATACTCTTTTTCCAAGTTCGTTTTTTCATTTTTATACTTAAATAAAAAATTTCAATTAATACTTACTCAAGGATGTTAAATTTTTTCATTAAATTAGTGTATGTTTGAATTGAAAAATAATTAATTAAATTAAATTTTATAGAAAAAATTGATTTATTTTTATTTTAAATTGATAATTTTTGTAACAACGTAATGTGCTACTACTTAATGTTACCATTATTTGCTTGAATATTTTAACAAAGTATTTGGCACAGTATTTGGCACAGTATTTGGCACAGTTTTCAATAAATTATCAAACATTTAAACATGTTTTTTACAACTATTTAAGAATTGGCCTAGTTCAGTGTTATATACCTATAGACAAACTCAAAATTTAATAGTTTCAATGGTTTCATAAGCGTAAGAAACGTAGAAGAATGACGAAGTGTTTTGGTTGGTAGATGGCATCCTTGTGATGTCGCCACTGTTGGCAAAGATTGACGAGGCCGCCTAATTTTTTGTCAGGGTTATCTCCTTCATACCAAAGGCTACATATAGTATACATATACTTTAAGGAACCCTTTAAGTACTCTGGATGTATGCTTACACTCATCTGTCTAGGCAGAAGCTATGCATTCTGTTCGGGCTGTTATTAGTTTGGATGCATGTTGGTACCTAGTCCAGAATGCACCGCATAGAGGAGGAACAGTCAGGAATATCACCTTCATTGGAAATTGAGACTTTATAAGCATTATTCAAATCCTCAGGATTATTAGGATTTCACTAATACTGTATATACATTGTTTGTCTTTTGATAATCAATGTTTAGTCATTAGGTATTGCATTTCTATTTTTGTATAATTTGTTAAACAAATCCTTTTTCTTTAATGTCATTTAAACAATTATTTTGTTTCACATGCTTCATTTTTATTTTTGTGGTTTGATGGAGAGTTAAAAGTGTTGACCAAAAATTGCCGAAATCTTTCAATACAAAATGAATTGTAAAAAATATGTTTTTTAAACTAATTATCGTAAGTAATACAAATATGATGACGTCATTATTGATTGATAATATACATGATTCAATCGTAGATTTGTGACTAATACATAAATAATATTATGAAGGTGTATTAATCAGCAAAATATTTGAATTATACAAAAAGTTTTTAATTATAAATTATTAGTTGATGGTACGTTTGATATTTCATTAGACCAAGATATTTCAAATAATTTTCTCTTATTAGTTACAATTTGCGGACGCGTCTACAGCCATAGTAGGGACGATTGATACAGCTTCTTCTATTGGAGAATTATCATGTAAACTGTAGTTAACTTAATAAATTGAACTGTCTTTTCACGCATCCAAAAATAATGACCAATCAAAGACAATATTTCGAGATACTATGCAACCCGACTCTCAATTGGGCCACATAGCGCTGTCTCCACGATTCGTATTGGAAATCTTCCATTTTTTCGACTTTGACCGAGTAGGCCAACTGTTCGGTCAGTCGGAGTTTGGCGAGCCAGCATCGTCAATTACAATTCGTGCCACTTGTTGGTCAGCAAATTCATGTTGGACAACACGAACAGCTGACACGAGGATAACGACGGCGAGGCATTTTCGACCGACTGGTGACGTTTGGCAGACGACGGCAAACGACTCACTCTGACTGGGAATGACGTCGAGTAGGCCGACCGACGATTTTGCGTCGGCGTTTTTTTTTTCTTTTCGCGGCATGACGTTTGGTGTATTTTAGCAGCTCCTTGTAGCTGACCTGTGTGTTCTTGATTTCTTGATGAAGCTTGACGTGTTTGTGTGGAGCAAATAGTCGATGCTGGAAGTAAATGGAAAGATGACATTTTCACCTTGTTGTCAAACACTTCCTGACTTTTTATTCTCTAAAAAAGTGAATTATTTAACTCTAACGCATACGTGTCGTGTTGTAATTTGTGAAAATTGAAGCACAAGATTTCAATATTTTAACGTCTTTATCCAGTAGCTGATTAAACCTTTTCGTCATTTATTATTGCTGGACCAATCAAATATATGATATAATTAATAAACATTTATGTCACAAACAAATGAGCACTTGCATTTGGTGCTAGTAATGGCACTTTAACACTTTTTCATTGTGATAAGAATTTACATAAAAATTTGGTTATTATATTGTACAATCTTGAAAAATTTCTTTTAATTGTGTCTTTCTAACGCGTAACAGTAAAAATATATTATTAAATGATATTTAGATAGTTATTTCAGAAAATGATTATGCCTTCTTTGTACAACCTTGTTTATATATATATATATATATATATATATATATATATATACTAGTTGATGGGAGAGACTTTGTTCTTTAATAATTACTGTTATGAAGATGCATACCGAGAAAGTAGTTTTTTGATCTATCTAAGTTGACATGAATTATATCTGATTCCATAACCTTGGTAAATATTCCAAAGTTACAAAAAACACAATCATTCATTTCATGGATACAGAAAAAAACACTTTCAAATTCTCTGCAGAAATTATTGCGTAATGTGAAAAATATTTCAATTGTGACATTTTATTTTATTGTTTTTTTTTCGACAATTTGAAATAATCAAACTTTTAATGTAAACAATTAACTTATAAAGTTTTTAAATGTTTTTTTTTTCGATTAGCATTAACCATTAGAAACGACCATTTCTTTGGTCACCTCGTTTAATGTAATTAATCAATGTTCAAATGAAGAAGTGTACATTATTCATTTTGAAGGTGGAGATTAATGATCATTTTTTCTTTTCCAACTTTTAAATGAGAAGAGTTACTACTACCTTTTTGACAAACACATAATTGATTCCGTTATGTTATTTAAACTTCAAATTTTTTTGGGAACATTATAGAATATGAATAAAAATGATCTTTTTTAAAGTTTTACAAGCGTATTATGTGAAATTAGAGCGAAATCCATTTTCCATTCCAATAGGCTGAAATGAAAATATGTTTATATTTTGTCATTGACATTTAAGGATTTTCAAATATTGCTTTACAATTTAGTTTATTTATCCTATAATATGCAAGTTTGTGTATAAACGTTTTTTGAGACTAAAATTACATTTTGTACTGTTTAGCTTTATATATTTGTCTTCGAGAGAAATAGTTAACATACATAGATGTGTACTATTTTGTTTTTCCGATACGACATTTTTCACATAGGCAGAACCCTTCTTTTTCTCAACATGATATTGGGACTGTCTACTACGGAAGTGCATACACTTCATATATTGTCAGCAATTCTTTATATATATATATATATATATATATATATATATATATAATTCAATAGCTATGCCATTTATTTATTTGAAGGTTTGGGTTTATAAGGAATAGGGTGCAGTATAACAAAAGTAAAAAATGAATGTTTGATTTTATTTAATCTACATACACTACGTAGTATTCCAAATTGGAAATAATTAAACATTCTGAGGAATTCTAACTTTGTGGCGGTCGATAGAACTTATTTGTTGATATAATTGGTTACGTTATACCAGTTCAATATTAGAATTTAGGAAGTCCATGTTTGGTCAAGGGTTTTTCTACTTAATCTTCTGGTTCATGATTCCAATCGGTGTTGTACCTTTTGGAAATATTAAATGCATGTATATCATTGTTATGGGACAATATGACTGCGTTTCATATATATGACCTTCTGCTAATCCATATATATATTCCCATTTTCAAACTGGTTGCTTTATAAAGGTCACGGACGATTATTTTCCTGTTTTGTGCGAGGCAAAATCTGGCTGATTAATGACATGTCTTCATAATATCAACCGTTGACAATAATGTGCCCGGGTGGTCTAGCGACACAGCACTTGACTTAGACCTGGGTGGGCATCGGGGTTCGCATCCCGCCACCAGCACTAAATGCGGGTCCACATCCGGCTTCGCTAAAATGTCCCCACTGCTCGAAAATGCGCGTTTCCCCATAAAAGATTCACGGTAGCAAATATAAATATTTAAACGAGAAATAATTAACAAAGAAGCCTAACTTTATGTCCAAATAATTACATATATTTTAAGTGTGACGGGTATATATTTAGACCTTCTCGTCAGAACGGAAGTCCACTTGGTCTCTGCTCCGTTGTATTCTAGGTATGGGATGCATCACACAGTTATCATTATCATTGTTATAAAAGAAAAAGTGCATAAAAGAGTATGCATTCATAGAAGCAACAACTGACAACGATTAGGTACATCAATGTTATATGAAACGATATAATTTACCGTTTAACATAATAGGCATAACAACACGATTGTTTGTCAAGTCACAATTCACCATTAATCATAAACGATCGATTTTTTCCTACCAGAACGAAACTCTGCACGATGTGCTCAAACGTCTCGTTCAAGTGTTCGAACGCGACCGACTTTATTTTATCAAACGCTTCGAGCGGTTGCGTCGACAAAACCCAATTGAAGCAGACAAACAGTTGACCATGATCAAGGAACATTTGGTCGAATTAGATTTGCTGTTCAATGCTAGTTTGGACAAACTGGACTTTGTGAGTTGATGCATTTGGCTTTTCTTGATGACGATGAGTTAGAAAATGTGAGAAATGTTTATATATCTATATATATATATACTTTGAATGTCTGCAGTGGCAACGCATCTTTCAGCAGTGGACATTTTATCAAGGTCGAACGTGGCCGGTGACTGGATTCCAACTCATGCCCACCTAGATTCCAAGAGAGCGCTGAACTGCTAAACTATCACGTCACATATAGTTTCTCGACCCGACAATGATGGCCATACATCGGTGTAATGAATCTGTAATTAAAATTGTAACAAAGTAGGAAATAAATGCACAGCAGCAGATCTATGTTGCTGTAAGAAGCAGTTGATAATTTTCAGTAATTAGAGCTCTGATTTTAAACTTATTAAACTTAGAAGAAATAATAGGACATTTGTTTAAAATATCTAGTCATTATCAACCCTCTAAGTGAACGAATGCACTTGAGTCATGTTTAACATATTTTCAGATACTTATTAATTTCACTACTGACATAAAATAAGTAGTGCTTAACACGATTATTATATAACTGTTTTGGAACAAACTATTTTTTTACCCTAAAACATCATTAATCAACTTTAGCGATTAAATTAACAGACTACAAACAAACAATGAAAAATTATTGATTAATTATCAGCAATAGTTTCCTTTTTCGTACGACAATACTACTACTAAATTCAATTACAATTATTTCGAATTAAATTTCAAAAAAATACTCATTTACTGTGACATTATCTTTGATTCATCGTATTTTTGTGTATCTGGAACAAAACGTTAATCTAATTTTATTTTTTTGTCGAATGAATTTGTTGTTTGCTCTTTTTTTGCATTTGGTTGCGATTTTGTACGAATCATTTTCTTGTCATTTTGTGATTAATTGGATTTTTGACTAGTCATTATTAATATTATCACATATGGAATTTTAACGGTAGCGTAGTGAGGACAACTCTTTCTTTTTTTTGTTAAAGAAAGAACAGGAAAGTAGCTGTTATATATCAGCATAGAGGGAATCATCAGAAAACGTAGATATAGAAGGCATCTACTTGTGACCTGGATATTCTTGCGATGTATTTTGGACTTAGGCTAATATGTATTAGGGACCGAAGACAGAATGGTATAACTGGACATCTACATGGGGGGATGGGTGCAGACATACATCTAGGGTACCTAAAACGTATCTTAACTTATACGTATACACTATTTAGCTAATGCAGAAATTTTCGACAAAAATAGTTTATTTTTGTCAACATTGTTGCTAATCTACGAAGAAACTTTATTGTTTTCCTATTTTTGGTGCTTGTACAACATATCCTTTCATTGTGAAATGTTCTACAAATAATGAAAAGGTGATTATATCATCCATCAAAAAGGAATCAAACCTGTTACTCAATATGGAGCAAAATGGCACAATGGTTCATTTGCCAATTTGTTTAATCGAATGAGCGGGGTTTGAGTCCGGTATTGAATAGCAGTCGTCATTTGACTGCATCACATGGCCATTTGTTGAAAATTGTTTCTTCTTTACATCTTGGCTGTTGGGCAATAAAAACGATGGACAAGCAAACACTCATGTTTTCCAACTTCACTTGACTTGCACAGCACCCGAATTACAAACCGCAACTGTTGCACTACGTCCAACAGTTACAATCATCCCAAAAATTTGCCTTTATTGAATCGGCCAATCGTGCTTTGTCTGTCTACGCCGATCAGTCGGACGACGTGGCGTCGCGTTTGCCAAATCAACTCGAACAGGCCACTTGGAAAGCGGAGAAGTGGATCAATCAATATCGACATCATTTGGATGGGGAAGATTTGTCGTCGAACAGGGCGAATTATAGCAAGAAACATCGTCATCATCATCGTGGCAGGATTATTAAGCAAACGGATTTAGTGGAGATTGATTATACAAAGTCCAATAATAAAGGTACGTTGAGGGTGTTGTTCGATTGCTTGCATGAATTGTTAGCCAAACAAGCGTGCGATTCGAACATTTTGTTTATTGTAGCGCGATCTACTATGGGTTTACAACGACTTAACTGTTAGTTACTACTCCATATTTTCCATTAGCAACAACTTGGTGAAAGTAACATTTTCGAAAGTTGATCATTTCAACAAAATTGTATCTTAGCTGAGATTCAATTGTACTACATCTTTTTAATGAAATTTGCTAAAAGTTTTTGATTTTGTAGTGTATTGGTTATTTTTAACTAGATAATTACATATGATATCCATATGTTTTAAAATACTTGTTAAGTACTGTGGACGTATGTTTGAATTTATCGGCCATGTATATAAACCGCATACCTTTTACATTTATTAATATTTAACATCTTTTTTATTTTTCATTCATTCATTTTGGTTGGTGACGTGGTCATCTTTTTATTATTTTATATATTTATACGGTATTAAAAACGATTGACTTCGATGTTTTGGTAGATGGCATCCTTGTGACGGCGCCACTGTTCGCAAAGATTTATGAGGCGGTCTGATTTTCTATTAGGGTTATCTCCCTTAGCCGAACGGCTACATATGGTATACGTATACCTTTAGATACCTTTTACGTATCCTGGGTGCAGGCTCTTACCCACCCGCCTTAGCAGAAGCCCAGTTATACCGCTGTGCACTCGGACCCTGCTGTTATTAGTCTAGATGCTTAAAGTCACCCAGTTCAGGTTACATCACGTGGAAGACGAACAGTTAGGAATATTAACATTATTGGAAATTGAGAGTTTATAAGCATTACTCAAATTCTCCGGATCATTATTACTCCTTGTGGGTATTCTGCCTTCCGACGATATACGTCTTTATTGTGTTTGTTTTTTGGCATGTTAAATGTACGTGTATTAATTTATTTTAGCAGCTAATATTATAACTTAAGTTTAGAATTGAAAATAGTTAGCAGTATTATATAATAATATTTGCTTTGTGAATTTTATTGCCATTATCTTCAAGCTACTCAGATATTCATCACTAATGCGTTCTGCATATCAAATACAGTTTATAATGAAGCCAATGTTGGTTTTATTGTTAGTAATATTTATTGATTGGTAATAATTATCATAGTTTTTTTATTTGTTTAAACACAAATAAAAAGCAGTTTTTTTTTAAACTCTAAACCGGTATAGGTGTTCTGCGTATTGATCTAAATGTATGTGTATGGAGTTTGCATTTTGTTTTATAATTATTTGTGAACAAAATGCCACAATTTAAATAGATGTTTGAATTTTTTGACAACACACCAACCTTCACATTTATTTTGAAGATTCAGCAAGTACGCGGGATGTTAATAATTCGGAGGATTTGAGTAATGTATATAAAATTTAATTTCCAATGATAATGATATTTATATATGTTCCTCCTCCATGTGGTGTATCCTGGACTAGGTGCCAACAGGCATCTAGACTAATAACAGCAGGGACCGAATGCACAGCAGTATAACTGGGCTTTCACTGGATTCCTTTTCAATGAATTGGTGCTAGCATACATCCAAGATGCTTAAAAGGTATATCAAGGCAACTATTTATTATATGTAGCCTGTTAGGCTTGTAGATCCACCAAGGCTAAATTTAACATCGGTGTTAAGATTTGAAATCCTGTTTACTAGAGTTCGTGGCTGGTATTTAATGTTTTTTCCGCATTAATTTATTATCAATTGTTACACATTTTGTTTATTATAAAGACAAGTTATATGTATGCAGTTGTGTGTGTTGTAAAAATTGATAGCTATCATTAAATTAGACCATTTACTTTTCCGATCTATTATTATTATTATTATTATTATTATTATAAAACACATTAGCTTTAAAAATAAGCATGAGGCATCAAGATAACAAATACAGAAAAAACAACAACAAAGTCCCATAATTCAAAAATATCACGAGACAACAAATTTTTCCATTTATTCGAACATTTTGCCAAACGTTTTGTTTGGTCTTCCATGAAATATTTATTTCAATTAGATCTTCCCGAATAGTTCTTAGCAAAGCTTCCGATGATTTACTAACCCTGTTTTTACCATTTTCGATCGTTCATTCCAAAACCGTTTTTGCTGGTCTTTCGGGGGGCGGTAAACGTAGAATTTGACCAAGTAATTTTTTCTCCATCTAATTGTAATGATGTGATGAAGTGAATGAGAGTCTGTTCTTCTCATGATCTCATTATTTGAAATATAATTGCGTCAGGTAATCTTTAAAAAATTTTCAAGGCACCGGAGATGACATATTTATAAGGACAATATTATTGAAACTTTTTTATACTGAGACAAGGAATGGTAGTTCATGAGTTATGTTGGTAAGTGTTGTAATGTAATAAGTATTATTCAACTGAAGCAGCAATTTAGTAAGAATAATTTTGAGATTTTTGGTCTATTATTGCTTACTATTTACTGAAATAAGGGATTGTTTTTTATTAATTACACGGTACGGTGCAGTAAGTGTCATTAAACTAGACTAAGATGTTATTTTTATAAATAAATAAAAGTTTGAAACTGTGTTTCTTCACAAATACTTAACTATCTTATTCCAAGAGGATTTTTAAAATTTCTTAGCCATCCTTGACTATATTTACAGTTTAAATTTGAATGCTCATTCAGAAACTATGGTCTGTCAATATGCATTGGTCAGTCGAATGCTACACTTTCATTGCGTTTTAGAATAAACCGATCATAAAGTTTTCCATCAAGAATATCATTTTTAGGTTTGTGGAGGGCCCGAATTTTAGACATTTTATAGCGCTACTCTTGGTAAACTTGCAAGTTTTTGCGAATGGCGCACATTTTTATATTCTATCTTGTGTTACGCTACTGTTTAGTTTCTCTATATTTCTAATTTCTGACATAGTAAACATTCATTTCTTTATTCTGATTTGAGACGATTTTTCAGCACAAGCCATTATGGAATCCACAAAGAGTTTATTAACAAAATTAAAAAACGAATGTAGAGTATTAGAACATCCACCATCTTATCAATCTTATATGTTCGTTTTCACGTTTTACTCGCATATATTTTTGTAGGAATGATTATTGATGCTCACAAACAAAGTTATGACTTCAGGCGGATGGAAGAACATGACTATATTGATTTGAGTCCATAAAAGACTGACATTGCCTTTCCAAGTTTGGCTTTAACATCAACTACGGTTTTTCCGTCTTTACCAATGATGCTTTCCAGATATGTAAAGGAATTAATAGTATCAATATTTTATCCACTAATTTTGATGGGCAGATAATCGTTTGCTATAGTGCGCACTACTTTCGTTTTTTAACAATTAATCCTTAAGCCAATACAAGAACTAATATTACTGTGACGTGTTGTCATATTTTGCACCATTTCTGGTGCTTCACTGAGTAGACCAATATAATCTGCAAAATCCAAATCTGTTAATCTCCCATGATTCCATTTGATGTCATAAGACAAATTATTCATGGACCGAGTTATAATGAAATTAGTTACTAGAAGAAACAAAAACGGTGACAAAATACATCCTTGATTTACTCCTGTGACAATTTCAAACATAGCAGTATGATCACTTTTTGTTGGAATTCAACAACTTGATTTTTGGTATAACAAAAGCACAATATTCACATACTTCAACGGTATTTTGTAAAACTTAACGATTTTCCATACAGATTCTCGATGAACACCATCAAAAGCTTTCATAAAATTAATAAAATTGAATGCTGAAATTCTTAACTTTGCTCAATAATGTTACGGAGGGTGAGCATTTGTTCAATAGAAATTCTTCCTTTCCGAAAACCTGCTTGTTGTTCTTGTTGTTTATCTACCGCATTACTTAAACGATTTAAAATTACTTTGTAAAACACCTTACCAGGAACAGACAATAAGGTTATTCCACGCCAATCGTTCAGATTTCGTATTTTTGGGAAAAGTAACAATTACTCCTAGTCGTCAATCATTTGGAACTTATTCATTATGCCATATAACATTGAATAAATGAGCAAGCTTGCATGCTACTACGTCACTTCCACGTTTGAGTTTTTCTGCGTTTACGTTGTGAAGTCTTCTTGCTTTGTTGTTTTTCAATCTTTGAATTGCATGGATCACTTCAGTTACAGAAATATCATCAGTACATATTTCCGGATTTTGAATAACATTCATATCATTGTCATTATCAAAATCTATGAGGGTATTTGGCATGATCTGATTAAGTACTTTTTTAAAATACTCCACTCATCTGAATGATTGCTTATCATCTATTAAAAGTAAACGACCATTTTTTCCTTTGATTGGAATATTGGTGTTTTTTTAACTCCTGACAGTTGTTTCACAGTTGTATACGTTCTGTGGAATATTTTATTTCGTACATATTTCTATATATGTGCCAATTATGGAAAATGTCAATTTTATAAATGAAAATAAGCTGTCTGGTATTAATAATAATAATTATTATTATTTTGTGCAAAATAATTAGTTAAAACATCAATTATAAATTATTTTTTTAATGTTGGTACGTTGCATTACTTATGATTATTACCTAGTCCAATGCATGTATATATATTTCTTTCTATTGTTTTCAATGTAAAGAAAATATCGACGGTTTAACCAACGTACTGAAATGGTACAGCTAATTGGCTTAATATGACATTCTTGTTGGCAGTAGTAAAAAGAATTGTTTTAATTTTTGTTGGGGTTATTTCTTTTGGTCAAATGTGTGTTTAGCAAATTGCGCTGCGCACTCGGTTTTAACCCGGTTTTTTATTCTACATCCGGAATACCAAGGAGTATTATTAACAATGACAGCAAAGTTTATGTAAAATAGGCGTTTTTAAATCACCCGTTTTAATGACATTTTATGGGCTTTAAGAATGTTGATTTTAGCTGTGATGATTGGGTTTTTAAACTAATCAGCTTTTGATAAGCAGACGAGATCATTTATCACTCACTATACGGAATAACTCCACCGTAGCAAGTCTTAAGCCCGGTTGAAAGAGGAAGAGGCTTTGAGCGCGCAAGGTTAGCAACCTGGCCTCTGCTAAAACATATTGCTGAATTAACGACAAGAGGACAGCATTCCATGAAACTACGACAAAAAATTGAAAACAGCCTGATTCCGATGACGGGATCTGCCAAAATCCGAATAGAATTTCCAATTTTCGATATGCACGATTTTCAAAACCCAAAAATTTAATGTACAAACTTGCTGCTTCATGCTCTTTAGTGCGAACGAATCTTAAATAACTAAATAATACTAGATAAACCTGAAATATTTATGCATTTTTTATTGATTTGATTCGAAAATGAAGTTATTTTACTCTTTTTTTATTTTGCAAACGGTGAATGTATGGTACTAAGTGAAGTGACGTATGCTGAAATAGATTTAGCAATTTTGAAGTATTTTTATGTTGTTATTCAAACAAATGTAAGCAACTTATAAAACGGTCCAATAAATTTCTAGTAGGGATTTTTTATTTAATTGATTGATCGATTATTTGTGTTTACGTAAATGATCTTTTCTAGATATATATATATTTTTTTGTTTTTGTTATTTTTAATTTTGGACAGGAGGAGGGTTTGCGTCTTTCATACATTTAAAATGTCTGTATTGTTTGTCATTATATGTCTATATGGAGAAAATGGCAAAGTGGCTTAATTTCAAGGAGATGGGATTCATGTTTTGAACACTTTGTCCTAATATTGTACACCTTTATGATAGTGACACAGTTGATTCTATGCATTTCAAATATACTCAAAATACCCAATCTAGAGGTTCTGTTTGAAAGATCGAGTAATTTGATTGCATTTGGTTTATTCAAAACAGCCATAATTATTGAACTATGTTCTAGATCATTTGCGCAAAGTGGCAATTGAAATTACAGCTTCCACTTTATGTAAACACATTGTTGAATGCATTGGCCTAATTTATTATTGGTAGTGTTTCTAATTTCTATCCTAGCGGTCACAATTATTTAATTTACAGCATGGCTCAACGTGTTATTTGAACATAATTTAATGCAAATTATGAGCATTATTATTATCATTATGATTATTATTATTATTATTATTATTATTATTATTATTATTATTATTATTATTATTATTATTATTATTATTATTATTATTATTATTATTATTATTATTATTATTATTATTATTATTATTACTATTATTATTATTATTATTATTATTTATAAGTGGTTGGATCACGCGATCATTTTTTCTATTATTTTAATATTTGCCTAGCATTTTAAAAGATTGATTTCCATTGATTGATAGGCAAGAAAAATTTTGTTTACGCAACACATTCAGGAAAGTCATTCATTTATTTCATTCATTTTGGTTGGTGACGTGGTCACCTCTTCATTATTTCTCATATTTATACGACATATAAACGATCGACTTCGATGGCTTGATAAACGTAACAAATGTGGAAGAATAACAAAGTTTCTTGGTTGGTAGACGGCATCCGTGTGACTTTTCCAATGTTCGCAAAGATTTACGAAACCGCTTGATTTTTTGTAAGGGTTATCTCCCTTAGCCCAAGGGCTACATATAGTATATGCATACCTTTAAATACCTTTTAAGTATCTTGGGTGTATGCTTACACCTACCCGCCGTAGCGGAATCCCAGTTATACCGCTGTGCACTTGGACCCTACTGTTATTAGTCTAGATGCCTAGGGGCATCTAGTCCAGGATGCATCACGTGGAGGACGAACAGTCAGGTATATCACCATCATTGGAAATTGAGATTTTATGAGCATTACTCAAATCCTCAGGATCATTAGCATCCCAGGAAAGTGACCAAAATTATAGTTTAATTCATGCAATTGCGGCTCTTTTTCTCCACATTAGTAATGTTTTTTGTAGATAAATAGTTACAAAAGGCCTGTATGTGCTTTAAAATAGCGTACTAATTAGCCTGGATGTACGTGTACATTTATTTGCTAATATCAAAACGTTGCTATCCTATAGTGTGTTTAAATCTTAAACCACGTTACTTTGAGTCCAGGATAAAACATATGGAGGTACGGAATTAATAATAACATTTTGATTGGAAATTCAAACTTTGTAATTATTAACTAGATTTGTAGGATTATTTGAATTTATGTATTAAGTATTTAATTTATATTTATTGCCTTATTATCTAACTATAGATATAAAATGAAATAATTTAATTAATTAACTAATCTAGCCAGTACCAAGCCTTGATAAAGGATGAGGGTTTGAGCGCAAGGTTAGCAACCTGGTCTCTGTAAAAGAAAGCTATATTGCAACAGGAACAATAAGAAGACGCTATTTTGGTCAACAACGGCAAAGAAATAATGGCTCGACCCAGATGACAGAGTTGAATAAAACCCGAAAGAAAATTTAATTTTCGATTTGCAAAATCTTTGATTAAACGAAGGAAATTATTTGGTCAAATTCTAGGTTTATCACCCAAAAGAACGATTTTAGAATGAACAATTAACGATAAGAAATGAAGGTTGGCTAAGAACCATTTGGGAAGATTTAATTGAAATGCATGTCTCAATGAGGGATCAAACAAACATTTTGGCAAAATGTTCGAACAGATGGAATCATTTTGTTGCCCCATATGTTTTTTTATTTTGGGACTTTGTTGTTATTTTTGCTGTTACTGTTATCTTATTTTGAACAAAAGGGTTCTGTAACAATAATAATAACGAGACACATAATAATTAAAGAGTTTACTTTTCAATACTCGAACAGTTTTAATTCTTGAGTAAGTTATTTTTTGTATTGCATTTCAATAGCGAACAGATCGTCAAACCACAGTGAACATACTAATCAAAACAAACATTACCAAGTGTTTCGATTAACTCACTTCAATGATTCGCTAACCCCGCATTTTCTGTCAATCCAATCGAATGATACAACATGGAATGAAGAGACAGATCAAACAGCAACGTCTAACACTGTCGACGCATCTTCGACACCAATCAGTTACAATCAAACGAATGCTGTAAGTTTACTGGGGTTTTTTTCTGCTTATTTGTTGCAATGTTTTACAATGACCATTTTGTTTAACAAACGGACAATCAGCAGATTGAAACAAAGGCTTTCACTAGTGGAAAGCATGTCTTTATCCACTTGGTTGCGAGTGTAGCAACATTGCCTCATTCACCCCCCTCTCTCTTTTCCCATTATATCGGCTGCTTTTAATCGATTTTGTTGTGGTTGGACAAATAAATCAAAATTCGTTTGTTTCAATCTGATGACACATAAATTAACCAAGCCTTTTAATGCCGGGGTGGCCTAGCGGGACAGCGCTCGACCTGGACCTCGGTGGGTATAAATTGGAATCCCACCCCACCGACTTACTAAATGCGGGCCCACATTCGGCTACGCTAAAATGTCCACTGCTGAAAGATGCGCGTTTCTCGTCAAGACATTCAACATAGTAAACATAAATAAAAAAGAACATTCTACTCGCCCAAGTATTAGCATTATTGTAAATTCGGTTTCACAGTTGTTGTGTTGTCACTCATTCTTATTGTAGTTGGACAAAGAAATGATTATTACAAATGATTCTATTATTTCCAATTCAACAACATCAAAATCGGCTATATTTAAATACTCCTTGGTCATGTGTCTATCATTCGTTATTACTCCCGCCTTGTGCATCTGCTTGTGCGTCTACGTGAAACGCTACTGGAGCCGCTGGCAATCGATACGCAAGGGTTACACGCTTTCAATTGTTGAAGTCGACGAGATGACTGTGGGAAACAAACAATCTGACTGTGCCGTTGATCAGTCGCCTCCGTTTGGTCCCGTCTATTCGGTGTCGAGACATCCGCGACTTGCGCGTTTCAATGGATCGCGTATTCCCAAACAGCAACTTGAGGATGACTGGCAAATGAATGGATATGAAAATCCGCGATTTGAATTTCAGCCCACCAATAAAATGGGTCGTATTCAGTTGAATCATTGCGACTTTTACACAGACGACTTGGCTATCTGATGCTATTTGGTGCACAATGAAGCGGGTCCAATGTTGCAATTCATTATTTTATGTTAGCACTGATTCAGTAATATGGATTATGCATTCATTCATTCATTCATTTGTTACATTTAAATAGTGTTTTGGACTTTTGTTTTCCTCTTTTTATTCAAGTTTAATTTGGGCTTGTATTGAATAAGAAATAAATGTTTTTGATAAAATCTGAAGTTTGGTTGTGAATTGTAACTAACAGAGTTGATCCGGCATCTTTTTTAGCGAGGAAAATCTAACATTCATTTTGGTTGGTGTTGTGATCATTTCTTCATTACTTTGCATATTTATACGGCATATAAAACGATTGACTTCGATAGCTTTGTAAGCGTAACAAACGTAGAAGAACAGTGAAGTTTCTTGGCTGGTAGACGGCATTCTTGTGAAATTCTTGACAATGCCGCTTGGTTTTGTAAGGGTTACACATGATCTACTTGCACTCTAAGATACATTTAAGTATCCTGGGTGTATACTTGTACCAACCCGTCGTAACGGAAGCCTAATTATACCGCTGTGCACTTGGACCTTGTTGTTATGAGTCTACATACTTGTTGGCACCTAGTACAGAATGCACCACGTGGAGGACGAATAGTTAGGAAATTGAGACTTTATAAGCATTACTTCTATCCACAGGATTATTAGCATATTGTTAAAATATAGATATAAAGTTTAGCCAATTATAACTGTATGTTTCCAAAAAGAAAGGAAGAACGTTGAAGCGCAGTGCTGGCAAGATTGCTTTTGTGTGAAATGTGCTGTGATTTAGAAAATAACGAAGAAAATGACATATAAAAATTGGTGTAAAAGAAATTGGTAGAAACTGTACAATTGGGTAACGTTTACAAAATAATGTGTCATTTAATTTTGTTTTTAATATATAATTAACATTTGTATATTAACACATGTGTGTTCCTTATGATTTCATTCTAATCATGACTCATCAATGTTGCAAATCTGTATATATGTAATGGAGGCGTGTAATTGATTAAGAATACAATTTTTAAAAGGTAAAAATATGAATTGAATACAGTTTAGGAGTAAGTTGAAAGAGAGTGGGTCAGTTTTAGTTGCATTTTAACAAAATGCATTATTTTGAGCTTAAATGGCTGCATTCATAAGTTATTTATTTGTGCATTGTCCATGTGAATAAAAAGGAAAACATTTTACATCTTTTTTCCATTAAGTCAACATGTTTAGTCTTTTTTTGCCGGCGTGGTCTAGCGGTACAGCGCTCGACTTGGACCTGAGTGGGCACCGGGGTTCGAATCCCACTATCGGTACTAAAAGCGGGCTCACGATCGGCTTCAGTAAAAAATGTCCACTGTTGAAAGATGCGTTTAATGTCAAATAATCAAAGTAGTAAAAATAAATTTACAACTTAATGCTTTTACGAGCAAATAGTATATATGGAACAGAATAATGGCTATTTAAAAGAAAACATTTTGCAGAAATAGTTTCTTAAAAACTAAAGCTAATTTTTACTGGGTACATTATTTATTAATTTGCTTAGATATTTATATAAGTTACAATTTTGTTCATAGCATTGCACTAATTTTTAAGGCCTGTAATCTACCTGTGATTAATTTTGAAAAATACATTTCATCATTAAACTTTATCTACTTATATGTGGTAAAAAAATTAATTCTAAAGACGAAATATATAAGTGAACATCTTTATTGTTAAATTGAGTGTGTTTTATTACATCAACCAATAAAAATAATCAATCAATAAAAATTTTATTGCAAAATCTATTGCAAATAAAAGTTATGTTACCAAGTTATACGCTGTTACCTGAAAGGTACATCTAATTAGATAGGGAATTTATTATTTAAACGTGTGACTACTTATAAGTAGTATCAAACCTGATTAAGAATTTATAAAAATGTTTCAATATTCAATCTGGTTATTTATTTGTATTACAGAAGCATTTCAATTCCTTAAAGATCTAGAAAAATATATGCACATTGGTATTAAAATTTAAAAAATATTTAATAATAATTTCAATTTAAAATTGTACAAACATTAAATAAATGCCGGGGTGGTCTAGCGGTACAGCGTTCGAATTCGGACTTCGGTGGACATGGGGGTTCGAATCCCATCACCGGTACTAAAATGCAGGCCCACTTTTGGCTAGGCTAAAATTTCTACTGCTGAAAGATGTTTCTTGTAAAAGATTCAAAGTAATAAACATAAACTAAAAAAATAATAAATGATTAAGCAAAATATAAATAACATTATAAGATATTGACATCCATAAGGGTCGTTTATATTTGATATCTCAACTGTAATTAGATGCTTGACTCGTATGTAACATATGTTTTTCTGGATGTACCACACGGTACTATATCATTGGTTTTTTGTTATGAATAGATAGAAATTAAGACAGATAATTCGTTGTTTTTGTTTCATTATACTTATTTAGTATACTGACCAATCAAAAGTCAAATTAAATTGGGCACTTTTTTAATCAGCCATTTCATCATTTTTAAGCAAATATACATATTATTCCATAAATCGTTTCATAATGACTGAATCAATGAATAATAATTTACACATTTTCTGGAGTATAGTACTCACATTGATTCATTGCATTTAGATACACCCACTATCATTTTTCTTATAACGTTTGTCATATAATCTTATTATATTGTGTTAAATAATTATATGTTAATGTATTCAATGCATTACTCGTGCGGTATCTAAACTCAGTGGAATAGTGATAATATTATTTATAATTAAAATTAAAAGCAATAAGAACAATAGTTGTTTTTATATTTTAGCCGGTGTAATGTTTAAATTGAAATTATTAGGTAAACAAAATTAATTCAGATTTTTAAATTATGATATTAGATGGATGCTAATGATCCTGAAGATTTGAGCAATGATTATAAAATCTCACATTTTAATGATGGTGATATTCCTCACTGTTCCTCCTTTATGTGGTACATCCTAAACTAGGTGCCAACAGCAGCGACCGAGTGCACAGCGGTATAGCTGGGTTTTCACTGAATTCCCGTTTAATAAATGGGTGCTAGCATACACTTAGGATACTTAAAAAGTATCTAAAGGTACTTTTTTACCATATGTAGCCAATTAGTCTTGTGAATATGTCAACTGACTTCAATCCCGAAAGGGATTGCCTCATTAACTCCTATGAACTCTGGCGTCGTCGCAAGGAAGCGGTCTTCTAACCAATAAACTTCATGTATTCGTCCAAGTTCAATTTGCATCCAACGACCATTTCGTATCGGAATTTGAGAAGTTATTCAAACTTGGAATTAATAAAGAAGTGACTTTACCACCAACTTATTTTATGTTATATTATGTTATTCTACATAATTTGAGGCATTTTGATGAAACTGAGAATGGAATAATTGTCTAACAATGCAAACAACTTTTTTATTTTTAGAATTGTTGCATTAGAATTGTTTGTCAGATTCACTTGGATAATAAATTTGCTAGGTCTTTGAGTCAACCAGGAACACTGTACAGCTGTTTCATTCTTATTTGAAATCATCAGCAACGCATACCTTTCAAGTTTTACACACACACACACACACATGAACTTGAACCCACGCCCTAACTGGTGTCAGGCCAGCTCCTTAAGCCACTGAGCTACGGGTAGATGACCTGTAAATTTATTATTTATAGTGAATCTGATCAATTCTATTGCCCAGTGTCCTCAAATGCTGCTACGTTACTACCGGTTTAGTAAGTGAGAGAACCCTTTCACTAGGACTTTACCATATAGGTCCTTGCATACTGCCAGGTTTAGTAGCCTATATAGTACGGTTCGGTTGTATTTATCAATGGGTTTTTAAAGGATTATTTATTTTTAGAATTGTCAGGTATGTGTTGCTAATGATTCCAAATGTAAGGATGAAACAGATGTACAATGCTCCTGGTTGACTTAAAAACCTAGTAAATTTATTATTCAAGTGAATCTGACAATTCTAATATAATAATTCTACAACAAAACAAGTTGTTTTTTATAAAACTACCGTTTAAAGGAGATGACGTCATGAACCTCCTAAAAATTAGGCTCAAAAGTGCGATTAATAGGACATATTCATTGACCCAACTGAGAATGCTATGTACCACAACAGGTCTGCCCTTTCCCAACGTAAACACAGCTAAAGCAATGTTTTCCACCTCTCACTGTATCTATCAGTTTACTTGCAGTTGCGGTGACAAATATATTGGTCGGACAACTCGTTCCAAGTGGATCGATAAAGAGTCCAATTCAAATGAACGTTGGTGCACTTCGTCAATATTACGTCACTTGGTTCAAACAAAACATCGAGTGAACTTTAATGATTGCTTTAAAGTGTTGATAACTACTCAAACTGTTAATATGTTAAAAACACTTGAATCTGTGTTAAAACCCATCTTGTGTGCACAAAAACAATTTGTAACTTCATAAATTTAAGTGGACTTAACATCATGCATATGTGTATATATATATATATATATATATATATATATATATATACTGATTCTTTATATGTTTGTGATATATATATATATATAATAATTGCTTTAAAGTGTTGATAACTACTCAAACTGTTAATATGTTAAAAACACTTGAATCTGTTTACATCCACACATTAAAACCCATTTTGTATGCACAAAAACAATTTGTAACTTCATTAAATTTAGCATGGACTTAACATATGCATGTTGCATATGTGTAGTTATAAATGTTAAGTTAATTACATCATATAATATATATATATATATATATATATATATATATATATATATATACTGATTCTTTATATGTTTGTAACTAAAGTGAATATACGAAATGAATTCATCTCACAGTCTACGTCTTCTATTATTTTTGTTTGGAATTATAAAGGGAACCCGATGCTTTAAAAAATAATTCTACAAACAAATAATTCCTTAAAAACCCATTGATAAACTTTTTTATTGTTTAAATCGTTGTAGGTATAGATCCGGTTTGGTTGCTCTACAATACTCGTTAGCATAATAACTTTTTGAACGACACGACTGACCAATCAAATTTTACAAAATGAATATGACCTCCAGCAACATCTAAACGAAACGTAACCTTGAAATATTGAGTCAAACATTCATGCACAAAAACAAATCGTCACTATATTGAACTTAGCTTGGTCGAAATGTTTGTGTTCATATATGTTTGTTTGTGTATGTTGGTAAGCTGTACTAACTTAAACGTCATCTGTACCCCTTTTTGTATATCTATACTAAAATGTTATATGTTTGTGACTGACAAAAATATACAAAATGAATTCATCTCACAGTTTACGTCTTCTCATATTTTTATTTGGAATTATAAAGGCAACCCAATCCTTTAAATACTAAAATTATCTAAATCACATTTTATAATTACAAAATATAAAGAGCTATTTTAAAAATGTTTTTTAACTGTTTGTTTACTTTGAAAACAAATATTTTGTATTAATTACAAAATTAAACAATTAATATATCATATAGTTTTTAATTTTTATTGTTTATTTAATAAAAGCTATTTTTTTAAATAAATATTAATTTAAATCTTACACCACTTTAAACTTGATTGAGGAAATTTTCAAAAGTTGCCTCTAATTATTTCAATTGTGGAAAATGTAAAATAAGATTTTAGTAAACTGACAGGCAAATTTTATACATAATAAAAAGTTACATGTTGCATAAAACAAGTTAGAAAATACTTAATTAGGTTAACAATTAAATTGACTACTTATTAAAACGCTCTATCAATATTTTTAATCTAACATTTCTCATTGTGTACATGCATGTACATGCATATTTACGATACACTGTAGATTTTTTAAATTAATATAATTTTTTTTCATTTCCTTCTATTTTAATGGCAAATGCGATACACTAAGTATATAAAAAATGAATTAAAAAACACTATCCTACATATTATTTTAAAATTGAAACTGGAATTGGGTGAAGATCGGGGTTCGAATCCCACTACCGGCACGTTCGGTTTAGCTACAATGTCCGCTGCTGAAAGATTCATTTCTCATAATACATTCAAGGTAGTAAAAATAAATAAATAATATATAACAATATATATATATAGTGTAATTGATTTTTCAAAATGTTATAAAGCAGAATTGTGGATAAGGACACTTGTACTAAAATATTCAAAAATAAGTTAACTGTACTATTATTAATAGATCGAAATAATAACAATAAAAATATATTTAACTGGTATTGCTTTAAAATATAATTTTAAATTTTTTTATAACACCAAACGTTTGTTTAGAGAATAGTTAGCACAATTGTTTGTAATTGCCGACTCCATTTGCATTTACCATTACAAAAATATGTTTAACAATAGTGTCAAAACTTTATTTTTTAACAATATAATTAGAGGATAATTGCTCCACTTGTATTTATAAAGATATGCATATTGTATTGAAACAAAAACCAATTTACACAAAAATAATAAAAGTGACAAAAATAGGCACTTGATTTCAAATCACAAATGCAGTTGCGCGTATTTCGACACACACACAAAAAGGCAATTTTGTTCGAACAACAAGATGGAAGCGCGTACATGTGAATGTCAAAAAATGGACTTGGTAATCACGTTGAGCAAAACGACAATCAACCTAAGTGAATTTATTTATATACATGTGCATGCATATATCTATGTGTAGCTGTTGTACTTTGGATTAACCAATCAGTGACGGCTGCAATATATTATAAACAAAAATAAAATGCTTCCAATTGTTCAGGGAAATCACAATAACATATAATTATGTGAATAAAGTTTGATGTATATATATATATATATAATTGAAAAAGGGCAATAATATAAATGAATTTGATGACGCAAGAAATGACGAATAAGAAGGTACGAAAGTGGATAAACGTTCATCATGCTCAACATTATTATTATTATTATTATTATTATTATTGTTATTAGAAATTAATCAAAATATTATTTGTTTATCGACTATAAGCTTTTGAAAATCTAATTATCCAAAAATACATGCCATACACGTGTGTTTTCGAAAAAGAAGACACAACTAAAATTAATCCATTTCAAATGACAATACAATCGGGTCCTCATTAAAATGATGCTGCTAAATAGACAATAAAATATTTGGTCCAAATTACTTGGGCATTGCTTTTGATTGTCAAATTTATCGGACATTCGTTATTTTCTCTAAAATTAATCATTAAAACAATTTAGTTCGAATTTTGTCCCAATTCAATCGTAAACCGCAAAAGATGGGCAGTGCACATTTCAAAGGGAATATATGTAGCATAGCAACAACAGTGTATATTGTTTCGACATATTTTTAACATTTTTATCAATAATCACTTTTCTACTTCAAAAATATCGAATGATACGAAAACTGGGATTACAATAATTGGAAAAAAAATTATTATCCATTTTAGCATCATGTCAGTTTTGTGGAATCAATCAAAGTGTTTAGTTTTAAGTGGATATTAACATTAGCTGCGCGTTTACAATGTGTAAAATTTGGATGATTTAGGGTTTTGAAATTTGATATTGTTGAAGCTGATAAAAAGGTAACCCAATTGATCAGAACGGAAATGCTAGAAAGATTCTAAAAAATAAATTATATATATATATAATTCTGAGGATCTGAGCAATGCTTACAAAGTATCAATTTCCAATGATGGTAATATTCCTGACTGTTCATCCTCCCAGTAGTGCATCCTGGATTAGCACAGCGGCATAACTGGGCTTTAGCTACAGAGAGTGGGTGCAAGCATACATCCACAATAATTAAAAGGTATCTGAAGGTATGCATATACCACATGCAGCCGTTGGGTTATGAGAGATAACCCTGACAAAATATCAGGCGGCGTTGTCAATCTTGGCAAACATTAGCGCCGTTACAAAGGTGCCGTTTTCTAGCTAAGAAACTTTTTTATTTTTCTACGTATGTTACGCTTATCAAGCCAGCAAAGTTGATTGTTTATATGCCATATAGATATGTAAAATAATAAAGAGGTGACCGCGTTACCAACCAAAATGAATGAATGGGATTAGATACAATCAAGGTAATTTTTATAGCAACTTACGTGTTGTTGATTTGTTTTTGTAAGTTGGACAGTTTAACCACTCAGAAATATTTATAGCATGATTTATCTGAAAAGATGTAGTTTGAATATTTTATAATAAATAAAATATTAAATTTTCTATTTTAATCTGTTGAAAAATACAACTTATTAATATAAAATAATATTGTTTTTAGGCTTTCAAAAATATATTGAAACATTATTATTATTATTATTATTATTATTATTATTATTATTATTATTATTATTATTATTATTATTATTATTATTATTATTATTATTATTATTATTATTATTATTATTATTATTATTATTATTATTATTATTATTATTATTATTATTATTATTATTATTATTATTATTATTATTATTATTATTATTATTATTATTATTATTATTATTATTATTATTATTATTATTATTATTATTATTATTATTATTATTATTATTATTATTATTATTATTATTATTATTATTATTATTATTATTATTATTATTATTATTATTATTATTATTATTATTATTATTATTATTATTATTATTATTATTATTATTATTATTATTATTATTATTATTATTATTATTATTATTATTATTATTATTATTATTATTATTATTATTATTATTATTATTATTATTATTATTATTATTATTATTATTATTATTATTATTATTATTATTATTATTATTATTATTATTATTATTATTATTATTATTATTATTATTATTATTATTATTATTATTATTATTATTATTATTATTATTATTATTATTATTATTATTATTATTATTATTATTATTATTATTATTATTATTATTATTATTATTATTATTATTATTATTATTATTATTATTATTATTATTATTATTATTATTATTATTATTATTATTATTATTATTATTATTATTATTATTATTATTATTATTATTATTATTATTATTATTATTATTATTATTATTATTATTATTATTATTATTATTATTATTATTATTATTATTATTATTATTATTATTATTATTATTATTATTATTATTATTATTATTATTATTATTATTATTATTATTATTATTATTATTATTATTATTATTATTATTATTATTATTATTATTATTATTATTATTATTATTATTATTATTATTATTATTATTATTATTATTATTATTATTATTATTATTATTATTATTATTATTATTATTATTATTATTATTATTATTATTATTATTATTATTATTATTATTATTATTATTATTATTATTATTATTATTATTATTATTATTATTATTATTATTATTATTATTATTATTATTATTATTATTATTATTATTATTATTATTATTATTATTATTATTATTATTATTATTATTATTATTATTATTATTATTATTATTATTATTATTATTATTATTATTATTATTATTATTATTATTATTATTATTATTATTATTATTATTATTATTGTTGTTGTTGTTGTTGTTGTTGTTGTTGTTGTTGTTGTTGATTATTGATTATTTATTTAATTTAGAACCAGTTGACTGTGAACAACATTGTTCCATATAATTAAACATTAATTTTGGCTTCGAGTATCGTGCAGTTCAAATTTGGCTAAACTCCGTTATCGGAGCGATGTGCTACTTGCACTTATTTGCCGTAAATCAATAAAGTCGTATGGTTGCTTGGTGTGTTGTTTCTTTGACAATATCATTTTGCATAGGCTAGGCTGCTAATCTTGTGCTGAAATCCTCCTCTTTTATCAACCAGACTTGGGACCGGCTGCAATGGAGCTATTGAAACATAACATCCACTTCTATATTTAGTTAAATTAATTTCATATTTTTGTACAAAAAGGCATTTGTTTTGTGTGTATTATATAATAATTTTTTACTACACAATTACAATATGGTAAAAGTTTTACAAGTTTGTTCATTTTTGGAATACGATGTGCAGAGTAGCTACAATCGGCTACGATTGTCTAGTTTTATTTCAGTAGACAAAGAATTGCACGACATTACTGGCACTAAATAACTACGCTAGATATTCGTTTTCTAAAAAATTGTCCGCTAAAATATACAGGCAATAAGCACAATAAAACGTGTATATGCAGTTAAATAAAGATAAACATTTCAAAAAACAACTACAAAATATCAACTTATGCAATGCATCTAAATAGTATGTATTTAGCTGGATAAGCACAACTATTTTTGTATCAGTTTGTACATCTTGAGATCGATTCTGATACTAGATTGGATGTATATCCATCAAAATTATACTATCTATCCTACTGTTTACAACAAATTATTAAATTTTTTTCTAACCAGAGGTATACGCTGTTTATCATATGATTAGCCTAGTTCATTTTCTTATCATTATTTGCACTTTGTTTTGTTGTTATATTTCTTATGATGAATTGTGAAAAGATGTTTAGATGATAAAACCCATCTCGAGAAGAATATTTAAAAGAAAATCCTATTGGCTAACCTTAATAACTAAGTGTGAGACACGCTGGTACATGTATGGTAAGGTATTAATGTAATAAATAAATAGTTGAAATGTAAACAATACATTTGGGTAAAACACTAAATACGACACAACCTTCAAACATTTTTCTACTACAATTAAGACAACGTTGTATCTAACTTAAACTTTATTTTGAAATGGTATTTTTCAAAATGTTATTAGTCTAGCGGTAGGGCGCTCGAATTTGGACCTTGGTGAGCACGGGTTCGAATCCCACCACCGGCTCACTAAAATGCAGGCCCACGTTCGGCTTTGCTAAAATGTCCACTGTTGAACGATGTTTCTTGTAAAACATTCAAACTAGTAAACATTAAAAAAATAATAAATGGGCTAAATAAAAGTAGACATTTTTCCTGCAATTTTTACTTGAAAATATCAACAATAACAACAACAACAAATCACAACACCCACTAATTTGTACTGCTTACTTGATTTGGGTCATTTACATTTAACGTGCAAGTGGATATGTCAAATTTCATTAAATCGTCAGCACCTGAATAATTTCTACAATGATTGGAAATCGTTGTTTGATTGCTTTCGGAATAATTGAAATTTTTCTTATCATGTTCGAGTAAATCAAGTTGGTGATGATTTTCGGACATTGTCAAATAATTGTCACACAATGGACTGTCATAATAATCATCTACTTTCGAATTGTGACTCGATAGAGCAACATCGTGCAATAATAGGTTGGCATTTGCCATTGAACTGTTGACAAGTAAATTGGCTGGTGGTGGATCGAATGAATTGGACATTTTGTCGGGACAAAATGTCGTAATTAGGGGCGCTGACAAAGACGGCGTCGTCGTCTTGTCCAACTCGTGCAAGTCCATTTTGGGTTTGGCTTCGAACAGGAACAATTTGTTTGCCCGATGGAATTGTCCATCATTATCATCATTCATTTTCAAACTGTCGTGTGTTGATCCCATGTCCGTATTTTGCCAATTGGGAGTGAATGTTAACAAATTGTCGATGGAATTGAAACAATTTTCATTTGTGGTGTTGTTGTTGTTGTTGTTGTTGATTAGATTCAGTCCCACATCCTTGACCATTTCGGTGTTGTCGATTGAATAGATGTCTATTGGCCCATCGGATTGATTAAGGTGGCTGTCAAAATAGCCATTGTCGTTTTGGATATGATCGCCAAAGTCTGTATTGGTGCTGTTTTCGTACGTCATATGGGCATTAAAAGACAGACAATTGGAAACGTCGGCGTTCAAATGTTCGTAGGCAAAATGCTGACCGACGTAGCTGGTCGACACGGGAGGAGGAAAATGGATTGGATTGTGATTTGATGCAAGATGGGCGATTTTATGATTGCCAACAAGTGAATGAACATTTTGTTCAATTATTCCATATTCATCTGTCGACGAGAAAAAGACATTTTTAATACATAAATAGTCACTGGTTTATTTGTGTGTGTGTGTGTGTGTGTGTGTGTGTGTGTGTTTCATATACATTGGTAACTTACCGCAGTTTGTGTGATTTGCATACATTTCGGCAGTTTTATTCAAGTGGCAACTTTTGACGGTTACATTCGGACAGTACTGACTGTTATCGCTATTGATACCAATGTGATAGGAATCAGTCGATGGAAATATATTCGAAGCTGGATGTTCGTATTTATAGCAAGTGTTGTAGTTTGTATTGAAGTCGGTTTCATTCAATTTGGCACTGCTTGTCATAGTAGAATCCATGTAGTAACACTTGTCTAAGCAATTTTTGTCAATCAATTTTTGATTAGTGTGTTGCACATCCAAAGACTGACTATTGTTGTCCGAATTGGCAACAAAAAAATTAAAGCATTCCTGACCATCGTACGGACCAATTATATCTGTGTTTGGCTTTGCAAGCAAGCTTTGCTGACATTCGGCCTGTCTGAAATTGTCAAAATTGGTGTAGGAAAATGTTGTCGGATGTTTTATTGATTCGAGCGGCTTAGTCAACAAATCGTCAAATTTGGCATTAGATTTCGAATTTATCGTTTTGGTGTGCAGCACTTTATCGCCATTTATTTTGACTTTGGGACCACTTGTTGGGGCATTTGAATGTACAATTGACTTTGCTTTGGACGTGTTCGATTGACCCAGTCTGGAACCGCCAATATCGGCCGATTGAAAGTGCTGCTCGTGCACGAGAGCTGCACTGGGCGACTTGTCCAACCAGCGCGGTTTGCTTCCGTCTTCTGTCCCAAGTGGCAGAATTAAACACGGGATAAACGGATTGATGTCAACAATTGAATAAGGGCAAACAAAATACACCACGTTTATCTTATGATTTTATAGATTTTAAATTTACCAAAAAAATGAAATATTGTATTGCTTATTGAAATTAACTAACTTATGACATTTATTTATTTAAATTTATAATTTCTACATTGCATGTTGTGTTAAAAAATTTAAAAAATACATAAATATAAAGTATATATATTTTATTATTAATTTATAAACATAAACATTAAGCAATGTTACACTGCTTTCAAATGGTGCTAATAATTCTGAGGATTTGAGTAATACTTATAAAGTCTCAATTTCCAATAATTGTAATATTTCTGATTGTTCCTCTAGATTAATAACAACAACGGAGTGACTAAGCTTTCGATTTGGCGGATGAATGCGAGCAAACACCCAGAATATTTAAAAGGTATCTTAAGGTATGCATATGCCATATGTAGCCGTTGGGATAAGGGAGATAACCTTGACATAACCTTGACATAACCTTGACATAAAATACGCGTCGTCGTCAATCTTTGCAAATAATGACGATGTCGCAAGGATGCCGTCTACCAGTCAATAAACTTTGTCATTTTTCTACGTTTGTTACGCTTATCGAGCCATCAACGTGTATTGTTTTATATGCCGTATAAATATGGATAAATAAAATCAAATAATTATTAAACAACAAACATTTGCTATAATTCAGATTTCAACTATAAAAAAAGGTTATATGTACTATTACTGAAAAGTAAAATTTATTGTGAAATTATTGCATTTCCATAGCGTTTTTCTCAATCACAACTTACTTTTGCGAACTTGAATTAAATCGGGACGCATGCCAACCTCAAAGCATCGTTTGAGTCGACAAGCAGGACATTCTCTTCGTGTTGTCGGCGTAATATCGTGTTCTCGCGACTTTGCCGTACACGTAAGTTCCTTAATAGTAGCAATGGCATAAATAAAAACACATTGTTTGCATAAAAGTAGAAACAATAATTTCACAAATATACTTAGAATAAAATGTCAGTATTTTTACCCAAATGCACACGACTACTGACAATTTGTTGCATTTAACAATGAAACTTGTTTTGATATGTAAAAAAAACATTGTGTAGAGGTGAAGTGCTAGGTTCGAAGTTGGATAAGCATGAATTTGTGTCCCATTAGTTCTATCGTTTGGATTTTCTAAATGTTAATTTGCTAAAAAGTCTTTTTTTTTAATATTTGAAACAGTAATGCTTTAATGAAAATAGCAAACTAAAAATTACACATGCCATATATAGAAACGTCTATTTTAACAAATGTTTAAATATTTTAAGTACAATTTCAATGTCAGACCTTTTTTCTAATTATTGTTCTATACGCATTTAATTAAAATTTATGCATTTTAATTTGTTTAAAAATTTTTAACAACAATTTTAATTAAAATTATTACATTGAATATTTTTTCGCCTAGATGATATTAGAAATAAACCAATCTATCCAGTCCCAAGTCTGGATAAATGAGGATGGTTTGAGCGCGCAAGGTTAGCAACCTGACTTTTGTAAAATAATCTATATTGCTGTAGACAAAATAAGAGGACGTTATTCGGGCAGCCAACGGCAAAGTAGTAATAGCACAACCCAGATAACTGAATTAGTAAAAAGCCAAAATGAAGTTCAATCTTTGATTAGACTAAGATAATTTCTTGGTTAAATTCTACGTTTTTTTTCCAAGAAACCAGCAAGAACGGTTTTGGAATTGATTATTAGTAATGGCAAAACAAATTGTGGTAGACTTGGTTAAGAACCATTTGGGAAAATTTAATTGAATTAAATGTCTCATCGGATCAAACTAAAATTTTTGGCAATATGTTTGAACATTGAATTATTTTGTTACCTCATGTTCTTTTTTAAATTATATGACTTTGGTATTGTTTTTCTAAAAGTATTATCTTGTTGACTTATTCTTGTTTTAAAGCAAAAAAGTTTGTAATACTACTACTACTACTACTACTACTACTACTGCTACACTAATAATAATAATAATAATAATAATAATAATAATAATAATAATTATTATTATTATTATTATTATTTAGTCACTAAATAAATTTAGTTAATATTAAAATGCTACATAAATTAATACTAATTATTTTTGTACATTTATGTAACTTTACAAATTATTTATATAACAATAAAAAAGTTTAAGAAAAATTATTTTAAATGAAAAATACAACGGTTGGTTAAATAAATATTTCAATAGCACTAACTTAAATTAAGGATTAAGTATTTAATTTTTTTGGTAAAATAGTAATTGTTTAATATATTATCTTTAGCGTTATGATTTAAACATAAAGCATAAAACATGCTAATTAAACTGGAAACATTTCTTTAAAATTGTTAAAATATTTTAGGTCATATATACTACTTATAAGTAATTATACGTAAAATTATCATATTTTCTTAATCTTGAAGGTTATTTTTTAAAAGTTAGTTTATACAATCATTACAAAATTCAAGTTGTTTTTGTTTAAATATTTTATAACTATTTTAATTATTTTAAAATTAATAAAACATTATTACGTTCGTATTTTTGTATTTAATAATATATTTAATTATAAATTACACATACTACATTTTTACAAAAGCAATTTCTGCAAATTCATTATTTTATTTAAACCAATAAACAATTGGTTTTATTATTATATATAATAATATTATTATACAAATATTTTTTATACATTTTACTTCACACTACTCATTTGCTTTTTAATTATAAATTACATAAAATTTACACACAATAAAATGCTAGAATTTGTATTATTTTTTATTAAGTATTAATAGTTGTTATAACATTTACAAACTATTGTTAAACAAATACATGGGAGATGGTAATTAAAAGTAGAATAACTGTATTTTATTTAGATGAACTGATCTGGCTTTATTATCGAGGTCAGTTAAAGAGAATAGATTATGTGGTTAAAAATTAGTTTACAAAATATATTGATTTTCAACAGTAACAATTTATGCCAGGTTTTAAATAATAAAAAAAATGCACAAAACATTAATTTTTAACACTCTACACAATATAAAATTATAGTTTAATGATACATGTATATATACGTTGTTAGTTTAATTTAACGAAAATATGATTAGCAGAAAAAAACGCTTTTAACTTATTTTTAAAACAAATATAATTATTTTCAAAATTGTTACTAATAATGTAGCATAGTGGTAAACATAATTAATTAGTTAAAATAAATATTTAAACTACATCTTACATGTAACTAACTAATTTAAAGGGATGCTACTAATCCTAATAATTTGATAAATACTTATAATAGTGATATTCCTAACGGTTCGTCCTCCACATGATACATCTTGGTCTTTGTGCCCATATGCATCTAGACCAATAATAACAGGTACCGAGTGCCTGGCGGTATAACTGGACCTTTGCTTTGGCGGATGGGCACAAGCATACGTCCAAGATGTTTAAAAAGCATCCCAATTTTATTGTACAATATGCATATACAATGCAATTATAAATTCAGTAATAAATATTATTAATAATAAAAACTACATTAATTGTGAACCGGTTCAAAATCAGTTTTACAAATTTTAAAAACAACATATTTTATGCTTTTACTTTTAACACTATATATATATATATATATATATATATATATATATATATTAAAATGTCAAAAAACTAGTTTTAAATTGCAGAATAACTTTGTTTAATCAACGAAAAATGACTTCCATGTTTTTAACACTTGAAATAGTGCAAATATTCAAACACCGTTTTAGCAATACACTCCAAGTTGTTATACTTACTATATAGAAAAGTATTGATTTTTTTACTTATTTTTAGTAAGGAAATACTTATTATTTTAATTAATTTGGCACATATTATTTAAAGTACCATAATATCACATTTGAACATATAATTCAAAAACTTTATTTATTTCAAAAACATATTTTAAACTATACTTTATTAATTTCTTACACATAATTTATTAAAATTTTTTTTTTAATACTATCAAGTAATTATAACTTTATTGTTTTATATTAATATTATAAATACTATACAATTGGACATATTAAAGGCTTAATCTGCAAGTTGTTTTTTAACTGTTTTCGAGTTGAAAAGTTAGAATAGTGTTATTATCAAGTATTAATGATGTTAGATCAAAAGCTAACAAAAATTATTATAAAATATATTATGTTATTTGCAAAATTAGCTATATAAACTACAAAATACAATTATATCAATATTTATGTATATTCATTGCTATAAAATTAATATTATTTTAAATATCAACTATTGGACGGCACCATATCTACCAGAGTTTATTCAGAAAGTAAATAATTCAAACACCAAAATTGTAACATAATAATATTGTAAAAGCCTTTTTAAAAGTTAGAATACTTAATTAAAACATTGGTACAGCCCTTTTAAAATATTTACAAATAAATTAAATAATCGAAACGTTGTTTGTAACAAGGTTGACATGAAATGCGGATTTCAATCGATGATCCGCATTTGGCAAAAACGTTTTCTGCCAAGCATTCAAGCAATACAAGCGAAGAAAATAATGACGCTTGTGAAATTTGTAAAAACTTTTAGATTTTAATACATTGTGATCTGTACATATATATATATATATATATATATATATATATATATATACTAAAAATAATTTAGAAATTAAAGCTTTTTTTTCACTAAATGGTGTAAAGTGTAAATTCAATTATAAAATGTTTTCAAGGTTAAACTAGCAACCTTTCAACTAACTGTAACTACAAATGTGCTGGGCTAGTTCAGTGATACACCGCTGGACTCAAATTTGGATAAGCATGAGTTCAAGTGCCATTGCCGGCACTACATGTTGAACCTCCTCTGGCTTCTCTAAATGTGCACTTGCCAAAAGGCATGTTCCTCATAAAACCTTCCAAGCATTGTCAACCAAATGAATAAAAAGTTACTTTTGCTAAAATATTGAAGCTACAATTATTAACATAAAAAATATACCTTGTATATATATATTAACACCTTAACTGATTTTATAGAAAACAAAAAAACTATTCCGTCTAAAATTATTTGACTTTTGTCAATATAAACATGCGTATTACTCATTTTAATAGAGTTGCCACATGTTGAAAACACATAATAATAGCACAGATAGTCAACAAGAACACACAAATACAAGTTACGATCAAAACGAAATATATACATTTTAAAAAGAGAACATCATATCACAATTGTCAACACATTGACGTGCAAATTATCAAACTAGTTGTTGAAGAATATGAACATGGAAAATGTCTGACCTCGTTATGGACACGAATATGTTGGTGGAATAGTGCTGATGTGCACATTAACACAAACAAATGTACAATATTGTAAAGCCACACGAAAAAATATGTAACACACACACACAAACACAAAAAAGATATTTACACAAAAACACCACAGTCAAAAGGTACAATAATGGCAAAGATTGACGCTTCAAAACACATTGAAACGTGCGCATGTTGGCTATGACAGATGCCACAAACTTGAACTTACCAAAAAGCATTTGGATTTTACATGATTAAAGCGTATGGATTCATATATAACTGAATGATCAGTTGGATTAATTAGACTCGCTTCCATCAAACTGGGCAAAACCTCCAAAAACAATATGGATAAAATAAAAAATTATTTCTTTTTCCAATATTTATGTTTTATGGCTGTTGAACAAATGTTTGGAATAGGTAAAAGTAATTTTTGTGCGCCTTGTTTAAAGTCTAACATTTAACTTTAAGTTTGAATTTATTTATTGAGTAAAATATTAGTTTTTTAAACAGCATTACCTATCTGGGTTAGGTTGAAGTTACGCAAAATAATATATATATATATATATTGTCACACAATAATACGTATATTTTATAACCAAGTTTCGTTTCATTAAATTGTGTAACATATTTAAATTAATCATAGTTAAAAATAAGTGTATTATTTAATTTATTAATATTTTATAATTATGACAACATTTATATTAACACCAACAGTTATAGTTATCAATTTGTTTATGCTTTAAATCAGCATTTATGTGTTCTACTTGGTTACTTATTTAAACATTCTAACTTACTATATTATATAATTGTACAAAACCCTTTTGCTTTAAAAATAAGCATGAGGGCAATAAGACAACAATTACAGCAAAACAACAACAACAACAACAAAGTCTCGTTGGTATTAAAGATTTTGCAAATCGAAGATTGAGCTTTCTTTCGGCGTTCACTCAACCCTGTCATTTGTGTAACTCTGTCATCCAGATACGTGCTATTATTTTGTTGTTTGCCGGAATGGCATTCTTTTATTGTTTCCGTAGCAGTATAATTTTTTTACACTAAGCCAGGTTGCTAACCTTGTACTCAAACCCTCCTCCTTTAACCAGGCTTGGGACTTACTAATTATATTGAATTTAATTTGTGTTAATAAGGTTCAGTAAACCCTTGTTCTAGTATACTTCCCTTTTGACTATTAAAAATTATTTTACTTGACATTTTTTTACTGTTTGTGTATTTGTTCAAATTGTAATAAACCAACTTAAAATAAAATACATCAATGGAATACAAAGTACCGAAAAAACGGAATTCACTAAAGCACTAAATTTAATACTTGGACAAGCATGAGTTTGAGTTCTATCGTCCGGGCACTTTATGCAAGTTCTCGTTTTGTTTCTCTAAATGTCCAAGTGCTAAACATTATTTTCTTGCAAAACAGTTAACAAATAAAAAACAAAATAATAATAATAATAATAATAGTATGCTGGAGTGGCCCAGCAGTACAATACTTGACTTGGACCTCGGTGGGCATGGGTTCAAATCCCACCACCGGCCCACTAAATGCGGGCCCACGTTCGGCTTGGTACAATGTCCGCCGCCAAAAGACGGGTTTCCGTAAAACAAAATAAAATAAATAAATCATAGCAAAATAATCAATGAATAATAATAACAATTTTGTTTTTACAAAAATGGATATCTATCAAAAATATTGTATTGTTCCAAATAAAAATAATAGAAGACCGTAAACTGTGAAATAAATTTATTTCGTATATTCTTTTTGGTCAGTCAGTCTTCAGTGATTGAAAAGGATATACGAAATAAATTCATTTTACAGTTTGCATCTTTTATTATTTTATTTGGAATTATAAATGGAATCCAATGTTTTAAATATCTTATTGTATTTAAAAAATACAGTTATAAACATTCATAAACTATTTTTAACTTGTATTTCCAATTAATTTATATACATGTTGCATTTCTACAATTTTAATCGGAACGTTGTTGTTTAAACTACTTCGTTTATAAATAATTCTGCTATTGTTTGTTGTAAACAAACATTTTTTTTTTAATTTTACGAAACAATTAATTTATTTAGTCTAACAATTATTTATTTGTTTTCTGGCCTAGCGGTACAGCGCTCAAATTTGGACCTCGGTGGGGTTGGGTTCAAATCCAACTAAAATGCGGGCCCGCAATCGGCTTCGCTAAAATGTTTACTGTTGAAAGATGTTTCTTGTAAAACATTCAAAGTAATAAACATAAAAAACATAAAAAAGGGATTTAATAGTGCAATTTTTTTACATATACATTATAATTAGAATTAGCTAATCATTAAAAATATTTAAATGAATGTATAATCGCCAACAACCATTTTAAAGTAAATATATATATATATATATATATATATAATAAAACAATGTGCTTGCTTTCCGACAAGCATTATTGTAACAAAACAATGTGCTTGCTTTCCGACAAGCATTATTGTAACATGAGCAACTCATTGTAATAAAAATTGGTGATGAACCGGTTTAGTCAATTTCAAGCTTCAATATGTTAAGAATACTTTAAATTAGTTTAACACAATCCAAGGCGTCTCTCCTAAACGACGGCTATAGTCTTTGTTTAAATCGTGTTAAACAAAGTGACATAGGCAATCTAATTATAAAATGGAAAATCGTTCTCAAACAACAAAAATAATGCCTAAAAATAACATAAAGGATGTCAAAAATGATTACTGATAAGTGCTAAAAAAAGAATTTTTAAACAAGGAACTATAAAAATTTAAAAAGCTTTATTATAGAATTTTATAGAATTAAAAATTCTCGGAAAAAATTCAATAATTATAATAATAAATATTATTAGTAGTAGTACAATACTATGAACAATTAATATTTAAGTTCCTGTAAGTAAAAATATTATTATTTGAAATTTAATAGCAGTGATTTCCTCATTTAATATAATAGAATTTCTTTTAAAACACCATAACCTTTATTGTGAGATTTGTTAAAATACTTGGCACACTGTTTGATTAATTTAGTTCTAATCTGTTTGTTCTTAAACGGGACAAAAGAGGCAACATGTAACTCTTTCCAAGTTGTACAATTATTACCAGTTTTTTGCACTAGAATGCATTATTGTAAATAGATTTTATAAAAACATATATTTTTTAAAATTGTATTTATTTTTATTTTGAAAAGCAAAATGCAGACGTAGTAAGTAACTTTATTGACCTCAGAATAAATTAGCTTTGAAACAGGCTTATTGTATAATTGCAGTTTTCATTGTTGATTGAATGTGATAAAATTAGTAAAACACTGGTTACTTAATGACCTTAATCGACTTTCATCACGTGTACATAAAAATAAAATTGTGTACAATATGATTTGCAAAATGTCAAAACGAAGTTAAGGATATGGAATCAATGACTAGAAAATACAACTTAATGCTTGCCTTTTTAATGCAGTTTCTAAATAGAAAATGTATATATTTGTGCATTGATTGTGCCGGGGTGGTCTAGCGGTACAGCGCTCGAATTCGGAGCTTGGTGGACATGGGGGTTCGAATCCCACGCCGGCACTAAAATGCGGGCCCACGTTTGGCTTCGCTAATTGTCTACTGCTGAAAGATGTTTCTCTTAAAACATTCAAAGTAGCAAACATAAAATAAAATAAAAAATTAAAATAATTACAACCCATGCCTACTTAGGTCAGAAACAAACTCTGTACCAATAGCCCAGTACTTAATTAAATAATTATTCAAATTTCATAATTATAATTATTTTTGTCAATTGCTTTTTTGTTTTGGCTAAAATGTTTACGCACCGATATCTGTTTCTTATAATAGCATTCGAGTTATAAATCTAGGAAAATGAAAACATTTGTAACTGTCAGCGTATGTAAATAAACGCCAGTTTTGGGTTGTTTATTTTCTTAATTGCCAGTTTATATTGAAGACAGAATATCGCATATTATAATTGTTTATTAACAATTTTTAGGTGTGATCAATATTTAGCATCTGTGAATGTGCTAAAGACACCAAAACATAATCGCTTAAATGCTTAAGACAATTTTTAGCAACTCAACATTTAGCGTATCCGAAAAAGGACCCGCATTTGGGAATCAAACTCAAAAGTATGCCCAGACAGTTTCAAATTTAGCACTTTTCCAATTCTTTTACTCCGGTATATGCACTTTATAACAAAACCATAACGTTACCGTTACTACTATTTTTCAGTAATTTAACGATTAATTTAAACTAAATAAAGTACAATCAAATGTCGGTTTAGCTTTATTTAAAATTCAAAAAATTGAATTGATTTTGCTTGACAAGTTACAGACGCGAATTTAGAATAAAGTGACAAATTGGAAACGCATATTTAATTGAAAAAGGACATTGACAGTATTAACTCCTTAATAATTAAATTCATAAAAACAATATTCTAAAGTAAAAATTGTTATTTATATTTATTAATTTAATTTTTACAACAAAAACCATACTTTTCTAAAATTTTCTCTAAATAACTTTATTTAAAATTTGTGTTAAATAAAAAATACTATTTCATTTAATTGTTGACTAGTATCGATATAAATTTAATCGGTGATAGTTATAAACTTTTAAACTACAAAATTCACACTCTATTTGGATGAGTAAATTTTTTTTAAATTGTTTTTTTTATTTTTAAAATATATTTGTGTTCAGTAATATTTGTTATTAAATCATTTAAAATGATTGACAATAAGAAAGATTTTGAATTGTTTACCACAATAATATTAACAAAATTTAAACGACTTTTTAATATATTTTTTGTTAATCTTACCAATATTTTTCAACTAGACAAAGTATAAATAAATACACAAAAAACAGTCAATTTTGAATTTTATTTTAAAATGCATTTATGGAACCGTAATAACAATTTTTTGGTTTAAAAAAAAACAATTTTTGTAATATAATTAACTGAATATTATGAAATAAAATGCCTTAATATTTATGTAAATACTTTAGACATTATAATATTAATTTTAAAAAATGTAAATGTTTTCTGGTTTAAATTTTTTATGTTTGTATTTTGAATGTGATAATTTTTGATCTGTTATTTTTAAAATTTAAAAATAAATTACAAAATAAACAAAAGCAAAATTAGAAATATATGAAAATTAATAAAGTTTCTTAATATAAATAATCTAACTAATATTTAATAGCATTTTCGTACAAATAGACTGCTGATATGTTTGGGAAGATGGACACATAGCTTTTATTTATTTATTTATTTACTTTCTGCAAGTTTATTAAGCGATCAAAAATTGGTTAATTGCATATATATATTACTTTCAATTTAGAAAATATTGTAAACATATTTTGGTTTATTTAAAAATAGCAAAATAAAAAATAAATTAAATATGTGCAAACGTTTGAGCCTTATCTTAAATTGAAAAAAAAATTGAATGTTTTTAAATTAAATTTAACTTTAATCTTCACCAATATTCTATATCTTAAAATCAATTCAAATCACACATTTTTATTTACAGATTAAAATGTAACATTAGTACAAATTTATATTGTACGGGAGTTCTATTTTCTTACTGACAATGAATGCAAACCCTCATTTGTTTAATAAATACAACTCTAAACAAATTTAAAGCTTTTGGAAAAACCAGAACTTACCTGCACATAAAAGCCAAAACTAATCAATACAGATACTCATGTTTACCATACTTATCCAGAATAGTAACCAATCCAGAATCAAACAAAATTGAACTTCTAACAAACCTATCAAAGTAGGAATTATTCCACTCATGCATTTATTAGAACTAATATAGATATCCTACAGCATCATGTAATTGTGCTTTATAATGACTCATTTAAAGCATTGTATTGTTAAATTTTTTTTAATTACATGTTTACCGGATTGACTGTATTCATATTCATTATCATACAACATTCTATTTCATTCTGATCCCATTATTTGTACTATAATTTTGTAATGTAATTTATTTATTTTTATTGATGGTGAAAGTATATTTTAACGCTTGATGCATCTCTAGTGAAATATTAAAACCTAATCTAATAATGTGCAGCGGTTATCTAGCGGTACAACGCTTAACTTGAACCTGAGTGGACATAAGTTCGAATCCCACCATCGACCCAATAAATTCGGGCCCACGTTCGCCTTCGCTAAAATGTTCACTGCTGAAAAATGTTTCCCGTAAAGCATTTAAAGTAATAAAGAAATAATAATAATAATAATAATAATAATAATAATACATATTTTTAATGTTAAATATTTAAGCAATAACCCTTATTAAATAGATTATAAATGAAATTGTTTATAGAAAAACATAAATAACAAATGAATAATCAATGTGCAACTATATGCACGTGCAATATGATTTAAATTTTTTTATTCAACATTGTCAATCACTTACAAATCTAGATAAATTAATTTAGCAATTCCAAGTAATTTTTAAAAATTTAACTTTAAATTGGAACAAAATTGGGGTTTTTGTAGAAACAAAAAATATTTTCAAAAATACAACATAAATGACTCTGTCAGACTGTCCAATATAAAAATCGCAATTTGTACATTTATTTAATAAAATTATTAAAATTAAATTAATCTAAATAATTATTCATTATTGCAATTTGTTTACTTTTAAAACTTGTGCAAGTTGCACTAATTTTAGTAAGGTAATTTTAAGGTACTTTAAATTGAAAACAAAAAAATTCTTAATTTGCCGAGGTAGTTTAGCGGTACGACACTCGATTTGGACGTCGGTGGGCAGAGGTTTGAATTCCACCACCGGCACTAAAATGCGGGCCTACGTTTGGCTTCACTAAAATGTCCTCATTGCTGAAAGATGCGTTTCTCGTAAAACATTCAAATTAATAAACACTGAAAAAAGTAAGTTTGTATAAAAGATATTACTCTATAAACGGCTTCAAAACAATTTAGAATATATTTTTAAAGAAATTTAACATTTTTAGAAATAAAAAGGAGAAAATAATAAAAATTTTATTTAAAAATATAAAAATGCAGTTATTTCTATTTTTAGACTACTGAACTTTAAAAGTTTTGTTTTGTTATAAAAAAAAACATAGTTTTAAATAAAAATAATAGAAGACGTAAATTGTGAGATGAATTTATTTCGTATATATATATATATATATATATATATATATATATATATATATATATATATCCGACAAGAATATACGAAATAAATTCATTTCACAATTTACGTCTTCTATTATTTTTATTTGGAATTATAAAAGAAGCTTAATGTTTTAAAAACAGAGTTGTTTTATAAAAATTAAATTAAACCTTAAGTTTTATCTATTGTGCATTATAACAAAAAATGTTAATTGATTAAATTATGGATACCAAAATACGGCACAATCTATAAATAACTTCGTAAAAACCTTTTATTTAGACAATATAAAAATTACTATTTCTGACAAACAAATTTTTAATTCGGTATAAAATATAAAAGTATGACTACATAACGAATAACACCAAGTGTTGTTGGCAGTTAAATTTTTATTTTAATGTGTAAAAATATTTTTCAACCTAAAATGAAACAGTCAAAATTGTTTTTTAATGCATTTAAGAAAAATTAACTTCAATTTAAAAAAAATATTTTTAAAGGTTTTTCCTATTTTAAATGTTGAACGGGAAAACGTTTTCAGCAATGAGCATTATAGTGAAACCGAACGCGGGCCCGCATCTTAGTGCCGGTGGTGTGATTCGAACTCATGTCCACCGAGGTTCGAGTCCAGCAAGGTACCGCTAAACTACGCCGGTACCAAGGTTTCCTTTATTTAATAATACTAATTTAATTATTACGCAAAATTAATTAAAATACCTACTATTTAGAACTTATTCTCTTTACAGTGCATACATTAATATCACTCAATTTCTAAAGTATATCCAAGTTAAAGAATTATATGTCTTAATACAAACATGTATTTGGTTTTTTATATTTTACATTATGTCATAACTTAACTTAACCTTTAATTATGAATTATTAGTTAACATTTAAAAACCATTTTAAAATTACTAATCATGCATTAATATAAATATACAGGTATTGTATTAACAAAACCGTATTGTATATTGCATAATTAAGCTTATTTTCGGTATAAAAGTTCAACTTAGGCAACTATATTATTTATGTAATGCACATATATAAAATAGTAGAAATGATAAAACGTTTATGATTTTGTGTTTTACAAACATCAGTATTTTATTCAAAAAACTTGCAATCTATTTTTTCTTCTGTTATTCCAAACATTGTTTGTTTATATTATTTATTAATCAAACAATGATTGTATTTATAAACGTTTTGTTTGCTACTTCAGTATAAAATAAACACATAAAAAAAACTATTAAAACTAATCTTTTACAAAATTGTTTAAATAAAATGATTATTTGGAGCCTTTTAAAACATTAATTATAAAACGTATATTAGCGATAAATATATTGTTTGATTGCCAAAGGGTACAAGATGGGTTCTAGGTATAAATTATTTTATGAGTCTACGCCAATCCTTTCTTTTATTTCTTCAAACAGCGATTATTATTTACAACCGGTTTTTTTAACACAAATTTTAAAACAGAACACGTTTTAATACATGTTTGTTTTATTTGAAGAACATATTAAAATGTGAATAAAAATATAAGTAAATTATTAGTTTAAAGTATAAATGAATATTGTAGCAATTATATTGTAACAATTAATTATATATCTAATATATTGCTAAAATATTACTACTTAAAATTCGCTTTCAGTTATTTAAAACATTTTTTAAATAAGCACCTTAAATAAATGTTCGATAAATTTAATTAGACTTATCAGCGTCCAAAATCAACATACGAACGCAGCAGGTGGACGCCCAATCGAATCAACTGCAGCAAACGACGACTAGTCACTCATGTTTTTGTGTGTTTATAAAAAGTTGGCGTTTATTCGAATTTTATGGAAATTGCAACTTTATTTTCAGTTGTCTTCAAATTACAAAATGTAGTTTGCTAAACGTTTATTGCATAATCTAACTTCTGTTTTTATAATTATAAGTACACACATATATATGTAGAAAATATATTATATAAGCATAAAAACTGCTTTAAACATTGAATTATTTACAATTAAACTAATGTAGTGTTTAAATATAATAGTAATAATAATAATAATAATAATAATAATAATAAGATTGTTAGCTTAAATAGTTAATAAAAAATACTTTTTAAAACAATTTGGTGTAATTTGTTTACAGCTTTAAATACAAAAGTATTAAATATTATAAACCTGAAAAAAATACGAAAAATTCGAATCACAGGCTATTTATTTAAAAACACCGTTAAAATGCATTTGTTGTTAAAAGTGTAACATGTCTAATAACTTAAATTTATAATAATAGTGACACTATAATATAATGACTAAAAATAAATCTACTATTTAAGTGTTTGAAATACAACTTAAATATTTTGCATAATTATTTAAAATAATAAGTATTTTGTATAGTATAGTTACTATTTAAATAACTTTCTTTATTGTTTGCAGTATTTGTTAAGCTGTAGTATAATAACAACTAAATGAATAAAAAATTAAGAAGTTGTTAATATGATAAGTAATTAAAAAATGAATTGTGGTTATAAAAGCACTAAAATGACATAATAATGAATTTTATGCTAATAATGATGCAACAAAAGTTGGAAGCAGAGCCACGTCTTTATCAGTTCCAAGTTAGCATAACAACCCCGAATTCCTATACAAATAGGTTGTCAAATGCAAACTGAGCTTGAAGAGTAGGGGATAGATGAGGATTATTGACTAAAAACTCGCTTCCACATAACGACGTTAGTGTTTACAGGAATTGGTGAGGCAATCTTTTTCAAGGGAATTTGGAGGTTGACGCCGGTTGACGGATTCACAAGCCCAACCGGCTGCCTTGAGATGCCTTTTGAGCATCTTGTGTATATGCTAGCCAGAATCTAGTAAAAGCCCAGTTTAGCCGCTATGCATTCGGTCTCTGCTGTTATTAATCTAGATACATGTAGGCACATAGTCCAGGATGCACCAAGTGGAGGAGAAACAGTCAGGATTATTACCATTATTGGAAATTCAGATTTCATAAACATTACTCACATTTTTATAATCATTAGTATTCTACTAATAATAATAAGTTTTAATTATCTACTTTAGGTTTGAATAATTACATCTTTTTTATGATTTTTAAAAATTACTTTAATTAATGGAAACAATTATATAATTGAACAAAAAACCGTTTTATTATAGAACATCCGGCACTTCATTATACATAAAATGCATTTATACTTTTATCAATATGCATCAATAACAATTTTAAAAATAAAACTTATTGTTAACTATTTTATATTTAAAGGCTGACTAAAACCGTCAACATGCAATGCTAAAATTATTACAAAAAATTAAGAAAATATACAATTTTGGTTGCCAAATAATTTCGTATATTATACATACATTAACAAACATCCAATTTTCTAATAAACACAAAAAACCGTTTTTACACTACCAACAAAAATTTAGACATTTTCATCAAAATGCAAAATCTTTAACATTATTTTAACGACATAGTTTGAACTAATTTAAGAATATATTGATTTCTAGCTTTTTTTAAATAAACAGGTTTATTTTTCAATCAGTAATCTCTATGGTATTTATGTCACATTAAAATAAATTAAAACTTTTATTAATTTAAAAAAGATTAATTCATTAATTAATGGGTTTTTAAGGGTTTTTATTAGATTTGTCAGATTCACATGAATAATAAATCCACTTGGTTTAACCAGGAGCACTGTACAGCTGTTATTTGGAATCACCCGTACTGCATACCTTTCAAGTTTCACAGGCATACATAAACTTGAACCCACGCCATATCTTGTGTCAGGCCAACGCTTTAACCACTGAGCTACAAGTGATTGAACTTAACTCTATAAATTTATTATCTGTAGTGAATCTGATCAATTCTAATTGCCCAGCGTCCTTAAATCCTACTGCGTTACTACCGGAATAATCTCTTCTACTAGAACATTTACCATATAGGTCCTAGCATACCGCCAATTTTAATAGCCTTATATGGTACGGTTAATTAATTAATTATTTTGGTTTTAATTAATATTGAACTAATTACATTAATGTTGTGTTTAGTAAATATAATTTTTAAATATTAAACATTTGTAAAAAAATTAAATTAACAATAAAATAATTATTATAAAAATTATATATTTTTTTAAATAAAACATTTTTGCTGTTTGTAAGTTTTAAAACAAATATTTTTCAATAACTACGTTAATAGATATGGAATACGTTATTTTCAATTCTTAAAAGTTACATTTAAAAAAGTCAAACAAAAATAAATAAAAATTTAAATTTAATCATTCTTAATTTAACCAAAATATTTTTAACGGTTCTACATTGATTTACAATGTGCTTTTAACTTCAATACAGAATTGAAAATATTGACATAAATTTAATCTATAATTTAAACTACAAAATAATAACTAAAAACCTTTAATTCTTAAGTTAAAATTTGGTATATATTTGTATCAATATTTTAATTAATCTTAAACAATATTATATAGCGTTCAATATTGTACATAACTTTATGCAACCTGCTTTTCATTTTATGTTATTCAATATATATATAGTAGTGGTGGTGGTCTAGCGATACAGCGCTCGAATTCGGACCTCGGTGAACATGGGTTCGAATCCGACCACCGGCACTAAAATGCGGGCCCACGTTCGACTTCGCTAATATGTCCACTGCTGAAAAATGTTACTCGTAAAACATTCAAAGTAGCAAACATAAAATAAAAAAATAATATATATAGTGCACCCTCCAGACAACACAAATTTTAATATAATTGTAATTTTTTTAATTGTTTTAAAATATAATGGCTCAATAAATAAATAAATTTATTTTTATTTATGTTTACTACTTTAAATGTTTTAAGATGGGAAACGCGCATCTTTCAACAATGAGGACATGTTAACGAAACCGAACGTGGGCTCGCATTTAGCACCGATGGTGGGATTCGAACCCATGTCTACCAGATCCACGTCGAGCGCTGGACGGCTGGACCAGGCCGACATTAATTTTAAAAAAATTATTATGTAATGCAAAATTAAATTTTACAACATTAAGTTAAAAATGGAGATAACCCAAACTTAAACGTTTAAAGGAAATTATGGAAAACAATAAAAAATAGTTAATATATTAAAAAAACAAAGCTTTTATTATTATTTTTTTTTATATATGTATACATAAACTCCGCCTAGTTTGGATTAGAAATGATTCAATCTAGCCAGTCCCAAGCCTGGATAAAGGAGGAGGGTTTGAACGCAAGGTTGGCAACCTGGCCTCTGTAAAAATTTATACTGCTGCGGAAACAATGAAAGATGACGTCATTACGGCAAACAACAACGTTTCTGGATGGCAAAGTTACCAGATGACAAGGTTGAGTAAAAGCCGAAAGAAAGCGCAATCTTCGATTTGCAGAATATTTAATGCCAACGAGACTTTGTTATTGTTGTTGTTGTTTTGCTGTAATTGTTGTCTTATTGCCCCATGCTTATTGTTAAAGCAAAAGGGTTTTGTAATAGTAATAATAATAATAATATGTATACATAAGCTTGCTGTCAAAACTGTGGTTATCCAATTAAATATTTTAAAGCTTTATTTTAACATGCGGTCCTTTGCTTTATCTTAAGCCATTTCTATGATAATGTATTTCAGTGTCCATTTGTTTGGGTTAAATATGTTTTTGATATTTTATTTAAACAAATAAAAATACTAAAACTAGCATACTCTTATTGGTTGGCTTAAAAAGTTCAACATTTTGACTCAACTATTATTTAAAGCATTAGGTTCTCTTTACATTTCTAAAAAAAATAATAAGCGTGTACCAGCAGTTGTGTTACAAGTACATTCTTTCCCCCAAAAACGTTTGTAAAATGCTTAAAACTAAGCCAGCTCGCCGTTACAAATCAAATATAATTGTTAAATGCAACACATTTTTTCTTTGTATTAGCAACACACTCAAACAACTTACTTTGTGTGCATTTCGCCGAAAAAACGCTTTGCACGATTCACATGTTAGACGACCGAAATTGTGATTGACCGCTCGGTCGCCGCATACTTCGCACTTCTTTTCAACCAAACTTAGAGGACCGTCTACAGATTGTGACTTATTTATACCCAAAGTAGATTTTTCACGTCCAGCTGTTAGAAACAATGTTGAATAATGATCCACACCTGTTTTTGAACAATTATTATTGTTAATATCAAATGCTGATTTGGTTTGCGGTTTTAAATACATGCTTGAATGATGATGATGATGGTGGTGATGATGATGATAGTTATCTTTAATAGGAACTTGTGATTTGTCGTAGTAAGACGTTGGAAAAATAGATATATTGCCACTGTCCACATTGTTACAATTGTTTGCATAATCAGACAATAAAAAGTTATTTTTTACAAACTCGGATGATTTAATATAAACCAAATCGCTTGAATATAAATCACTATTTGTATTTTTCTGCACAGTCAAATCGCAATTAATTTTTGCATCAACAGATTTGGCATCATTCAACAACATGGGTGAATTCGTTGTACAAGTAATGGTTAAACTTGAATTTGATAAAAATGACACATTTTCGTTGTGTTTCAAAGCCAAAGCAACGTTGGCGTTTTCATCCAACTGAGGCGGTTGCCTTGGCATATTTGTCGATTCAATAAGCGCCATGGTCGCGTTGCCATAGATGACACCACCATCCGATACCAAACCGCACGGTATTTGGTTTTTCAAGTCGTAAAGTGAATTTTTATTCGGCCGATTGAGTAAATTGTTTGCCGCTATTTTTGGATTGGCATAATTCTCACTCGTTGGCAGCATGCTGCACGGTGGGACTGCGGACATCAAACTTGGCAATATATTCAAAACGGGCAACGTGTTCAATGCATCGTCATTTTCGTAAACGCAATGTGACTGACAAAAACACGAAATGGAATTATAAATTTAATACGAATGACTACTTTTAATACATTTTTGTAATCATATTACATAATTTCTACAATTTTAAATTGAATTTAATGTAAACATTTTTAATAACAATGCATTATAAAATAAAAATTAAAACATTTAATTATTAAAATGGATTAATTCTTAAATAACATTCATTAGAAGCTATGTTAGTATCAATAATAATTAACTTGTACCTAGTTAAAATTATAAGAAACCAAATTTGTAGGTTTAAAAAAGAAATTATTATTTTTTGGTTAATTTTTTTATATCACAATGAAATATATATGACAAATAAAAGCATTAAATAAAAAACTTTTAATTTAATAGTTTTGCAAAAACATTATCTGCCTTAGTTACAATAAAATTAAAAACATATTTTTAATAAGTGGCTATCTAAGAAATTCGATACGGCCGGTTTTAGGTGAAAACTAATCGTTCTGACTAATTAACTAATGGCTTATATTTAAGGTTACATTCAAGTTTTTTAATAAAATCACATGCGTAAAAACACACAAACACACTTTATATATTATTTATGTTCAGTTTAGACCACAATTTGACAACAATAAAGATTCGAGTTGAAATTTACCAACGAATCAATTTATTGTAATTATCAAATGTATTAATTACAAATTCTTGTTTTTTGCACGAAATGATAATAATTGAAAAACATATAATTATTGTAATATGAATATAAAATAAAATATTAATAACACATAATTTTCTAATAATATAATCCTTATAATATAAACATTATTCATTCAACAATTTTTTTTCTAAAATGTGTTCAAAAAGTGTTACACATTAAAAAATAGAATTATTATTATTATTATTATTATTATTATTATTATTATTATTATTATTATTATTATTATTATTATTATTATTATTATTATTATGGTTATTGGATTCGATACTTCAGTAAAAGTAGCTTTTAGTGTAATCTTTTTATTTTTTACGTTTATGTAATAACATTTAAAGAAAAAATAAATTAAAATTTACAACATAGTTTAAATTAAAAAATAATAATTAATGTACACAATAAGTACATATTTACTCATTTTGAGCTGTTTACTTTATGTTCACCTACTAATAAGTAGTTTAAGAAATAAATCTGAAAAATGAAATACATTATAACTGTTGATTTATAAAACCATTTTTTGAAAAAAATAATTGAAAACTCGCCAACGTTTATTTTTTAAATTTGCAAACAAATATTAATAATAACTGGATTATTAAAAAAATGCAATTTACAACCATCATTTTGCCCATCCTAGCTAATCATGGCTGTCAACAATTATTTTAAAATAAACACTAAAATCTACAATTACAATTTAAAAAAATGTTTGGACTAAAATTTAAAAAAACATGACATATTAGTGCATGCAAGATGTTTAATCAATGCTTTTAAGTGCACTTATCAAACAGTTAGTAAAGAAATGAGTCAATGTATTTTTGTTTGTTTATTTTTTCCTCGACAAAAAAACAACATTTTTACACCAATATTGATTAATTGTGCTCATTTTTCTATCCTTTAAAATGTAGACAAATGGCAAACAACAAAATACCTTTTGCACTTTGATCAAAATGTATCCACAACATTTACCACCACCACTAACCCCTCCCCCCCCAATGTTGTTGAAAAACAAATTTTGAATGGCTCTTTTAATTCAACTTCCGATTGATACATGATTGCACTTTACCAAGAATAAACAATCAATGCGCTTGCAAGTGCGTACGCGTTAGAATGAGAATGTAAGAATGTTACTATTTTGTCTTAATGGCAATAATCAGTATTATTTACAACAACAGTTAAACTCATTTGAGGAAATACAAGATAGAAAAATAGGTCGGTTATGAATTCGGAATAAAATTGGTAAAATAATGTCCATTTTACAGTTTATAATAATAATAATCAAATGGTATAAAAAACAATTGCATATTGCAATTTACTTTAACTATATAACCAGTTGCAGTTAATTTTTAAAAAATCAGAATAATAAAAGTATCTAGAACGTCATACTTAAAAGTGGATAAGTATGAGTTCGAGTCCCATTACTGACATTGCTTGCTTAAAAATTGTTTTCAAGGTTACGTCAAGTACTAAAAACCAAATAAAATGAACAAATAAACGAAATATACCAACGTTAAATAATATTTTTAAAATTTGTTTTTATTTTATTGAAACTGAAACAAATAACAATTTGGAATAAACTATTTTATTTATTTATTTATTTACTGCTTTGAATGTTTTACGGGATAGGTATCTTTCAGTAGTGGACATTTTAGCGAGGTCAAACGTGGGCCCGCATTTAATGCTGGTGATGGGATTTAAATCCCCCATGTCCACTTAAATCTAGCTAGACCGTCGCGGTACAAAAACGGGATGGCAGAAACTACACGTCTGATCAAGTTCAACTAGGTATCGTCGCATGTTTCAACTTGCCCAGGTGCAATAACAAGTCGCTACCTGGTACCAGAGCATTCGTGATCACTCTGGTCTTGGCACCAACTAGCATTAAATAGGTAAATAAATCAAAATAGTAATTTTTTTTAAAAGTAAATAAACTACATATTTATATTATTATTTACAATAAAAATATAAATAAAATACTTAAAACTGTATATAAAAATAATGATTTTAAATTTATATAGCTTAAGTAGAAAATGTATTTAAACTTTTCAAAAATTTAGTATATTTATGTTTTTTAACTACATTTCAGTAAACACATTAAAATAATTAATTACAATTTTACATTTTATATAATAACATCTTTTTAAATAAATAACTTGTACATAAATAAGCAAGCAATAATTACATATTACAGACCACTTTTTAATTTATTGATAAACTTGTTTCAAGAATAACATAAAATCTAAATAAAACAATTTCAATTAACTATTTTTAATTTGCAAGACAAAATTCATTTTCAAACATAATATATCACGTTTAAACCAAACCAACAATGTTTTATTTATTGTTTTCTTTAAAAAATTAAACTTTAATTTTTTTAAATAAATAATTAATTTTTATTAGAAATAATAAAATTGTATACAAATGTGACCATGTAAAAATTAAAAAAGCAAATTATTCTATGACATAGTGTAATGCAATGTGCTGGGAGTAGTCTAGCGGTACAGCGCTTAATTTGGATTTGGGTGGACTTGAGTTTGCATTCTGCCACCGGCCCACTAAAATGCGGGCCCACGTTCGGCTTCGCTAAAATGTCCACTGCTGAAAAATGCGTTACCCATAAAACATTCAAAGTGGCAAACATAAATAAAAATCCTAAAAATAATAAGTAAGTTTTTATTTATTTTTTAAATTACCTTTCTCAACTTAATATTAATTATAAAAAACAGCTGTTTGTTTTTTGTTGTTTACTAAATAATTATTAATTAATACATTACAAATTATTAAATAACTTTGTTAGTGATTATGGAAAAATTAATAGACTTAAAAACTATTTCTATATCTAAATGTACATAGTTCATTAAATACATCCCTAAAATAATTACTTTAAAACATGTAATTATTTGGTTAAAACATTTTTAGCAACCAAAATAATTAGTTAACTTAAATATACTTTTAATTTGAATATAATTAGAAATACTTTTTATTATACAAAAAGCAAAATAGATGAAACTGATAATGGAGCTAGTAAATGGTAATTTTTAAAAATAAAACCTGTTAAGTTTAAATTTAATCTTTTTAATTTGAATACAGGTAAAATTAATTTTGCAAATATGTAACATAGAACGTTGTTCTTAAAAGAAATTGTTACTCTAACATTAATAAATTTCATTTTAAACTAAAAGATATCGCTGTCATAAAATAAAAATAATACGCCTTAACTTAATTAATATAAATAACTATATATAGTTTGTGCTTTGTAAAAAACTTATACGGTGTTTATCACATATAGGCTTCTTTAAACTGTTGAATGTTGCGTTTGTACAGCTTTACACAGTACTCTATTTTAATATATAAAATATAAATAACTTTAAATCTGTATTTTATTTGCTACAAAACAACAGGCCGACAAATAAAAAATTGTTTAATCAAATTTCATAAAACGTTACTTTACTGTTTTATGTTTTGTAATACACAACGGTTTAACTTTCAGTAATTAAAAAGATAAAAAATATTTTTCTTTTGCTTCTCACTGGCATGTAACTAAAGTTTTATTAATTATATTTTTTAAATTATAAAACTACATATATATATATATATATATATATATATATATTTATTTATTTATTTATGAGGGCCCTCGAATGACTACGCTACTCTAATTCACCATGACTACATATTTAACTTATTTTTATTTGCCATTTTTTTTAGTAATATATATTTAGAAATTATGTAAACATATAATTTTATTTATATCAATATATATTTGTTTTCCTTTTGTGCAATAAGTAATGACAATTTCTTTTTAACTGATTTATGTTTTCATTAAAATTCAACAGTACAATAATTTTTTCATTTGTACTTAATGTTTTTTAATGTATCTAAAAACCAACAGTTTAAATCTAAAAGAAAATATAATCATAGTTGATGTTAATGTTCTTTAAAATCAAATTTTCCAGAAAATATAACACTGATAAAATTGATTGCTTGCGTTTATTAAATAATGTGAGAATTCATGTCAACAGTTGCTTTATATTAATTCGAAAATCCCGACTAAACAAAAACATTGATGATAACTTTATGTCACTTATTAATTATGTAAATTGATTAATGTCTCTAAATTTCTAGTTTATACTTTTATTTTGTATTGTTTTTTGACGTCACTAATTATACATGTGTGTGTACGCTAAATGTACCTCTACTTATTTTTTAAAGCTTATACTAATATATAAAATGAATTATATATATATTATATATATATATATATATATATATATATATATATATATATTCAACTCCTTCAGAAAATACTAAGAAAAAATCTTAATTTTTATTTGTTAATTAATAAAAACTAAAAATATTAACAAAATAATATAAAATATTCCACATTTTGTTTTACATCGAACAAGAAAGTATTGTTTTAAACTTTTAGAAATTGTGAGGATGTTGTACTTCAATAACAACAATTATATAAACGGAATTATTAAATGCAGTTTTTATATTAATAAATAAATTATTAATATGTGCTATAAATAATGTTTGAAATATTTTGAACTATTCTAAATTTATGTTTTTAAATATAAAATTAACGTTGTAATTGCCTTATAATAAAAATCAAATACTAATTTAAAAAATTAATTAGTTGCTTTTTGCGAATAATTTATTTTAAAAATAAATAATTGTTTTTAAAGCATTTGTTATAATTTATCAATATTAAAAATGTAATTAAGTTAGGTAAACACTAAAGTGCAATAAAATATGGTCAAATAAAAATTGATATTCTTATAAAATATAAATTATCAAATAAGCATGTCTTATGAAAACAATACTGAATAAAATATTATTGATTTTTAAATTCTATAGGTTATTTCAAACAAATGAAACAACGAGTAACTTAAAACAATTTAATAGACTAGTTTTTGGTTGCAAAATATAATTAACAAGAATTTAACTATTCAATAGTAAAAAGCATAAAAAAGAATATATTTTAACTTGTTAATTACAGAAAGCTTAGTTGTATAGAAAAGTGTATTAATTAAATTTAACAGTGATATTTTTATGTTAAAATATAATTATATCTCTAAACCTAAAATGTAATTTACGTACGCCTAGATCACAATTGTTTATAAAAATAATAATCTGTGTTGTTTCTTTACAAAATCAGTTCTAATTGTATCTAAATTCAAGTTGTTTACATAGAAAACTTAGTTTAAACACAACACAAGCTAAAATAAAAAACAGTTATATTTTTTAAAATATTAATGATATTAATTATATTTATATTGTTTTTTAAACAATAAAACAAAACTGTGTATTTAAATTAAAAAAGTATTTTTTTAATCAATTTTTTGGTAAAATTTAAATTACATAAAATTATAACAACATTTTAGTAAAAAAAACCTGAGTCAAGTAGTTGCAAACACAAGCAATTGCATTTATTATTCAATATTTTGTAATAAATTAAGTTTTTAGAAGTAGTTTTTGACGGGGTTATATATATAGCCACTAAAAAATAGTGTAAAAAAGTAGTTATTGAACTAAAACATTTCTAGCAACCACATAACTTAAAAAATAACTGTCTAAATTATAATATATACAATACTATATAATAAATAAAATAACAAAAAAATTGGTTAAATCTAGTCATTTTTGAATATTGATATGTTTATACATGTATTGTTTAATTATAAAAACAAAATAGATACAATTTATATTAGAACTATTAAATGGCAATTTTTAAAAGCATAACTATTTTTTATTTTAGCCCGCGTTATGTTCAAATAATTTTTTTATGTAAACAAAATTAATTTAGATACAATTAAAATTAATAATTGCAAACATGTAACATAAAACATTGTTTTTTAAAACAATTGTGGCATAAGACAATTACATTTATATCTTTAAAGTTATTTCTATATTTGAACTAAAAATACTACTGCTTAAATTGATTAATATCGCTTTCTTTATCCTCTTTACTAAGCTTTCGTTATCACAAACAATTGTTTTACACTATTAAAATTAAAATTTTTATAAAGTTCACTATAAACAATAGCCTATATTTGGTAACTAAAATATTAATCTTTTAAGTTAGTATTTTATTAGCAATAAAACATTTTCAAACCATTTTTAAATGTTTATTTTTATTATTATAAAATATTATTATTATTATTATTATTATTATTATTATTATTATTATTTATGGTTATTGGCTTAGATACTTCAGTAGAAGTAATAAAAAAAATCAACAAAACGTTCGGTAACATTATTTTTTCTGCTTTATACTGGCAAATAAATAAATTCATGTTAATTATATTTAATAACTTAATAAACTAGTGTATTTTGATTGTTTTTAAGCTACACAATATTTTTTTAATAAACAAAAAGCGTTTTTATATATATTTATAAATTTAACATACAATATCAAAAAATGAAAATTTTAAATTGATTTAAGAAAATATTCTACATTTTTATTTTTGATGCAAATATTAATTTTTAACTTAATATTAAAAAAGAATAAACATTTTTAATTAAATACGAAAGTAATTTTTCGATTGTAACATTATATTGTAAAGTTGATGTTAATATAAATTAATTATTTCTACAATAAGGATGCATCAAGGATGCGATAAGAATGCTCCTGATTGACTAAAACAAAGTGGATTTATTATTCAACTAAATCTAACAATTCTAATAATTTACCCTTAAAAACCCATAAATAAATACAACCGAACCGTGCTTTATAGGCTATTAAACCTGTGTAGTGTGCCAGGACCTATATGGTAAAGTTTTAGCGGAAGAGATCACTGACTTGTTAAAGCGGTAGTAACGTAACAGCATTTGGGGACACTAGACAAATAGAATTGATCAAATTTACTATAAGAAACAAATTTACGGGGTCAATTTTAACCACCCGTAGCTTAGTGGTTAAGGCGCTGGCCTGACACCAGATAGAGGGTGGATTTTATTTTGTGGACGTAAGACTTGAATGATGCATATGATTCCAAACAAGGACGTAATAGCTTTACTCCTGATTGACTAAAACAAAGTGGATTTATTATTAAAAACTCATAAATAAAAATAGTTCAAACATTATTTATTTAAAAAACAAAATATTTTTAAAAACTAATTAATTAATTTTTTACATAAATAACATTATTTTTTAAATTACATTTTTATTATGATATAACGATAATGTTAAATATTGTGTTGTAGAAATATAAACGTAGAAATATAAAACGTTTGTAAATTATATTTAATAATACCGTTTATATGGGTGTTGTTATTAAAGTATAAACTTATTACATTTTTTACAAGTTATATATATATATATATATATATAAGTAATTAGTTAATTTTTTTACTTATCTTATTTGTGACATTTTGGTTTCGATTATTATTATTAAATTATTATAACGTTTATGTTGTGTTTACTGAATACAAATTTCAGTATTCATACATTATCTTTTAACGGAATCCAGCACATCAATTATTATTATTATTATTATAAAGCTTTAATATCTCACTAGAGATACATTTAGCATAAAATACATTTTTACCATTAATAAAATTATTTTTATTTTTTATTTTTTTTATAAACTGTACTTAATCATTATGTTTGCGTATGTGTTAATTGAAATAACTGGTCTTTTACGGATAGTGACATAAGTGAATCCAATGTTGACCTACTATGATATTGAAATATATGTAGCACTTGCTACTTATCTTAGACATATCTAACGCTTGTTAATAAGTACCTTAGATAATACTTTACTAATATATATACATTTAATATTATTCGCAAAAAAATTCTTAAAATAATACACAATAATATTCGTTTTAGCAATAAAGCACAATACCACCATTATAAAAACTTGAAAATAAACACAGATAATTGGTTTTTAAAAATAGTTTTATCTATTAAAGTACATAAATATACAAAATAAAGGTAACAAACTTAATAATGTCAGTAATTTAAATGATATCCACGCTTTTGTTCAACCTCTGCCAGCCGCTTGAGGTAGGAATCTATCAACGTACCAATATAGTCCTTTGAAATGCAATTTTTTACAACATGATTAATGTTCGTTTCCACTGGTACGTCAGTTTCCATGCGGTTTACCTCACGTTTTAAAATACTAAAAAAGTTTTCAATTACATTAAGGTCTGAACTGTATGGAGGAAGTTGAATAAAAGTAAGCTTTTTACTTTCCGAAGCTTTTGTGGTCTAAATAAGGAATACGTATAGTAAATTGTAAGTTATGTTAAAATACACATTGCCACTTTTGAAGTATGCACAGGAGCATCGTTTTGAATAATTGTTAATTGTCCTGTAGCATTTCTAAACAGCTCACTATGAAACAAATCTCTAAATATTTGTACAAATTCAGCGCTGTTTAAATTGCCACTAGTACGCATCCATTTTGGAGACTGATTGTACTTAATTGCAAAATATCCTTTGACACATGAAGGATGTGCAACTTTTATAGCGGTACAAGTGTGGTTGAGTGGGAAATTTGGACTATAAATAACCTTTGAATGTTCAGTCCATGACTCATAGGATATAGCACACTCATCTGTGAAGTATGTTGATCTCCAAAATGACGATGGATAATGTTTGTACTTTTTAACAAACTCCACTCGTGATTTATGGGCATGACTAAGATAGCTATCTTAACAGCCGCTATAAGAATAAAGCCTTCAGATTTCATCCTCCTTCTTACAATTGAATATGAAAATTTTTCTAAGTATTTATTTTTTATTTGTTCTGTGTTTTAAGCTGCATAATTATAGACTGATCATCTTATTTTCTTGTTGAACGTTTTCTACCAACTGTGGGTGATCTGGGACTTGTTTTATTGTTCAAAATGTTGTACACAGTTGAAACATCTATTTTCATGCATTCGGCAATTGTTTTAACTTTTGTGTCCCTTTTATAAAAACTTTGAACTAACTCATAATCATGGGTAGACAAATAAGTATTAAGTGTGCGGAAATAAGAAGCCTTTTTATCAAAATTCCAAATTTTGAAACGGAACATAAAAAACGACCTTGTGCTTAAATTATTAAAAATAATTTAATAATTTTTTGGAAAAAATTTGTTTTAAAATTCTTTATATTAAAATACTTTTAACATAAATTATTTATTGACTATTTAAAAATACAGTGCAAATTTATAAATATGTGTATGAGCAGTTATTTTATTTTAAAAATTATTATTTTTAAAATAAAAGGAATATAAAATTAAAAAATATTTTTTAATAATTATTTTTATAAATAAAGTACACATTTTTATATTTAATAAATTTTAACTAGAAAAAGTTAAAGTTTGGGCATCGCATTACCAACGTATGTATCAAGGTTATATATTTATAGAAAAATGTAGCGTATTAATCAAATCTTTTTGTTATTTTAAAAATATACATTAATTTATTTTATGAACAAAAATAATTTAAAAAATTTAACTGGAATGAAATACGTTGCCTACTGTAGCAGTTTTCCCAACTAAAAAATGTTTTTTGAAATAATTATGCAAGTATTAAATATTGTTAACCGTATTATTATTATTATTATTATTATTATTATTATTATTATTATTATTATTATTACAAAACCCTTTTGCTTTAAAAATGAGCGTAAAACAATAAGATAACAGCTACAGCAAACAACAACAACAACAACAACAAAGTCCCATAAGCCAAACGTTTTGTTTGATCCCCCATAAAACATTCATTTCAATTAAATCTGCCCAAATATTTAAAGTAAGTGTTTATATTTAATTTTCAAATCTTGGTTAAATTATTACTAGTAATTAATTTTCTTTCAAAATATGAAATAAATACCACTTAGACGTTATGATGCATAAAGTTTTTTTCTTGGTAATGGTTACTTTAAACATGTGTTGTTTGTCGAATACGCAAAACAATAACACCTACCGTTTATAAAAAAAGTAAAATTATTGCACATTTTGTAAATAAAAACGACACATTCATTACTTTTTACAATTTATAAATAATCAATTTTTGGTAATAATATGACGGGTAATTGTTACATCACAATTGTATGTTACAAATAAAATTAGGCCAATACAACTTTTACTTATTTTTGAATTTTGACCAAAGTATCAGCAAATATTGTGCTTTATTACAATTCGCATATTTTCATATAGGTCGGCACTCAATGCGAGTCTACGTTCAGCTTCGCTGAATGTTCACTGCTAAAAGGCATGTTTGTTTACTAGTTTGAATATAGCTTGTACGTAAAAATATTTACTTTTCAGTTTAACAAAACCTTTACCGACATGTAAGTGGGATAATAAATTCCACTAGAGAAAAAATAACAAACGCCTACCTTTGTGTAAACTTGTGCCACAAAGTTCAAAAATTACAAATGTTCATCCGTTATCTAGTGTCTATAGTGAAACTGAAAGAATTTAAACAATTTATACTACTATTAAACTACTATTAAACTCAACTGTTTTGCATTTTATTTTGTTTTATTTTAACGTAAATGATTATTTTAACATTATAAATAGATAAATTGAATAATTTTAAATTGTATCATAAGAGTTTTTTATTATAACTGTGTAAAACTCATATTTAATAGACAAAACTAAGTTTGTAAAATTAGTATAAAAATTCAATTTAATGCTTAAATATAAATTTATTGTATCGAAAAAAAATTATTATTAATATTTATTTAAAATTTAAATAAAAAACGATAGTTTTTTAAGTTGGGAAATACGTCTTAATGTATAAAAAACTAATAAACAACTTAAATAAATAACATTATATATATACATATATTCAAACATGAAAATGATGTTGTAGCATGCGAGTTTGCTCATTTATTTACTGTCATATGGCATAATAAACAAGTTCCAAATGATTAGCGACAAGAAGCAATTGTTACTATTCCCAGAAGAGAAAGTTTAAACAATTGCAACAATTAGCGCTAAAAAACCCCATTGTTTGTTCCTGATAAGGTGTTTAGCAAAGTTATTTTAAACCGTTTAAGTGATGCGGTAGATAAGCATTTTTAAACCAACAAGCGGGTTTTTGGAAAGGAAGAAGTTGTATTGTTCAAATCGTCACTCTGCGTAACATTTTTGAACAATGTCAAAAATTTTAGCAATTATTTACATTTAATTTTATTAATTTCATAAACGCTTTTGATAGTGTTCATCAAGAATCTTTGTGGAAAATTGTTAAGTTTCACGGAATACCGTTGAAGTATGTAAATATTGTGCTTTTGTTATACCAAAAATGAAGTTGTTGTGTTCGAATAAAAAGTGGTCATACTGCTATGTTCGAAATTGTCACAAGAATACCTCAACGATGTATTCTGTCACCGTTTTTATTTCGTCTGGTAATTAGTTTCATTATGACTCGATCCGTGAATGATTTGTCTTATGGCATTAAATGAAACCATGGGAGATTAACAGATTTGGATTTTGCAGATGCTATTGGTCCACTTAATGAGATACAAGAAATAATGCAAAATATAACAACACGTCTCACTGATATTAGTTCTTGTGTTGGCTTACAGATTAACTATTTGTAAAAGAAAATGTTATGCACAATGTTAAACGATTATTTGCTTATCCAAATTAGTAGATAAATTATTGATACCAATGATTACTTCATATAACTAGCATAATTGATTAAGCCAAAAGGCCGAAATTAATGTTAAAGTCAGGCTTGGAAAAGCAGTTTCAGTCTTTCGTACCCTCAAATCAATATGGTCATGTTCATTTATCCGCATATAAGCAAAACTATATTGTACACATCAATAATCATTCCTATAACAATATAAAAATGTGAAACGTGGAAGATAAAAGACAAGATTAATTAGATAGTGGATGTTTTTCATCGCCAGAGTTTTAGAAGTATTTTAAAGATTATATGGTGTAATCACATGCTAAATATTTAGCTCATAAAAAGAACTAACTTTCGTTCATTACATGGCACTATTATAATTGGACAAACAAAATTACTTGGTTAAATTCTACGTTTACCGCCCAAAAGATCAGCAAAAACGGCTTTGTAATAAACAATTGAAAATGGAAATAATGGTTAGTATACTGGGGAAGACTATCTGATAAAATTTAACTGAAATGTATGTCTCATGAGATCAAACAAAATTTTTGGTAAAATGTTCAAATACATGGAAAAAAGTTTGTTGTCCCATGTTTTTTTCGAATTATGGGAATGTGTTGTTAGTTTTTGCTGTAATTGTTATCTTGTTGCCCCATGCCTATTTTTAAATCAAAAGGGTTTTGTAATAAACGATATATATATATATATATATATATATATATATATATATATATACAGTTGACATAGTTATCTAACTTTAACTTATGTAATAACCACATAATTTTAAAATAAAGCTAGTCTTACTATAGAATATACACTGCCACACTATAAATAAGATACAATTATAGTTTTACTAACATATGTAATTATATTATTAACTTTAAATAACAATTAGTTAACCAAAAATGCATTTATGTAATTGTTACTGCCTGAATGTTTTACAAAAAGAAGTTTAAAAAAAGAGGGTCTTTAGTCTTGTTTGTCAAATGCACAAATTGCATTTAATAACTTCGTTTATTGTAGAACATACTTATTACTAAGTAATTATATAACAAGATATTAATGATCCTGAGAATTTGAGTAATGCTTATAAAGTCTCAATTTTAACAATAATATTCCTGAAGGTTCTTCCTCAACATGGTGAATCCTAGACTAGATTCCCCTAGGCATCTAGACTAATAACAACAGAAACCGAGTGCATAGCGGTGTTACTGGATAACCGCTAACGTGTAGGTGCAAACATACACTCAAGGTACTTAAAAAATATCTAAATGTAAACGTATACTATATGCAGCCGTTCGACTAAGGGAGACAACCCTGACTAAAATTTAAGCGACCTCTTCAATCTTTGCGAACAGTAGCAACGTCACAAAGATTCCGTTTATTAGTTAAAAAACTTTGTTATTCTACGTTTGTTACGTTTATCAAGCCAACAAAGTTTATTAATTTTTATGTCGTATAAACATGGAAAATAATGAACAGGTGATCACATTACCAATTAATTGTATAATTAAATATGTAATACCGTCAATTATTATTTAATTTCTTAATATTTGTTTTGAATATGCCAATCGCAAATGAAGAGTAATTTGGATTTCAATGTTATCTTTACTTTTTTTCATTCTTTTACCCAAGAGTTGAATTTATAACATTATTGTAATCATCAATCATGCACATAAACTTACATATGTATGGGTAGGTTTACTTAAACGTTAAAAATTACAATATCAATAAAAACTTATTACCCTGTTATACTTGATTTAATGTACAAGTTTCTTGTTAACAACGTAAGTGGTATTTGATACATTCAATTGTAAAAAACACAAAAGTTATCTATCACTTTTGGGTGCACTCAAAATAGATGTCATGTAAACACATATGTATCACAAATTATATATTTTTTGTGCTAAGTATAACTCCTATCATTTACAAATTTTAAAAAAGAAAATCAAACACAAATAAAGTGTACATTTAAACATCATATAATTTAAACAGTTGTTGTTATTTAACAAAAGGCTTATGTTCCAAAATAATGTGTTGCTTATTTTAAAACAAATTAACTTTATATTGTTTTTATAATTGTCAAGTTGCATTAATAATAATAATAATCATAATTATAATCACAATCATATATAATCATAATTATAAAAAACAATAGAATTTTAAAAAATTTGATTTAATTTTGCATGTTGTTTCATCTCTTGCTCCACCCTACTTTCATTTACCATTAATAAATCAGATGTGTTTTTGTTGCGCAACACAATACTTTTGACAACCAATACAAACCACAATTGTAATCATTTTATTTTGAATTAAATGACATAATTTAACTAAATATAATAATAATAATAATAATAATAATAATAATAATAATAATAATAATAATAGTAATAGTAATAATAATAATAATTTCAATAGTGTAAAAATAAAACAAACGGTTATACATTTACATGTCTTCAAGTAGGATAAGATGTTAATACTCAGCGTAGGAACAACATTAAAAGCAAATATGTTTGCAAAAATTTAATTTTATTCCAAAATTTATGGGGATTTAATACATTTCCATAATAACTATAAGTTTTAATTTTATTTAGTAGTTTATAAAAGTAATAATTTAATAATTTCCTTTACATATACAATTTTTATTTATTCATTTTATGAAAAATTAGTGCAAAATATTAAAAAAGTAATTTATAAAATAATAATTTGTTATGCATTTTATAACAATATTTTCACGTTTTTTATTAATAAGTAAACTTTTAAAATTAAGATACTGTAACATTATGAGCTAAAAAAAGGATTAAATCAAAACAATTTTAAAAATTAAACAAAATTTAATTTTTTCAACTTTACTAAAAATAAATACTATAACTTTTTTAAATGCTAAATATTATATCTTATTTATGTCACCAATTGTATATAACTGACATACACAAATGTTTTAATAAATGACAATAACTAGAATAATTTGGTATTGCATTTTAAATGCAACTTGAAATTAATAATTAAGCGTTTGTTAAAAACATGTTTTGTATAAAATGGTGTTTTATTTTCTGTTAAAATCTACACCAATTATTAGTTTTAAGCAAACTTATCTGCATTCAGTAGTTAACATTAATTATACATAAAATGTAAAATGTTTAAAAAATTTCGAATATTGTTTCAAGGTTAAAATTTAAACTTGACAATGTGCTGAACGATATTAATACTAAAGTAGGTAAAGCAATCTTAGTAATAGTAATAATAATAATAATAATTATTATTATTATTATTACTTATTTTTATTGTTAATGGAATGCTTCAAATTCATTATTTTGTTTCTGTTTAGAAGAGACAAAACTTCGTTTATACGCATTAATAATTATTCTTACGGCAATATAGAGTAGTGAAACGTGGAAGCAAACAGATAAAATTGATAAGATAGTGGATGCTTTTTATCGCCGGTGTTTTAAAAATATTTTAAAGATAACCTGGTGTGATCACATTTCAAATAATGAGATCATGAGAGGGACTGACTCTCATCTACTACATGAAATTACAATTAGACGAAGAAAAATACTTGGTCAAATTCTACGTTTACCGCCCCCAAAAATCCAGGAAAAACGGTTTTGTAATAGACAATTAAAAATTGTAAAAGAAATGCTGCTAGAATACAGAAAAATTAGTTAAAAACCATTTGGTAAAATATAAGTGAAATAAATGTTTCATGGGGAATCAAACAAAACGTTGGACAAAATACATAAAAAAATGTTGTTGTTCCATGGTCGTTTTGAATTATGAGAATTCGTTGTTGTTTTTTGCTGTAACTGTTGTCTTATTGCCCCATTCTTATTTAAAAAACAAAAGGGTTTTGTGATAATAGTAATAATAATAATAATAATAATAATAATTAATAAATGTGAAATACATTGTTTTAATAAATAATCTTATCTATAATTAAAGTTTGTTAAAAGAGATTTAAATGTATTAAAAATTTTAATATTTTATATTAATGTGTTTATTTACATATTGTAAATGATGAAATTTAAAATATTGTAAACTACATATTTTAGTTATAAAAATTGACAATGAACTATGAATTTTATTTAAATTCTGTATATATAATCGTTTATTAACGATTGTACTAAAGTTTCATTGAATTCGTTTATTCGTATTTATTGCTATAAAGAAGCGTCAAATTTATTTAATATTAATTACATATGCACATACATTCACAAATTACAGTATAATTTTTAAAATTAATAATTTTTTATTCGTTACAATGTAAAATTATATTTTTCGAGTTTTATTTAAAGTATATTATTCAATTAATTGTTTAATTAGATCAAATAATTAAATAAAGACATTTTATAAACAATGTTTAATGTTTTTATATTGTTTTTTAAATTTATGAAGTTTTATTTATCCTATTTAACCTTTAATTTTTTAATAAATGGTATCTGTATTATGTTAAATCATTATTTTTGCCTAAGATAAATAATAATAATAATAATTAAATGAAATCAAGAAAAACGTTTGTAATTATTCTATATATAGTTTACCTAATAAACTGTGTAATTTAAGTTTAATAATTAATGCAAATCTTATGTATTACATTTATTGGTTAAATACTTTACACATTATACATAAAATAAACTTTTTTTAAATTTTTTATCAATTAAAAACCACTTAATTATAATAAAAACATTTATTATTTTACAAAAAAAAACAAAATTCACAGTACTAGTTATGTTATTAATATGTGGTATTAAATTTTAAAACATCAAATTTGTTTGTATTTGTAAAAACATTATTTGAAAACAAAAAATATATTAATGCTATTTTACATTTCACTTTCGGGGTATAAACATTGTTTTGTTCACACAAACAGAAATATTTAATTAAAAAAATTTAAAAATTTATTCAGTTTAGACCGCTTGTAGTATATCATGTATAATAGTATTTTCTATATATAACTAAAAAATGGCTCATGTTTCTAATTCTGCATTATAAATTTAGCTTTAAAAACGTCGAAAGCTAACAACTAAATTGATACTAAAAAATAAGAATTTTTTCAATACAAATATTTTTGAAAATGTAACTAATTTTTTATTTTTACTTAAAACATAAATATTATTTCAATATTAATACAAAACTAAAATAAAATGGTAAACTTACAAAAAAATAATAAAATATTTTAAATTTTTAGTATAATACCTAGAAAATTAATTTTTAATTAATTTACAACAAAACAAACATTTAATACCTTTTTATTAGAAAAGTTATAGTATATATTTTTAAACCAATCATCACTTTTACAATTGTGCACAATTTTTAAAATAAATTTCAAGATTTTAAATTAGTTGTTGAAAGCGCTTTTTTAAATATGTTGTTAACATTAATGTTGTAATTTGCCAGTAACGAATTATAGCAAAAACTATATATATTCTACACCAAGAAAATTAAACCAAACCAACAAAGTGCTTTAAAAATAAAAAATTTCATAATGTGAAGCTGTTTGACAAGTTCGATAAAAATAAATAATTTATATTAGTCTACACAATTTTATAATTTATATGAATTTATGTTGAGGTTAACTAACAGTCGAAAAAAATTTTAATTTTTTTCATAGTGGATAGAAATTTAATCTTATTACTAGGCCTAACTGCAGGTCCTTGTTTAATTGCTCGTAAGGTTTAGTTAATAAAAATAATTTCTATTAAGTATCCAAATAATAAAACTAAATTAGTTGAACCTTCTATAAATATGTTTATAAAAAGCAACTAGTTTTTAAATAAAACAAATGTATAATTCTATTAAATAATACAATTTTGCATATTTATGAAAATACATATTACATTTCTTTATTATGTATTTCAATTGTTTATTTTAAAATCAATATTTTTGGTTTAATAAATAATTCATATATATATATATATACAATTTATAAAAAGGTGTTCATTATACTTACATATAATAACCAATACTTATATCATTAATTAAATGATGACATTTATTAATAAACCAACTGTGTATGACATTAATTCTGATTTTTTACAGACAAATTAAATACCCAATATTTATTATTATTATTATTATTATTATTACTTTATTATTATTATTATTATTATTTTAATATAACAAAAATTACATTTTATAAATAACAATTAAACAATGTAATAACTGTTTTGTGTTAAAACTGTTTTATTTTTTTATATATTACTAATTAATAAGTGATTAAAAAAGGCATAAGTAATTATTCAATTACGTGTTGCATTAACATAGAGAAAAATATACAAAAACTTGATTAGTCAACCAGGCAGTTTGTTTAAAGTAAAGCAAACATATCAACGTTAATTGAACAATGTCAATAAATAAGCAATGCTTTATAATTACATTTTTAATTCAATAATAAAATAAATAAAATAATAAAATAAACAATATTAGCAAACAAAATACCAAAATTATTATAATTAATTACTTTCGAAAAACTTATTTTTAACAATGTTTATAACTTAGTGTAAATTTTAAAATATACATCTATATTTACAAGATTATTCAATAAATAAATAATGAAATAATTTTAAAATTTTTATGTAAAACAGTATAACGGTCAATACTTATTCTAGTGTCGTTTGTACTGCTTCTAGACAATTATTAATCTAGAAAATATAAAGCACAATTACAAAATTTTAATAAATTGTAAAGTAATGCACTTTATTCGATTTTAAAACAATTTATTATACAAATAATTTATTAGAATATTACTGTCAAAATTTACACATTTTATAATTAATTTAACTCCGCCTAGTTTGGATCAGAAATGCTTCAATCTAGCCAGTACCAAGTCTGGATAATGGCTGAGAGTTTGAGCGCGCAAAGTTAGCAACCTGGCCTCTGTAAACAATTTATACTGCTACGGAAACAATCAAGAAGACGCTATTCCGGTAAGCAACTGCAAAGAAGTAATCGCACGTATCTAAATGACAGAATTACACAAATGACAGGGTTGGGTGAAAGCCGAAAAAAAGCTCAATCTTTAATTTGCAGAATCTTTAATGCCAACGAGTCTTTGTTGTTGTTGTTTTGCTGTAATTGTTGCCTTATTGTTTCATGCTTATTTTTAAAGCAAAAGGGTTTTGTACAATAGTATGTAATATATAATCAATTTAAAAATATAGTTTAATTTGTGTAATAATTAGCTTTCTAAAATTTGGCAAAATTACACATGAAAATAGGAATGTAAAAATTAAATTCATTAAAGCAAAATTTTTGTTTTAATTAATTTCTATACAAATTATAAACTTATTTATTTTAAAACAAATTTGACTGAAAATCAACATGTTAACATTACAAAGTTAAACTCGAACTTAGATAGGCACAGGTTTGGGTGCCACTACCGACCCGCTATATTTAAACCCCTGTCTGGTAGTGCTGCTAAAATATATTTCTTGTAAAGCGTTCAAGCAATAATAAAACATTATATATATAGAAATATGCTATTTAAATAGGTTTTTTTTAATCTTTTATTTAAGAATTTAAACAATTTTAAAAATATTAATATAAAATAGTTAGTTATTTTTTTTATTTTGTACATTTTTAAATCTTTTTTTTTAAATAAAATACTTTTTTTTATAAGTAAAATTAAGCATTTTTAAAAAATGTTTTTAAATATATGAAAAAATTGTTATTTAAAAAAAATCAATGATTTTTTATAATAAATATTAATTATAGAAAATAACGAAATATTTGTTAATTTAAAATAGAAATGTGTTTAATATATTTATTAATTATTTTTAATTTCATGTTTTTAATAAAAAAATAATTAAAATAAAATTGGAAAATATATTTTTTCAAAAACATTTTGTTACAAAAAAATACCAATAATTGTACTAAATAAAAACGTTTACCTGTTGATTAATGTTTTGTAAAGGTAAAAAATTAAACAAAACTAAATTAATTTTTTAATCAAAGCTAACTAGCTAACAATTTTTAACTTTTTAACATTTTTTATAAAAAATTATGAATTTTAAATATTTAGAAAATTTTTAGTAACATAAATTTATTTAATCTATTTATGTTTTGCACATAAATGTTTTCTTAAATTAAAATGTTTGTATGCCCATAACAAATAAATTCAAATTTATTAATATTTCTTATATAATAATGTTTTTTTTAATATTTATGTGTGACAACTATTTTAAACAAATAAAACAATATTAAACACAAAAATAACAATGCAGGTAAAAAGCGTGCGAACTAAACGACCTAACAAGAAGTTTTTTAATTTTGAATACATTTTATGCACGTTTGTTTTATAAAATTTAGTTTTTATTTATAGATGTTTATATGTAAAGTGTGATAAAATTATTAACAATTAATTAAAATATGCTAAAAATATAAAATGTAAAGACATTAAAAATATTTGACAAATGTGTATATAAAGAATTAAATATTTCTAAAAACAAAACTTATTTTTACTAAGCATTTAAATTTAAGATAATTTTATTGTTATGTCAATGTACATTGTTTGCATTTATAAAATTGTGTTTTTTATTTAATTTTTATTGCTCATATATTTTACAAAAAAACATTTTTACAAGTAAACATTTGACAAAATTAAACAACGACTGGCGTTTAAGACAGGATTTAAACCTATATTTATTCAATTTTAAATTTAACGCTTTGGTTATTTTTGTTATTGTAGCATATTTAACATTTAATTATAATTTTAAAAATTAATATATATATATATATATATATACAACAAAATAAATAAATAAACATTTAATTTTTTTTTAATATTTTTTTAAAAACAACAAACAATTTTTAAATAATACAGTATTTCATAAAAAGCAATATATCCTATGTATTTAAAAAAAAAATTTTTAATTAATTATTTTAGCATATTATTTCTATACATGTATATATATATATTTATATAAAACAATTATTAATCTGTTTTTTAATTTAAAAAGGTCAGGTTTTTTATTTTTATTACTTTAATTTTTTTATAAAATCCATATTTTAGCAAAGACAAGTTTGGGTTTGCATTTGGTGGCGGTGGTTATGATCGGACTCATGTCAATTTAAATTTAAATTAAATGCAATACTGCTAGACAACCTTAGCACAAATTTATTACGTCTAAAAATTGCATTTTAAAAAATGGGACTAAACTCATTTTATTGTGCTTTTCTACGAACATGTTTAGAAAGAGCAAAAAATTTATTTGCATTTAAAAATGTTTTATACATTTTAAAAAAGTAATTTTTTTTAATAATTGAGTTGCATTTTAATTTGTTGTATTAAACTTAAATTATAAATAACATTTGATTAATAAATAAATTACTTATACTAAAAATGCTTATTAAAACATTAATTTGCTTTATAAGTTAGCTAAAAACATACAAAACAATAAACGTTAAAATTTTTAAATTATAAAATATACAATTGTAACTTAAAATTATGGCATAGTTAAAATTACATATAATAATAATAAATAAAAAAATTGCATAATACACAATAAATAAATAAAATGTACTTTAATTGCTAATCTAACAAAATAATTTATTACAATAAAAAAACGTTAAAACTTTTATTTAATTATCAATTGCAAACAATTTTATATATTTTAACATATTTCAATAGGGTTAAAAACTAATACATAAATATAATTTAATGTTTACATTAACACAAATATAAACAATATGTAAACTAAACACAAACTGTAATTAAAGTTTTATAAATAAATAATTATTTTTAAAATATTTTAAAATTAACAATGTTAAATTTTTATAGTAATTTCTAAATAATTTGTTTTTTTATTTATTTAAAAAATAATAATTTAGATAAATGTTTAACAAATGTATAATAAAAATGTAATTAACTAAATTATTATTTAAACCTTAGTTACAAAAATTAATTTTACGTTTTAATAATTTGAATTAAATTATAATAACAAAATTTTATTATTTATGATTATTTCATAAAAACTAGTTTAAGAACATCCAATAATTAGTAAAACTAATATTGTCAAATATTTTAAAACAAAACAAAACAAAACAATTTTTCAATTAAATGTAAACATAAAATCTAAAACAGTTTTTGTAAAATTTATATATATATATATATTATAAAAGTATATATCAAATGTTTTTACACAGCAACGTATTGTTTAAACACACAATTATATTTTGTAAAAATTTGTTTTAGTATAAGTTAATTAAAACATAATAAATTAAAATTTGGTTTTAATAAATTTATTTTACTATTTATTTTTGTACAAACTTATAAATGTGTAAACTTTTATTAAACAAGTTTATAATTTATAGAAACTTTTTAAACAAATAACTTACATCATTATCAAGACATAAATTTTCATTTATAGCTAACATGTTTGGAGTTGATAATTCATCCCGATTCCCCATACAGTGTTTTTCTTCTAGTGCATAATGTATAAAATTACAATTTTGAGAAACAAATTTGAATTTTGAAACAGTTCAAAATTAGAACATTTGTAATTTATATTTTGAATGTTTGTTTCCTTATTAAAATAACAATTAAAATACTTTAAATAATTTAAATTAAACAAATTATTGTTAGGTTCTTTACATATTAACTCTTCATTCTTTTGTGAATTATATGATGTACTCATTTTTACATAAATAATTTAAAATTTTTATTTTAATAATGTTATTTTTAAAACAATATAAATATATACGTATATTGCAAATAAACACAAATAATAAATAAAAATTATTAACTGAATTAATTGCTTTAAAATGTTTTAATATTACATTTTTAAATAAAAATTATTTTTTAAGTATTAATTTTAATAATAAATAAAAATAAAAAATAATTATAAGTAAAAACCCACTCAGTAATAGTAACATAAAAATTAATAATTAATAACATTTCGCGTTCTTTATAATTTATCGTGCATCAAGGTTGAACATTTAACATTGGTAGATTAAAACAAACTTTAATTAAAATATTTTTGTTTGTTAAATGTTAAATAAAATTAAAAATCAAAATTACATATATATTATTTTCAAATAAAGCATAACAAATTAAATATAAAAAAATGTAAATTACTCGCGAGGTAAGGCGCGCGTCACACTCGTTTTCTATTATTGTTAACTTCCATTATCTACCTTGATTTTATCTTGATTTAAAATTTTTTTTATGATTTATCTTTCTTTACCTCACCATTGATTCTATTTTTCCCCCTGAAAATTAGAGACAATTTAAGAACCGAGTATTAAAAGGCGTTCTGGCCTTCTCAACTCGTGAAAAATTCTGAATGTGTTGGAAACAACTTAACAAATTATTTATTATTTGTTGCAATATTAATTTAGTTAATTGATATTAATCAAAATTTAAATTATTTAAAACTAAAGTAAATTTTGTTTAGTAAAAGCAAAATTTCTGAATTTCTTGTTAATAATTATTTTTGGCATTAAATGATATAATTTTTATATAGTAAATTAAACATAATTTTTTATAATACACAAAATAAAATTTAATTAAAACAATCAAATTTTTGATTATTATTTTTATTAAATTTAAAAAAAAGAATAAGATTTTAGTGAAGTCTAAAATGCACCGTTAATTTTTTAAATAACTTCATGTATTTATTTTAAAATAATAATAAACTTTAAACGGTTTTGTAATTATTTTAGCACTAATTAATATAAAAATTGCAACATTAGCGTAAAAAAATATTAAATGATATAAAGTTACAAAATGATTACAACCCTGATAAAAAACAGACAACACCGTTACATTAATGTCGTTGCAGGTTGCAGGTTGAATGGATTAACTTTTTATTCAAATTTTGTTTAGAACTGTGGACAAATTTTAAACAAAAACACCGTTTATTAATTTTGACCTACAATGATTTATAACTACTTAAAAATCTAATACATCTGCGCCTAATAACAAAAAACATAAATTATTTTAAAAATTTTAATTTTCTAAAATAGTTTAAAACTTAGTTTAGAAATTATTATGAATATTCAATTAGCTAATTTCTAGAAATTTTCTCTATTTACTCTTTTACCTAAAGTTTGATCTTCTTAAATAATTTAGAAAATTATTAACCAATTATATATAAATTAATTAGTTTTAAATTAGTTTTAAAATATTATTGGACAATGGGAGAAGTAATTAAAGTCAAAATTTTTATTTTCGGTACATTTTATTTTAAATTGGTTTTTAATTAGGATTGACGTTATTGTTACTATTCTATTTGGAAGGATGTAAGTATGGCCTTCAAATTTGCAATAGTTTTTTATTTTACAATTTTATTTGTAGATTTATTAACTCACAATTTAGATGGACTAATAAACATAATAATTTATATATAATGAGTCTTTTGATGATAACATACAACTATTTCTGAAGTCTTAGAATACATCAGTTTACATATAAAACTTGTTACGTAACATTGGGTTGTGCTAAAGGTTTTTATAATTTTATTATTAAATTATTTAACAAAAGTGTATAACATAATACATATTTGTTTTTGACTTTTTACCTGCATCTAACAACAAATTAAAAAAATAGTTTTATTTTCAGTTAAATTAAATACGCTAAACACCTTACCAATTAATTACACTTAAATTAGAGAAAATACAATACATACAACTTGGCTGATTATTTAATAAATAAGAAGTTGACTTGTATTATGGTTGTTGAGGAAATGGTTTGCAAAATTTTTCGGTTTTTAAGAAACATTAAAATATTATTAAATTATACTTTTAAAAAAGCCAACAAATTTACAGTTCTGTTTTTCAATTTAGATTTTTTACTGTTTTACTTTTTTATTTACTTTTATAAACAATAATTTATTATTATTATTATTATTATTATTTATCTTAATCTTTTGCTAATCTTATTATTTTTAAGTTTTCATTTTACCTATTAACTTAACAATTTTGTTTTATTGTTTTTTCTTTATTTTATTCCACTTTTATGTTTATTCCTAAAAACACCTTTTAATAACAGATAATGAATACTTGTAATCTTTTAATTTAATTAGTAAAGAATTAGTATTATTATAATATATATTATACAAAACCCTTTTGTTTTAAAAATAAGCATGGGACAATAAGGCAACAATACGTGCGATTACTTCTTTGCAGTTGCTTACCGGAATAGCGTCTTCTTGATTGTTTCCGTAGCAGTATAAATTGTTTACAGAGGCCAGGTTGCTAACTTTACGCGCTCAAACTCTCAGCCATTATCCAGACTTGGTACTGGCTAGATTAAATTATTTTTGATCCAAACTAGGCGTAGTTAGAATTACTATACTGTCCTCTAAGTTAAAACTTACCCGGAATTAAATTCCACTATTAGCACTATATTAAAACCTGTTTTATGTTATGCATCTACTTTTTTATTCTCCTACATTTGTTATAGTAGTAATATAATTATAAACAATATTTTAATATACTGTAAAAATATAAACTAAAATAAAAAGGTAAGCACGTCATTAACAATATTTATATAATAAAATTTTTAAAATATTGTAATATTTAAGACAAAAATACACAATTAATTTTTTAACACAATGTTTTAATTATTATTGGTTATTTCCATTTTATAATTTTATTACACAAAAGTTAAAACAACTGTTAGTTATTGAATCTTACAACCGTTTAAATTATTCCAACAGAGATGGGTTCAGCGTCCAGCGTACCTAATGTTTCGAAGTTTGAGGAAAATTTAAAACGTTTTACCGGAACTGAAACTTTTGATTCTAACAGTGAATTTTGGAGTGAATTTCTTTTAAGTTTATCATTTACTACAGCAGATGGGTATTTCAATTTTTAATTATTGATTTTCAGTCATGAACACTTAAATTTCGAGAAGGAAGATAACTTTTTTTTAAAGGAATTAAGTAAAAATAACTTGTTATCCAATAATGTGCCAAATTTAATGCGATTTATTATTTCACAGACATCTAAATTGATGGGATTGCTTGGTAGTTCTGGGCAAATGTGAGTTATAGTAAATACATTTCATTTTGTTTAGAGATGAATCAAAAGTGCATCTTGTTTTAAACGGATTTATTGTTCTGCGTTTTATTATTAAATATTTTCTTGAGAATACTTCTGAACACAAGTTTTTTAACCAGTTTGTTATACCATCGGGTAAGCGTATTGCATTTTATGTAACCGTATTTGTAGATACTAGCACTTCGTCCGTTCTAGAATGCTTTTTTCATTTGATGTTTAAAATTATTACATCAATTCCTATTACGTGCGTTAAAATTATTTGCATTTTTTAGGGATAAAACGTATTTATTGCATTGTGAAGCCGTTTTATTATGTATATTATTACTATCAAGACAAATGTACGCAAGTTTGTCTTCTCTTTTACCGAAAATTTACGTAGCAGTAGTTTGGGGAAGTTGGTAAGTTTTTTTATTGTAATGGATTTGATTTTAATAATAGCGGCTGAAATATCGATTTTTGAATGTTCAAATTGTAAATGTTATTTTGATTTTGTAATTATAAACACAAATACTTGACTGCATTTTGTTGTACATAATTTTTATAGAATTATTAACTGCTTATACGTATATGGTTAATATTTGACATAAAGTAAGGTAAAACCGATGAAAGTGTGATTTTCTTGTCTTCATTAGTTTATCTGTTAAAAATACTATTTTTAAGTTTATGAACATGCAAAAAATGATTTCCGTTTAATTTTTTAAGTGTTGAATAAGTTACAAAGAAGTTTAAACGAAGCTTCTTGACATTATAATTAAAATTTGAGTGTGGTGATTATTGTGTATTAGATATGACAGCGTTATTGTTTAAATTTTCAGTACGTTCGGCTTCAATTTTAAACCATTTATTTATGTGCTAGTTTTTAAAAGTAAATTATAACACTTAAAATACAGTTTACATATTTTTCACTATTAATTAAATGTGGGGTTTAATGAAATGTTTGTTATTTGATAAAATGTTTCAATTGACGACTATCTGATTGGATCATTTTCCTTTTTATTTGTTTTTGTATTATTAGTAGGGTTACTTGGGATTTTATTAGTGTTCACTAAAATAAACACGGATTATATAATATATATATATATATATAATATTCATCAAGTTGATGGCTATGTTAGCTCTTTATTATTCATATAATTGTAAGTCATATTATACGATTGATTTCGATAGCTTGATAAGCGTGACAAACGTAGAAGAATAATGAAAGTTTTTGGCTGTTCGCCTGGTTTTTGTAATGCTTATAAAGTGTCCATTTTCAATGGTCATATTCATGACTGTTCCTCCACGTAGTGCATCCTGGACTAGATGCCTATATGCGTTTAGGCTGATAACAGCAAGGACCGAGTGCACAAGGGTATAACTGGGTTCCATTTTTAGCATGTAGGTGAAAGCATACATCTAGGATATTTAAAAGGTATTTTAAGGTATATGTATACTATATGTAGCCGCTGGACTAAAGGAGATAACCTTAATAAAAAATCAGGCAGCCTCGTCAATCTTTGCGAACAATGACGACATCACAGGATGTCGTCTACCATCCTAGAAACTGTTTTTTTTACGTTTGTTACTTTTATCAAGCCATCGACGTCGATCGTTTTATGTCGTATAATTATAGAAAATTATGAAGTGATCACATCAAGAAAAATAAAAATGAATGTGATGTTTATATTTCTACTCAAAATGGAATAACGTTTTAATATTTTTATTTTAGTGGAAGCAGTGCTCCAGAAATAGTCCATCGTTTGATAACTAATTTTGCTGAAAACCGTTCAGTGCCGACTTCTCTTTCAGGATTGGTTCAATATGGTTTGTTGTGGCGTGCAGCTTCGACAATTGCTGGTGACTACTTATTTGTCTTATTTGTAATAATAATAATAATATTAGTTTTGTTAATTATATTATGTTTTGGACCAGAAAATTAGATAGTAAATATTTGTTTTACATTAGTTTATAGTTGGAAACATTTTTACAATTATGACTTGTTTATGGTTCACTTTAAATTTTTATTCAGGTGGTTTACTTACCCTATTCACTTTGGGTTATGCTGGCCGCGGATCTTCGGCAGCGATCAATTCAAAAGTCGATATGATCAATTTGGTTCATTTGCACGAACAGCAAAATGTGACCAAAGCGGACTCGTTGGTAAGGGACTTTGTTACGTCGGAATCGAACAACGCGAATACTACTGGCCCATCATTATTTTTGCTAGCCAATCTCAGTTCGCTGCTTTTATTGGTGCTAACAACTCAAGCTGGTATTATTGAAAAATCTGCTAACAAGTACGAGATTTCAGTCAAAGATTTGAATCGGCTCAGTTTCAATTCGTATCGTACTTGTCTGTTTGCACTGAGAGATGATTCATCCGAAGAAATTCAAATTGGTCAGGTTATGGATGCAAGCAGTCCGCATTTAAAATTAAGTAAGTGTTAGGCTTACTATGTTTTTTGTTTCGGTTTTAATAAGTTTCTATACCTACTTGCGGTGCACCTTGATTCAGATTGAACAAGGAATGAATGTAACGGGATTTGTCTTTGAGAATGGATGCAAGCATACACTCAGGGTATTTAAAAAGTATTTAAGATATATGTATACCATATGTAACCGTTGGGTTAAGGGAGACAACCGTAACAAGAAATCAGGTGGGCTTGTTAATTTTTATGAACACTGCTAAGAAACTTTATTACTTTCCTACATTGTTTACAAGGTTTTCCTCGCATATAAAATGCGAGAAGCAGTCATTTGAAATGTTTTGTGAATGAGGATATAATGAAGAGGTGACCACGTTACTAATTTTTTTTTAAGAATTAAATAATTTTCTTAACTACTTGATTCAGGCGGTTCAGTGTGCTGTTGGATGGTATTTACATAAAATATTTAAAAGAAAATTAAAACCCGTCTAATATATAAATTTAAATATAAGACAAAGTAAGCTGAGATAGATTTGACGTTACTTTTTAGGACTGTGCTTTTTTGAAACAATTCCCATCGTTCACCATACTTTTCTACCCTTTACAGATCTTGAAATTTGCTTTTAAGAAATTGTAGAATTGGTTTGAAATATTTGGCTGTTAAAGTTTCTCACATGAGAATGGAGGTACTTTTTGTGGTTTCTATTCTTTTTGATTTGGAACAAGATTGTGATCAGAACTAACATCAGCACACATAACGGTAGGCAAGAATACTACTTTGTGCTAATTCAAATATAGTCATTATCATTTGTTGTTTCCTTTTGAAGTAATCTACTTTGTCTGGCGAATGTTTTTATGAGTGAAATATGTTTGGCAGTATTTATTTTTAGTGTTGACAATCCATTATCGTTGCCAATTATATGCTATCAGCATAGCTATGTATGTAGCTCATTATTTTAAGTGCTAAGTAATGTTATTTTTGTTCAATTTAGCATAAAAACCCTCCCGACCAGTATTTTAATGCGTTTCGTTTTGGTTGGCGACATGGTCACCTCTTCATTATTTTCCATATTAATACGGTATATAAAACGATTGATTTCGATGGCTTGATAAGGATAACAAACGTAGAAGAATAACGAAGTTTCTTGACTGGTAGACAGCATCCTTATGATGTCGGCACTATTCACAAATATTTCTTGTCATGGTTATTTCCCTTAGCCCAAGGGCTACATATGATATACGTATACCTTTTATGTACCCTGGGTATATGCTTGCACCCACTCGCCGAAGCAGTAGCCCAGTTATATAGCTGTACGCTTGGTCCCTGCTGTTATTAGTCTAGATGCCTGTGGGTACTTAATCCAGGATGCACCATGTAGAGGACGAACAGTTACGAATACCACTATCATTGGAAATTGAGACTTTATAAGCATTACTTAAATCCTCAGTATTATTAGTATCCTGTGCTAGTAATTGTTGTAAAAATCTTTTTAAAGTTGTTTTACGAACTTGAAGGTAATGAGCTGGTTTGTGAATCGGTTTACTAATGTTGCATTTCAGGTCACAAGCTGCAACCGGGTATGGCCACCCCAAATGGACAGTTAAACATTGTCAATGCTCCCATTATGAAACCCACAAGTTTCGGTTCAATTTTGGCTACGGCATCGCACAGTTTGAATCAGGGTAGCAGTGCTCTTTTGTTGTACCTATTGCTACATCGCAATGACCATTTTCGTGAATTTCTCATGCGACAAAAAAATTATCAGCAATTGGTACGTCATTTACTCGAGTGTTTTCCACAATCTTGTGTTGTTTTAAAAAGGGAATTTTTTAATTTGGTGACACCTTTTCATCAATTCCAAGTTTGAATAGCTTCTCGAATTCCTATACGAAAAGGTTGTTGGGTGTCAATTGAAATTGGAGGGATAAATGAAGTTTATTGGCTAGAAGACCGCTTCTTTGCGACGACGCCAGTGTTTACAGGAATTGGCGAGGCAATCATGTTTATAGTTGACGCCGGTTGAAGGATCCACAAACCTATCCGGCTGCATATGATAAATGGATACCTTGATACTTTTTAAGCATTTTGAGTGTATGCTATCACACATTCATTGAACGGGAATCTAGTAGAAGCCTAGTTATACCACTATGCCATCGATCCCTGCTGTTATTAGTCTAAATGCTTGTTGACACCTAGTCCAGGCTGCACCACATGGAGGAATATCACCGTCATTGAAAATTGAAACTTTATAAGCATTACTCAAATCCTCATGATTATTAACATTCTAAGGAATAAAGTTATAATAAAATTGTAACTTTTTGTACTTGTAACATGGTTTCTACCTACGATGTTGATATGATATTTTGTTATGAAACTTAATCTAAACGTTTATTTGGTATTTATATGATGGCTTAAGGATAAACGCCATAGGTCCACAGTTCATAGGTTTATATAATGTTTGGGGACTCAAAGGAACATGATAGCTATGGCTGATTGGTAAGAGGTTTGTTCCTGTTGACGAAGAAGAATTTTTACACAAATTAATCAATGTTACATTGTAAGTTTTGAAATGTACATGTTTTGTACGTTCAATATCTTTGCAACAAATTTCTACTTCTGTTTAAATTTTTGATTGTACTTTTTATTCATTTTTTATCTTAATTCCATCTTACCATGAATATAGATCACTTGAATATTTATGTTGTGATTGATGGTATGAATTTAATAATCGTTTTTTATTTTTTGTTTTAATTTTAGTTATTGCCTTTGTTGAACATAATGTGTCGTGCATCTGTCGATAATTCACATTTGGTTTATATGGCTCTTATTTTGTTACTTATCATGACTGAAAACGAAGGCTTTGGAGAAGACGTTCACAAAGTTGTGAGTATTTTAGTGTCCATCTTTGGCATTGCTTATTCTTATTCATATTCATATTATTATTATTATTATTATTATTATCTGATTAATGCTGTTTGGAATGTTTCAGCAACTGGACATTAGCGAAGTTAAACGAGATTCTGCATTAAGTGGGGAGGTTCTTTTTGCACAAAAATGTTTGGCTAATAAAATTAAACCAATGAGAATGAAGTAGTGTGAAGTGCCAGAGGGATGAGATTTTGTAAAAATCTGTGACCCAATTTTTTTTATGAAATTAGATGATGAGATGAATGAGTTAAGGGAGATGTTGTTGGCCAATGGAAAATGGATAATTTTGACTACTGACGATGAGAAAAGTGGTCAAAAGTGTAAAATATTTTTTCTGAAAAATCGATTGATTATATTTTTCTTGATACTTAATGATAGTTAGAATAATATAATGTCGTTAATAAATGTAATGTTATAATTTTTAAAATGTATTTTCTCTTAATTATAACGCAACATAGCAATGAACAATATGCTGTAGACTCCTTATAAATTGACATAATGTTAAATGGAAAGAGTATCGTAAAGTCCATAATTTGTCTGCATTTGTTCGAAAAGAAAGGGCATATAAATGTGTACCTTGAATTACACCTACACTGTTCTGTAATTACAGTACTTTTTACAATGAGGAACACAGAATGATTCAAAATCGTATCTTTGTTTATGCAGTCATTGTTTTTTTTAGAAAATGAATGTTTTCTGTACTAAATTATTGCAAGTTGTAAAATACTTCAATTTAATCTTTATAAGCAGTAAAACATTATTAAGACAAAGGATTGTTATTATAAATTGTGATGTTTTTTAATTCGGTACAATTTTTGTATAGTACAACTTTACTGATTTTAACGCTATATGTTTTAAAAGAGTTTTCTATTCAGTTTTTGTTCATAAAAACTAGCATGTTTATCATAATACTTGTAATTCCTTATTCATTATGAAATCGTAATAAGAATTGCCATATATTGACATCTTTACCAGTACTTTATAACAGTAGTTATTTTGCACTGTAAGGTTAAACAATGAAAATAAAATAAATCTGTTACCAAAACTTATTTGACTCATTGTATATGCATTGCAATAGCCCTGCGATAAAGTGGGATGCAAATCGGTAAATGAATGGAAATAATAGGATATACTTTACATATATTGCATCAAACAATGTGTTTATGTGATTTTTGTTTCAATTCACACAACATGGAAGTTACATTCCGCCCTAGAATGACTCATTCAGATAGCACAATACGGGAATAAAGAATTTAAAAGATGGATTATGATCAATGAGTAGTATTATATCTGAAGCATATACATCTGCATCACTGATTATCTGTACTAGTTGATCTTAAACCATTTTTAAATCTTTTTATTTCTATTTCATGGTATACAAATGTAGTCATTTGAGGGCAGTATGCAACTTCCAGGTTATGTAAATGGAAAAAAATTACATGAAGTATTTGTGTAACCATGCTTTAACAAGTAACTGTAAATTTGAATGTTCAGTCTACTTGAGAAAAGTCAGTTTCACATGACTAATTAGAGTAGTTAATATTCATGAAACAGAATAGCTGTGCATACTTTGTACATAAATGAACAACGGGAGACTACAATAATTAAGTACATTACAGCTAAATGCACTTATTTTTCTAAGCCAAAAATTAAGTCTTAACAAAGTTGACTCTACTCAGCATACAATTGTTAGAAATATAATATCAGAACAACCATTAGCATTAACTACAATTTAATTTCTACACATGTTAGGTATAATTTCTGCTTCGTGGAAGATAACCGATTGTTGCGCTGTTATTTTCTTGCTAACCTTAATTACTAAAATCCTTTTGGGCTTATTAAAACATTTACATTTTAAATAAAATTAGGTATTGCGTAAAAATTATTATATCATCCTATAATAGCTGTTGGAAACAAACTGAATACCTATATTATAATACATTGTATTCAATGATAACACAATATAACAATTATAAAATGCAATAAAGCAAATGTTGTCTACTTAATTCATATAAGCACTTGGCAACAAATTATCAAATATTTGTAACGCAATTACAGTATGAATAGTTATCACATAAAAAAGCAATAGTAAAATTTGAAATTACTGTAGCAATGACTTCACGAAGGTCTTGTGTATTTTCAGAAACATGTTAAATAACTACTAATGACCACATCATAAGAGAAATAAACACACTACTAATAAAAACTTGATATCTAAAATTTTGAATCTTCAAATTATATAAAATGTGAGCACATCCTAAGCATTAGTTACGAATAGTTGCAAAACACCGACACGTACAATCAACTTATGCCCATCTAGAAACCATTATAATTGTTATTCTTTTACGAACGCATAAAATAGCCCAAAAGTAAATTCGTTTCGAAAAATATATTAAATGTAAACATTACACAGAACATTACAAAATACAAAATCATTTGTGGATTACTTTCGTACCCAATTAACTGCCGAAAAACGTTTTTAACTCTAAATGAAACCATTGTAAAACTGTACATATTTCAAATACACATTACTTTTGCAAAAAAGACTCCATAAATGGGATTAACCAAATAAGACATTCTTCTTTTTAAATGCACCTAATAATACGGTTTTTAAACAGAACACAACTCAGAAATATTTACAATTAGTATCTGCAACTTTCTTTTCTGCTTTTTGTCGAAAAACAACGGTACACGCTCCCTCAAATCTCGTACAACAATTTCCACCTGCTCAACGTAACAACCGCTTCACAAAATATGCATTGTAAACTGCAGTGCTCACACAAATTTGCACCTTATATACAACTCACATTTTCAACCTCTTACCCCCTATTTTATTGATGTACATTTTTGACCAATAAGAATTTTTCTTGGCGCACAACTTTTGCGGTGGATTAGAACCTCCCATTAAGTGCTGGCGGTAGCACTCGAACTCATGTCTACCCAAGTATGAGTCCAACGTTCGACCTCTAGGCCACACCGTTTCTTGTCATTATGTTAATGACCATAGGGATGCTAATGATCCTGACGATTTGAGTAATGCTTATAAAGTCTCAATTTCCAATGATGGTGATATTCCTGACTTTTCGTCCTTCACATGGTGCATCTTGGACTAGGTGCCTATAGGCATGTAGACTAATAACAGCAGGGTCCGAGTACACAGCGGTATAACTGGGCTTCCGCTACGGCGGGTGGGTGCAAACATACATCCAGGATAGTTAAAAGGTATCTAAAGGTATACGCATACCATATGTAGCCCTTGAGCTAAGGGAGATAACCCTTACAAAAAATCAGGCGGCCTCGTCAATCTTTGCGAACAGTGGCGACGTCACAAGGATGCCGTCTACCAGCCAAGAAACGTTTGTTACGCTTATCAAGCCATTGAAATCGATCTTTTATATGTCGTATAAATATGGGAAATAATGAAGAGGTGGCACTACGTCACCAACCGAAATGAGTGAATAAATGTTAATGACTATGTCGGTTCTGTTATTTTTAAGTTCTTATATTCTATTAAAATTATGTTTATCGAGGTGGTTTTTGACGAAATGAAAACATGAATAATACATTTAATAAGTAACAATATAACAAATGGATCAAGATTGATTGGCAGCGAGTTGTATAGACGGTATCTTTGACTTTTGTTGATTACAAGTTAACGTGTAGAGTTTTGACAGCTGTTGGTTGCAAGGCCAGTTCTTTGTTAGTTCGAAAGTTCGTTCAACACTTGAAACAATTGTTTTCGATTTTTCCATAGTTTCAATGGATTTAACTTTTTTCTAAAAAAATATTCCGGCCATGACCGTGTTTCGAGTCACATTTCATTACTTTGTGGTGGCTGTTTGGGCGAACCAAAGTTATGATACGCATCGTAATTTTTACGAAAAACGTATCAAAACCAGCACAATCGTAAAAACGGGGGGGGTCATCTTGAATTTGTTAATTGACTGATCCTCTTTGCCCCAATGTGTGTTGTGCCATACGTATTTGAGACATTTCCGTTTAAACTTATCCAACTTTATTATTGTTGAATTATCGATGTTCCATATATCGGCTGCATGCAAAAGTACTGTGCAACCTGGAATTTAATAATGATGCTGTTCAAATAACTCGAATGCACACCGTAATGACCATCAGCGTATTTTAAGTCGATTGTGAATGAACGATACTTTGTCAAAAATAACATCGATTGTATAGTTGAACAAAAGAGAACCAGCCACATAGCCTTAACTGTTTCCATTGCCAATTTCGAATGCTGCAAACATGAATTGCAGCAGAATATTTATAAGTTTCAGTGAGGTATCGTGCCGTTACAGTATTCAATAGTCGCTCTGTAATCAACGAGTTCCATTCTACGTTGTGCTTGCGAAACTTGGACTCTCACCCAAGTGGATATACAAAAGCTTGTCCATTTTGAACAAATCTGTTCAAGTTCCATATGGTTTCACTCGCTGTTCTCTATTCTGAAATTATGTTCGATTTTATTTATAGTGGGGTAACTCGCAGACAAATCTGTGCAAGTCATGGAAAGGTTTTGTATCCAATTTATTGAGTAAGGATGTTTTAAAGCTGTTAGGACGACACCGAATCACAATCGATAAGTGACTCATCGGACAAATCATAATGAAGTCCGATTGTGATGGCTAGCCAGTGGAGTGGATAAAAAGCCCACTCCCATATATATATATATATAATTTGGAATATTTGATTCTGGTCTAAACCTTGTGTTGTGATCTTGTTTTTAAACCTTGGGACTAGTGGGTTGGCAAGTCAAAGTATTCAAACAATAAGTAGCTTAGTTGAACGCTAATCCGCTCAACACCCAGGCATAACAAAAGCCTGGTCTAATTGGACGATTCAGCTTTCATACGTTTGCCACTCTATTTTTTTAAAATAATTTTTTCTACTATTGTTAGAGGGGCAGCAATATCTTGCTTGTCTAATGCAGCTTCCAAATAATATTTTTGCTCTCTCTCTCTCTTTCATAATTGTGCAAGAATTAGCAACCAACTGTATCAATCTTTTGTTTCCATATTGCAATTGGGACCAACAGCTCATTAATAAATGAACTTTGCAAAATTTATCAGCGTAGTTGCTGTTTGTGAATAGGGTGTAGTTTGGAGCACGGAATCTAGCTTTGGCTTGACTGACAGATAACTAGAACGAACATGAAATTAGTGAATAGTTGGAGTTATTCTTACCTGCTGTTCAGTAACCCCTAAATACGCAGGAGATATTGGTTACACTAATCCACGAATAGAAAGCTATAGGGAAAGTAAACGATTTTGAAGAATTTAATCTTCTTTTTATAAAGATAAGTAATGTCAATCCTTAATCAGTTCATTGCATTATATTTCTAACTTTAATTTTACAATGAATGTCTACTTATAAGTAATTCATTCAGTATTTACTTAGTTACGTAAAAAGTAATTTTACATATTATTGTTATTATTATTATTATTATTATTCATAAATAGCATTTAAAGTGGGTTCAGTGGTCGCAGCAGAGAACATTGTCCAACGTCTCGTATGGAAGTTTGATCATTCTTGTTCTATGTCGAACTATTCAGTATCACATGAATGAATTGAAAGTAGGTGCAAGGTTCGATTGTTTTCCAGTTTGCTATTTCTACCATGTGTGTGTGTGTCATTATTTAAACTATAATGTCTTAATTCTTTTAATTGGTAACATATTCACTTTTTCATTATTCATTATATTCGTAAAGCATATCAAGCGATTGTTTGCCATTGTTCCATATGCATAATAGATGTGGGAGAATAATGAACTTTATGGCTAATTGGAACTATCCTTGTGATGGTACTGCTGTTAACAAATATTGGAAGGCCATTTGATTTTTTTGTCAAGCCTGTTTCCAATGGCTGCATTCATTCACCAAGACAGAAACCTTATTATACCTTTGTATACTCTTTCTCTAATCTGTGTTAGTCTGAGTCCAGAATGCATCACAAGGAAATACAGAATCAGACATATTACGATTATCGAAAATTGAAACTTGATAAGCATTGCTCTAATTGGCAAAATCATTAGCATCTTGATGATGTTTCATTATTAGCGAGTTCAATCTTTCAATAGATTGACATTGGACAATGATTTACAACAATAAAACAAATTCTATCTTGTTAAGTCGAGAAATCCAGTAAATAACCGCAAGCTGTTTTGTTATTCCATGCGAGACATGTCAATTATTGATTCTCCCGTATCCTTAATCGTCATCTTGTGAACGAAGATGCGTATTAATAATTGATTTTTTTGTTGAAACAAATGGGTATAATATTACAAGTTGTATTTAGACGTGCTGAACTAATCGTGTAATGTCATGACTATGCAAACGCTGGTCTTCGTTTGCTATGAATGGACAAATAACTTCACAACTATATATTGCGCAACGTCCACACACTCATCTTAAATCGACTGAACTAATTTAATGAATACTCTTACAATTAGTTGGAATAGCATGCTATTGATACGCTGACAACCGATGTTTTTGCACGTTATTACGGTTCCAATTCAAACATGTGATAGTTGGAAAGCAACGCAACAATTGCTAGTAATTTTTTTTTCCTTTTGTACAGGATAAATATCTTCACGTGAATATTTTGGCAACGTTGGCTAATTTATCTTCGCGTGTTTCACAGCTGCATCCTTACACTAGCGACGTTCTGATAAAGTATATATATATATATAATTTTATAATTCTGTGGCGTAGAAAATTATGATTAACGTATTTTTGGTTAGAGTGCAGTTTCATTTTTATCGTTAAACCGTGTTGATTAAACTTTTTTCATTTCTCAAAACCTTCGATCAAATAAAACAGTTGTAATGTTTTCGAAGGATGGAATATTGATAGCATCTTTTAATCACATGTAGAAGAATTTATTATTATTATTATTATTAAGCTTTAATATCTCACTAGAGATACGTGCAGCGTAAAATACATTTTCACCATCAATATAAAAAAATAACATATTTAAAAGTAGTAGTAAAAATAATGTGAGCTAAATGAAATAGAATGTCATGTCAATGAATATAAATATAGTCAATACAGTAAACATGTGATTTTTAAAAAATAATTCAAAATTACTATGCATTGAATGAGTCATTATAAGGCACAGTTACATTATGCTGTAGGATGTCCGAATTAGTTCAAATAAATGCGTGGGTGGAATAATTCCTACTTTGATAAGTTTGTTAGTAGTTCAATTTTGTTTGATTCTGGATAAGTATGGCAGATGTGTGTACTTTTGATTGATTTATTCAATTTAATGGAGAAATGCAAGGAATTAAATTAAATCTTGTATTCATTACCATCATCATGGTGGATATACATCTCCTACCGATTATTATCACCCAGGGTAGTCCAAATTCCAAAAACGTCTGCAAAAACATCAACTTTTGCAATGTGCACTTAATCAAACAACACTTAAGGTATGATGACTTTAAATGTTAATTACATTCCGAGTTAAACCCCTCCAATGATCTCTGTTGGCTGCATAGGGTAAACAAACGGACGCCCAATTAAGTAATTCATTTGGACATGGGAGCTTAGCATAAATAAAAGGATCGAGTTCGTGTGCTACAATGTCTATCCAAATTTTCCGTTGGCTACCTGGCCTTCTTTTCTATCCGGATAATGGATGGACTTCCATAACTATTCTGGTTGGATGGGTGGGCGATCTACGTAAAACATGGCCAATCCATTTTAATCGTCTTTCTTTTATTGTACTAGAGATACATGACCCATGTTAAGTGACCTACAAATATCTCCCAAATCTTGCATTAGCCTATGTACTTTCTATTTCATTATGGCACAAACGATTCATCTTAGTAACAATACCAGGCATGAGTTGGGTTGTCTACTCTGCTATATGCTGCAGAAACGTGATGAACAACAATAGCTGAAATTTTTTTCAATAGAAATAATAACAGATGTTGCTTACTTTTGTATCCATACGTTCTCCAAACAGGACAATAGATTGCAGTTGTTTATAATGTTAATATAGGGCAGGGATAATTGTCAAAAGTGTTAAAGGGGGGAGGGTTACGCAAGAAACCATTGTTTTAATGATTGTTAAATAGAACCAATCAGGTAATTAATTATAGACCGTGTTTTATTTATACATAATTGAATGTATTTAATGATAGTTGAACGCATGTATGCAATCTGCACAATTGTTTATTTGTTTTACACCCCCCTCCCCCAAAAAATACAACAGAAATACGTTTGTCAATATTGACAATGGAAACTCTTATGATTCGTTGTGCACACGTATTACTAAAATTACAAATTATTGAAAAATTTTGTTCATTAGATTTTTAATTCTGTAGTCTAATTTCATTTCCAATAATGCTTGTTTCATTGTTCGATGAATTATTTTGCCACACGTCATTGGTCAATTTTGGAGATTGCTAATGATCCGCGAGGGTTTGAATAATGCTTACAAAGTTTGAATTTCCAATAATGATAATATTTTTGACTGTTTCTCCTCCACGTGGTGCATCCTGGACTAAGTGCCCATTGGCATCTAGACTAATAACAGCAGGGACCGAGTGCACAGCGGTGTAACTGGGTTCCAGTTTTGGCTGGTGGGTGCAAGTATACATCCAAGATACTTCAGGTATACATATACCATATGTTGCCGTCGGATTGATGGATAACCGTGACAATAAAAATCAGGCGGCCTCGTCAATTTTTGCAAACAATGGCGATGTCACAAGGATGCCGTCTATCAGCCAAGAAACTTTGCTATTCCTCTACGTTTGTTACACTTATCATGCCATCGAAGTCGATCGTTTATATGTCGTATAAATAAGGAAAATAATGAAAAGGTGATCATGTCATTAACGATAACGATTGAAATGAATTGTTTTTCAAAGTGATATTTCGACTGTCGGTTGGTTGTGTGTACAATTTGCCCTTTTTTGTTTTATATTTCAAGTTTGTTGCATTTGCTAATCAAACGTCATTCAAAAGTTTTGGGGCATTTGAAAGTTATTTCAAGTCAGACCAATGCTGATCAGTCTACCAATGGTGCAACTGACAACAACTCATCAGGTCCACCTAACGATGTATCTGGCGAAAATCTGACGGTTTGTCTTTACTTGATTTGTTGTTAATCAGGTTTATAATATTATATTTAGATTATTATTACTATTATTATTATTAGCGAAACGTTGTATAGAATGACTTACCAATGCACAGATTTTCACATACCAAAGATGAAAATGCAGCATAGGTAATCAAAAGTAAATAGATGTGTATATATGTAAATTTGAGAAGACATAACAAAACAATAACAATCGATAATTTAAAACCAGATTTAACTAATATGAACATCAAAATTTTTGCAGATTTTTTTCATTTCATTGCGTGTTTCAGATTAAAAAACGTTTCTCGATTTTAATTAGGTAAGGAAAAGGTCATTTTGAAAGGAAGTCAATATTTTCTTGCGTAAAATGTTTCCAATCCATCTAACCTTGCGTTGAGAATCAATGCATTTTAAAGAACGACTTTAAGTTCGAGATCAAAGCTTTTTGGTTAAATGTTTTCATTTAGTATCGTCTTTTTCTATAATATTGGCAATATTTCCTCAGTACCTACAATGAAAGGCCTTTTATTTGAATCATCAGCATTTATATGTATGCAGAATGAATTAACACGCTTCTGTTTGTGTTGTAGGTATTGACTTATGTTGTTCATAATCGATTAACGTATTTAACCTATTAATCATTGTACTTTGTTGGCAGTTGTGTCACAGTATGTATATTTTTCAATTTTGTTTCTAGAGTATTGCAGTTTTATGTATTCATTTGCTCTGTAATGCTAAATATCAAATTATCAGTATTAATTATAACCTGGTTATATGTATGTATTGACGGTTGTGATCATATCTTCATTATTTGCTATATTTTACCGGCATATAAACGATCAACTTCGATGGCTTGATAAGCGTAACAAACGTAGAAGAATAACATCGTTTCTTGTCTGGTAGACAGTATCCTTGTGATGTCGCCACTGTTCGCAAAGATTGACGAGGTTGGCTAATTTTTGTCATGGTTATCTTCCTTAGCCATATGGTATACGCATATCTTGAGATACCTTTTAAGTATCCTGAGTGTATGCTTGCACCCACTCACTGTAGCGTAATCCCAGTTGTACCGCTATTCACTCGGTCCCTGCTGTTATTAATTTAGATGCCTGTTGGCACCTAGTCCAGAATGCACTACATGAAAGAGCAACAGTGAAGAATATCACCGTCATTAAGATTTGAGACTGTAAGTTTTCTCAAATCCTTGGGATCATTAGAATCCCACGATTGTTATTACTAACTAGTTTTAAATTATTTCATAAGAAAATGTGTATGCATTTAAAATTCATTTCAACTTTTGCATTCTAGCTTCACGAACTGAATCTTCTGGAGGAAGTGCTTCGCATGCTGTTAGAAATCATCAATTCCATTTTGACACATAAAATGTCGTCAAACACAAATTTGATATATTCTTTGTTGTATCGAAAGGAAACCATTGCCAGTTTGCGTACCCATCCTTCATTTCAAGTACGTTGGACGATTTAGCACAGCTGCTTGTTCAAGTGAATTTATATTTAACACACTATAATATATATATATATAATATTCACCTCTATTAATTCCAAGTTTGAATGCCTTTCCGAATTTTTATACGAAAAGGTTGTCGGATGTGAATTGAACTTGGGGGGGGGGGGTAAATGAAGTTTATTAGCTATAAGATCGCTTCCTTGCGACGATGTCGTTTACAGGAATTGATGCCAGTTAACGGATTCATAATCCGGAGAAGCTACATATAGTAAATGGAGACCTTGAGATACTGTTTTGGCATCTTGTGTGTATGCTAGCACTCATCCACTGAATGAGAAGCTAGTGAAAGCCTAGTTATGGTGCTGTACACTCGGTTCCTGCCGTTATTTGTCTAGATGCCTATTGGCACCTAGTCCAGGATGCACCACATGGAGGAGGAATGGCCAGGAATATCGCCATCATTAGAAATTGAGATTTTATAAATATTACTTAAATTGTTAGGATTATTAGCAAAAGATGATTATTTTGTTACGAAATGAAACAAAACTTAAAACATGAATATATAGATAGTAAACAAAGAAAATTTGGAAATTTTGTGTTACTGGATTTGCAGAAAATGTACAAAATCGCTCATTTTAGTATCCTGAGTGTATGCTTCTACCTATTCGCTGAAGTGAAATCTCAGTTGTACCGCTGTGTACTCGGTCTCCTGTTGTGTTAGTCTAGGTATTTGGGTAGACGTAATCTACAATGCCGTACGTGGAAGAACAGTCAGGGATATCACTAATGTTGAAAGTTGACACTTTATAAGCATTACTCAAATGCTCAAAGTTATTTGCATCTCATTATATCGGTAAGTTGATAGCATCACATTTAAAGTTGCTGAAAGAAGTAATAATACAGTGAATGTTGTGACTTTTATTTTACATATATTGATGTAATTTAGTCAATAATATTATCTGTTTAACAAATCATATGTTTGTGTGTTTTAATAAATGTTGTTATTGTGCTTTATTATTGGGTATTATTATTAGAAATTATTTTTAATGGTAAAATATTATCTAAAGTATATATTTATAGGTGTTTCATTTTGTATTCTATTTTGTTAATTACTTTAACTGAATACAAGGAATTGTTTACTTTTAAATTTCTAATAGTAATAGTAATTTATCATGCCTCTTGGTCGTAGATCCTTTCAGTCTATTTGTAGATGGTTTAAGATGTTCTATTTTTTAAATTTTTATACACTTGACAAGTTCATTTTATAAGTTTCCGCTGTTATAGAAAATCCAAACTTGTCATTGATAATGTTGACCTCATTAGGCATTAGTGTGAACTGTGCAACTTCATGGATCAGTAAGTAAAAAGTTGATATAATTCCATCAGATATGAAAATTAGTCCTGTATTTAAATTCCTTAATGGTTTCGCATACTTTTTAAGAAGGTTTATCTTAAAATTTGTCCTAAATTATTCTTGACATGTAATTATTGACTAACTAAATGTATAATGTAAAGATATCTTTTTTTATTTAAACACTCATTTTGAACTAAAAATGTATATTTTTTAAATGAATCTATTAATTTAAAAAAACAAATTGAAAATTGTCAATAATCTAAGGTACAAACTTGTGTAAAATTCTTCCTTCATTTTTGAAATCATTTATTCTAAAAGTAAAATAAAAATTTTAAAGTTTTTGTAATTTTATGTTCATTTTCTACTGTAAATGTGCATAGAAGCGGTTGCGTTTATTTTGATTTTCATTCTTCGTACTTCACAATTTTTCTATCTAATTTTTATCTTATATATGTTTTTAAAATGTCTACTCAACCGTTGTCACAATCAAATTTGTGTTGGGGTAGGAATTTTCGCCAACAGCTTCCAATATCTACTGGTGAAAAACTCGGTTCCTTCATAGATAACAAAGGATCCAGCATTTCAAAAATTCGGTATCGTATTGACCTCTATGTTGCTGCTTTTGGATGATTATATAAACCCCGATTGTGAATGTAACCAGCGGTGCAAATCATTATTCTTGTGATAAGTCAATAGCCAAGATTACTTTTTATTTAAATCATTCTATCGGTTGGCATTTTTCGATCGTTCTCTGCAAAATGTATTCAACTAAAATTCAGTTTGCTTCAATACATCTTCCAAATAAAATGATTTGTCAGGGAAAAGCCAACCATCTACATGAAATTTGGGACATTTGTCTCTTCATTATTTCCCATGTTTATACGGCATATGAAACGATCGAGTTTGATGGCTTGATAAGCGTAACACAAACGTGGAAGAATAACATCGTTTCTTGGTTAGTGGACGGCATCCTTGTGACGTCGCCACTGTTCGCAAAGATTGACGATGCTGTCAGGGTTATGTCTCTTAGCCAAAGGCCACATATAATATACGTATACCTTAAGACACCTTTTAAGTACCTTGGGTGTATGCCGAAACCGCAGTCCAGTTATACCGCCATGCCTTTCAGAACCTAGTCCAGGATGCACCACGTGGAGAACGAAAAGTTAAGAATATCACCATTATTGGAAATTGAAACTTTATAAGCATTACTCAAGTGTTCACGATCATTAGTATACACATCTACACAATTATGTCTTTGTTAATGTTATTTTAATATTTTTTCTGCAAATCTGTGGGGTCAATTGCAGTGGGCTGATTACAGATACAGGTTTTATTTTCGATTAATTGCAACTTTGATTTGTTCAACTAGTTTTGACGTTAAATTCATGATGCAAGTTTGCGTTTGACCTTTACCTTACACTTGAGTAACGTTATCTTCATCTGGGAATGGAATTTGACATATAGATATGAAAATGTTTTCCGCTTTTTTCAATGAATGATGATTGCAACACGAAACATTATTTAAATTGTTATTGACCTCCAGGGCGTTGTTCAAAACATCGACACGATAATCAATTATTTTTCAAAAAAAATTGAAGCCGAACTTGGTCCGCATCCCACGTATCCGACGACGGTAATGGAAGTGATTGACAAGTATTCTGCTCATCCTCAGCGTGCTTGCAATTTAAAGGTACAGTAGGTTTGGCTGTGTGCGTGTCATGTTTCAATTGAATTTTCTATGTAAACAAAATAAATTGAAATGCAATAAAAATTAATCTTGTTAAGTTACAAGAAAGATTACTTTCTATAAACCTGGGTCATAAGTAAATTATAGTTCAGCTTAGAAAATATTGTTATATTTTACTATAAAAATACCATTGTTTAAATTGATTAAAACAACTTTCTGTATAATAGTTATTTTATACTTTATGTATATATGAATATAATGTTTGTCACTAGCTTTTTTCAACCGCTACAATTTAACTTTCTACTTTATTTATACTACTCCATTTTATTTTATTTGATTGATTAATATGCCGTATAAATAAGAGGTGATCACGTCACCAATTATGAATGAATGAATTAAAAAGTCTAGTATATTTAATTGTTTTAAGTTATTTGCTACAATTAATCTATATTATTTAAAAAATAAGCAATAATATTTTATGTTTTAACTTAATTTATTTCTCAATTTTTTATATAATTTATATAAATTTGGATTTGTTTAATAATTTATTAATTGTTATAAATAATTTATAAATTGCATTAAATTATTCCTTTTAATATTAAAATGTAACTCACTCAATTTCTAACATTTTTGTGCAAAACTAAATGTATTTTATATTACTTTAGAATTTAAAAAAACAAACAAATTAAGCGGTTATAAAGAAATAAACAATTAATTTTTTGCTGTATATATAGAGGGTTTTTATCAACTTTTTACACGTTTTTTATTCATCGTACATGTAAATACGTGTTTACTACTTATAAGTAGTTAACATTTTTAAAACAAATTCTGTTTGTTATTGTCGATGCTCCTTTGACAATTTATTAAGAGAATAACAACATTTGTGTTTATAAGTGGTTGCAGTTCTCGTCAAAACTGTACCAATTCACTTACTGTAAATATTTTACAAGATTCAAACTTGGTGTAGATGGATATTTCTAATTATTTTGGATAACAATTCAGTTTTTGCAATTAGAGAAAATAATTGATTGTGTACGTTGAACGTGCACGGCGATATTACTGGGTTCCCGCTTTAGTGGGTGGGTGCAAACATACACACAGGATACTTAAAAGGTATCTTAAGGTATACCATATGTAGCCGTCTCGTCAATCTTTGCGAACAGTGACGTTGTAGTAACCGGTTTGTGCATCTACTGTAACTTTTTTTTGACAGCTTCACAAACCTGACAAATGGAACATTTTTGCACAAAAGTTGGATTATTGTTGTTAATTCGATTAGTCAATCGCATAACAATTGATCCACTTAGTCTGTGCATCTGTCATGTAAATTCATTCATTTCATTGTGATTGATGATAGAGTTGGCACTTTCCTATTTCATTTGTACAATTCATTCATTCATTTTGTTTTATGACGTGACCACCTCTTCATTATTTCCCATATTTATACGACATGTAGAACGATCGATTTCGATGGCTTGACAAGCGTAGACAAACGTGGAAGAATAACAAAGTTTCTTGGCTGGTAGACGGCATCCTTGTGACGTCGCCACTGTTCGCAAAGATTGACGAGACCGCTTGATTTTTTGTAAGGGTTATCTCCCTTAGCCCAAGGGCTACATATGATATACGTATACATTTAGATACCTTTTAAGTATCCTGGGTGTATGTTCGCACCCACCCGCCGTAGCGGAAGCCCAGTTATACCGCTGTGCACTCGGACCCTGCTGTTATTAGTCTAGATCCCTAGGGGCACCTAGTCCAGGATGCACCACGTGGAGGACTAACAGTCAAGAATATCACCATCATTGGAAATTGAGACTTTATAAGCATTACTCAAATCCTCAGGATCATTAGCATCCCATTTGTACAATAAATGAAACAATGAATATAGGTGATTTCATATGTATAATATACATGGAGGAGGATAACATAATCTTTCGGTTGATAAACACCATCTATGTAACGACGGCACTGTTCACAAATATTGACAAGGTTACCTGATTTTGCTGAGTTGTACACGTACAACTCAAGATACCTGTTAAGAGCTCGAGGTGTATGTTTGTATGCAACTGCCCAGGTGGAAGTCCAGTGATAACGCTGTGCAATCAGTCTTCTCAGTGTTAGTCTGATACTTGAATGCACTTTGGCATTGCAAATTGAAACTTTACATGCTTTGCTCAAATCCTCGGAATCATGAGTACGTAAATGGATGTGTGTCTACGTTGATAGAATTGTCAGTTTATTTTTTTCCTTTTATGTAGCACTAACTGCAATGCATCGTATTTGTTTCATGTTTTATTTTGTGCATTAATAGTATGAACTACTTTTTATTGGGCTGAATTGTTAGAATTCCGTGTGCTCTTTTCAAGTATCGATGCAACAATGATGGTTGACATGGCTACAAAATGCTTTTTTTATTTTTATGCAGTAAATCGTTCTATCCCTTTTCTTGTCATCTCTTTGTGTTTAAACAGAATTTTCCAGATTTGAAATTTAAATATGTGGAAGAGGAATCGCCAGACGAATTTTTTATACCCTACGTGTGGTCGGTCGTGCTTAATCAGTCGGGTGTGTCGTTTAAAACAGACTCATTGCTTCTGTTTGTCGCGTCCAACACTACCACGAATGGGGCAGACGTGGAGCACGTGGCCAATGGTAGCAGAGATGCCGTGCATGGCGGTGATCCGGACATCACTGCTGCAAGTGAATAATTTGGCGGGTTTTATTTTTTCTATTTTTTCAAATTTTACACATTTCAATATTTTTAATGACTTTTTCGGCATCTATGGCTGATATAAATGCAGCTTTCTGTGATTGGATAATTTAATTTTTTGTGTAAATTAATTTGTTAACTTGTGTTTTTAAACCAATTAATACATTATACGAACACGAGAGATTGTTTTTACATTAAAGATTTCAGGGTAATTTAAAGGTTAATCTTGTAGAATATATATTTCCCAGGTTGGAAGCAATGGTATTAAAAGCTGTAAGCAGACTGTATACCTTAAGATACCTTTTAAGTATCCTGGGTGTATACTTTGTGGAAGCCCAGTTGTACCGCTGCACATGCGAACCCTGTTGTTATTAGTCTCGATGCCTGTTGGCACCTAGTCCAAGAATATCACCATTATTGGAATTTGAGACTCTATGAGCATTACTCAACTCCTCAGGATTACAAGCATTCCATACTTGACTAGTTTTCCTCCACATCTACCTAGATTAGCAACATAAGCCCGCCCTATCATTACCTTGATGGGAAAGAAGGTCGAGTGGCCGCCAAACAATTTGGACGGAGATTGTTGCATGGGAACTCGGCCGGTTTACTTGTGCTACATCTCCCTCCCAAATGATTGGTTTATAATTACTTATCCTGTGTGTTGGATAACTTGGGTTTGAGATGACATTAACATCTAGAGTCTGCATACAAGTGTTGAGTAGCCGCTTTGAATGTCGGTGATTTTGTTAAGTAGACTTGCCTAAGCGAAAATAATCGGTTGGTGGTGATGATCATAGCCGATTAGAAGTAGATGTTTGTTGTGCTTCATAAAGTTGGAATCGTCTTATTTTAAAACCTTCCTTGAATATTAAATTGTTTGCACGATGTGGTGCACATAAGCCTCGTCGGTAACCATTTATGTAATAAATTTCATCTTACAGTAATTGTCGCCTGATAGCTTTACTCACATATGCCTGTCGCTTATGTTTCTGACAAAATACGCAAAAGTTAATGAGACGGCCACATTGTGACTTATAATTTGAATGGGAGTGTAATTGTGCAGAACATACGACTGAGTGCGTGTGTATGGGCGCCAAACTACACGGCCTCCGTTAAATCGTCACTGTTGCCAATATCACATTGTCATTACATGCTCTAAGCCGAGTAGCTGGTTACGGATTTGTTTGATTTGTGGTATATAGCAACAATGAAAACCATCAAAGCACAGTGAAGGGACATTTTTACTAGTGTGTTGTTCGGATTTGGATAGAAAAATGAAAACTGTAACAATGTAGCATAAACATTTTGATTGATATAACGTTTTTGTTGCCGGGACTAGAAAAGTAACGACTATTCACTTACTATTATTTTTATTGAATGATTACAAAACTTCGTTTGTACGCACCAATGGTTATTTCTACGGCAATATATGGGTGTGAAACATGGAAGCGAATAGACAAGAATGATAAGATGGTGGATGTTTTTCATCGCCTATGTCTTAGAAGTATTTTAATGATTACCTGGCGCGATTACATTTCAAATAATGAGATCATGAGAAGAACAGACTCTCGCTCACTACATGACATCATTGCAATTAGACAACGAAAATTACTTGGTCAAATTCAATGTTTACCGCCCGAAAGACTAGCAAAAACGGTTTTGGAATGGACGATTGAAAATGGTAAAAAAAAGGTTGGGGTAGACTACAGAAAATGTGACTAAGAACTAGTAGAGAAGATATAATTGAAATGAACGTTTTATGGGGCGATCAAACAAAACGTTTGGTAGAACGGTCCAGTACGTGGAAACATTTTGTTGTCTCATGTTTTGTTATTTTTTACCGTAATTATTATCTTAATGCTCCATGCTTATTTTTAAAACAAAAGGGTTACTTAATATTTCTGTTGTTATTATTGAATATTAGAGAAAATGTACATTAATTTTGTCATCCTTGCTTGTGTATACAAGCAAATTGCGTTAAAAAATTATGAAATGTCAACTAGTCATACTAAAAACAAACACTTATTTTTACAGTTTTGTTTGCACTTTGCAATTAAATGCATCCAATTTTTTGATAGACTTGTTTGAATGTTTTTTGCTTTAATTTATGGGTTCAAACCGGCACTAAATGCCGGCTTCGCTCAAATGTCCACTGCTGAAAGATGCGTTTTTCGTAAAGCATTTGAACTAGTAAAAATTAAAAAAAGTAAATTAATATTTTGTTTTTCTATATTTCAACTTAATCTTGATATACTGTTTTTGCTCAAGTAGTAACTACATTTTATAATTTACTTCAATAATATTTTAACCCCTAATGCGAACATATTATAATATTATGCTGAAGTTGTGTTTTTAAAGAATGGCGAATATGTTTCAACGTATCCGTATTAATTCTAAGTGTCTATAACAATTGAATTGGGAATGCATTTTGATTGTGTCTGCACCTCCCAATTAAGTAGGCTAGCATCTCTGACTGCCAACTAATATCACACCGACGAACAGACAATATAAAGGTACCGTCAGTTAAAAATCAACTGACAAGGGTTCAGTTACGATTACATTGGTGCTTGTATAGATGATTCATAACTTCCATTTAGACTAGCAATGGGTCACACAATTAACGCACATTAACATTTTGTGACAGAAGGGTTAATTGGAAAAGTGGAGAGGGAAAATGACATCCATGCGTCAGTTGTTTGACTTTAGATTTTGTAACATGTAACGACTGAAAACAATGCTTTGTTACACAATCTGAAACATTTGAGAAGTATCCAATTTGTTCGAGAACACTGAATACATTTTTATTAGCATTCAAATCTGGATTATATGGAGGTAATTGAATGAAGGTCATGTCGTTACTCGTTATACCGTTTTCAGTCTAAATGCATAAACAATATGGCAAATTAAAAGTTATGCCAAAAAGTTATCTCTTTTGATCTATGTAGTAGCGGGTTATCTTGAACATTTGTTAAACGCCAAGGCATTTTGACTCAATTCGAGATTCAAAGTTTCTTTCTCTGCTATTGAATTTATTGCTTGTACGGATCCATTTTGGGGTTTGATTGTATTTTAAAGTATAATATTCTTTAATACAGGATGGGTATTATCAACAAGAAAATTTTCACCACAAATCACTCTTTAATTTAATAGTTCGTAAGTACAATGATCCCTAAAACACAATGGTCTATTTTCGTACTTTGTAGCAAACTCCACTCGTTTTGATCTATGTATACAACGCATTAAAGATTTCTTAATTGCTTTGTTTAACAATAATTTTGTTTATTTTACACGTCTTCTTGTAATCAAATAATTTTTTTAAATATTGTCCATTTATTTCTCTTTTATTTATTTTTCTGTGTCTTTTCAGCTGCGTAATAATAAAATGATCATCTTGTCTACTTGTCAACGCTTTATTTCTATCCGTGTACGTTGTAGAATCGGTTTTATTGTTTATCACTCTGTACACAGTTGACAAGTTTATTCCAAATGCTTTAGCGATTACTTTGGGCTTTACATCTTATTTCTTCGAATTGATCAGGCTTTAAAATAAACTTTAATTTGTTTTAAGCATGATAAAACTAAATATTAAGTAGCTTAAGGAGGTCAAATTTTAAAAAAAACGCAAGGTCTCCGACTATTACCTGTTAACATATAAAATTAAGTATTATTAAAAAATTAGTATTTGGAAAAAAATTTGTTTTAAAACTACTTATACTAAATTGTCATTAAAATGGAGTAATAATTGACCAATCAAATGTTTGGTGCAAAATTCTTTGTTTACATATACGCACGTAGTTGTAAAATGATAATTTTCCTTTTCAAAAAATAATTTAAATTTTGCAGTTTGAAATAATTTAAGTTGGAATGTTGCAGGCAGTTATTGTTTTTATTATAGTAAATTATAAAAATACATCTTTCATAAAACAAATTTTATAAAATGTAAGATTATTTTATTATTTAAAAAATGCAAAATAATGTATTTTGAAGACAAAAAAAGGATTTTAAATTAATTTCTGAAATGGTTATTGTAGACTTATATAACTATGACTTACAATATAGTGTTGAATTTGGACGATATGATACGGTCGCTCACTAGCTTCCATTCGATAAAAGCTTTAGCAACATTTTCACTGAACCTAATGAATATGGTATATCCCATGTTTGGCTTCGCTAAAATGTCTACTACTGAAAGATGATTCTCGTAAAACATTCAAAGTAGCAAATATAAAATTAAATATGTAGCCGTTGGACTAAAGAAGATAACCCTAATAAAAAATCGGGCGACTTTGTCAATTTTTGCGAACAGTGGCGACGTCACAAGAATGTCGTCTATTAGCCAAGAAACTTTATTAATCTACTAATTTTGCTGCGCTTATTAAGCCATCGAAGTCGATTGTTTATATACCGTATAAATATGGAAAATGATAAAGAAATGAATGCATTTAACACATTTTAAGAGTACCCAAAATATCTAAAATGTTTTTTTGTCTTCAACAAAAGCTTCCATTATGACAGTGTGCGCACATTCCACATGCTGATACGGGTTAAATATTTAACATTAAAAACTAAAACATTTTTCGGGTTTTATTCAACCTTGTCATCGGAATTGTTTAGATAAAAAACTTAGTTTAAACATAATACAAGCTAAAATAAAATAATTGTGTTTTTGAAAATCGCCATATAATAGTTCTAACATTAATTATATTTATAGAAATGTTATATTAGTATTGTCAGAATCACTTGAAATAATAAATTTACTAGGTTTTCCAGTCAACCAGGAGCATTGTACAGCTGTTTCATCCTTATTTGGAATCATCAACAGCGCATACCTTTCAAGTTTTACACACACATGAACTTGAACCCACGCCCTATCTGGTGTTAGGTCAGCGCCTTAAACCACTGACAATACTAATATAACATTTCTAAAAACATAATCCCTTAAAAACCCCATTGTTAAATTATATTTATGTTGTTTTTTTGTATAATAAATCTAAAACTAATGTATAACATATATAAGCACATTTAAATCAAAAAATTATTTAAAGCATTGGGTTCCCTTTATAATTCCAAACAAAAATAATAGAAGACGTAAACTGCGAGATGAATTCATTTCGTATATTCTCTTCAGTCACAAACATATAAAGAATCAGTATATATATATATATATATATATAATTATATGATGTAATTAACTTAACATTTATAACTATACATACATACACATATGCAACATGCATATGTTAAGTCCACGCTAAATTTAATAAAGTTACAAATTGTTTTTGTGCACACAAGATGGGTTTTAACACAGATTCAAGTGTTTTTAACATATTAACAGTTTGAGTAGTTATCAACACTTTAAAGCAATCATTAAAGTTCACTCGATGTTTTGTTTGAACCAAGTGACGTAATATTGACGAAGTGCACCAACGTTCATTTGAAATAGACTCTTTATCGATCCACTTGGGAATGTGTTCTTTGACCCGTTTAGATAAGCGACGAGTTGTCCGACCAATATATTTGTCACCGCAACTGCAAGTGAACTGGTAGATACAGTGGGAGGTGGAGAACATTGCTTTAGCTGTTTTTACGTTGGGCAAGGGTAGACCTGTTGTGGTACATAACATTCTCAATTGGGTCAACGAATATGTCCTTTTAATCGCACTTTTCAGCCTAATTTTTAGGAGGTTCATGACGTCATCTCCTTTAAACGGTAGTTTTATAAAACACAACTTGTTTTCGTTAACAACTTTTTCTTTAGTTGTAAGTGACTTTGAATAGAAATTGATAAAATCTTCAGAATATCCATTAGTGATTAGAGTTTGTTTCGTGGCTTCTAATTCTTTATCAATAGTGTCACTTGAACAAATTCTATGTACACGGTTAAATAATGTTTTAACTAGTGCACGTTTTTGTTGAATTGGTTGAAAACTTTTGAAGTGCATGTTGCATATGTGTATGTATGTATAGTTATAAATGTTAAGTTAATTACATCATATAATTTTATTTATATATATATATACTGATTCTTTATATGTTTGTGACTGAAGAGAATATACGAAATGAATTCATCTCGCAGTTTACGTCTTCTATTATTTTTGTTTGAAAAAATTATTTGTCTAAATCAATTTTTTGTTAAAATTTAGATTACATAAAACTATATCAGCATCTTAACCAGGAGCATACCAAAACACCTAATCTAAGTGGTTACAAACACAAGCCATCACATTTATTATTTAATATTTTGTAGTAAATTATACATAAAACAATTTAGTAACTCTAAAAATTAGATGCGTTTCGCATTTTTTTAAATATTTGATGTTGATAATTTTACTCAATTTTAGATTATAAGGCGGTTAATAGTTTATGTAATTTTTTTATTAATTACAATATATATCTATTAAATTATACTTGGATTTTAATTATAAAAAAATATTTTACGTTTTATAATTGAAGTGACGTTTTTTACATATTATGTGATAACTGGAAATGTTTCAGTTAAATAATCACTTTCTGCAGTATTTCTTGCAATGGCTGTATATGTACGTACCGTTTTTATAATATTCCATGTGTATTAATTCACTCCCATCAGTCTTTAAATCTATTTAAAACTTTAATCGTTATTCGCCTATTTGTAAGTAAAGTTTCGATTAGTTTAAGATGTAATAAGCTATAATAACTGAAGTCAGCATGATCACTAATAAGCTTGCTATACTTGCTTTAATCCTAGTGAAAGGAATCACTCACTTGCTAAACCGGTAGTAACATAGCAGCATTTGAGGACACTGGGCGATTAGAAGTGATCAGATTCCCTATAAATAATAAATCTATAGGGTTAAGTTTAACCTCCCCTAGGTTAGTGGTTAAGGCGCTGGCCTGATACCAAATATGACGTGGGTTTAAGTTTACGTATGCGTGTAAAACGTGAAAGGTATGCACTGCTCATGATTCTAAACAAAAATATTAAACAGTTGTCCATTGATCCTGATTAACTGAAACCAAGTGGATGTATTATTCAAGTGAATTTGACAAATTTAATAAAAACCCATAAATGTAGACGTGAATTGAATTTGAAGTGTTTTGTTTACAGACGACGAGTCGATATAGTTACTTTTTGATAACCAAAAGTGTTTACGCCCAGTTCGATGTTGGGTGGCCATCATGACATTTGTTTTCCCAGTCGTCTATCGTTGTGTGTGCGCAAACGACAAAAAGCGTTTGTTTGCATCCAAATGAAATGCGTGACAGGAAGTGCAACAATTGTGTATATATCTTACTTAAAAGTACAAAATAGTGTCCATACTTCATTCAAATGTTCTTTGTCAACTGCGTTATGTGTATTGTACCCCAGTAGTCCAATGATACACGAAAAGTAGAATGGGTTAGTAGAAAACGAAATATTTGAAATAGTTTTGAACATTTGATATTCATATTCTTTGATTATTGTCGGTTTGGCTATGCCTACCCATTTCCGTTCCATAATCTACAGCATTTGTGTGGAAAAAAATCATGGAGAAGCGGCAAAGTACGATGACACTGATAGACAATATGTCCATTTTGTATTCTTATAAAAGTTAGCTATAATGCTGAGTTTATTTATTGTGTTTACGATTTGTGCATCTTAAGGATGTTTTAGAAAAATGCATTTTTAAACTTAAAAACTGCTTTTCCCCTCATTTTAAATACAGGCATTCCATCTATTTTCAGTTTTTAATCCAAATTTAAATTCAAGAATTTTAAAAAACTATTAATTCATTGATTAATTAATTAATTATAAAAAAACCTTTTTCTCTTAAACAATCATTGTTAGATTAAAGAATAACTTTAAATTATTTATAAGTAATCTGTTAACAACTGACGACTATGTAAATTAATATTTGAAAATAAACGAAACACCTCTATATTTAAAAATTTATTATTTTAAACATTATTTAATTAAGACAATTATTAAAAAAAACCGTTATCATAATTAAAAATAAATATTTCCTAAAAATCCCAAAAAAGTTTAATAATAATAATTAATTTTTTAACTCACTATTTTGAATGTTGTACAAGGAACATCTTCAGCAGTGGGTCTGGATTTGTTCTTAACAGAAATTGAGTAATGGATAAATAAAATTATTGGCACAATTTCTGGTGGTTTGCATTTTGTTTAGCGTTTTTTGTAGCGCTTTAGATAGATTAGATATGCTTTTATAAATTGCTAATTTTTTGTGCACGGTCCAATTGATTTAATTTTGTTTAGAAATATTTATAAATTTAATTTATAGTTATTGCCCTAAACAAATTATTCAAAACTAAAGTAATTTATTTTTTAAGTATACAATCATATTGGCTGTATTGTAATATAAACAAAATATAAAGTAATACCGTGAATTCGATTGTGGGGCCATAACATCACATAACGACCAATTAATTAATAACATCAAACACAAACCGTACCGCATTTTGAAATTTTCCAAATATAATAAATAATCTATTTGGAAAGAACTATCATTTAAAAATGTACAAGTTAGTGCACATTCAGTTAGTCAATTACATTTTTGTTGTTATTTAATAAGTAAGCATTTAACGCAATCAAACGGGGGACCCACAAATAAATAAAAATATGGAGCAATTATAAAAGCATTGTCACATCTAAATTTACTAACTAAATGTAAAATAAGTTATTTTCAAGTTTTTTGGTATATATATATATATATATATATATATATATATATTAATGGTTTTTTATTCGATTTCTTAGATTTACTTTTATAATAATAATAATTGTTTAAATTTTTTGAATTGATAAAAGGTATTTAAATTATTTTTATTTATTTTCTCTACTATAAGTTGAAGTTACAGAATTTTTATTATAATTGGTCTATTATTATTATTATTATTATTTATTTATTTATTTTTACCACTTTGTATACTTTTACGGAAAACATTTTTTAGCAGTTGACATTTTAGCAAAAACGAACGTGGGCACGCATTCAGTGCCGATAGTGGGATTCGAGCTTATGCCCACTTTGGTCCAAGTCGAGCACTGTACTGCTAGACTGTCCCGGCAATTTGTGTGCTTAATTTTATTAAAAACAAACAATGACTAATTGTTAAAATTTATGCTTAAATGCACATTCAGTTGTGACCTAATTGTGTCCTTTTAATTCTTGTCAAAACCAACATGTGATTACTTCATTTTATATAAATGAACTTCATATTCATTTATATAAAATGCATTAATAATTATTCCTGTTTAACCTTGAGATTCCGCTTACCCGCTTGTATGTTTATCTGTTTATGTGGTTTGTGAAATGAACAGAAGTGATAGAAAAGCTTACCTTCTTAATGACAATGAATACCATGTTATTAAAGAATTGAAAAATGAAGGATTTTCATTACGAAGATTGACCCAATTATTCAGAGTTAATTTTTTAACAATTTATCGTGTGATCAAAACCCCGAAATTAAAATAATGTTGGAAGAAAATGTACAACAACTACTATGGACGATTAGAAAATTTTTTATAGAATTTTAAAAAATTATAATAAATTTATTGTAGAAACTTAAATAAATGTTTTTAAGTATTTTACTTATTCAATGATTGGAAACAGGATAATAGAATTTGGTTCATCATTTCGCAATTACTAAACGTTAAATTATTAGTTAATAAAAGAACAAAAGGATGATAGATTTATATTTTATAAACAGTGGAGTGAATAATACTTATGCTATTAGTGTTCCGTATACTGTGCTGATGAAACAATGATTTGAGACAAATCATTTAGCTACAAAAACAACGTGTTGTGCGAATTGAATTAAAAAAAGATTACTTCTGGTTGTTAGAAAGAAAGTTTGCCATCTACAAGTCAGGTATTAAGCATAATTATTCTATTATATATATATATATATATATATATATATATATATATATATATATATATATATATATATATAGTACATTAAATAGTGAAAAATTTGTTTCCCTTATGAAGGATGTCTTTCATTATGAAATACGGCACACTAATACGGGGGTTACTACTGTTTTCCAGGACAATGCTCCATGCCATACGTTCAAAACGGAAAAACACATTAATTAATATTTGAAAGACACAAGAACAGTTCATTTCTTATAAGTTCAGGGTTGGTTAAATATCTTGCCAAAATAAAGGATGCACGAATTATGATAGGTTCATTTTTATTTCATTTTGATTGGTGACGTGATCACCTCTTTATTATTTTCCATATATAAAACAATCAACTTCGATGGCTTAATAAGCGTAACAAACGTAGAAGAATAACAAAGTTTTTTGACTGGTAGATGGCAACCTTGTGATGTCGCCACTGTTAGCAAAGATTGACGAGACCGCCTGAATTTTGTCAGGATTATCTCTCTTAGCCTAAGGGCTACATATAATATACGTTTACCTTAAGATACCCCTCAAATACCCTGGGTGTATGCTTGCAGCCATCTACCAAAGCGGTAGCCCAGTTATACCGCTGTGTACTCCTTTCCTGCTGTTATTAGTCTAGATGCCTTTCAGCACCGAAACCAGGATGCACCACATGGAGGATGAACAGCCAGGAATATTACCATCATTAGAAATTGAAACTTCATAATTATTACTCAAATCCTCAGGATCATTAACATCCTTTCAAAAAGGTAACGTCATATTAATCTAGATTCACTTTATTTGTTTTATATTAACATTTAAACAGTAGATGGACTAAAATAAAAAAGCTATCTTTTACTCAATTACCACCTAACAGTCCGGACATAAATATTATTAAAATTTTTTTCAGTATTCTAAAGCGTAACACAAATAAGCATACTGAACTTGAGAATATGTGCGCTCGCATTCGGTTTGTTGTTCAATATAAGATGAAACAAGAATATATCAACACTCTTATCGACAGCATTCTGAACCGTCTGAATCAAGTGGTTAAAAAGAAAGACGATCACATTGATCATTGAATATTTTGTACCTTATAATGCAGTTAATTAGTTGGTAACTGAAAAAATGCATGTGATTCGTACTTTTATTAATATTTGACATTATGTTTTATGTTAATAATTTTCCTCCATTTTCGATATTGCACCGGCTGATATTTCATATAATTTTTCAATTACTTACATTATATATATATATATATATATATATATATATATATATATATATATATATATATATATCATATATAAGGTGACATTTTTTGTATGCTAGGTAGTTGTTGAAGAGATATTTTAGTTACATAATAACGTTTTTTTAATGTATTTCTTAAGAGGGTTATATATATATATATATATATATATATATATATATATATATATATATATATATATATATATATACTTACAAATAATGGTCTAGATTTAGTAGAAGCTATTTTAACCACATGTAAAATAAATACTATTGCAAAAAATACAGTAGTTTACCTTTTAATTATTAGTTTAAAAATGCTTCAATGTTATTTTTCAATTAATAATTTTTGAATAAAAAGATTCTTCGTTCAAAATAATGGAATAAGCGTTCATTTAAAACGTATCAACCAGGTAGGCCAAAAATAAATAATTTTAGATGTGTAAATTAAATTTATTAACCAAATCAAAAGCATGTGTGCGTGTGTGTATTATATAGATAAACTTTATTTCTGACTAATTTGCATTATTCATATAAATAAATAAATAAATATGTCATCAATAGCCATTTGTCACGCTTTAAAATGAATTATATTAGTCATTAATGTTAAATGCCGTATTGCAATTTTTGAAATTAAAAAAAAACAATGAATATTAGCCACTCATTGTGATAGAAATACAACTGGCCCTTTGTTGTACTTCTATATATGCGGGTTTGTTCCCACTGAGCAGCCTATTCAAATTATTCACCAACCTTTGCGTAAAATTATGTCAAATTAAAAAAAATGACAGGCGATGATAAAAATATTGTTAACTGGGTGGAAATTCAAAATAATTTCAATGCTTGTCTCTTTATTTATTGCTGTTGTTTGGATGTTTTCAATTGTTATGTAGGTGTTAGTAAATGTTCTAAAATACAAGTACGTTTCTTGTATAATTGCACTGTTTGTAGTACAAGTTTGGTTATTTAAATCAAACGGTTTTTTTGTAAAATTGATCATAATTTGTTTACTTTAAACAGTTTAATAATAAATTGAACATTTTCAAGTAAATCGAATTCAATATGTTTTACGTTACAATCAAACACAATGGTTTTTATGTTTTGTATTGTATAATGATAAAGGTATTGAATTAATATATTTGTAAAATAATAATTTTTCACTGTGAAAATTGAAAGGATAAATAAAATTATATTAAAATGACTTTTAATTTTCCAGTAGTTTGTTTTGCAACAATACATAATAATAAGAAAGATGTTTCTCGCAAAACATTTAAAGCAGCAAACATAAAATAAATTTAAAAAATAAATAAAGATAAAAATAGTATTTTCTAAATTTAAACAAGTGTTTAACATTATTTTTGAAAACAATAAAAAAATTTTTTTTACTTTAAAGTGCCTTACTGATTTTTATGCAAAAAGTTCCTATTCAATTTTCTAATTTTCTAGTAAATGTGGCATTTGTCGGTCAGTGGTTACAGGCACTGGTCTGATACCAGAGAGGGCGTGGGTTCAAGTTTATGTGTGTGTAAAACTTGAAAGGGGTATGCACTGCTCATGATTCCAAACAAGGATGTGAAACAGCAGTACAGTGCTATATATTATTCAAGTGAATCTGACAGTTTTGAATTGTAAAAAATGTTTCCTTATTTCCATCGTTTTTTTGTTCAATTACTAACTAGTTAAACGTGTCATTGAATAAGTCTTTTTGTTATACACGCTCTCGTCCAATTGACTAACGCAAACCAACACGTTTGATTGGTTGACTGAATAAATAACAGACGATGGTTCAATAGAAATACAAGGTGCGCAATTTTGACGGGCCAAATCATTTTAATGATGGAATTAATAATGAAATTGTAAAATGAACCATTTTTATATTTGCCAAAAAACATGATCAACAGTCGACATTGTCTATTGCTGATTCTACTTGGAACATTGAACAACCTTCGCGTTGATGGTTAGTTCTTATTTTGTATGTCAATAGAACAAATTTGTTTAAGCACTAAATAATTTTAATTGTAATTTTAGTTTATATTGCGTGTGAGAAAATAGTACAATTTTAGATACATGTACTAAAACAAAATTAAATATTTTAAACTGTTAACCGCGTCAATCGAATTTCTATTTGATGATGTTGCAGCAAAAAATAGTTAATTTTTAACATTTTTAAGAGTAACATTGTTCTTACTCATAATTATTATTCCAAACGTTTATAGTTGTTTATTAATATTATTAACATTGTGTTTCTTTTAATACCAAGCAGTAATATTAATTGCTCTTTAAAACATTACTTAATAGCATTAAACATCTTGAGATTTTAGTTAAACATATTTCAAACATTACAGTTTTAATAAAAAAATTAAAGAAAAACCAACATTTTGCCATTATTAATTATACTATTTTTTAAACATTTACACCAAAGCATTGTTTTTATTGAACGTTACATGCTTTAAAGTATCAGGTTGCAATTTAAGATTAAACAATATATATTAAATTTTTGGTGTTACCTAAACAATTACTAATTTTTACAAATTTATACACTTAATTGTATTACATTTTATAAGAAAAAATAGATTTTAAATATTTTTTATAAAAAAATATATCTTAATAACATCTACATTAGAAATAGTCCTAAAATACAGTTTAATAATTATACACGACGTAACACACTTTTATAAACAAACCATATTTTCCACAACGTGTTAAATAATTTTTACACATTATAAAATGTTTTTGTATATTGTTTTTGTATTATATCATATAAGCAAGATCTTTATAAACGCTGGTACCAACTTGAAATTAACTAATTTTCTTTTTTTCCAATTATGCAAATTAAATGTTTTAAAATATATTTTTAAATACCAATACTATATTAAACAATCATTAAAGTTTTATTTTTGTAATCATAAAACTATTATTTTGGTTACTAAGTGATAGTCTATATAGAGTCGTCATTGTTTTAATCTTGTTTTACTCTTAAAAATGCATGCTTGTTTTAAGTATTAATTATAAAAACATATACATTTCATTAAAATTAATTTAGTTAGATTTATTACATTTTTTATTTGCTTTGTCATTTTTAATAACTAAAATCACAGTAATGTGATTGTACAATTTAATTCAACAACTTTAATATCATTTCAAAAGGATTGTAACTTAATTATTCATTAATTTTATAAACTTGACTGTTCTTGTTTAATTTTTGACACAATAAATTGTTTAAAAAAAATTATTTTATTAAAATTAATGTTAACTGACACATGTTTCTTTGTTTATAAACACATTCATATTTAGATAAATAAATGATTATTATGTTCAAAGTTATAGTTGCATAATTATTCTACTTAGTTTATTTAATTTTTGCATAAATTTTATTTATAATTGACGTTAATTTTTTATTTGATTACTATTTATTCAACATATCGAAAACATAAATATTTTAGCTCTACAAAAAAATAATTAATTAACTAATAATGATTAATTAAAGTGTAAGCTATTGCAAAATAATTGCTTTATTAAAACAAAACTTTATTGCATTTAATTAAAACAAAAAATAAAGCGATTGAAATCAATTGACAGCGGCTAGTTTAGACGCTGTATATATTTATTTTTATTAACTAATAAAACGCATAAAATGTAATATTTTTATTAAGTATTTTATACATTAAAATAATAAAACAGAAAAATACTCATATATGAAAGTTAAAATTATATATTGCGTACTACATTTGTTTTAGCTTAAAATTTAGAAATAAATGCTTTTGTTCAGAAGGTATATATATATATATATATATATATATATATATATATATATATAAATATATATATAGTTATATATATATATAGGCATAATTAGATTTACTAAAAAAACATTCGATAAATTTATTTCTTTTAGAATTTTTATTCTTTCAAATAATTATCTCTGTTTAATTGAATTAAAAATATGAAGTTGTACAAGATATTTTCTTGCTAAAACTTTTGATAAATTTGTATTTATGCAAATGTTAATATTAATTGGAATGTTAGTATATTTCCTGAATTATTGAAATAGTGCGTATGATTCCTAACTGATTAAAAAGTATATGACAATTTTATTGAAAAAACGATATTTTTAAAGTGTAATTATCTATTTCTAGTTAATAAAAATATTACAAAACTGTAACATGACAATACTGATGATCAATGTCAAAACATCAATGCATATCTGCTATTAAATGATGTTAATTGTGTTGTACGACTAAATTAGACATGAAAATCTTTTTTATTCGTAAATTTGCAATCCTCTTTCGAAAATACAAATAATTATTATTCGCTTATTTTTTACAATTTGTATACAATTGATTAAATATTTTAAATTCACCCACAATTAATTGTAACATTTTGAATTGAATTTTTTAATGACTGTGATTTGTTTTACACTAAAATTTTATTAACTTAACTAGAAGTAATGTTTTCACAAATCAATTTTATTTATTATTTGTTTGTTTGTTTTACTACTTTCACGGGAAACATTTTTTGGCAGTAGACGTTTTAGCGGAGCCGAACATGGGTCCTTATTTTAGAGCCGGTAATAGAATTGATTAACTTATTTATTCTTGAATTTGAATTTGTCAAAATTAAACAAAAATTGTTGTAATTTGTTGTGCTGGTTACGCAATTTAAATTATACTAAAATTTACTTATTTCAATTATTTAACTACTTCCGTTTGTTTACTGGATTGCCATCTTTATATATTTTTTATCATTTATATAAAATCCACAAAAGCATTAAATAATTATATTATTATTATTATTACAAAACCCTTTTGCTTTAAAAAAAAGCATGGGGCAATAAGATAACAATTACAGCAAAAATTAACATCAAAGTCTCGTAATTCAAAGAGAACATGAGAAATCGAAGATTGAGCTTCCTTTCGGCTTTCACTCAACCCTGACATTTGTGTAACTCTGTCATCGAGATACGCGCGATCACTTTTTTGCTGTTGTTTGCCGGAATGGCGTCCTCTTATTGTTTTCGTAGCAATATGAATTTTTTACAGAGGCCAGGTTGCCAACCTTGCGCTCAAACCCTCCTCCTTTATCCAGGCTTGAGACTGGCTAGATTGAATCATTTCTGATCCAAACTAGGCGGAGTTATTAAATAATTACAGATATATATTTACAAAAATTAATTTACAGTAAATAAAATTTTAGAGTGCAAAAAGAAATACTTGGGTTAGATTTATACACATTAATTTATAAATGTTACTCCATTTTTGCAGTTTTTCAACTGATTTCTAGTACCACGTTGCAAATTATTAAAATTGACACATTTTTATAATAAAAATTGAATACAATTAAGAAACAGTTAATTTTTACTTAAAAATTCATAAATTGATTATTGTTATTCTTAAATAATTTAGAGGATAATGTACACAATTTGTAAATAGCAAATTTTTACATTTTTTGACTTAAAACAAATTTAACTTTATTTTGATAGATTTATTAAGTAATATTATATTAACATTAGAAGAAAATATTTTAGTTGCAAATCCGTGACGTTTTTTGTCACGACCTTGAAACTAGCTGCGGCAAAATTGTAAAATATAAACGTTACATTGTAAACCAGCAACTATTACTTATTCTAACAAATTCTATTCAAATAAATGTCTTTGTTTAATTTGTAAAAAGGTTTTACAATTTTTATCGAACATTTACATCTTTTAAAGATATATATTTAAAAAAACCGTAATCATGATTGTAAGTTGTGTACAAACTTTTTGCTTCGTTGTGTTAAAGTCCATTTGGAAAAAAAACTTTAACATCAGTTATCTGTCTGCAACTTGGCAATTGAAGCCTTGTTGCGCATTTTCCTATTGTAAACCGAAATCAAATTAAACACTATTTATAAAATTCAATAATTTAAAAATTTTCTAACATTTATTTAATTTTTTAGTTTTATTAATTTAATTCTACTTTAAATCTACTTTCACATTTCAAAATTAGCTTTAAATTGTATAAAGTACACTTAAAAATTCAATTTAATAGTACGGTTCTTGTTAAAGTTGCAAGAACTCTATCTTTGGGTTATAACATGAAGTTATTATTATTATTATTATTATTATTATTGTATAATTATATTTTTATTATTACTTTTATTGTTATATAATAATAATTATTATATTATTGTTATTATTTTTATTATATTACATCATATTGTTATTATAGTATAATAATAATAGTAATAATAATAATAACAATTATTATTACTATTATTATTATTATTATTATTATTATTGCTTATATGCTTTACTATAAGGTACGAAACTGAATTGAAACTTGGCCCGCTATAATATTTTATAGTATTTACGACTTGTTATTTATCCAAGACAATTTTTTATAATATAAATAAGGCTCTCTACAAGCAATGCATTATTTTGCAAGCTGTTAACAAAAAAATATAAAACATAAAATTAATAACACGTGAATTTGAGTGGTAGAGACTTAAATGTACAAAGGTTAGTTTTTTGAATAACAGGTTGTTTTCAGTCTAAATAGGTTTTAACCCATATAGTAAATGGTAAATTGCATTAAATAACCTATTGCCCATTTTAAAGTGTATCCTACAGCCTTGTTTTGAACTTGTATTCAATGCTTTGAAGCATTTTGCAATAGTAACAACTAAAATAATTTGTTAAGTAATTTTACAATTTTTCACTCTTTAAATTGTGCTTAGTATGAATCAATTTTTGCAATTTCAGGCACTTGTCGGTACAATAAATAAAGGCAAAATACATGTGCAACTTATTTTGAAAATTATTTGTGATCTCTAGCAAAAATTCACATTGTACATCACTTTGAAACGTAAAAATTTTAAATTCGTAAAAACCAGCACACATTTATTAATTTGTCTTCTAAAATTATAAAAGACAACTTTTCACAAAACTCCATTAATCTCAATCTTTGTTTATAACTTAATGGAACATATATTACAGCAGACTTAAAACTAAATTTATCAAATGTATCCATTTTTCAAAAATTAAATATTATAACTTTTCTACATTTTCTTTGTTTACTACCTTCAAATTTATTTTTCAAGTTTTGTTAATTTTATCAAAGTAAAATAATTTTTTATTTCTTGTAAATTTATACAGTCCACTTTTATACAATTTAAGAAATGTTTTATTTACAAAATTTTTTTACACACGTTTTCTACACGTTTATTTTATATATTTTTTCTAATTCTATACACCACTTACGCAGCACAATTTGAATTTTTTGTATTAGACAGAATTAAAAACTCCATTAATCTCAATCTTTGTTTACAACTAAATAGGACATGTATTACGGCAGACTTTAAAACCAAATTTAGCTAAATTTATGCACTTTTTTCGAAAATTTAATATTACACATTTCCTACATTTCTTTTTGCTTACTATCTTTAAATTTATCATTAAAATTTTACTTAATTTAAAAAAAATGAAATATTCATATGCTTTGCTTGTAGATCCATGCAATCCACTTTTAAATAATCTGGGAAATGTTTTATTTATAAAAACTTTTACACATTAGAAATATATATATATATATATATATATACAAAAAATTCAAATTTTCTATATAAGTGGTGTAAATATTTATACAACTGCAATATATATATATATTGCAGTTGTATAAATATTTACACCACTTATATAGAAAATTTTAATTTTTTGTATTAGACAGAAATTAAATAACGACATTAACCTTTTTATTGAACATACATATAAAGTGAACAAAAAGGCGGTATATGTAACAAAATCCAAAACATTTGTACGTGAAATAGAAGTTAAATGTGTGTTCAACTTGCTTTAGTTTTTTTTGTTTTGGGAAAAAATGTTACAATTTTTTATATTAAATTATTTTTAAAATAGAATAATTATTAATTATTTAATTTCTACATACTTATGTAAGAATTTATTTTATTTTAAAAATTATTATTTAAAAAAAATTAAAATTTAATAAAACTAAAATAATATTTTACTAATTATTTTTATAAATCAATTAACATAAAAAATTTTTAACTAGAAACAATTGCAAAATTTAAGTATCGCATTGCCAGCGTGTGTATCGAGGTCATACATTGTTTTCAAAAATGCATTGCACAAGTTGAATCTTTATAATCTATAAAATGTTTACGTTATTTTGAAAATAAAAAAAATATTTTAAAAACAAAAAAAATATTTTAAAAAGTAGGTCGATTTGGATTTATAACTTACCGTATGAGAAATAAATTGTAGCAAAACGAATAGCCACATGTAGTGGCGGTAGTGACACTCGAAGCTATGTTTTCCCAAGTTTGACATATAACATAAGTTGGTAGAAAAGCCAAGTTTGAATAGCTTCTCGAATTCCTATACGACAAGGTTGTCGGATGTCAATTAAACTTGGAGAGATAAATAAAGCTTCCTGGCTAGAAGACCGCTTCCTTGTAACGACGCCAGTGGTTACAGGAATTAGCGAGATGATCTTTTTTAGGGTTGAGGCCAGTTGACATATCCACAAGCTTAACTGTCTACATATGGTAAATAGTTACCTTAAGATACTTTTTAAGCATGTTGGATGTATGCTAGCACTCATTCACTGAACGGGAATCCAGTGAAAGCCCAGTTAAACAGCTATGCACTCAGTTCCTGCTGTTATGCCTATGGGCACATAGTCCAAGATGCACCGCGTCGAGGACAAACAATCAGGAATATCACCATCATTAGAAATTGAGACTTGATAAATATTACTCAAATCCTCAGGATCATTAACATTCAAAAATGCAACTCCCAAGTTCGAGTTCATCAGTGTATCACTTTTTATAGTTTAATTAAATATTACTAATATTAAATTAGTAACGTAGCCGCATTTGAGGACACTGGGCAATTAGAATTGATTAGATCGACTATAAATAATAGATTTACAGGTCCAAAATCATCCACCCGTAGCTCAGTGGTTTAAAACGCTAGCCTGATATTAAATAAGACGTTGGTTCAAGTTCTTGTATGTGTGCAAAACTTGAAAGGTATGCGCTACTGATGTTTCTAAATAAGTTGTACAGTGCTCCTGGTTGACTTATAAACCTAGTGAATTTATTATTCAAATGCATCTGACAATTCTAATATAACAATAATAAATTAAATTGTGTTAAAAACGTGTTATAACCATTTAAATACGAAAAGCGTATTATTTTAAAAAGATCGTATAAACTTGAAAAAATAATTATATTCAAGTATGATGGCTTTATGCTTAACATCAATACAATAAAACTGCATAAATTTTATTAACAATAAATGTGTATCACTTTGTGTTATTGTTTTCTTATCAATGTTTGAACACGTTCAAAGTTATTGGAAATAAAATAATAAAATTGTCATTTATTCACGAATTGTTTGAACACAATCAGTAATTGATAGAGGCAAATTGAATTCAATGTGATTAGCCAAATATTGGCAAGTTTCAGTATAAAAAATATTATAATCTTGTAATGTTAGTTTCACTATAATTTGAGAAAATGTATTTTACGCTGAATGTATCTCTAGTGAGATGTTAAAGTTGAATGTAATAATAATGATAATATGTTTTATATATGCCGGAGCGGTCTAGTGGTACAGCACTCAACTTGTACCTGGGTGGACATGGGTTCGAATCTTACAACCGGTACTAAAATGCGGGCCCATGATCGGCTTTCCTAAAATACCCACTGCTAAAAAATGTTTTTCGTAAAATATTCAAAGTAGTAAACATTTAAAAATAAATAAATAGATAAATTATATATATATATATAGGTGATATCCCAATTTAGTAGTCTGTTTAAACATTCTAACTCAAAAACTAATAACAGTGTTAATGTTGAAAATAAAATACTTTTTTAGTTATATGCAAATGTCTTATATTTTAAATGTTTTTTAAAACTTTATTTAACAATTCTATGAACCAAACATTTAATAATATTTTTTATAAATTAAGAATAATAAATATTTGTGATTAGTGACTAGCAGTTACCTCTTTATTATTCCTATATTTGTACGGCATATTAAACGATCAATTTCAATGGCTTGATAAGTTTAACACACGTAGAAGAGTAACAATTTTATGAACAATTTTATGAACAATTCTATGAACCAAACATTTAATAATATTTTTTATAAATTAAGAATAATAAATATTTGTGATTAGTGACTAGCAGTTACCTCTTTATTATTCCTATATTTGTACGGCATATTAAACGATCAATTTCAATGGCTTGATAAGTTTAACACACGTAGAAGAGTAACAATTTTATGAACAATTTTATGAACAATTCTATGAACCAAACATTTAATAATATTTTTTATAAATTAAGAATAATAAATATTTGTGATTAGTGACTGGCAGTTACCTCTTTATTATTCCTATATTTGTACGGCATATTAAACGATCAATTTCAATGGCTTGATAAGTTTAACACACGTAGAAGAGTAACAATTTTTTAGGTGATAGACGGCATCCCTGTAACTGCGCCACTGTTCGCAAAAATTGGCGAGACTTCCTGTTTTTTTTCTCGGGGTTATCTCCCTTAACACAACAGCTACGTATGATATACATGTACCTTGTACCGCTGTGCATTCGGGATCTGGTGTTATTAGTCTAGATTCTGTTGGCACTTAGTTTAAGATGCACCACATGGAGGAGGAACAGTCAGGAAAATTAAGACTTTACAAGCATTACTCAAATTTACAAAATCATTAGCATTTCCAAAAAATAATAAAGGCAATTTTATATTAATTTTAATAATTATTCTATTTAAAAATTGTTATAACTATAGTTCATATGCATTCACTTGTAATGTTTTGCAAATTTATTATTTGTATTACAAGGTTATTTAAATAAAACTTGATGAGACATGATATAACGTATGCAGTATGAAAGTTAATTACATTGGTAGAAATAACGAATAATTACAATTGATTTATCAAATTTACATTTCTCCACAGCTTGCAATTGTTTAATTAATTGAGAGCCAAATTAAGGTACATTAATATTTTGAAGCTTTGCAGTTCGTTTCACAGTCGTATAATATTAATATTTCTTATAATATAATATTTCTTAAATCGTACTTTAACAATATTATTTGCAAAACTAAAAATCATTCTTATTCGTAATGTACAACGACACTCATTCTATCAATAAAGCATAATATCACCAATTATTAAAATGTAATTTTTTTTAAAATAAGTTATATTAAGAAAAATATAGAAATATATAAAGTGCAGGGGTGGTCTAGCGGTAAGCGCTCGATTTGGACCTCGGTGGACATAGGTTTGTTGTTACTCAAACTGCAATAATTTATTGACATTTTAATAAATGTCGGCAATTAGAAGTGTTTTGGTACAAATCCACAACTGTAACTTACATCATTGTTAGCATAACAACTTTGTGCACAGAACAAATTTTTCATTCCAATTATATAAAATTTGAACCCATTCGTATTGTTTAAAAATTAAATAAAAACATTTACTTTTGTTAATTTAAATATAAAGTGCTCGTTTATATGACAATTTATATGATAATTTTTAATAATAACACCAATTGTTAATTTTAAACTAGAGTTTAATTCATTCAACTTATTAAAATGCATCTTTTAAACAATGCTTAATTGTTCTTTTTATATAATATTAGTTATTGATCAATCAAAAGTAAAATGTGAATTAGTTTTTGTTTATATACAATATTGCAATAATACTATAATTTTGTTTAATTTTTTTATGAAAAAATATTTCTCAAATTAATTTATTTTATGATGTTTTTAAAATGTAATTATTAATTTTTTAGTTAAATTAATTCGAAATTTTAACAGTGCATAATGCCACTATTTTCAGTTGTTTTTAAAAAACTGACAGTATTTAAATTGCTTAGAAGTATAAACTATTCTCTTGAAACCAAACGATTGAAGGGACTTATTTTTCCAATGACTCCTAACAAAAACAGGTCTAATTATTTCTCATTTCTGAATAGTCAAAAATTGGAAAAATACGCTTTAGTAACGTGAAATTTTGAACTTTACAAGTAAAATTATTATATTACTATTTCTTTACACCGTAACTTTTGATACGTTTTTTAGATAAAACTATGGTTTTTATAACAAAGAAAATTTGAACAACTGTTGGTGATAATTTTGGTCACTTAAATTCGAGTTAATTTGTTTCCAAATTCAATTTTGTTGACTTGAATGAATCACTTTGTTTTCCTTCATGTAGACAAAGGCCGCAACCCTAAACAATAAGATGTTATTTAAGCGTTTGGTTTGGGTGTTCTCAATTGGATAAACAAGCAGGTGTTAACTAATAATTTATTAAAACAAATGTACATTTTTATTTTTTAAATAAACAGAATTTTAAGATAAAAATATTTTAATTAAAACTATATATATATATATATATATATATATATTAAAAAGGGTAAAAGTTAAAATAACTGTATATAACTGAACTAATAATAAAAACTGATAAATTTAGAGTACGATTTAAATGTCAGTTTAATAGGTCGTTTTATTAATCCTTCTAATTTATTACTAATTTTTTTATAATAGAATATAACATAATAATAAATATTTTTTTTACTACTTTGAATGTTTACGGGAAACGCATTTTTCAGCAATGGACGTTATAGCGAAGCCAAATGTATCTTCGCATATAGTGCTGGTGGTGGGCATCGAACCCACGCCTACTCAGGTACGAGACGAGCTCAAATGGTTTAGAAACAAGGGATATAATAATAGTATATCTTGTTTTTTTTAATTCGAGAAATATTAATAGTGTGCAATGTGAGAAAGCAAGTAAAATACGACTTAACATCTAATTGAATTGAATTGAAACCGAGTTTTAATTTTCTTCGCTGTTTTATGTAACAATATAATGCTTTAGTTTTTTTTTAATTTAATTTATTTGATTAGACTATGTAAATTTATTATTTCTCTACAATTCGAAATAAATAATTTTCTAAATCTTTAGATATTTCAGAATTGTAATATTGTTTATTTTATAACAGTTTACGGATTATCTGTACGTGCAAACGTGTTCACACAATAATAAACCTTTAAAGATAAAATTATTGTTATTATTAATATTATTATTATTATTATTATTATTATTATTATTATTATTATTATTATTATTATTATTATTATTATTATTATTATTATAAAAAACCATTTTGTTTTAAATAGAAGGATGGAGTAATAAGATAACAGTTACAGAAAAAAATGTAGTCCCATAATTCAAAACGAACATGTTACAATGACATTTTCCCATGTATTCAAACATTTTACCAAACGTTTTGTATGATTCCATAAAACATTCAGTTTAATTAGATCTTCCCGAATGGTTGTTCGCCAAGTTTTCTGTAGTCTACCAACCTTTTTTTACCATTTTCAATTATCTATTCCAAAACCGTTTTTGTTGGTCTATCTGGCGGCAAACGTAGAATTTGACCAAGTAATTTTCTTCGTCTAATTGTAATGATCTCATGTAGTAAACGAGAGTCAGTTCTTCTTATGATCTCATTATTTGAAATGTGATCGCGCCAGGCAATTTTTAAAATACTTTTAAGACACCGGTAATGAAAAATATCTACCATCTTATCAATTTTGTCTTTCCACGTTTCACTCCCACATATTGCCGTAGGCATGATTATTGATGTGTACAAACGAATTTATGTCTTCAGGCAGATGGAAGAACATGACCATATTGATTTGAGTCTATGAAAGATATTAGTTTTCTAAGACTTTAGCAATGATGCTTCCCAGATATGTAAAGGAATCAACAGTATCAATATAAAATTAATTTATTACACATTATATCAAGTTTTTGAGATAAAACATGAAAAGCATTTTGCTGACAATTATTCTTTTAACAATAAAAAGTAACAATTGTAAACAGAGTTGTAAACTAATTGCACACCAAATGTAATTTTTTTCAATATTCAAACTGACAGTTAAAATTAGACAACAACAAAACAACAAAAGTTAGTGGCAATGCCACATCTTCATTAGTTCCAATTCGCATAGCATCTCTAACAATCCCCTTCCATTGTTCACGATTTTCGGAGGCGTGTAGGGATATGTCGGTCCATCGACTTAGAATTTCTTAATAAAAAATATTTAATTTAATATTGTTTAAATAGTTGAGTTTTTAAATTTTAATAGGTAACAAATAAGAGCTTCTTGTTTAGAGAGCTTTTATTAACTTCTTTTTTGCATCCGAGCACATTTTTCTATATTGTTTTTTAGTATATATATATATATATATTACAAAGGTAATATTTTAACGAGAACGCGGACATTGTATGATGATTAAATTCAATAGTCGTTAATTAGCAATAAGCAAACTTTAGTTAAGTAACAAAAAGTAAACAAACTTAAACCAGCGTTTATTGGTTCAAGTTGAACCATTATAAATTCAATACAATTATAATAAACTACGGTATTATTAAAGTAACAAGTAAATATAACTCAAAATTAGCAAGAATTCCATGTATATTCATTTAAAGGAAAAATTGATCAATAAATTTTAATTAGGTGATCATTAGTGGAAAATGATAAAAAATTAGATAAATAAGTTGTTGTTAATAAAAATTAATAATTTGAACTTGCTACAATGTCCTCAGCCTAACCCTTCAACCGTTTCCCTACTTTAATAAGCGCTTAAAACTGTCTTGAGCGCGGTTAGTATTGATCACATAAAACTGAAATTGTTTTCTATACATGTAAAACAACATTTTCCTTATTGGGATGCTAATGATCCTGAGGATTTGAGTAATGCTAATAAAGTCTCAATTTCAAATAATGATGATATTCCTAACTGTTTGTCCTCCATGCGGTTTATTTTGGACTAGGTGTCTAAATGCACATAGACTAATAACGGTAGGGACCGAATGCACGGCGGTATAACTGAGCTTTGACTGCTACGACTGATAGATACATCCAGGGTTTTTGAAAAGTAGCTGTTGGTCAGTGTGGTCCGGTGGGCCCACGTTCGGCTTTGCTAAACTGTTCACTGCTGAAAGATGCGTTTCCCATAAAACATTCAAAGTAATAAACACACATCTTTTTTTTAAATAATTAAAAATAACCCTGACAAAAAATCAGGCGACCTTTGTGAACAGTGGCGCCACCAATGAATGAATGATTTTTATCTATATCAGATTTTTAAGCAAAAAATACTTTATTCATTTATTCATTTATGAATTAGTTATCAATTATTCAAATTAATTTGATACGGATAGCAAACTTTTACGACTAAGTAATATTCTATTTATTTAATAAACATCTATTCTATAGTGTGTAAATTGGCAGTTGATGGTGTCTTTATTAGCCAAAAAGAAATGTTTAACATTTTAAATGTTTGTAATAACAATCATTATTCCATATTATACAATTTAAATGTCACTAAAAAGGTAACCTTAAACACATGTTTACATTAATTGTCATATTATTTATAAAAGTAAATGTTTGTGTATAAATATCTATGTTTACATTTGTGTACAAAAAATATTTTTCTAATTTATTTACATTAGTTTACACAGTTTCATTATTCGTTAAGATAAATAATTATTAAATGTAAATATTTGGTTTTTATTTTTTGGAATGTTTTACAAAAAAAATCAATTCTAGTGATTGGACATCTGGCAAAGTTATACGATGGCTTTGTGGTCAGTATTAATTATCAAATATGTGTTATCTATCAATGGGTTTTTACTAGATTTGTCAGATTTACTTGAATAATCAATCTACTCGAATTCAGTTAACCAGGAGTACTGTACAGCTGTTTCATCCTTATTTGGAATCATAAGTAGTGCATACCTTTCAAGTCTTACATACAGATGAACAAGAAACCAAACCCCATCTGGTGTTAGGCTAGCGCCTTAACCACTGAGCTACGGGCGGTTGAAGTTGATTCTGTAAATTTATTATTTATAGTGAATCAGATTAATTATAATTTCCCAGTGTCCTCAAATGCTGTTACGTTACTTCCGGTTTAACAAATGATTAATCCTTTCTACTAAGATTAAAGTGTAATGTACAATGCTATTTTTAAATGCAAAAATAAATCCAATATTTAATTATTTTGATAGTAAAATTAAGTTTATGAAAAATTATAGAATATATTACAAAAACAAGTATTTTTACATCTTTACACTAAAATAATTAGTGATTTAAATAATAATAATAATAAAAAAATTAATGTAAGCATATGAGCTATAAAATTAGATTTTAAGTGATCATGATTTCGATCTATGGGGTATCTGACAAATTCTAGAAAACTTTGTACAAAAATGTGTTATCAAAGAACTAAATATTTTTAACTTTTTTATATGTAATACAAGCAGCAGTGTTATTCTATACACATTACGAAGCAAATAACAAATTATACATTGTGCATATGTAGTACATACTTATCTACGTATTGCATTGAATTTCAATTTGTCAAAAACTATTGCATTTACAATGTTGCACAAAATGAGCATGAAGTAAATGTTTCTCTATTCGTCAAATGTAAATTTGCAATATGATACATGACAAATACAAAACGGTATCCAATTGCATTTAATACGAAAGTAATCGCATTAACAAGCTTGCTAAACGTTTCCGCTTAATGGGACATAAATTAGACTTTGAAATTCCGAATTTTATTGTTTGTTTAGAAACAAAATATTGAATAAATGAATTGGGTTGCATCGAACAAATTTTTATGTATTTTAGAAATAAAGTAAATTTTTTTCGGTACGTCTGATAATAAAAACACCATTGTGTTAGTTTTAAATTAATGATAAGCTAAAGATTTGCATTTAAAATGACTGAATTGAGTAAAGTCAATGGGAATGTGATTGACTGAAATGTTTTTCATTTTATTATTTATTAAGTTGTATACCATTTAAATGAGTATGTTTTTATGTATTACTATTATTTTAACATTGTTTAAAACATTGTTATTATAATTTAATCTAGTACAATGTATGCTTAATCATATGTACCGGGGTAGCCTAGTGGTACAGCGCTCGACTTGGATCTAGTGGAAATGGGTTTGACTCCCACTTACATTCGGTTCTGCTAAAATGTCTACTGCTAAAAGATATTTTTCGTAACACATTTAAAGTAGTAAACGATAAATAGATAAATAAATTTCTTACAGAAGTACAATTTGTCAGGCTTGGTGAAATAGTAATTTAATAAGTATTATTAACTGAGTTCTTAGTATAAAGATACAAAATGCATTGTGTTGTTTTGTACTAAAATTCAATTATATCTGAATTACTTAATTTTTTAAACGTTTAATTTGACAGCTCAATAGTCAATATTAAATAATACAGAAAATTTTTCATATGGTTCAAAATTTTTCGCAACATTGATGCATTTGATTAGTATGTACAAAAGTATTTTAAATAATAATTTTATATTAATTTAATTTTTTTTATTTTAAAAGTTATTTATTTATTTTAAAAAGAATTTAAATATCAAAGTTACATGTAAAACCTTGTAATCCAGTTTAAGGTTAAAATTATTTAATAATCATTTGCAGTGCGAAAATAATGAACAAAATGCTTTAAATTATTTTTTATATCTTTGTTTTTTGCTCAAAAATTCACTTTTTGAACGTTGGTTTTGCCATTTCTATTTGTAATATTTTCTGACAATTATTATTGGTTAAACGTCTTGCACTAAACATATTATAGCATATTTTAATCAATAATTAATAACTTATTAAATGAAAATGTTTTATTTCAATTGTTTCCAAGATTTGCTCGTTTTAAACACTATAAACAGTAAAGGATTTGGTAACCCTTTTTGCTTTAAAAATAAGGATGGGGAAATAAAATAACAGTTACAGAAACAACAACAACAACAACAAAGTCTCATAATTCAAAACAAACATAAGACAACAAAATCTTTTTATGTATTCAAAGATTTTGCCAAATATTCTGTTCGATTCCATAAAACATTCATTTTAATGAGATTTTTCCTAATAGTTTTTAGCCGTGTTTTCTGTAGTCTAGCAACCTTTCTTTTACCATTTTGAATTGTCTATTCCAAAACCGTTTTTGCTGGTCTTTTGGGCGGTAAACGTAGAATTTGACCATGTAATTGTAATAATGTAACAATGTACTATATATATATATATATATATATATATATATACTTCAATAACTGCATACAATTGTAAAGCATTTTATTTTGTTAGTATCATAATAAAACATTAATTATGTAACTGTACGTTTGTTTTTTTATTATTTATAGTTATACATTTGATTATTATTAATTAAAAATACTTGAATACATATTTAACTATTTTTAATTTACATAAAACAAGTGTTAACTCCCACAGTATAAAAATGAAATCCTAATTAAGTAGTATTATTGATGAATATTTTAAGAATATTATTTTTTATTTTTAATACTTTGAAAGTTTTGCAAAAAAACTTAATCTTATTTTATTTTCTGACTGATGTTATATATTGCAAATTGTATTGTATTTTTCATAATTGTACATGTTATTTGTGTGTTGAAAGCTATTGCTACTGAAGTATCAAAGCCAATAACAATAATAATACTACTAATAATAATAATAACAACAATAATAATAATAATAATAATCTTAATAATAACAGTAATAATAATAATAAAAGTAATAGTAAAAATTACAATAATTGACCAGATACGAAATAGTATTTTTATTAGAAATAATGAGTTTTTTAAAAATGTGTTGAATTCTATTTTATTTTAAAGCTCGACACAGTTTTAATGCTTTTTAACTAATATGCAAAATATAGTTTTCAATCAGTGCTAAGCGCACAATTAACACAAATCAGTCAAATATATATTCAAATTATATTCCGATGATTTACTATCCATACTATTCATACAAATAAAAAAATATCATTTTACTAGATATAATAGTGATAATAATTAAAAAAATAATAACAACAATTATTATTATTGTTTTTATTAATATTATTATTACGATTATTATTATTATCATTATTATTATTATTATTATTACTATTATTATTATTATTATTATTATTATTATTATTTATTATTATTATTGTGTAGAAGGGTCACCTTATTAATTTTACGTTTCCACAATATTTCAACTAATTCCCTTTCATTGTTTACGGTTTTCAAAAATATGTAAAAAATATTTTAGTCCAATAATTAAGCCATTGTTTCAAAAATACTGTCCAGGGAAAAATAACGTTAAAATTGTCACAAACAACATTCATCCAAGTACATTTTTGACAACCTTTTCTTCTCCTTCAATCGGTTTAAGACAATCAAAAATTACGATAAGTGCAATTACATTAGGATTTCTACAAACAATGTGTCAAGACCAGCGCAATTTTTGTTGTCGCGATATCAATAATGAACTCTTCGATTACTTCTAACGGTGGTTCATCTAATGAAGTAAATCGTCAAATTTGTTTAGCTGCTACTGCTGCGTTTGGAAAACTTGGTAATCTACTATAGAAATGAGAAAATATCAATCCAAAGACGAATATGAACATTTTTTCTTCACTGGTTTGCACAGTGCTTCTGTATGCAACTGAAACCTGGACTCTTACAAGGTCAGAGATCATGAAACTCAACAAATTTGAGGCAAAACTTCCCAGATATATTTGGCACAACACCGGGGTGGTCTAGCGGTATAGCGCTCGAATTCGGAACTCGGTGGACATGGGGGTTCGAATCCCATCGCCGGCACTAAAATGCGGGCCCACGTTTGGCTTCGCTAATTGTCTACTGCTGAAAGATGTTTCTCGTAAAACATTCAAAGTAGCAAACATAAAAAAATAAATAAATAAAAATAAAAAATTTCGCATTCTCCGTATCAAGAGATTGGACGAAAAAGATCACAAACCGTTAAATTCGAGATGATCTCTAATTTTACGAACTTCTTTCTTCGGTAATTCAAAAACGTCGATTGCGATGGTTTGGGCACGTTCTTCGTAAAAATCCTGACGTAATCTCACCTTCCGTAACTTTGACTTGTCCAAATTCCGATTGGAAGAAAGAAAAAGGTGGTTAGAAACGTACTTGGATGGATGCTATTCGGGACGATCTTTACCCTATTTTGGCCGGCACTTTATCTTGGAAACAATGGCAAAGTCGCTGGACTGGTATATCTGTACACGCCTTCGAAAACCGTGAACAGTGGAAAAGAATTGTTCAAGATGCTATGAGAATTTGAAAACTAATAAAGGTGTTGTGTCATATGCTCTTAAAACATATTCTGTCAGTTTTCATAATTTCCAAATCGGTAAGAGTCTAGGTTTTGGATGCAACAGAAGTACTGTGTAAACGATTAAAGCAAACATTTTTAATCGTGGTGTTTACATTGATAATTGATTGTCTCCAAAGTGATTTTTAATATTTTTAAGCACATCAGCAGCTAAACAAATTCAATATTTTATTTTATTAAATGAGCAATTATTAGAAATAATTAAGAAGCCCAAATACATGAACTTTCTTACATTGAGAAGCATGACATCATTAGTAAAAACCTCGAATGAAGAACTTAAAACGTCATTGGAATTGATTTTTAAAATATATTTAATAGAGGCTTCTACAAAGAAATATAATAAACACTGCAGCTAAACTTGGTTCTCAGCTAGAACGTAATTGTCAATAAATTTTAAGATATACCTCGTATTAACAGACAGACATTTTATTTTTAAGGATATCTTAACAAAGTAGCATTTATTGTGTAATGACAATTCGTTCTGTATCCACGCAGACTTGACAAAATGTAAAATTGAAGCAACGTTTTAGTGGAATTTATTATTATTATTATTATTATTATTATTATTATTATTTCATTTTGGTTGATGACGTGACCACCTCTTCATTATTTCTATATTTGTACGACGTATTAAACAATCAATTTTGATGGCCTGGTAAGCGTAACAAACGTAGAAGAATAACATCGTTTCTTGGCTGGTAGATGGCGCCACTGTTTGCGAAGATTGACGAAACCGCCTGATTTTGTATCAGGGTTATCTTCCTTAGGCCAACGGCTACATATGGAATACGTATATTTTAAAATACTTTTTAAGTATCCGGAGTGTATGCTTGCACCCATGTGCTGTAGCGGAAGCCCAGTTATACCGCTGTACACTCAGACCCTGCCGTTATTGGTCTATATGTTTTTAGGAACTTAATCCAGAATGCACCAAATGGATGACGAACAGTCAGGAATATCACCATTATTAAAAATTGAGACTTTATAAACATTACTCAGATCCTCAGGATCATTAGCAGCCCAAAGATAGGATATACTAGTTTATGAAAACCATAGCTAATCAAACATTAAATAGATTCACTTTTAAATCATTCTCAGCTTTATTTTTACTCAAAGATATCATTCGTGTAGTACAAAAAATACAAATTGTTATATCTTTTTTTCCAAAATAGGAATAAATTATAAAAAATGCATAAATATAACATTATTATTAATATAAAAAAAACCTCGTTTGCTTTAAAAAATAAGGATGGGGCAATAAGACAACAGTTACAGCAAAAAAACAATAACAAAGTCCCATAATTTGAAAACAAAATGTTTTTATATATTCGAACATTTTAAAACATTTATTTTAATCAGATATTCCCGAATGGTTTTTAGCCAAGTTTTTGTATAGTCTACTAACCCTTCTTTTACCATTTTTAATTGTCTATTTCAAAACCGTTTTTGCTAATCTATCGGGCGGTCTTTTAACTATAGCGATAAGAGTCAGCAATATTGTTATCAATGGAAATGTAGGTTTTATAAATTTTGAATTATTAGCAACTAATACGGTTTTTACTTTTAACTAATAGTCTTAAACAATTTTAAATATTTTATCTGTTTTATGACAAATTATACGTTTTAATTCGTATTTTTTATGCTAATTATACATTTCATTTTGTTAAAGGTGTAGATTTTGCAAAAAAAGTTTTAAATAAATAAAATAGGTAAATTTTAAGTATTTCAACTAATAATTATTTATTGAGAAGTAAATAATACTACAAAGATTTTCGTACTAAATGCACTGAAGTGGACTAATCACATCTGCAATTTAAGTAATCTAATGTTACTTTATAAATTGTTTATCAAATAATTCTATATCAAAGTTAAACACATTTTGTAAAAGATCAAAAGTGAAGTTTGTTTGAATACGAAAATTAAAATCCTTTTTAAATTTACATTGTTATACGTAATTATCTGTTTTTCTTAATACTTTACCTTAAACAGGCTACATTTTGTGCCACTGTGACACCGTCCAGTGCCGAGCAACGCAAGTTCAGGAATGCAAAGCCGAATTTTATTGCTTCAGCGTTTATCGTTTGAACTTGCTGGTCAATCGGTCGGCCAAGGTCGTTCAAACTGTCGACGAATATTCGATTAGCCGAGGATGCGTCACAACCGACTTGCTGACAATGTGTTCCAAAGAAACAAGAAAGCAAGCCAAAATGAATAAAATTAGCCTCATTACTCAATGTTGTCGAGATGCGTGGTGCAATTCGGAAAAGGTAGATGACTGTATTTGATAAAAATCGATAAGTATTGATTAATAAGTACGTTTACCGTGTTGGTATAGCGGTCCAACGCTCGACATGGACCTGAGTGAGCATCAGGGTTTGAATTCCACCACCGGCATTAAAATGTGGGCTCATATTCGGCTTCGTTAAAATGTCTACTGCTGAAAGATGTTTCCTGTAAAGCATTCAAAGTTGTAAAAATAGAAATAAATAAATATATGGTAAAGTCCTAATAAAAGGGTTTACTAGTTTGCTTGTTAGCGGTAATAACCTTACAACGTTTAAGGAGACTGGACAATCAAAATTGATCAAATTTACTATAAATAGTAAATATACAAGGTCAAGTTTAAGCAACCATAGCTCAGTAGTTAAGGCGCTGACCTGATACCAGATATGGAGTGGGTTCAAGTTCATGTGTGTAAAACCTCAATGGTATGTACTGCTGATGATTTCAAATGTAAGGATGAAATAGTTGTACAGTGCTCCTGGCTGACTCAAACCAAGTGGATTTATTATTTAAGTGAATCTGACAATTTTAATCCAACATTTCTAAATAAAATAAAAACCTCTGAAAAACCCATTAATAAATAAAAAAAACTTTTTACAAAAGTAAAATAATTAATTTTTAATTACTAGTTGTGCCTGAAATAAATAATTGAAAACTACTGACTCTAATATATATATATATATATATATATATATATATATATATATATATATATCAAAAATGAACCAAATGAAACATGGAACTATTGATTTTACTTACAAATTGATTCAGTATAACGTACAAACTAGTTACCAAATAACAAAACATACCAAGTATCTTAAGCAATGATTCTTTTCATTTCAACTTTTTTTTCATTTTTACTATTTTGAATGTTTGACGTGAAGCCTTCCAGCCTTCCAGCAGTGGACATTATGGCGAAGCCGAAAGTGGGCCGTGGTAGGGTTCGAACCCGTGTCCACCCAGGTCCGAGTCGAGTGCAATTCCGCTAGACCACCACTTCAATAAAATGCAATACATACACAAAGAGTTACCATTAGATAAAGCAATGCTTCATGTCACGTCAGTGTTATCTAAGTTCACTTTGTTTACATATAATTTAAGTGTAGATATTGCACAGACGTAAATCAAAAGATTTTCATTTTTAATTTGTAATCAAAGTGCCGTTACTTTTATTCGGAATATGTTTAATATAGTAAATCACAGCATTAATAAGCATACTGAAATTGAAGACTTGTATTCATTTCATTTCATTTTTCATTTTGGTTGGTGACGTGGTCACCTCTTCATTATTTCCCATATTTATACGACATGTAGAACGATCGATTTCGATGGCTTGACAAGCGTAGACAAACGTGGAAGAATAACAAAGTTTCTTGGCTGGTAAACGGCATCCTTGTGACGTCGCCACTGTTCGCAAAGATTGACGAGGCCGCCTGATTTTTTGTCAGGGTTATCTCCCTTAGCCCAAGGGCTACATATGGTATACGTATACCTTTAGATACCTTTTAAGTATCCTGGGTGTATGTTTGCACCCACCCGCCGTAGCGGAAGCCCAGTTATACCGCTCTGTACTCGGACCCTGCTGTTATTACTCTAGATGCCTAGGGGCACCTAGTCCAGGATGCACCACGTGGAGGATTAACAGTCAGGATTATCACCATTATTGGAAATTGAGACTTTATAAGCATTACTCAAATCCTCAGGATCATAGCATCCTGAAGACTTGTATAAGCAGATTAGGTTGTTAAAACCTTTTGTTTGGTAATATCTCTCAAAATTATTAATCCGTTGTTTTTCAGTAAAGTTTGTCTTTAGCACAAGTAGCAGCACAACAGACAAAACGTTTTATTAATGGGTTTTTTTAAGGGATTATTTGTTTTAGAATTGTTATATTAGAATTGTCAAATTTACTTGAATAATAAATTCACTAGGTTTTTAAGTCAACCAAGACCACTGTACAGCTGTTTCATCCTTATTTAGAAACATCAGCAGCGCATACCTTTCAAGTTTTACACACACATGAACTTGAACCCACGCTCTATTTGGTGTCAGACCAGCGCATTAAACCACTGAGCTACGGGTGGATGACCTTGGACCTGTAAATTTATTATTTATAGTGAAACTGATCAATTCTAATTGGGCAGTGTCCTCAAATACTGCTACGTTACTACCGGTTTAACAAGTGAGAAAACCCTTTCACTAGGACGAAACTAGGATGAAACAGCTGTACAGTGCTCCTGGTTGACTTAAAAACCCAATGAATTTATTATTCTAAAAAATTTGACAATTTTAATAAAACAATTCTAAAACAAAACGTTTTACTTAATAAACTAAATGTAATGCAAAATTGCTTTTAGTTCCAATATATTAAAAATAATAATTTTAATTAAATAATGCAATTGTATGGAAATGTTTTGTTTGATAAGTCGGCATTTTTTTCCAATATTTGTACTACTACTTTTTTGCAATTTTGTTATTTTATTTATTTTTATTAGTGGTAATAAGGTATTTTTGCGGTGGATGTATCTCTAGTGAGATATTAAAACTTATTGTAATAATAATAATAATAATAATAAATTGGGAACGACATTTTTATTTCATTGTGGTAAAATAGTAAACCAACATACAAATAGGGTGTAGAGGTGGATAGAACAGGACAGAGAAATTTTACAATTTCTTGTTTAAAACAAAAACATTGTTAGCAAATGGCAATATATTAATATATTATTATTATTATTATTATTATTATATTATTATTATTATTATTATTATTATTATTATTATTATTATTATTATTATTATTATTATTATTATTATTATTATTATTATTATTATTATTATTATTATTATTATTAAATGTTTGCTTGTTGTTTTTAGGTGCCACGCCTCTCCTATAAAATTGAACCAACAGACAATAATTATGAACATGATGTTAATGACAATGCCAAGTTCGATAAACTTGTCAACGATGTCTCGGTGTATCACGACGATGATACAATTAGCATGAATTATCACAGTTCCAAATCGAACGAAAAGCGTTCAAATCAATATCAAAAACAATTTCATCAGGCTACAATAAGATCGGAAAAGTTTTCAAGTCGTGCAAATATGTCCAACTATGGTAAGCCCAAATTGATGTTTTAAAAGTTAAACAAATGAAAACTGAAAATATTTTCATTGATGACATTTTAATAATAGAAGATTTAACAATCATACATTGGACGTACTTATTTTATTTTAATAAAATATAGTCAATTGTATTCGGTTAACTTGGTTGGTGACACAGTTTATTATTATTTCTATTATTGGTACAACATATTTTAATAGCTTCATAAGCGCAACAAACATAGGATAATAATAAAGTTTCTTGGCTGATAAACAGCATCCTTGTGACGTCGCTACTGTTCGCAAAGATTGACGACACTGCTTAATTTCTCTTAGCCCAACAGCTACATAAGATATACGTATACCTTCAGATACCTTTTAAGTATCCACCGACCAAAGCGGAATCCCAGCTATACCGCTGTGCACTTGGTTCCTACTGTGTTAGTTTAAGTACTTGAGTTTACTTAGTCCAGGATGCGTCGCGTGGATGTGACAGTTGGGAATATTACTATTATTAGAAATTGAAACTTTATAGGCATTACTTAAATCCTTAAAATTATTGGCATGGCTGAAGTCAATTTGTAAAATATTAAATAGAATATATTTTGGTTTAATAAAATATGTTTTAAAAAGATAATAAAAATTGTCTTTTTTATTGTTGTTTGCAAGCTTAAGAGTTCTTACTAAAAAGAATACTTTTATTTAGTTAAAAATTGTAAACTAGTGTTGTTTAAAATCATTTATTTAGTTAATGCACTATTTCAATTATTACGCTTTAAAAGTTGATGTTTGTAGCTTTGAGTTAAACGACATTATAATTTTACATACTATGTTAACAGACGGGCTAATTCAGATATAAATAACTGTGTTTAACTTAGGAACTTCTACTAATCCGATCACTTATGCAATAAGCTTAGAATGTCAAACTATAATAATGGTAACTGTAAGGAAGGTACTAAGAACAATAAGTACATATGATGGTAAACAAATAACGCTGTTATTGAAATGGAATTTGTGAATAAATATATATTTAACATTCACTTTTTTTTAGATTTACTAAATTAAATAATTACTACAGTTTGTGCAACTGTTACAATTTATAAACAATTTGTAGGACACCATTTATTCAAATTTTGACGTTTATCTTATGGTTTAATTAACACATGACACAAAATTAGTTTCAAAAGTTAACAAAATGGTAAAGCATTTCACAAGTCGACATATGATGAATAAAATTAGTGATGTATTTTGTACAATATCATATTCATTATATACTATGTGCACAAATATTTGGTAACGTGTTATTTAAAATCTTGTGTTCATTTGTTTAATAGTTGGTCCAACAATACACGCACACACACACACACATCATTATAATTATTTAAATAAACAAAAATAGTCATACCAATAAACAAAATAAAAACAAAATATTCATGCAAATAAACAAAATAAAAACAAATAATCTATCGGATGAAAAGTTGGTCATAATAAATGACTAAACTCCCCGCATTTGCGAAACAAATGTGCAAAATAGAGACAAGTTCGTAACAAAACAAACGAAGTGTGTTTGGGCTCTTTTGTATGCAGCATGCATGGGAGTAGGCAACTGGAAACCAACCACCAAATGTTTGAAATAATAATAATAACAATTTTATTTGATTGAATAAACCACTTAAAAAATTGGAATAGTTAATAAACCCAGCTGTATCCAAATGGTGGCAGTTTTGGTTTAGTTGGTTCTTTTTGTTTGCACAAATTGCATTTTGCAGTTTTATACTCCTTTAATTTAATTTAACGAAACATGGTGAACAAAATTACAAGTAACCGAATTCAATTTAATTGCTATCTTGCATTGAGCGAAAAGTGTTCCAAACATTGGAACCACTGCATATTAAGTGTGATTAATTTGGTAAAAAGTTGAATTAAATACAAAATACTGTAACAAAAGTAATAAATACGTACATGGATTGTGTAAATACAAAAGTATGTTAGTACAAAATATATATATAGTCACCATTTAATTATTCTATTTCAAAAATTATGTATCAAATCAAAAACAAATCACTACATTTAACACTTTAATATTCAAGTTACAGGTTTGTAGTTTTACACATACAATTTGAATTCTGAGCTTCTGAATAAAGTAGAAATTACCAAAAATGTACTAGACTTTAAAAGTTGACAGTCGTTCACACATTGGTTCAATTGTACCTGGAGTGGCCTAGCGATGCAGCGCTCGATTTGAACATGATGGACATGGGTTCGAATACCACCACCGGTACAAAATGCTAAAATCTTTACTGCTTAAAGTTCTTCACGTAAAACATTCAAAGTAGTGAAAATAAATTTGTAAAAAGCTAAAAAAAAATAATTAAAGGTATTAAAAATTAGCCAGGAAATACTTTAAATTACTCTTTGTACCAGCCAATTATACCAATATTCGAATTTGTAATAATAATAATAATAATAATATTAATAATAACAGTGAAAATAATGATAATAATAATAATAATAACAGTAGTAATAATAATAATAATCATAATAATCATAATCATAATAAAGTTAATAGTAATAATAACACTAACAATAATTACTAATAACAATAACTAAAAACAACATTAATAATAATAATGACTAAAAATAGCATTATTATTATTATTATTATTATTATCTATTGCTAGCTGTAATCCGACATTTACCTAACAAACAGGAAAAACAGCATTGTTAGTTTATTCTCATATAGGATTTGGATATTACACGAACAGACACATCTATCTGCAAGAATACTTTGGAAAATCTATATACAACATTTAAACATTCACATTTGTTTAATGTTTGTACACAATTTGAACCCAACTGCATTGTCTAAATTTATCAAAATAGTTTTTGAATGCTTAACAAATGTTGTGCAATACGTATTTTTGCATTGTTGTACAACACGTGTAGTTGTAATTACACAATTCAATCAACACCGCTTTTTCTTAAAATTCAAATGTAAAAATGCAAGGTTCGATTATAGGCCAGACGTATAACATGAATTCCACGCCCTTGTTATCAAAAACAATCACACGTTGGTTGAATGTCAACTTTGGCTACTGTTGACTTTATCCAATTCAGTCATTGCAAATACAAAACGTTAATTTATCATTGATTGAAAACAAACACAATAGTGTTGTTATTATTAAACTTGCCAAAAAATAATTTGCTCTAATTTTAAAATACATAAACATCAGTTTAATACAACCCAATTGAATATCTTGTTTTTTAAACAAAAAATAGAAATCAGCAATTTTATTTTTGCTACGTTTTTACTATTTTGAATGTTTTACGAAAAACATCTTTCTGCAGTGGACATTTTAGCGAAGCCTACATCTAGTTCCGGTGGTGGAATTCGAACCCATATCCACCAGGTCCAAATCAAGCACTGTACCCCTGGGACCACCCCGGAACAACGCCTGATTTGTATCCCATTGAGCGGAAACGTTGAGAAACCTATCCTATTGGTCATCTTTGAAGATTGCAAGTGTGTGACACGTTCGTGCATTTGTCTACGGAAAGGAATTGTTTGACCTTGATAAACTGGCTTGTATGTACTACTACCCGATGTATTTTTGTATTGTTTGTGTAATTTTTATATTTAATACATTTTTCAAGCAAAGTTGTTGTTGGGCTTTTTCATGCGTTTTTAAAAGAATTACGATTACAATGGTTTTTGAATGAGCATAAGTTGATTGTGCATTTTGGTCTATCACAATGATTTGTAACTGATGCTTAGGATGCGTTTATATTTTGTATAATATAGGTAATAGAAATTTCACTTATCAAGTTTTGATTAGCAATACACTTATTTCTCCTACGATATGCTTTTTATTCTTCTTTTGCATCGCTGCCTTCTTATGGTGGGTCGGTGCATCATGTCAATTTTCTCCATTTGAGTTTGTTAGCAACGTCAATCTTTGCCAGTCTCCTTTCCTCTATTGCCAACATTCGTTGTGCCACGTTGTTTCCTTGTGTTCGAAAAATATGACTGTATCATTTCAATCGTTTTTTTCTAAATCAATGATTTTCAGATTTCTTGTTATAGCGTTATTTTCTATTCTAATTTTGATAATCCCAATGACCACCTTCAGTTCTACTGAGTTCAGTTTCATTTGGGATTTCTCAATACTCCGAGTTTCTGGTCTGTAAATTATGTCCGGTGTCACTGTGGTATTAAAACTTTGCCTTTTGACTTGGCTGTTACCGTTCTGTCACACAGTACTCCTGTAAGTTTCCTCCAGTTATGCCAGGATGTCTATATTTTTTAAGATATGTCTGCATGCAAATCCCCATTCTCTTCTAGCAATAAGTCCATATATTTAAACGTTCTCACTCTCGGCAATTATTGATTTCTCTAACACCTTTTCTGCTATGCACATATAGACTGTCTTTTTCTTGTTAATTTTTAAACATAAAATTTGTAGTGCCTTTCTCCAATGCTCTAACCTTCTTTCCAACCTTTAGTGAAAACTTATCAATCTGGGTCTTCACCGACGTTTTTGCTTTATCACACATAGATTGTACAATTTTTACATATTTTTCTGGGTACATTTCCCTCTGACACTTCTTTACAGTTCCTGTTTTAGAAACTGATTGCTTGCTTTTTCCAAATCAATATAAATCATACAAAATCTTTTCTGTTTTTGTAATTTTCCATGGTTGTTCGGAGGGAAGAAACAACATCACTTGTACCTCGTTCAAACATACAACCAAATTGTTCCTCTCCCAAGTCTGTTTCTTTGCGTATTTTTTTACCAATATGCAACATTAGCTTTATGCCCCTATAGTTAACACAGTTCTGTAGATTGATGAGACAACACTGTTTATCCACTCGCCACACATGTTCCCTACGTGCCTTATCAAATGTAACAACTTGGTTCATTCTTTAATTCCATAGTCATTTAGGCATTTTCATGTTTCAATAGGTATTCCGCCTAGTCCTGGTGTTTTTCCATTCTTCATCTTTTTCACTCCTTTAATTAATTCTTTCTGGGGATATTTCTTTTGTTACACTCTGAATAGGTATCCCATATTTGGTCACTCCTTGGGAATCTCCTTTATTGAATAGGGTTGCCGAGTGTTTGTTGCAGTCTGTATTTTTTTATAGCTTATTAGCATGTGCCCGGGGTGGTTTAGCGGTACATTGCTCGATTTGGACATAGTGAACATAGGTTCGAATCCCACCACCGGCCCACTAAATGTTCCCCTACTGAAAGATGCGTTTCCCGTAAAACATTCAAAGCAGTAAAAATAAATATAAATAAATAAATGCATTGTATTATAACAAAGGCATTCCGTTTGTTTCCTACAGTGATTATAGCAAGATATAATAATTGGTACACAATACTGAATTTTATTTAACGTGTATTTGCTACTCGCTGTATGCATTTTATTGTTTTACCTTAAGAAGATCTACATCTATTGTAAAATAAGTTTATCAAAAGTAGCAAGAAATAAAATTATTTATTACATTTAATAATTCTCATTGATTTATTCTATTGTTATTTCACCCCTGGGATGGGTTTATAATCTACCACTTTATGTTTATTTTGTGCATAAGATGTATTGCAAATAAAGTTTAATGCACTTTAAAGACATATTCACATCACATATGCACTATATACAGCCAGTACAACAAATACTGCAAGTGTGTTTATTTAACGAAAGCATCTCCAGCTATCACATAGCATACAAAAAACATCACTTTAGTTATAAAATATACAATATTATATAATAATTAAAAAACACGATATATAGATTATATAGATATATATTGTAACTAATAAAAAATTATATAAAATATTAACTTGCTTATAATCTAAAATTGAGTAAAATTATCAACATTAAATGTAACATCAGATAATTTTTTAAATGCAAAACGCATCTAATTTTTAGAGTTACTAAATTGTTTTATGTATAATTTACTACAAAATATTGAATAATAAATGTGATGGCTTGAGTTTGTAACCAATTGGCTTAGGTGTTTTGGCATGCTGTTGGCTAAAATGTTGATATAGTTTTATGTAATCTAAATTTTAACAAAAAAATTAATTTAGACAAATATTTTTTTGATTTAAATATGTTTATATAAATTAAGTTTTATTATACAGAAAATAAAATAAAAATCACTAATATTAGAACTATTAAATGGCAATTTTCAAAAATAGAATTATTTTATTTTAGCTTGTATTCTGTTTAAATTAAGTTTTTTATTTAAACAAAATAAATTTCAATACAATTAAAATTAATTTTGTAAAATTATAACACAGACTATTTTTTTAAACAATTGTGAGCTTGGCATAAGTAAATTACAATTTAACATTAAAAATATTATATTTAACTATAAAAATACCACTGCTTAAATTGATTAATATAATTTTCTAAATAATGGTTATTTAATACTTTTTATAAAATCAATATAATATTTGTCGCATAATATTTTTTCTAATTGTAAAATTTCTAATTTGTACAAAATGTAACCTATTTTAATATATAATATATTAATCCTTTTAGTCAGTGTTTTATCAGCTACAATTAAAATTAAATAATGTTATACAGATTTCATTTTACTATTATAAAATATACCTATAGTATTTCCTTTTGTAATAAAAAATTAACTAAGCTATATATATATATATATATATATATATATATATATATATATATGTGTGTGTGTGTGTGCAGAAGTGTAAGATGTAGATTCATAAATTGATGGAGTTTTAGCCTAATTATCGTTCGCTTTTCCAAATGTCTCCTTGCTAAAAAACGTTTTCTGTGAAACGTTCAAATTATGAAAACCAAATTATATTATATTATATATTATACAAAACCCTTTTGCTTTAAAAATAAGTATCGGGTAATAAGACAACAACTACAGTAAAACAACAACAACAACAAAGTCTCGTTGACATTGAAAATTCTGCAAATCGAAGATTGAGCTTCCTTTCAGCTTTCACTCAACCCTATCATCTGTGTAGCTCTGTCATCCAGATACGTGCGATCACTTCTTTGCAGTTGTTTGCCGGAATGGCGTCCTCTTATTGTCTCTATAGCAGAATAATTTTTTTACAGAGGCCAGGTTGCTAACCTTGCGCTCAAACCCTCCTTTTTTATCTAGACATGGGACTGGCTAGAATGGTTTATTTCTGATCCAAACTAGGCGGAGTTAAAAAAACCTAATACAAAATAAATTTAATAAATTAAAATAAAATATGTAATTACTTTTTTAATAAATAAGTAATAATTTTTAGTTTCAAAAATTTTTAATAAAAACTGTATCTCTTTTTTTCACAAAGTTTTGCCAACAAGTAACTATTAAAAGTATATAAAGACGTAACCTGTGAAATGAATTGATTTCGTATATTGTCGTTAGTCCCAAACAAAAAGGGGGCACAGATAACATTTAAGTTAGCACAACTCACAAGCATACACAAACACAGACATTACGACCAAGCTAAGTTCAATGTAGTGACGACCTGTTTTTGTGCACAATATAAACAGATTCGAGGATTTTCAACATATTCGAAGCTTGAGAAGTAATTAACACTTTAAAACAATTTTTTAAATCGATTTGACGTTTGGTTTGCAGTAAATGATGTAATATGGGGGAAGTACATGAGTGTTCACTTCCGTATGACCTTTATTGATCCAATTGGAAATGTGTTCATGTATATACTAAAATGTTATATTTGTGACTGACGCGAATATATAAATTGAATTCATCTCACAATTGCCGTCATCTTATATTTTTATTTAATATTATAAAGGGGACCCAATGCTTTAAAGTAATAATTGCAATGTTTTGTTTTCCAGACAATCATCATGCACATCAATCAATCCAATTGATTTTGCATAAAATCATTTATTTCCTATTGAACAATCCAATTTACGTCGCAATCGGCACGTCACTTGTCTTCATCGCAGTGTTGATACTCAGCCTGTCCATGCTGGCCTACAAAAAGCGGCAAATCCAGTACAGTACCTACTTCGTCCATCCCAACTACAAATGCAAGCCGAATGACAATGACTTTTCCAACTTGCTCAACTCGACTTCTGCAAATCAAATAAGCGCACAGCTCTACACACAAGTAAAATTAAACAATCCTTCTGTAGAGTCGCCAGAAGCGAAAGAAATGAACAGAAATGAGTTGAATATATTTGATTCTGCAAAGTAATATGACCGTATTATCTTATAACTAAAATTTAAAATTAGTTTATGTGTGTGTGTGTTTAAAAACTCAAAAAAGCACCTATTTTGTTTCTATTTTTATGTTGTACAGGAAACATTGTTCAGCAAGTTATGTTAGCTAACATTTGCAAACATCAACTCAGTTTATTACCCAAGTAAAATTAGGCTGGACACATTTTTGGGCTTTGCATTGGTTGGAATAACCCAAAAGCATTTTATTTTTTCCAATTGTGGTCTGTCTGTGTTTATAACTGTACTATACGGATGAATGACAACTAAATAACTACTTAAAACCGCTTTTTCCAACAAATATTCTACATCATTGACGATAGAGCATTTTGTGTATTTATGAAGTCACATTCACAATGGCGTCTCAGTAATATGTGCAAAAGGTTTTGAATTATTCACTAATTTTGAGTGCATTTATATGTACAAATACATCATTCTTCCACTGGGATGCTTATGACCCTGATTTTCAATAATGATGATATTCCTGACCACACCTGCACTAGATGCCAACAGGCATCTAAAATAATAGATGCAGGGACGGAGTGCATAATGATATAATTGGGCCTCCGTTTTGTCGGATATGTGCGAATATATAACCAGGATACTTAAAAGGTATATGTATACCATATGTAACCCTTGGGCTAAGGGAGATAACCCTGACAAAAAATCAGGCGGTCTTGTCAACCTTTACAAACAGTGGCGCCGTCACAAGGATGCCGTCTACCAGCCAAGAAACGTTCTACGTTTGTTACGCTTATTAAGTCATCAAAGTCGATTGTTTTATATGCCGTACAAATATTGAAAGATAATGAATGCATGAAAATTGTTCCATTTTTAACTGTCATTTTTTTTAAATTAACTGATTGGTTGCAAAAACCTAATTTGTGGTTTATTTTGCATTTTTGTTGTTGGTGTACAATCATTGCTCTCCAATTAGAAAGTGTAAATTTATTTATAATTTATACAATAATGTTTGAGCAGCTCTTACCCTTTAAATTATATAAAAATTAACATTCAATAAATCATTACGTAAACTGCACAATTTTTTATTGAATTAAAGACATCTCTAATGCATAATACACATTTTAAATTTCGTTTTATGTACACTTATTAAAAAACAATAAATTATATCAATTAACCAAAACTAATATGTTTCCATTGTATTCATTTAGATGTTCAAACTTCCAGTTGTTGAAACAATTCTATCCCAATCTAGAAGACGACAGTGAACTAAGTTTGAACACCGAATGCAAACCCAATCAAAGCCGCCTGTCGACACCCATTTCGTCGAATATAAATCAGCATCTGGTAGTAGAAAGTCAAAAGTCCACAGGTTCGTCGTCAGCTGCCACTCAGCTAGTCAAAACATCAAACTGCAATCATCCGCTGACACTCAACTGGATCAAAAATCACCAACAGCAGATGCAGCCAAACAGCATACAATGTAAAATTAAATCCAACAATCCATTCAGCCACTTCGACAACAAAATAGCCGAAATGGTGCCCTCGAAAGACAAAAGTGGCCAAAGCAAAAGAGGCCAAAATCTGTGGCAAAAATTCGTCAATCGACAAGCCTACCAATTGACAGCCATCGATCGGTGGTCCGAAGATCAAAGCAAGCATACGATGAGCAGTACGAAAAGTAGCGACATGTTCAAATCCAGTGCACCGACAGAATACAGCAACAGTTTGAACGGTCTCAACGTACACATTCAAAACATGTACGAAGCCAACAGTAGTGCCAACAGTGCAACCAGTCCCTTGACGAAACAAACGACCAACCAATTTTTGTGCTCCATGATGTCGGCCCAACATAGCAATCCATTTGCCCATCCAACAACACACAAGCCGACTGCAAAACGCTTGAATCACCAAAATGTGCCACCTTTCATCAATTTCGATCCTCATATGTTCAATTTGAAACGCCAACGGGGCACGGGCAAAACAAGCAGTGGCGAAGACAACAAAACTGTGGACAGCGAATCGTCGGATCTAAATCAAACGTGGCAATACCGCAGTTTGGATGAAGACAAATCGCTGGACAATGGCACTCATCACAACATTTTGAAAAACAATTGCAAATATCAATGGAAGTGCAATCACGACCGTCGAAATCTCATCAGTCTGACCACGTTTCGCAAAGCTGTTAACGACCAGTTTGAAGGCCAGTCGCCAGTTGACTTGGTTACACCCTACGCCCAGTTCGAGTTGACGTCGGAGCGCGGCACACACAACGTATGTTAGACATACACGCACGCACGCCTACATATATATATATATATATATATATATATATATATATATATATATATATATATATATATATATATATATATAGCAACAGAGATTAAATTTGCTGAGATAGATTAAATGAAACATTTAGAAATTAAGTAGGTAGATTTTTTTTAATTTCTAATGTTTAAACGCTTCTAAACATGTACATAATCAACTCCAGTTGGTGTTTTTATTTTCAACAATACACAAACGTATTGTCAACATTCAATATTTTTTACAAGCAATGGAATCAATCAACATGTAATACATGAACTTTGCATTTAATAGTTTCCTAAGATTTATATAAAATTTTACAACTAATGGACAAAAATAGATTTTTCTAATGTAAATTAACTTTATTAATAAATTTTTTTTAACAAATTACTAACTTTATCGTGTTTTTAAACAAAAGAATAAGTATATTGATTCTGTACCGTAGACGTATAATCAAAAATTTCTGCACTCATACTTGAGTTAAAAGGACGGTGAATTCCACTACTGGTACTAAAAGCAAACCTCTGTTTAGGTGAGGGCAGATAATTTAAACAATAAAAGCATAAAATGAACATATAAGTGTAAAGCTAACACCACATATATATATATATATATATATATTCATTTCATTTTGGTCACCTCTTCATTATTTTCCATATTTAGATGGCATATAAAACGATTGACATTGATGGCTTGATAAGCGTAACAAACGTAGAAGAATAATAAAGATTTTGGCTGGTATACGACATCCTTGTGACGGTACCAGTGTTTGCAAAAACTGACGAAGCCGCCTGATTTTTTGTCAGGCTACATATGGTATACGTATGCATTAAAATACCTTTAAAGTATCCTGAATGTATGTCCGTACCCATCCGCCAAAGCGGAAGCCCAGTCATACCTGCTGTTATTTGTTTAGATGCTTAGGAGCACCACGTGGAGGACAAACAGTCAGGACTATTACCATCATTGGAAATTGATACATTATAACCATTACTTGTGCCGGGGTGGTCTAACGGTACAGCGCTCGAATTCGGACCTCGATGGGCATGGGTTCGAATCCCACCACCGGCACTAAAATGCGGGCCCACGTTCGGCTTCGCTAAAATGTCCACTGCTGAAAGATGTTCTCGTAAAACATTCAAAGTAGCAAACATAAAATAAAAATATACTCAGAATCATTGACATCCCATATCATTTAACTTGCGGAAAATTATGTGAAAAACTCAACTGTATCTAGGTTTTCTTACTTTGAAATAATTGTAAGTTCAATAATATTCAATATTTTTATAAAATTCTAATAACAGTTCTAATTTCCATACTTATTATGCTTATAAAAACCTATTAATCACAAAGTCAAGTACATTTATAATGATCGTTTTAATGAAAAGTGTCAAATCATTCTAACCTTGGCACAATGGTTAAGAAAAATATGCAACTTGTGGACGAACAGTTTATTCCTATCAAAACGTCTAATTTGTATAAATTCACCCAAAGATTGTAATAACGGTCTAAACAAGTTCTGAAAATACCCCAACATTTAGTGTTGCAACAGTTTGATTATGAAAATTAATTAAAACCCACTTAACTAATCAGGTTTTAACATTATTATTATTATTGATTTTTCCATTGAATGAACAAGCATTACATTTTTGCAATTCGTGAGTTGCGTTCACTTGTTCAATTAAATACAACAATTATTCTATTTACATTATGCTGATTATGTATTAACGCGACTGAATAAACGCTGATCTTAGTTTGTTTGCTTTCTGTTATTACAACTGATGTGAGCGAACAACTAATGACTAAGTATTTCCAATTAACAAGTATTGAATCATATCATACAACAACCAAGTACTCATTAAAAGTTACGTTTTGTTGTATTTGATAAAATCACTTTTGGAAATGTTGGAATATTGTAAATCAAATATTTTGCATCCCATGTAAAATATGAAACCTAAAACTAATGATTATTTTGCAATATTACATCCAACTCCTCAAATTTTTGTTCTAATACACAGATTCAGCAACTTTTTGGATTGTGGTTTACGGTAAAACATACAACCTAACGATTTTTACAATGGTTTTAACGTTTGCACACAATGCATCACAACAAGAGCTCCTTGTCACTGAAATAATTATGACACACATTCGTTAAACTTTCTTTGTCCTCAATTTATAGAAAAATATGTCCAAAGAATTGGAAAAATAAAATATCAAGTGGTAATTGCACACTTATTACAGATTTGAGTTGAACATGGAAACATGTTAAAGTCGCCAAACTTAGAAAATTCGAATAAATCAAATTTATTTACCCACGGAAATTTTTAAAAACGTTCACAAGTCATTAAAAACATTTATATACATACTGTACAGTCTAATTAAAATCAATTAAAGTAAAAAACATGTACTAAAAAACAAGAGCACAAAAATAAAAAGTAAACAAAATAATTGGAAACCATTTTATTAAAAACAATTTCAAAATATAACAAATATTTTAAGACAAAGCTTTATCTTCAAATACTTGAATGTGTAAACAAAATAAAAACCCAAAATAATGTTTCAATACAATTAATATAATTTGTCCGTAAATAATGAAATTGTCCATTTAACGGATTTAAATCTGGAAAAAATATATATATATATATATATATATATATATATATATATATATATATATATATAGATACTAATAAATTCTAAGAGTTTGACTAATGCTTATAAAGTTTCAATTCCAATGAAGACAATATTCCAGACAGTTCCTCCTCCATGTGGTGCATCCTGGACTAAGTGATAATAGGCATCTAGACTAATAACAGTAGGGATCAAATGCACAGCGGTATAACTGGACTTCCACTTCGGTGGATGTGCACAAGCATACACTCACGGTATATAAAAAGTATATTAAGGTCTATATATATACCATACGTAGTCATTGGGCTAAGGGAGATAACCCTGATAAAAAATCAGGTGGTCTCGTCACTCTTCGCAAACAGTGGCACTATCACAAGGATGTCGTCTACCAGCCAAGAAACTTTGTTATTCTTTTACGATTATCAAGCCATCAAGATCGTTTAATATAATCGCCCACTCATCCAGCCAAAATAGCTATGGAAGCCCATCCATTAACCGGATGGAAAAGGAGGCCAGGCGGCCAACGGAAAATTTGAACGGACTTTGTAGCACACGATCTCAGTCTTTTTATTTATGCTAAGCCACCTCGTCCAAATGAATTACTTAATTGAGCGTCCGTTTGTTTACCCTATGCAGCCAACAGAGATCATTGGAGGGGTTTAACTCGGGATGTAATTAACATGTAAAGTCAAATGTTTTTCATTAAGTGCACATTGCAAAAGTTGATGTTTTTGCAGATGTTTTAGTATTTGGACTATCCTGGGTAATAATAGCCGGTGGGGGATGTTTATCCCCAATGATGATGACGTACAAATATAGAAATAATGAAGAGGTGTCTATTTCACCAAACAATGAAACAATTATATATATATATATGTGGAGGGCTAGATTCAAACTTTGATGGGCACGGATTCGAAACCCACTGGTACTAAATGCAAATCTCCGTTTGGTTTAGTAAAATGTCCATATATTGAATAAATTTTGACCGTATTCATTCAGTAACAACTAAATAAATAAGCAATAATACTAACTACTTTTAAACCAAAGCTAATAAAAATTCCAATTCATTTCATTACTAACCTAAAAAACAAAGTAACATTTTGTTAAACAACAAACACCAGTTGCAGTTAACACGTCCAAGTATATGTTACCTTTGAAACTGACTTTTCGACAAAGTTGATCTTTTTAAGTACACTTTTCAGTTCATCCATTACTTGTAATCGGGACTGGTGCACAACGTTCGAAGGAATGGTAGCATATTTGGACTGCAGTGCCATTCGGGGCATTCCGTCCAACTTTAAAGACGCCAACGATGGTTTTGGCAACTGAAACGAACTACTGATCGTGGCCGACTGTTGTAAACGACGGTCAACTCGAACAGAGCAGAGAGGATCAACTAGTCAGGCGCCAACCGTATAATGGAATATGCATAAAAAACAAAATAGGTAGATAAATACTACCAAAGTATTGTTGCAAACAGTTTAAAAAGTGTCGTATTTTGTTACCAGACTGCCTAGTATGATCCCACAAAATTTATCTCACCAAATTGCTAATTGATGCTTGTTTGAATGGTTTACTGAAAACATTGTTCACCAAAATAGATATTTAGTGAAGCCATGAGAGAACCCGCATTTAGTAGTTGACAGTTCGAGTCCACCGCTATACTACTAAACCATTACAACAGCATAATATTAATTTTAATTGGTTTAATATAATTCCAAGTTTGAATAGCTTCTCGAGTTCCTATACGAAAAGGTTGTCGGATGCAAATTGAACTTGGAGGGATAAATGAAGTTTCTTGGCTAGAAAACCGCTTCCTTGCGACGATGCCAGTGTTCACAGGAATTAACGAGGCAATCTTCATTAGAGTTGACGCCAGTTGTCGGATTCAAAAACTTAACCGGCTGCATACGACAAATGGATACCTTGAGATACTTTTTAAGTATCTTGAGTGTATGCTAGCACTCATTCACTAAACGAGAATCCAGTTAAATCCCAGTTATACTTCTGTGCACTCGGTCCCTGCTGTTATTAGTCTAGATGCCTGTTGGCACTTTGTCCATGATACACCACATGGAGGAGAAACAGTCAGGAATATCATCATCATTGTTTTGATTTTGAAAAAACTCGAAAATTTGCCTTTAGTTGTGTTATACACAAATTAAGTCAAACAAACATATGTACCTGTAACAAAATTAAGTATCATGGGGTAAACATAAATAGCAAACTTACCTAGTGTGATCATGTAGAGCAAATACTTATGCTACTACATAAGAAGATTAAGAAAACTAAATGCTGATAACTATGTTACTAAATTGTTCGTTACATCTTGTTTTTATCCTTTAATATTATATTGCCCTCTGGTAATTTTTCCTGGTTTATTAAAACAAGATTATGTTGTTTTAAAAAGATGCATAACTTTAGTGTCAAAATCTACAGGAATCAAATATTCTATAATTGAATGATATTGTTAATAAACATTTTAAATCCTGTATACCAATAGCATCAAAGATTGAAGATAATAATACTCACCCACTACATACAGCTTTAAACAAATTTAAAGCTTCTGGAATAACAATGAAAACCCACCTGCACATGAAAGTCAAAACTAATCAATACAAAGACTCATGTCTGCCATACTTATCCAGAATATTAACCAATCCAGAATCAAACAAAATTGAACTACTAACAAACCTATCAAAGTAGTAATCATTCCACCCACGCATTTATTTCAACTAATTTTGACATCCTACAGCATAATGTAATTGTGCCTTATAATGATTCATTCAATGCATAGTAATTTTGAATTATTTTTCTGAACCACGTTTACCGTATTGACTATATTTAAATTCATTAACATACGACATTCTACTTCATTTTGTTCCCATTATTTGTACTACTACTTTTTAAATTTTTGTTGTTATTTTTATTCTATTGATGGTGAAAATGCATTTTACGCTAAACGTATCTCTAGTGAGATATTAAAGCTTAGTAATAATAATAACAAACAAGCTCACAGAGATAACGTTTCTTACTTCAAAAAAAGTGTACGTAGCCAGTCCCAAGTATAGTTGAGAAAAGAGAAGAGTTTAAGTGCACTACGACCAACCTAGCTTTCGTAAACACGATTGCTAAAGAAACAACAATATGACTTTATCTTATTAAATCATGACAAAGGAGTAAAAGCATGATTCCGATGACGAGGTTCGCAAAATCCGAATGGAACTTCAATCTTCAAATCCAAAAATTAAATGTATAATCACATGGAACAATCTTACAATATAATAATAACAAAAAGCACACACATATATATAACAACTGTATTTACACACACCTAGACATTCATCACTTTCTTGCTCGGACGGCTGCAAATCCAATAAATTGGTTTCATTTGGAAATGACTGACGACTACTGGACAACAGCGGCTAGAAAATTCAATAATGTAGGTAAAGAAAGTCGAGACAGTTGGAAATAAAAACGAAACCATCTACACAATCGCATTAATCAATGGAAACAAAATTGTCAATAACTGCATAGTTCATTTCAAATAACAGAAAACGCACAAAGAAAAAATATGTGTAATCCTGGTAAGACTCTAAATAAGAAATGAAATACCAATACTTCCTTCGACACTATGCGTGTGGCTACTTCTTTTGTTCCAACAATCCTAATTATCAACTTTGGTTGGCAAAAAGATCGCCTATTCGAAAGGTCTAAAAAGATCATTCATAAACAGTATTTTGAAAATTGTAAATTGGTACATATGAACAAATTGAATTAAGTCAATTTTTTTCAATTCTATGTTTATTACTTTGAATGTTTTACGAGAAACGCATCTTTCAGCAGACATTCTACTTCATTTTGTTCCCATTATTTGTACTACTACTTTTTTAATTTTTGCTGTTATTTTTATTCTATTGATAGTGAAAATGCATCTTACACTAAACGTATCTCTAGTGAGATATTAAAGCTTAATAATAATAATATGTAACAAGTTCAAATTCCCAATTCTTTTAACAAAAACTCAACTATCTAATGTTTAACACCTTTTCTAGTTAGTCATTAGAAGAAGCATGAGGCAACAAGATTGTTCCATATAATTGTCCGTTAGATTTTTGGCTTTACGGACTGTGCATATCAAAAATTGAAATTCTATTCGGATTGTGGCAAACGCCGTCAACAGAATCGTGCCTTTACTTCTTTACCGTAGTTTAATGAAATGGTGTCATCTTGTTGTTATCATAGCAACATGTTTTACAGAAGTCAGGTTGCTAATCTTGCGCTCAAAACCTCCTCTTTTTTCAACTTGACTTAGAACCGGCTACGATCAAGTTTATGACTACATAACTAAACATTATTGATCATTTTTTATATAAACAAATATAACATTTTTGTAATACATCAGTTATATTCACTTGTTGGTTTAAATACTGTAGTTTGAATCATTATATTAAATGATAATGTTCTCGTGACTGAATAAACGCTGGTCTTAGTTTGTTTATAATTTACCTGGCAAATAACTAAAGACTAAGTATTCTCAATTAACGATCAAGTATCATTTTGTCTATTGGTTGAACAAAACCCATTTTAAAGCAGTTGAGCAATTAACATGACAAAACCAAAAAATTGCGTTAATAGGAGATGGATAAAATAAACGAGTGTCGTTCTCAATATTAACCTAGTGTTAAAAAATTGAACGCATATATATATACATGCAAGATTACTTGTTTAAATAAAATTATAGTAATTATCTTCTTTAAAATATCAGTTAAACAACACATCATTATGAACCACGATCAATAATAGTTGTAATAAACTCGACATCCAAAAATGCTTAAACAAATACATCCTTAAAACAGGTATTGCATACATGAAATCAAGAAATGTGAATTGAGAAAAACGTACATTTGTCATCGTCACACCCGCGCGCCCATTCGCGGTCGACGTAATTGGTTCTGGCGCTTCTCGTTCGAATTCGTCTAAATCACAAGTCGACATGTCGTTCAAATGGGAAACAAGCAAAACAATAAACAACTCTGTCCTATCTCTACTTTTAAGTGGGGCATTGAACAGTATGACGCTAGCAGCCATACCTTTGTCAAATATGTAATTAAAGAACCAATAAAAGCAATTTACAAAAATTTACTCCGGTGTAAAAAGGGTTACCGTAAATTGAAAATGTTTGCCTGCTTTTTCACGTTTCCCAACAAACGTTAAAGCTTGGAGTGGATTGTACCCGTGAACTGCATAACTTCTTAAATGCTTGTTTTCTAATTAACATTTTGTTGATTTAAAAGCCGTTTTACCAACTACAAATTCCTAAAAATGCATGTAATATAATCCAGCGAATGTAATATTATGCAATACATTTGTTGAAGCTTGGTCAATAACTAAAGCTCATCCAGTTGATGAATTAGCACACTTGTGCATTTTTCAACATTCAAAATTAACTTCAAACCACGTTAACTTGCCAAAACAATAATTATCAAGATAACAGAGTCAACTGTCTATTTTTTCATTGTTCAACTAGTGACTATCAATAGACATACCGATATTTTTGCATAATTCGTTTGTTGCCAAATTTAAAGTAGAATCACAATTGGGGTTGACAGAAGATAAAATGGGATCAGTCAAAAGATCAATTGGCTTTGGTTTTGGAATAGGTGGAGGCAGACGCTTTTTCCAACACCTGGATGTCTTCTTTTGAAAATTACTTGAAGACTTTTTGTATATATATATATAATATTCATATTTTACGTTTTACAGTATAAACATTATTTTTTTTAATGTAATGCCCTAACATAACATAAATTGGTGGCAGAACCACCTCTTTATTAATTCCATGTTTGACTAGTTCCTCGAATTACTATACGAAAAGGTTGTCGGATGCCAATTGAACTTGGAAGGATAAATGAAGTTTCCTGGCTAGAAAACCGCTTCTTTGTGACGACGCCAGTATTCACAGGAATTGACGAGGCGATCTTCTTTAGGGTTGACGGATCCATAAACCTAACCGGCTACATATGGTAAATAGTTGCCTTGAGATACCTTTTAAGCATCTTGGGTGTATGTTAGCACCCATTCCACTGATCGGGAGTCCAGTGAAAGCCCAATGCACTCGGTTCCTGCTGTTATTAGTCCAGATACCTGTTGGCACCTAGTCCAGGATGGACCACACGGAGGAGGAACAATCAGGAATATTATCATCATTGGAAATCAAAATTTTATAAACATTACTCAAATCCTCAGGATCATTATTATCTCAGTAGTATTATAAAATCAAACCATAAAAATAATTAATAGTAATAAAACATTTCAATACTTTAAAAGAACTTTTTAAATAACCATCTTCAAAATATGGTATTTTATCTTAAATTCAATTTAATACATGAAGTCTCACCTTTTGAGAATCCTGACCTTTTTCTGTACTAACTAGCACGGTACCTTTCGTATTGATGACATTTGCATTTACATCTGTGTTGCATCGGCGTTCTGTAAATAAATTTTATCATTAGAAATCATTTAAGACGTAAATTATTAAATGGATCTGTTGGTCACACCAATAAACTGTTTAAGTAGAAAAGCTTGCAAGACTAAATGATTGATTATGTCATAATACAGATAATATATAAAAGACACGCAAACACATCAAAAATCAGTCGTCTTATATATACAGATATCAACTTCAACATAAACAATTTACGATTACATTTATCAAACCCTAATCCTTGTTGGTCGATAAATATGTTGCTCCAGTCTCCAGTTAAAGACAAACTACTGGACTGAGTTATGGATAAAATTAATAATTGGAAGTTTTGTCGCGCACTGCCAGCACAACGACACTCGAATCCCACCACCGACTCACCAAATGCGGACTCACGTTCAGCTTCGCTAAAATGTCCATCTACTAAAAGATGCGTGTCTCGTAAAACATTCAAAGTAGTAAAAAATAAAATAACAAGTCTCTGCACTCGTACTCTGGTGTTCTCTTAACAGTGATAAATGCTCACATGCTCAAAATGCTCTTAGGAAAATATTCAACTAATTCTTGTGACGGTGCCACTGTTCGCATAGATTGACAAGGCCGCCTGATTTTTTGTCAGAGTTATCTCCCTTAGCCGAACGGCTACATATGGTATATGTATACCTTGAGATACCTTTTAAGTATCCTGGGTGTATGTTCGCACCCACCCGCCGTAGCGGAAGCACAGTTATACTGCTGTGCATCCAATCCCTGCCTGTTGGCACCTAGTCCAGGATGCACCACATAGAGGAGGAACAGTTAGGAATATCTCCATCATTGGAAATGGAAACTTTATTAGCACTACCCAAATCCTCAGGATTAGATATATTATGTTTGATAAATAATAGATTAAAATAGTAAACTGAGTCGTACAAGCCATACATAATTCAAATCATGTGAGCAATCTAACTAAAATGGACACAAAACAGCAGCGACAAAATGATCAATCCATAGTTTGCCTTGCGTTTTGCACACTATTAACTATAGTACGTTTCCTAAGTAATATCATGCCTCCTCACGTATATCATATTGCACATGACTTTTGAATATACGTTAATTTTAAGTTTTTTAGTCCACGTAATTTAATTTTATTTATTTATATATTTTTGGACTGAAGTTACATACTGCTAATCGTATCGTATTTTTATAATTGTACATATTTTTTGTGTTGAAAGCTACTTCTACTAAAGTAACTAAGCCAATAACCGTAACAATAATACGTATAAACACAATTTCAACAGATTTCCAACAATTTAATTTTTTTTAAATAAGTACCTTATTTATCTCATTTCAACAATAATCCATTGATAATAACGTTTATCGTTTATTTATTTGAAAATAATCCATTAAGTCATTACTAGATTCAGTTCGTCAAAAAATAATATCTAATCAATATTAAACCATAAAAATGCAGCATCCACCATGTAACAAAAAGTATAAACCTTACAGTGCTTAATTTAAAATCAAAAATGTTGACGTCATCAAGTATACAAATGCAAATGACCCTTCGACTTGAAAAAGAACGAAACAACACAATTGTTCTATGAAGAGTTGTACTTTCTGCCAATAAACTCATTTGATTCCACACAACATTCATTTCAGTGAAGTGCCGGGGTGGGCTAGCAGTACAACACTCGACTTGGACCTGGGTGGGCATGGGTTCGAATCCCACCACCGACCGGCTAAAATGTCTACTACTGAAAAATGCGTTTCCCGTAAAACATTCAAAGTAGTAAAAATAAATAAATAAGTCTTCTAGAATGGTTCTTAAGCAAGTTTTCTGCTGTTTGTAATCTTCAATTGTCCATTACAAAACTGATTTTACTAGTCTTTGAGTTTGAACACAACACCTACAATTTCCGTATGACAAACACATAATCTCCAAATATTTCAACAATATTCCATAAAGCTTAAACGTTTTCTAAAGATTCTTGACAAACGTGTAAAAAATTTGTGTAAACTCAATAAAATTGACCGTAAATAATGTTAGCACTTTTCGGTATTGTTCAATATTGTTGCGGAGAGCAAAGTATTTCTTCAACATAATTGTTTCCTTATCAAAACTTCGTTTGATTTTTCTATCTAACATTCTATCTATTCATATGGTATAAATGTTTAGTAATAAAAATATTACAAATTAAAGATTGTCCCTCCCCCTCTGCTTTCACTCATCTCCGTCACTAGAATCGTGCTTTCCATTCTTTGCTGCTGTTTACCGAAATGGCATTCATTTGTAGTTTCCTTAACACTGATGCTAATGATTCTGAGCATTTGAGTAATATCTATAAAGTCTCAACTTCAAATAATGGTGATATTCCTGGCTGTTCCCCCTCCACATAGTGCATCCAGGACTAGGTACCAACAGACATCTAGACTAATAACAGCAGGGACCAAATGCACAGCAATATAACTGGGCTTCGGCTACGGAGGGTGGGTATAAGCTTACGCCCAGGATACTTAAGAAGTATCTTATGGTATGCGTCAATCTTTGTGAACAGTCGCCCCGTCACAAAGATGCCGTCTATCAGCCAAGAAACTTTGTTATCGTTCTACCTTTGTTACGCTTATCAAGTCGACCGTTTAATATTCCGTGCAAATATAAAAATAATGGACAGGTGACTATGTTGCCAACCACAATGAATTTAATATTGAGCTCTAACCGTTCATCTTTCTGAACCGGAGTTAAAGTCGGTTATAATGGAGAAAAGAGATATATATAAACAGTGTATGTTTATTGTCAAGTGTACCCAAAACCAAACTCGATAAGTGACTACAACTTGAAAAATATCAAAATTAATGTAGATAATCATTACAAGCCATTATTACCATTATTATTTCTTTTTTCTAGTTAACTGCTTAAATATTTTACAGAATACATAATTCAGCATGTGAACATTTTAATGATAGTATTACAAAAATATGATTCAAAACTTATATTTTTTTTAATGCCTAAAAATATACAATGAAAGGAGTACTCTAAAATTTACAAAACTTAAAAACACCCTTTTCTTATTGTTAACAAGGGAAATGTTTTTTTTCTCCCCCAATTAACTAGTCAATAATTATCCAATCTTGAATATTTCGTAAATTATTCATCCAACCAAGTATATGTTTTAACTGAAGTTAAACATATAAGTCATAAATCAAAAAATTAGAAATAATTCAATGCTTACCCCTCAATTCAATTTCGTCTACATTTTCATGTGCAAAGGTTTTGTAAATATCCAATGCGTTTCCATTTTTCGGATTCACTACAATGAACTCATCAATCTTCAAAGAACGATTCTTGCATATCTGGATAATATTTATAAATGGTAGATATTTTAAATATAAAATATATCCAATTATACTAATTTTATTATTATTATAACTACAAGTCATAAAAATTGCAAATAACGTAGTTATCTGACTACAGCAATTACATAATTTGAAAAAACAACAGTTTTATTATGCAATATACAACTCCATTATGATTAAAATATAATTCTAATTTCATATAAAAATATTACATTAATGTCAACTGGTTCGTAATCAAGGATTCAGTAAAATTATAAAAGTTAAGTTGAATAAGGTCGAATATGAATAAAAATATAAAGGGTATAGAATTTTATTACACCCCAAATATTTTCTTAAATTATACACTACAAAATACTCAAAAACAAATGTGATTACCTTTGTTGTAACCAGCTGGCTCAAAAGATTTAGTTTGCTTATGGCAAAATTGATAAAGTAATTTCATGTAATCTGTCAACAACTATTCTTATTTTCATTGTGGTTAGTGACCCCTTCATTATTTCCATTTTTGTATTAAAATGATCGATTTCGATGCCTTAAAAAGCGTCATAAACAAAGAAGAATAACGAAGTTCCTTGGCCAGTATATGGCATCTTTGTGACAGCCTGAAATTTTGTCACAATTATCTCCCTTAGCCCAACGGCAACATACCCTAAGATATCTTTTAAATGCCCTGCGGAAGACCACACCAACAGCTGTATTATACATATAGAATATATATATATATAAGCCGGGGTGATCTAGCGATACAGGGCTGGACTTGGACCTGTGTGGACGTGGGTTCGAATCCCACTACCGGCACTAAATGTGGATCCACGTTTGGCTTCGCTAAGATGTCCCCACTGCTGAAAGACGTTAACAAAGTAGTCAATATTTTTAACTCAATAACAAAATCATATTAAAACAAACATTTATTCTTTTTTTAATTTCAAAATATTTTTTGCATTTGGATTCCGAATGATGACATGACGTTGATGTTGTACCTAGCAAACAATACGTTTTAGCTTCTTAAATAAAATTAAGCACATTGGTCAATAGTAAATTAATTATTATAAAATTGATGGCATTTGAAAATTATGTTTATGCAGGTAAACTATAATTTTTTCACTGTCTGTATATTTAAACACAAATATTTCTAAAGTGAAAAGTTAAATCAAATATGAAATAGTTGATATTATTTATCGTCATTTTAATTTCCCACATTTTTTACAAAAATCGACTTGAATTTAATATTATTTTAATTTTTATTACCAATTTCTAACTTATAAAAACAAAAAACATCAATTGAAATTAGTAAACCTTTGTTGGCCACAAAAATATGAAAATAAATAATCTTATTGATTTAATTCCATTATACACATCCATTGCCTCACCAGCGTTCAATCATAATTATTTTAAATCACTTGTTACGTTGTTATATATATATATATATATATATATATATATATATATGAGAGAGAGAATTATTATATTATATATTTATCATTATAAGAAAATTAAATCAAATAACGTTTATTTAAGAAGTGATTTTTTCATTACCCTTTCTACCACGTCTACAATTGGACACTCTAAAGGAGAACGAACCACAAGTTTGCGATTGTTAGGAAAATGCACAAAAATACGAGTGCCAATCTGAATAGCAAAAAAAACACAAACAAGTGATAATAAAAATACAACGTTAAAAACTTTTTATTTATTGATAACTTTTGAGAACTTGTTGATGTAAACTTTTATCTTTCTAATAACTCAAACTATATCCACAAACTTTTTTTACAATCTTTTTAGTAGCTTATTACATTTTATAGATACAATTTTATTTATCTATTAATTATTAAAATGATTGCCGTCCTTATTTGCTAATAACATTAACACAACAAAAAAGGATTATTAATTAGTGCATCGGTCGTCAACAACGTTTGAAAAATTAGCGCGGTCTGTGACATGACAGTTACTCAATTTTCTTCTACTGCTTCTAGTTGTTGGTTTTTTTAAAATGAACAATTCTAACAAAATAGTAACTACTGTCAATTTTGTGCCTTTTTAAAAACTTGTTTCCACCATTGTAGTACGTCCGCATTTGCCTGCAACATTTTCAGCATTTAACATTGGAGAAAACGGGACAACTTGATGCATTTTTCCATGTTATAATCCTTGACAATTGATGTTTGCAGCATCGCACAAAGTTGCTTACAAAAATCATCAAATCAACGGCACACCAGACGAAGACGATAAAGGAACATGTTCTGGATTGGCAGAAGTAGAAATAGCACTTGGCCAAAAAACCAAATCTGCACTTTTAGATTAGGTATTAATTAATAGCCGCTTTTGCGTAATAAAAGCAATTTTTACAAAAGTAAACAGAACGAGTAATCGTAACTTATTCATAATTGCTGTAAAACGCTGAAAATCGTTACAGTGGGCAAACTGGATTTTTCGTGGCAAAGCCACCTCTATTAGTTCCAAGTTGCATAAGTTAAAAAACCATAACTATAAATAGAACAAATGCCTAAAGTTTATAACGGAACAACCACAAAATACGCGTATCAGTAATAAAAACGCACGGTCTAGTGCTTTTTAACTTGAGGACACAAAGACAATAAAATACATTTAGCTCAAAATAAGATTTGACAATTGGACCACATTTTAAGAATAAGAAATCATTATCTTATATACAAAGTATGATTTTTTTACCAGTAACACTTTATACGGCCGTAAAAAAATGGTTGTAAATATTTAACAAAAATGAATTATTGTAGATTTAGTAGATGAGAAGCGAAAGATAGACCACTTAATTCGTTAGACACCAAAAGATACGTCACAAAATTGTTCATAGTGGCGTACGTGTCCATATTTCCCAACCAATTATTTTATTCCTTCTGCTTCATTTTGATTTTTTAATCTCTCGTCTATAATTTTTTCCTAATTTACATGCAACAAGTATGGAATGTTAATGATCCTAGGGATTTGAGCAATGCTTATAGTCTCCATTTCCAATAATGATAATACTCCACACTGTTCCTCCTCCATGTGGTGCATCCTAGACTAGGTGCCTATAGGCATATAGACTAATAAAAATAGGGACCAAATGCACAACGGTGGATGTGGACAAGCATACACTCAGGGTACACAAAAAGTATATTAAGGTGTATATATACCATACGTAGTCCTTGGCTTAAGAGAGATAACCCTGACAAAAAATCAGGTGGCCTCGTCAATCTATGCGAACATTGGTGCCATCACAAGGATACCGTCTACCAGCCAAAAAACTTTGTTATTCTTCTACGTTTGTTAGGCTTATCAAACCGTCAAAATCGGTCGTTTAATGTGATACAAATATATAAATAATAAAGAGTTGACTATGTCGTCAACCACGATAAATGAGTGTACCGAGTTTATCATTACATGGTAATAATTTGTTATAAACTAGCACATAACATGTTTCATAGCAGATTCATAACATCATTCTTTAACAACATTTACCGATATTAATAACACGTCGGTACTTTCCCATAATTAATTTCATATGACCTTTAATTGCACACAATATTCATTTTAAAATATTAGCCCAAAAGTGTCCTTAAATTATCTGTATAATGCCCTTTAACACATTATAAAAATAACCGCTAAATAAAATAACCAAAAAATATTCTAAAAAATAATTTAAAATTTCATTATACCTGTTCTAATTGAACCTTGCCCGACGGACACTGTTGTACTTGAGGCGGTTTGCAATCAAACACAATTGCTTGTTGGTATAACTTTGACTTCTTTTTAAAAAATGTTTTTGGAACTAAACGAACTAAATAAGAGACTTTATTGTTCAAATCGTTTTGTTTGTCAAAATTAATCCAATCCGATAATTTACTACTTGGAGGTACAAAAAACCAAGTCAACGAATAACGATTTGGATATAAAAGTAAAAAGTCACAAGGTTTCAAATGCAATAACAAACAAGCACGAACAAGAAAATCAATACAATGCATAGATACATTGATTTCGCTAAATCGAATAAACTTGTTATCTAGCACATGTTCCACATCTAAATAAATGTGAACAGGACCACAATTTAAATTTAAAAATAAAGTTGGAGTGTATTCAGTAAATACTGGTTTCAAAAAATTGTTCAATGTCATTCTTCCGCAATTATTTAAACTTTTTTCCTTTTCGGTAAAACACATCATTTTCCTTAAAAAATTAAAAAATATATAAGTTAATTGCGATTTATCACGTTTATCAAAAAACAACACGACAAACTTAACTAGAACTACCTATATCTAATTAAAGCCTTACAAGCAGACAAAATTTTATATCTTTATTACTAATTCATGTTTAATTTACTTTTTGTGATTTATTTGTTTATATTTTCATATAAAACATTTTTCATAACTGTTACTTAAACCTTCTTTATTTGTATTTTACAATTATTGTATAACCTTAATTTTTATTGGTCTCTGTCTTTCTTTACTTATGCCAATTGCATAGTTTTTGTATTATAGAAAGCTGAATGTATCTCTACAAAAATATTTAAGCTGACTGTACCAATTATTATTGTTATAATTTACAAAATAAAAATTAAAGAACAAATCCTAATTTTAATTAAAAACAGAGCCATTAATACTAATTATTATTAAATCAAACATTAAGCAACTTTAAAAACAATCATTTGAGAAATATACAATAAAAATTTAATACTTAAACTAACATTATAAACTACTATACTTCACTCATCATAAACTGTTAATACAATAAGCATTTAAAACTTATAACCTGACTATAAAAAAAGTTAGCAATTTGCAAAAATATAATCTACATTTTCATATTATCAACAGTATAAAAATATTTATAACGTATATTATAATGTAATACAAAATATTAACAAAAAAATATAATTCAAACTTGAAATACATACTTTAAAAGGTTGTAAAAATACACATCAATAAAACATATCTAGTACGGATTTAATGTCTAGTATTTAGTATTATTTTTATTAGATAATATTTATGAAATAAAAAATTAATTACAAAGTAATTTTTAATATCTATTTAAATAAAATATTTAAAAAATTAAGTCATAACTTAACAAATATATTATTTAAATTAAAGTAAAAGCTACACCACAAAACTAATATTCATATAAATATGTGTATATAGCATTGACTTGTAATTTAACTCTATAGCGGCGTTATAATTTTTAAAACTTAAAAAAATAAACCCATTTTGCAAACTTTCCACAAACTATTTATCTAAACATAAAATATTGTAAAAACGATAAGAATATTAATCGCACTAATTTCTTTATTTAACTAACAAAACAATTCAAAACATTTTTGTTTTTTAAAATCAAGGCTACTATTAAATAAAAAACAATTAAACAATAATTGTAAGGTAAATTAATAAAACTCTTTAATTTTTTTAAATTAATAATTTTTACAATTAATAATTTTAATATTTAAATTTTTTATTATTATTACAGTATTTTCCATATTTTCTCAGTGCTTCTACGGTGTATATTTCAGTATACAAATTGGGTAGGTTCTTCCCGTCATACGTCTAAAATAAACAATTTCATTATTGTTCAAAACCGATTTTTTAATAATTAGAGAAAATAATACCAAGATGAAAAGAGAACTTTTCATATTCTGATATTATTAGTCTTTTTTATGATTATTATTTTGAATGTTTTGCGAGAAACATCTTTCAGCAGTTATAAAAAGATCGGCTTTAAATAACTTTGAAATTGTTTATTTTAGACGTATGACAAAAAAAACCTGCTTTATATCTATTTTCTATAGGTTGAATATGCATAAGTTGAATACCGTGAAAGTATTTGATAATAAATTATACTTTATCTTAAATATAAAAAAGAAAAAATTCCAATAAAAATAAAATAAAGTTAAAAACTTAAAATAAATAATAGAAAAAAATTAACAATTAGGAAAACTATGTAAAATAACATAAAGGTAAAAATCTAAAAACAAAAATGAATAAGTTATATATATATATATATATATAACCAAAAAAAACTAATATTTTTTAAATATATTATATATAATATTAGCACTATTCAACGCATTGTGTGATGCGCACTTAATTTAGCTAATTTTCAGGTGTAACATAAAATGTATTTTGGCTTTAATTCAATAAAATGCGAATAAATAAAATTTGTAAGTAGGGAGGATGATATTTTATATTTACACTATTTTTAGTTAGTATACTTCGTGTTATCAAGTTTTAACACAATTTTACTTTTTTTTATTTTTATAGACAATTCTCCTATTCTTGTAACCATTTTCCGTTTAGTAAGTGTATTCAATAAATTGCTTATTTTTCATATAATTGCTTTTGGAAATAATTTTCGTGGGCAATTGTAGCAATTACACTTATATTTTACAAAAAGTTTTTTTGTGTATAGTAAACATTTAATTCTGTTTTCAAAAAACTTATAATTATTTAGACACGTAATTAAAATTTTTAGAACGTATTTTATCTTAATAATTTTGGTTATGTTAAAAAACTTATTACTTTTGTTTCAAATATTTTGTCATTTTAAAAAACATTAAAAAATTGAATTAACACATTTTTAAAAATATTTTTTGTCCTAATGGCTTTATAAAATTTTTAAAATGTAATTTTTATTAATGTAATTCAAAAACTAAAAATATGTATTAAAAAACATTTTTAAACTAAAATGTTTTATTTAATTGAAACGCTTGTAATTAACATTGAGTTATTTACCTTACATAATTTATTTGCCTAAAAAACATTTACTGATATATTTGTAATTAAAATTGTTTTGCAAAACGTTATCTATTGTATGTATATATATATATATATATATATATATATATATATATGATATAGATAACTAACTATTTTAAAAATTTATTTCAAAATATAAATTTTTTAAAATCACATTATTCGGAGTAACGTATCAACCTGAAATCCAAAAATAGGCATATAACAAATACATACGATGTAATTTTAAAAAAATAATAATAAAACAATTTTTTTATCTAGTTATTGTTTTTACTAGGTGTATAAATTTCGATTTTAAATAATTTTTGAAATTGTTTACTGTAGAAATGATGGGAAGGAACTGCCCAAATATTTATTAGTTAATTCATATTACCTAAGAAGGTATAGTGTAGATTAAAAATACTGTAAATTTATATTGAAATGTTATTTTTAATAATAATAAATAATAAAAATAAATTTTAATTTACTTTATAACAACATTTTCGCGAGGTGAGGCGCCCGTTACGTTACACGTCCATTGGAGCGTTATTAATTATTTTCCCTTTACTTCTTTTATGAAGATTATTGCAGTGTTTTTGCATTGTAATACGTAACTTGTTTTATTATTATTTTAACGTATTTCTAATTTTTACTCGTTTTCTATAATTGTTAATTTCCACTATCAACCTTGATTTTGTCTTAATTTCAAATTTATTTTCTGTGACTAATCCCCCTTTACCTCACTATTTATTTCATATTTCTCTTTGAATTTTATTAATATTATCGATAAATAAAACCAAAGATCAAAAAGAGTTTTATTCCTACTCAACTCGTGTATCAACCTGTAACCTGCAATAAAAATATTTTTCTAAAAAATTACTTTTTTGCTTGTTTTAATACAATTAAAATTGTTTGTTATTTTTAAAAATTATTATTAAATATTTATTTTTAAAAATTAATTGTTTTTTATATGTATGTACAGTATGTTTGTTAAAAAATATATACTGACCTTGGATTTTACAGGTCGAAATCTGAAAATGTATTTTTGATGGATGAAATTAATTTGCATAATTTGCCCCCTGATATTCGTTCTAAATTAGCGGAACTTGATGTAGAATTATCTGAGGGTACGTTTATATTATATTATTTATTTATATGAAATGTGTTTGCTATTTTTTATGTCATTGGTTTAGACTTTTTGATTCAGGTTTTTATGTACAGGTTAGAATCCTATTTTATTTCTGTTTATACATTTATTTTTAACGTATGTTTTATGTTAAAAGAATATTTTATATTTATTGCAAATTTTGATTTAAGGCGACATAACTGAAAAAGGCTATCAGAAGAAAAGGAACAAGCTATTATCTAATATTTTGAAAAATTATGGTATGTTTATTGTATTTAAGCTAATGATTTTTATTATTACATACATTTTAAAAATAAATTTACATTTTATTTTTTGTTTTTAAATCAAATTCTTATCTTGTTATTACTGATATTTTCTGTTACTACATTGAGCTAAAAATGTTTATTCAACACATTTATTTATTTATTAGTTGTCACATTATTATATGCAATTCAATTAATACCACATAGTAGTCTTTAGATAAAAATGCTTTATAGTTTAAAATTTTTATAACTTTACATAACAACACTAATGGTCTATAAATAACGCTCATTTTTCATTTTATTTTTTGACCTGTAGGCACTTCTTCACTGTTTCTGTATTTGTACGGCATACTTAACGATCGATTTTAATGGCTTGATAAGCATAATAAATGTAGATTAATAACAAAGTTTTTTGATTAGTAGACGGTATTCTTGTGACAGCGCCACTGTTTGCAAAGATTGTTGAGGTTATCACAACTTTGAATATCCTTTCTCTTCATGTAAGCGCCTCACCGATGCCTAAAGTTTTTAAATTGGCGTATAACATATGCACATTTCTAAGTTTAATTTACTATTATTATTACTGTTATTACCCCCAATTTCTTTCTGCCCCATTTCTAACTATATTATATTAATACTTCCGAACTGAAGGTTATAAGGAGTTTTCCTTATCTTACTCGTTTACTCTTCTGCATTGTTTATGTAGCAATTAATTTTTTATTGTATAAACATCTTGTATTTTTACAAAGAAAAATTTTTTAAAGTTATAAAACACTTGTAATTTAGTTAATTTAGTTATAGATAATATGAACGAAAATCAGCAGTAAATAGTGCGTTCGTGACACGGTTAATTCATTATTTCGTATTAACAAAGCATCTTAACCGATTTTTATCATATTTTTATATATAAACACAACAAACGTAGGAAATTAATGATGTTTATGGTTAATATATATTAACATTGTAACGGCGCCAATGTTTACAAAAATTAATGAGGTGGGCTGTTGTAAGATTTTTACAAAAAATGTATTTGGCTTTCCTGTCTAACGGGAAAGCTTTTGACGTAAATAATAAAAATATGTTCTAGCAAATACTTAAAATTAGTTAAGTTTTTGGTAGTATTTTATAAGGAACTGTTAGCTGCATACGGTTACTAAATGACAATTTTACATAATGTTTTAATATTAGTGCTGGTATGTAAGCACTTATATTATTTAACTTTGTTATGGATATTATTACAGGAAAGTCACAAAATAATTTTAAGGAATCTGAGTAGGTAATATAATTGAAAATGTAGATTTAGAATATACTGATTCCTCGGTGATTTTTGCAAAGTTTATAGAAGAATTAATATTTGCCGAATTTATATGGATTAAACATGAATGCAAAAAAAATAGTCATAATGTATTAGGATTGCAAGTTATTAAATATTGTTTTCGACAAGTAGAAAAATTCAGATACTTTGTATTATTTTTTTAAGTTGACCTCATCTTTTGACAACTCTACAATTATATGCTGCAGAAAAGTTATTTACAACAAAAGCTAATAGCTTATATTTTAATGTTTTTGACGATAAATACCTGAGAAAGGTAAGGTACCGCAGTTAAGATTAATGATTAATATCAAATTTGTATTTTACTAATACACTGACCAAGTAATTATAAAATTTAAAAGGCTTTAATTTTTGTTTAACGCTGTCGTAACTGATACTGGACAGACGGCTACTCTAGTTGTGGCATATGTCGCCGTTCAGGTGATAATTTGGAAAAATCTGAAACACTAGCAGAATTTTCAAATTTGTAGAAGCGATGCCTTGGTGTATATAGGAGAACGATTTGGTGTAATGAAGAGGATATACTCTTTCTATTCTAAACAGAAATGATTAGATAAGTGGCTAACAATTGTGGTCACATGTGGACACAATAGAGAGCTTATGTTTATGGTGTACTAATGATCCTGTTCCTTTTCCACGTGGTGCATTTTGGACTACGTACACATAGGCATCTAGACTAATAACAGCAGGGAGCGAGTACACAGTAGTATAACGACTTCCACTACTGTGGGTGGGTGCACATATACAGCCAGGGTACTTAATAGGTATCTTAAGGTAAATGTATCCCTTAGGCTACCACAAAAAAAATCAGCCGGTTTCATCAATCTTAGCGAACAATGGCACCGTCACAAGGATGACTATGAGTTAAGAAACTTTGTTATTATTTTAGTTTTGTTACGCCTATGACGTTATTGAAATCGATCGTTTAAGATGCTGTACAAATATAAAAATAATGAAGAGGTATTCACGTCACCAACCAAATGAATCAAAAGAATTATGTATATTGTTAAAACTGGGGAAGATTAATTTCATGTGTTATTTTTATTCTTCAATTTTTTTACAATAAACATTTTTAGCAAGTAAATATTTAGTAAAACCAAACGAAAACCCACATTTAGTGTCAGTGGTGAGAAATTTTATCTAAAGAATCACTCGATGTACAGCTTTACAGTTTTTATTAATATTATTAATAGTAGTACATTGGTTTGTAAAGCAACTAATTTTGCTTGATGCTAGATTGTTAACCAACTGGTGGAATGTTTTAATTATTTTCTTACATTTTAATTTTTAAGATGAAAATAACAGGTAAATCATTCATTCATTTTGATCGGTGACTTGGTTACCTCTTCATTATTTTCCATATTTATTCAGCATATAAATGATCGACTTCGTCGGCTTGGTAAGCGTAACAAACGTAGCAAAGTTTTTTAGCTGGTAGACGGCATTCTTGTGACGTTACCACTGTTTGCAAAGATTGACGAGGCTGCCTGTTTTTTTGTCAGGGTTATCTCCCTTAGCTCAACGGCTACATATGGTATACGTATACCTTAAAATACTTTTTGAGTATCCTGGGTGCATGTTCACACTCACCCGCTGTAGCGGAAGTCCAGTTTTACCGTTGTGTACTTGGACCCTGCTGATATTATTCTAGATACCAATTCCAGGATGCACCACATAAAGGACGAACAGTCAGGAATATCACCATCATTGGAAATTGAGACTTTATAAGCATTACTCAAATCATCAGAACCACTAACATCCAAGTATTTGGTGTTAAAAACCTTTCTGTTTATTTTGATTAGCTATGTTTAGGAGATATCTAGTGGAATTAATAAAAATATTTAATGAGAAATGTATAAGAATTATGTTATATTTTAAAGTAGTTTGGTATAAAAAGTATTTATTTAAATAGCGAAATTTTGGGTTTTACTTTTAATTATTTCTATGCAGAGAGCACCGAAGACTCTTTTGATGTAAAATAATTTTTACTTTAAACGAACTTGTTAGGTTGAATGGTTAGAAAGTAGTACAATTATGTCTTGCATTAAATTCTAACAATAGTTTTATTTTATACTTTTATCTGTTGTGTTACCGTTTAAGAGTTATTGTTGTTTTATATAATGGAAAAACCATAGTATATAATCTATTTATTTTATGTTGCTATTGTTGTCACTATTGTAAATTTATCATTTTTTAATGTACGGAAATTTACTATAGATAATTAGCTAAACATAAAAATTAAAAAAAAATAGTAATAATAACAATAATAATAATAATAATAGTAAGAACAACGTTGGGTTACAGTTTTTAACTCTATGCTAGTAATTCCGAGGATTTGAGGAACGGCTATAGTTTTAGAAAACTATTAAATTGAATTTTAAACGGTATACTGCAAATTGTGTGTTTTGGTCAGGTTTATCATCATCATCATCGGGGATAAACACCCCCCACCGGTTATTATCACCCAGGGTAGTCCAAATACCAAAACGTCTGCAAAAACATTAACTTTTGCAATGTGTACTTAACGAACGACACTTGAGGTGTGCTTACGTTAAATGTTAATCACATCCCTAGTTAAACTCATCCAATGATCTCTGTGGGCTGCATAGGGTAAACAAACAGAAGCCCAATTAAGTAATTTATTTGGACGAGGCGGCTTAGTATAAATAAAAGGACTGAGTTTGCATGCTACAATATCCGTCCAAATTTTCCGTTGGTTACCTGACCTTCTTTTCCATCTGGCCAATCCATTTTGATCGTCTTTCTTTTAATGTGCGAGAGATACATGGCCAGGTTTGGGTGGTGTCAACTCACTTGCCTCACCAGTTGCTCCTATCTGTATAGGAACTAACATTGTTGGGTTGTCTAATCCCAGACCAGAGACATGGCTTGAAGAAGTTTTATCAGTATATTACTCCGATAAGCTTATATTTTTATGATTGTCGGTTCTGGTGATGGTTACACTTTTGATTATGTGCGATGCATTATATATCTTAACTTCCACTTTTGCTTTTGTGCGTTCTCAATATACTTTAAGGGTACCTGGAAGTACGCATATAACATATGTAGTTATCTGGTTAAGGAAAATTATGTTCATACAAAATCAGGTTATATTTATCTTACAAGCTGGTGCTGTTATAAATACACCTTTTTATTTAATAAACATTTTCCATACATTTAGTACGAATACAGGAATGTATTGTATTGTAGTGGAAGATTATTTAAAATGTTTAGAAAAATTAGAAATAATAGAAATTTGAATCTGAAATCTGATCTTAATATAATTGTAATTAACAACTAGTTTTAAGATTTTTAGTTATTTTGAAAAAAATAATCGGGAGTCTTATTCATTAAATGGTTTGTGTTACCTAGGTTTACAGTGACGACTTAGGAAGCGAAGAATTGAAAGACGTTTAAACAAATGTTTCGATTTCTAACTTAAACGTTTAGGGAATGAAAGTATTCATCCAATGTAGTTGATAACTTAATCACATTTTCATTATTTCTGTAATTGTACAGAAGATGAAACAATCGACTTTGATGTTTTTATAAGCATAATGAGCGTAGGAGAATAAGGACGTTTCTTGGCTGATAGACTGCACTACTGTTTTCAAAGATTGATTAGGTCGTTTGACTTATTGTTACATACGTACAACTCATGATAGTCCGGGTGTATGTTTTCACTCACCCGCCGAAGCCGAAGCCCACTTATATATATACACTCGGTCCCTGCTGTTATTAGTCTAGATGCTTAGGTGTACCTAGTCCAGGATGTGCCACGTCGATGTGACAGTTAGGATGATCACGGTCACTGGAAATTGGGATTTTATAGGCATTAGTCAAATCCTTAGGATCACTAGCAATATTTTTAATCGTTTTCTATTGTAGTTTTATTTAAGATTAGTAAATTTAAACTCTAGGTTAATATACTTTTTGTTGATATATAAATTGCACATCTTTGTGTGTCGTAGAGCATTATGAATGGCTCTGGTTCTATTTCGTTAAGTTACTTGGTTTTTATTTTAATGGACAGATGTTTGATTTGTACTATTGAGTTTTTTATAGTTGCACCAGATGTTCATTTTCTTATGAACGTTTAATTTTTGATGTTGGCGATATTTTTAATTCCGTATTTTTACGTGGTGCATCATAGATCGAACGCATAGCGGTACAATTTTGTGTTGACGGATGCATTCAAGCATACATCCAAGGCCTATAACAAGCATTCGGATGCCGTTTGTGTGCCATTTGTGTAACCATTTGGCTAAGAGAGATAATTCTGACAAAAAATTGAGCGATTGTGGCTCCGTTGCAGGGATGCTATATATTGGTCAAGAAGCACTAGTGTTTATATGGAATTATAAAGTTGAATACTTATTGAAAACTTCATTGCTAAATTTTGAAATCAACAATATTTGTATAATTATGGAGAAAAAAATTCAATATTTTTATTTATTGAATTACGCACTTTTATTATGGCTGTTGACAGATTGTGTTGACCTTTTTTTTATCTTAAATTGGTTAAATGACAGAAACTTAACGGAATGTAACATTTAACACTATTGATCCGTTGTATGAATTCTCATTCATAGTCGTACGCAGAAGTTTTATTGTAGTAAAAGAAATATTGATTGAACTTAATATAAACTAATGTTTTGTACTGTAATACAATGCACAATTTATTAGAAGAAGAAGAAGCAGGAACTAACTTGATTTATTTTTCTATGGTTTTAATTCCAGACATACATCCCAAGCCACATTACGTTCCCACTGGTGGAATTTTGCTGCACGGTTTGCACTGCGAAAATGGCAATATTCCCAATTCGAATGTAGACACAACTTCCTCAACTGTTAGTGGCAACAGCGGCGATACTGGACACCATTACAATGGGGATGACAGATTTGAGCATGAGAACAATGGTCATTGTAACGATCAAGATAGACATTCAAACGATGTATTAATCCGTCATGGTCCAGTCGACTCTGCGGGTCCCGGTTTGAGCGCCGAAAATCGTAGATACATGCGTGAAAATTATCGTTGTCGATCAGGTTTGCAATTGATCAAATTTGATAATTTTACTACCGTTGTTACTGAGTATAGCATTTACTAGCTTACAATTATGTACGATCCGATTAGCGGTCTGAATATTAATTAGTTATTTTTAAGTACTAGGATGCTGATGATCCTGAGGATTTGAATAATGCTTATAAAGTCTCAATTTCTAATGATGGTGATATTCCTGACTGTTCCTCTTCCACATGGTGCATCTTGGACTGAGTATCTATAGGCATCCAGACTAGTAATAGTAGGCACTGAATACACAGCGGTGTAACTGGACTTCCGCTACGGTGGATGGATGTGAGCATTTACCCAGGGTACTTAAAGGTATCTTAAGGTTTACGTATACCATATGTAGCCTTTGGGTTAAGGGAGATAACCTTGACAATCTGCGAACAATGGTGCCGTCACAAGAATGCCATATACCACCCAAGAAACTTTGTTATTCTTTTACGTTTGTTATGCTTATCAAGCCATCGAAGTCGATCGTTTACATGCCGTATAAATATGGACAATATTGAGGAGGTGATCACGTTACAAACCAAAATGAATGAATTGCTAGTTGATTAACGGTTTAGATATTAATTGATTATTTTAAGCACTGTAATCTGACACATGAAAATATTGACTGAAAATGTATTTTACCCTGAATGTATCTCTGGTGAGATATTAAAGCTTAATGTAATAATAATAATAATAATAATAATAATAATAATAATAATAATAACAGTCCTATAATAAGTTTTAATTATATCCGTATCTCAATACATTACTTTATTCTTTTAAATGTTTTTTTTTCGTTGTACTTTTATATGTTTACATGCTTCAACTAGCATGAAAGACTAAGTGATTACTTGATTATAGCACTAGAGTGATACTTGAAGATATTGCTTTACATTTTCACTTCCAAGTTTCATTTTTGTTATTATTACAAAATCCTCTTGCTTTAAAAATAAGCATGGTGCAGCAAAATCAACAATAAATTCCCATAATTCATAAAGAGCCTAAGACAACAAATTTTTTCCACGTATTTGAACATTTTGCTAAACGTTTTACTTAATTTCATGGAACATTCATTTCAATTAGATCTTTCCGAATAGTTCTTAGCCAAGTTTTCTGTGGACTACCAACCTTTCTTTTACTATCTTCAGTTGTCTATTTCAAAACCGTTCTTACTGATCTTTCGGGGGGTGTAAATGTGGAATTTGACCAAGTAATTTTCTTCATTTAATTGTAATATCATGTAGTGAACGAGAGTCAGTTCTTCTCATAATCTCATTATTTGAAATGTGATTGGACTAGGTAATCTTTAAAATACTTCTAATCTGCCATGGTTCCATTTGACTTCATAAGACAAATTATTCATGGATTGAGTCATAATGAAATCAATTACCAGAAGAAACAAAAATGATGATAAAATATATCTTTGACATACTCCCACGATAATGTTGAACATAGCAGTATGATCACTTTTTGTTCGAACACAACAATTTGAATTTTGGAATAACGAATGCATAATATTTACATACTTCAACGGTATTCCGTAAAACTTGGCGATTTTCCACAAAGATTCTCGATGAACACTGTCAAAAGCTTTCATAAAATCAATAAAATTGATTGTAAGTGATTGCTGAAATTCTTGATTTTGCTCAATAATGTTACGAAGGGCGAGTATTTATTCAATACAACTTCTTCCTTTCCAAAAACCTGCTTGTTGTTCTCGAAGATGATTACCGCATTACTTAAACGGTTTAAAAGTACTTTTCAATACACCTTACCAGGTTATTATTGCAATCGTTCAGACTCCTTTTTTTGGGAAGAGTAACAATTACTCCTTGCCGCCAATAATTTGGAACTTGTTCATTATGCCATATAACATTGAATAAATGAGCAAGCTTGCGTGCTACAACGTCACCTCCATGTTGAGCATCTCTGCAGTTATCTCGTCAAGTCCTCCTGCTTTATTGTTTTTCAACCTTTGAATTGCATGGATCACTTCAGTTATAGAAATGTCATCAGTACATATTGCCAGATTTTGAATCACATTCATACCTTTATCATTATTAACATCTATGAGGATATTTGGCATGGTCTGATTAAGTTTTTTTTTTAATGGTCCACTCATCTAGGTGATTGCTCATCATTTGTTAAAAGTAAACGACTATCTTTTACTTTGATTGGAATATCGGTGTGCTTTCTAACTCCTGAAAGTTGTTTCACAATTTTATATAAAGTCTTGAAATCATTTTTTACTGCTGCCTTATCTGCTTCTTTGCATTTGTTTTCTAACCAATCATTCTTATCTTTGCGGCATCTTTTTTAACCTGTTTATTTAAAGTTCTATACTTATCATCAAATATTTTCCAGATAACAGGATTGTTAGATTGATCTGTTTTTAATTCTGTTCTCTTTCTGAGATCAATTAGATTCTAAGAGATTAATGAAGTCCATTGTTTCTTTGTAGAGCCACATCTTCTACCTAATACATATGTAGCATAGTCTGTAATTGTTTTTTTAAATAATTTCCATTGATCATTAGACGTTTCTACTCTTTTCAGATTTTGAAATGTATTTTTTAACGAATTGTAGAATTGGTTTGAGATATTTGACTGTTTAAGCTTCTCACACGAAAATGGAAGTAATTTTTTGTGGTTTCTATTCTCTTTAATTTTAAACGAAATTTTCCAACAACAGGATTGTGATCAGAACCAACATCTGCACTGCGATATGCGTGTACATCTTGCAAAGAAGATTATCATTTTGTTCTAATACAAATGTAGACAATTTCATTTACTGTTTTTCCGTTGGGTGAAACCCACGTTGCTTTGTGTATATTTTTGTGAGTGAAAAGTGTGTTGCCAATACTTATTCTAAATGACTGCTTAGCATCAACAACCTATAACCATTATCATTTATGCTATCAACATTGCCATGTGGTCCAACATTTGAGAAGTATCCAGATTTGTCTTTGTTTAATTTCGCATTGAAATCACCGATCAGTATTTTAATACTTCTTCTTGGTATATCCGGCAAATTTTCTAATTTATTATTATTACTATTATTATTATTATTATTATTATTATATTAAGCTTTAATATTTCACTAGAGATACATTCATAGAATATATTTTTTTGGTTCTCCTCAGTAGCCTCAGTAGGGGTATAGACTTACACAATTGTTACTTTTGCAAACCTGATGTTGAATCTGGCCGAAATGATACGGTAGCTCACGGGCTTCCATCCAATTAGCAGCTTTAGCAGCATTTTTACTCAACATAATACCCACTCAATGAATATGATATTCTTCATGTCCAGAAATAAAATTGATGTATCTCCACTTTTAAATAACCTTGACCTTTCCATTGCATTTCGCTAATACCCGAAATATCTAAGTTATACTTTTTCATTTCTCGAAGGACTTGTTCTAACTGTCCACTATGAAAAAGTGAGCGCACATTCCATGTTCCATCACTGGTTAAGTTTTTGGCATTCAAGATTCTGTAAATCGAAGATTGAGCTTCCTTTCCGCTTTCACCCAACCCCATGCAATCACTTCTTTACCATTGTTTGCCGGAATGGCGTCTTATTGTTTCAGTAGTAATGTTAATTTAATAGTTGATGGTATTGTGCATAATAATAATTATTATTATTATGCTAATCATTTAACTAAATTGAAAGTATTTGACTAACCGCAAGATTTTTTTCTTTTCCAAATGTAAACGTTTTGTTAATATTATAATTTCTGCACACGTGACAAAGATCATCCTATTATCATGGTGTTGTAAACGATTATTCGGAATGTGATAAATCAGATTTTCGGTTTACATGTCTTTTTTTTTCGTTTGAAGAAATTCGTGAAGAAGCAGTCAAAGAGGCGCTGGGCCAATCGAGAAATAAGGTGCACGAGGCCTTGGCTCGGAACAATCGTCGTCGTGGCGCAAGTCGCTGCCAAGCCAATCAAGTCATTCGTCGGAACAACAGTAAGTTGGGCGAAATTGGGCCTCCCCCCCAATGTTTTTAAAATGCTGCATGCGATTAATGGAATTGTTGAGTGATGATGATAATTGTATTATAGCCCTCCGAATGTCACATAACCGTAATGTCGTTTTTATTATTACTGTGGTCGGTGACGTGGTTACCTTTTCATCATTCCTATATTTGTATGCTAATGATCCTGAGGATTTGAGTAATGCTTATAAAGTCTCAATTTCCAATGATGGTGATATTCCTGACTGTTAGTCCTCCACGTGGTGCATCCTGGACTAGGTGCCCCTATGCATCTAGACTAATAACAGCAGGGTCCGAGTGCACAGCGGTATAACTGGGCTTCCGCTACGGCGGGTGGGTGCGAACATACACCCAGGATACTTAAAAGGTATCTAAAGGTATACGTATACCATGTGTAGTCCTTGGGCTAAGGGAGATAACCCTGACAAAAAATCAGGCAGCCTCGTCAATCTTTGCGAACAGTGGCGACGTCACAAGGATGCCGTCTACCAGCCAAGAAACTTTGTTATTCTTCCACGTTTGTCTACGCTTGTCAAGCCATCGAAATCGATCGTTCTACATGTCGTATAAATATGGGAAATAATGAAGAGGTGACCACGTCACTAACCAAGATGATGATGATGATGTATAGCATATTCAAACGTAGGAGAATGACTAAGTTTCCTGGTATCCACCTATTTGCAAAAGTTAACCTAATGGCTATATAGGGTATACGTATATTTTAAGATACCTTTAAGTACACAACAACAACAACAGCAAAAGTTGGTGGCAAAGCCACCTCTTTATTAGTTCCAAGTTTTCAAAGCATCACGAATAATTCCCCTCCATTGTTCACGATTTTCGGAGGCTCGCCTCCTTTAAGTACACTGGGTGTATGTTTTCATCCATCCGCCAAGGCGGCAGCTTACTTATACTGCCCTGAACTCAGTCCCTAATCCATATTAGTCTAAGTCCATCGATCCACTACGTCGAACTATTGAAAATTGGGAAGCATTGCTTAAATCCTCATGATTGTTAGCATCCCAATGATGATCAATTCTGCGTTGACGCAACATCAATGTAAACATTGTTGATTTATCAGACACTGTGTTAATGGTGTGGGTGTGGGTGTGTGTGTTCGGTTTAGGGTCAAATCAATATTTGTTTACAACTTTTATTGACACCACTAGGTTGTTCCATACAAGTATATTTTGTGAACACTACTTTGTAGTGAAACTGTGGCTAGCATTGATTTGCTGTACAAACGATGTTGTTTTGCCATAATGATCGTTCAACTTACATTACACACAAATGATAACTTGTAATTGATACTTTAGTGTCGCTGTGTCTATTGTCACGATTAGTGGGTGACCAGACAAAATTATGTTATACATTCGCTTTGTTGTTGACAAAGTTGAACAACTTTGTTATTTTGTACACTATTTTTTATAAATGTCGCCTGTTGGATTGTACTAACCACATCATTTCTACACGTAATCATGAAATTTTAATTAATTGAAATAAGCCAGTCTGACAGATAAGTAAGTGCCAAGTGAGGGCCAAATTATGCAATGATTAATACCGTCCGCTGCAAGTGCTATCTATTTCCATGTATTGTAATTGTAAACTTCCATAAATTACTAGTTGGAAAAAATTCAAAATGAAATTATCAAAACAATATTTTCCCTAATTTTTGATATTTGTTTGGATGTTATGCGTCAGTGTTGAGGGCGGTGGAAACTGTTTTTTTTACATTTTTTGGTCAAGTATTGATTGATTTGTGCTTTGTTTGTAAAGGATAGGACATGATTTTGTATCAACATGGTTTTTAGGGATATTTAGTCGACTGATTGAATTGTGACGAGTTAAAATTGGGATACAATAATCAGTGGAATGTGGCATCTTTTGAAAAGAAGGAAAATGTGATTTGGCTGGCAACTTTTTAATCAAGCGATGCAAACACTTTGTTTATGTTAAATAGGAATCAATTGAAGGAATTGTTGATCAGTCTTCTTATTTTTGTCTTATCTCTCCAGTCGCTTATTGACTTTTCACAGTTGCATTTTGTTTCGATCAATAATATATGTCTATCCAACAAGGTAGACGAATGCTGTTTGGATAAAATAATCAATAAAATTAGCTGTTAATGTCTATTAATACACGAACAACAATGTTGAATGAATAAATAAAATCCATATTTGCATTCTTGTGAATGGGCTTTTTATTTTGTGTTAGTATGTATTTTTTGTTCCACATTGGCAATGGGGGTAGTTTGCACATTGTGTGTTATCTCTGTTTCATGTGTTGTCTGGCCGTGAACTTTGAGTGTGAGCATGTCTTGATAGGAAGTAGACGGCAAATATTATTTTGTAGGTAATGTGGAGGCAATTGAATTTAACTTTTGTTTCTGTTTTTGGGAATCTACTATTGTACATGAGGTTGGATTCATTGATTATGCTGATGGTTCCATTACGGTTGTGTCATTTAGTTATTTATGATTTGAACCAGTGCACAACTTATAAATTTTTGTAAAGTTTTTAATTAAATTAATGAATTTTTAAACGCAGTTTATTATTCGCTGATGCTATCTGAGTCATCCCGACAGGCTTTAAGTCACTGTAAAATTACAGGTTTACATTTTGAATTCAATCCTTTGTTTAAGATGAACGGGATCACTATTTGAGGCATCTTAGATGAAATGTTGAGTTTGACAAAAGCTGTACTATTTAGACGATCAAATGAGTTTGTCATGATGTGAATAGACTCATCCGACTCATCACAACAAGCATACAATATTCCAAGCAAGTACGCATGTATCCAACACGTTTGAATTGTCTGACCAGTGCTATTTGTACTGGGATGGTTTATCGGTACAGTGCTCGATTTGGATCTGGTGGATATGGGTTCGAATCGCACCACCGCCACTAAATGCGGGCCCACGTTCGACTTTACGAAAATGTCCACTACTGACAATATTTTGCCCCAAAGCATTTAAAGTTGTAAAAATAAATATTGTCAATGTTGTAAAGATGAATTGTTTCATAAAGAGAAATGGTGAAATTGTGGTAACGGCTTTATTTGCCCGTTACCTTTTTGTAATAAGTTTGGTAATGACTCACTGCATTTGTATATATATATATATATACATACACGTATGCATAGAATTTTGACATTCAGTGCATTGAAGATTGAAAATGCAAAAATGTTTTTTATTGGATATTAGTAATAATAATAACAAATATTATTACATTTTGATTGAAGGCTATAGCGTTGTTACATCTTTACGCAGCGTTTTCCATTTTGTTGCACGTATTTAACAGGCCGAGTGAATACGTTTTAGTAAATGCTGTCTCGATGTCATTCCAACTGGCTGACTATCACATTTTATAATTTGTACACATGCTTTACAATTGCTTTATTGATTTTGTCAGTTGATTTTGTGATTACATGACATTATAATTGGCTTTTGACTGTGAATAGTAGAATGCAACTTCTATTTATATAGAAAGTGGTATTTGTGTTCATTGACATGTTCATCACCGCCTTACTCTTTCCCAATTTGTGTGAACATGGCTCAATTTTGTTGATTGTGACTTTTCCATGTTTTTAAACTCATTATAACATATTATGTATACGTCGTTCTTTTATTTCTTTGTGAAATAATTGAAGATATTTTACATAATACATGTTTCAACTTTTTGCTTAGAGGTAATATGTCTAATGTGAAAAGTAATTTGGTTATGTGCGAAATAGTGGCATTTTTTTAAAAGAATTTGTTGATTTAATAAAAGATATTATGTGATGCTGTCGTGTTCAGTATAAATTAAACGATTCACTTAATCAATTTTCTAATGTTTCACTTTTTTATTATAGTCACGTTGTATTTGCCAGCAAAGCTTTAAGATTTAAGCTAGATTATAATATGTAATTTTACTGATTGATGAATCGTCCTGTTTATCCGTTTCCTTATTCAATAAAATAGAACTGATTATTGTCATTTTTTATACAACTTTAGCTACTGATGATTCGGAAGATGAAGAGGAGAACATGTCGGAATCATCGTCATCTGCTCGCTTTCATTTGGACGGCGGAGGTGGACACGAAGTATGCAGATCAGTTTTAGTATTTGTCTGTGCATTTAGTGTAACGATAACTAACATAACATAAATTGGTGACAGAGTCACCTCTTTATTAGTTTCAAGTTTGAATAGCTTCTCAAATTCCTATACGAAAAGGTTGTCGGATGTGAATTGAACTTAGAGGGATAAATGAAATTTCTTCGCTAGAAGATGCCTTCCTTGCGACGACAGCCGTGTTCACAAGAATTGACAAGGCGCTTTTTCTCAAGGGTTGATGCCTGTTGTTGGATCAACAAGCCTAACCGGTTACATATGGTAACTAGTTACATTTTAAGCATCTTGGGTGTGTGCTAGCACCTATTCACTGGGTGGTGATCTAGTGAAAGCCGAGATACCTATTTAAAGATTGTGAAATGATTGCATTAAATATTACGGTGATTGAATGAAAGGGATCAATATGTTGATTTGTCTATTGTGAATAGCGGTTGAGTGAGGGGTTTACATTTAAATATGTCGGCATACATTGAAATAATAATAAACAAGAAAATGTTGCTATATATATTTGAGTGTGGTGTTTTTGCATTACGGACTTCTGTTTATTATTATTATTATTAGGTGATTTTGCCTTTTCATTTAACAATATTAACAAATGTTCCCACTAGTTAAATACAGTTTGCAAGTTTTATTGTGTTTTAAAAATTATATATGTATATACTTGTGAACAATTAACCACTTTACGAAAAGAACATATTTTCATCCTATCCATTCAATGTTGAATGTTTTTCAGCAGAGCAACAATCAGCAAGTTGGTTTCGACCAATCAACGAACGTGCCAATAATGGCAACCCACAAGATGAATAATAACGACGTGAATTCGATTAAATATTTTAATTTTGGGGCTGGAAATTGTCGCCAACCGACGCTGAATGATCGGTATGACGAAGTTCCTTCGTTGGACGAATTGCGATTGAGTAAGATTCAATTATTGCACTTTGTTTTTTATCAGCTTGTTGATAACATAAGTTGGTGGCAGAGCCACCTCTTCATTATTTCCAACTTTGAATAGCTTTTCGAATTCCTATACGAAAAGGTTGTCGGATGCGAATTGAAGTTGGAAGGATAAATGAAGTTTCTTGACTAGAAGACCGCTTCCTTGTGACGACACCAGTGTTCACAGGAATTGACGAGGCGATATTTTGTAGAGTTGACGCCAGTTGTCGGATTCACAAACCTAACCGGTTACATATTGCAAATAGTTACCTTGAGATACTTTTTAAGCATTTTGGGTGTATGCTTGTACCCATTCACTGAGCGAGAGTCTAGTGAAAGCTGTGTTGTTAATAGCCTGTTGGCACCTAGTTCAGGATGCACAACACGGAGGAATATCATCATCATTGGAAATTGAGACTTGATAAGCATTACTTTAATTCTGAGGATTATTAACAGCTCTGTTGTTGATAGGCTTTGGATATATATATATATATATATATATATATATATAATTTATTTTTAACAGTGCGTTTATCCGCACACTGGTCTACAAAGACCACATTTCTTACCACTTTACATCATGTTATATGGAAACTTTTTAGTGTGGCTTTTACCACTGATGATAATAATCAACGCGACCAAAATACATGTAAAGTTTTTAAGATGAATTTGTAACAAGCATTTTCATTTATTCTCGTGGCGAAGTTGCAAAATTAAACGTCATTAAATATAACTAACCAAGGGGTTTGTGTTCGGTTGCAATTTATGTTGTCACTTTTTTTTAATTATTTCTCGAAGAATATTCGAACACCAAAACCTGAAATAAGGAAAATTTTACTATTATTAATCAATCATGTATTTGGACAGCAGTGTTAACAACATTAGAAAAGTCGGTATCGGTGTTGTGGTTGGTTGGGAGAAAAGATTGATTTTTTTCAATGGGAACGGAAATCTGAATACGGCAAACTCGAATTGAGTTAGATTTGTATGCATATTCGGTTAAATGAAATCGACATTCAATGATGTGTACAATGTTTACTCTAATCAATGCATATATTTATCGATTTTTTCACTTATTTTTTTGTATTTACATTGGTACGTAATAAGGTTTTTTTAGAAATTTAAATAAAGCTTTGTTTGGTTTAATAAATTCATTATCTATAATTGTCGTACATTACAAAATACACATGACGTAATAATTTTATAACTCCAGCAAGGTATGTGTTCCAATATCTTACAAAAGACATAGTGTATGCAATAGATTAAATGTGATTCGTATTTGTCTGTTTAGACCGTCCTCCAACCCAGTCCGGTCCTATTCCATCGTCGTCCCACAACGCCAACCCGTGGATCCGCCACCACCACTCATCCACCGACCCTCTGCCCGTCGACAGTTGTTCCCACTCTGTCGACTCTTTTGATCGGATGGCCGCTCGGGCTGAAGTTCACTTGGGAGGACAGTCTAACGATTCCCTAGATCTGGATGAGATGCACCGCACTGCCGTAGCAGCAGTCAATGAGGATGATTGCAATTCGACGGGCATTCGAGATGGTACGTTGTGCTTTTCGCTACTTTGTATTATTTCATTCATTCATTTATTTATTTATTCATTTTGGTTGGTGACGTGATTACCTCTTCGTTATTGTCCATATTTATAAGGCATAGCAAACGATCGATGGATTAATAATCGTAACAAATAACGAAGTTTCTTGGCTGGTAGATGGCATCCTTGTGACGTCGCTATTATTTCCAAAGATTGACGAGGTCATCTGATTTTTGTCAGAATGATCTTCCCTAGTCCAAGGACTACATATGGTATACGTATACCTTTAGATACCTTTTAAGTATTCTGGGTGTATGCTTGCATCTACCCACCGTAGCGAGAGCCCAATTATGCTGCTGTGCACTCGGACTCTGCTGCTATTAGTCTGTATTCCTGTCTGTGCCTAGTCCAGGATGCACCAGATAGAGGAGGAACAGTCAGGAATATCACCATTATTGGAAATTGGGACCTAAAATGCATTACCCAAATCCTCAGGATCATTAGCATCCCAAAATGCAAACGTCACGAAAGGGTTGTATTATTTCAATATTTAAATGATAATAGTTGTCGATTGTATATACAAAATGTATTGTCTACGTGCAATTATTTGTCGTGTGACCTTAGAGAAGTTTAAATGAAGAGATTTAGACATGTAACTAAGCTATTATTATTACTATTATTATTATTATTATTATTATTATTATTATTTGGACCAGCTGTAAGCTTCTCTATTGAATATTGGGTATTACTTATTATTGTTCAATTTCGTGTATTGTTTTTGTATGTGCAATGTACATTTTTGACTGAAGACACAGGCGAAACAATAATGTAGCATGTATATAGATTGAAATAATAAAATAATGGAACAGTGACAAATAAGAATGTTGAAATTGATTTTCAATGGTGTTTCTCATTATACAGCTTTATTTTTAAAGGCAGTTTAAAATTTTACTCCAAATGTTTTCGTGCTTTTATTAGTATTCGATCATTTTAGTTAATAAGACAAACCCAATAAGTTTATTGTTCTATTCCGATTTGGATGACGAGTTCTAATTTGTATTTTTTATTAATCGTATATGTGATTATTCAATTCAATTACATATTTTGCATTTCTGTAAATTACTGCTTTTATCTAACTGATTTTTTGGTTGCCTCCAATTTCAGCGTCCCAGTCAACCGACAGTCATCATCAGGCGACTAACGGTGGTTATTCGAACGGTTTTGTTGCAGAATCGCAGCCGGTTTCTTGCTTATCCGACGAATCCCAAACAAATTATCAAAGTATCAACGAATTGATCGGCCCAGACGGCAAATTTGTGTTGGCCGGAAATCAACAGCAGACGACAACAGCAACGGCCAATCAGCTGTTTGAAAATCAAACACAGACGGGTTTGGTCTGCCCCAACCGGGTTTCGGAAAAAATTCTCCAACTGGTCAATACGCTGAAACGACCCAAACGATATCCTCTGCCCGAATACTTTTTGGACGACGAGGATCAAGTTTTGATGCGATCGGTTGTCGACTCGAATGCACCACGTCCCAGAGGTGTGACGTCTCAACTGCTGCTTGGCGAAGAATTGGTGGTGAGTTGGCGGTTTTGCATTTTGCCAACATTCAATGGCTTTCAAGCAAACACATTTTTGTTAGTTAATTATTATGGAGATGGCAACATGCAGTCTGATTATGGTACGGCTTGTTAAGCCCATGTGAATGGAGAATTCTCCAGTTTTGTGAAGCTGGAAGTCGAACAGTACGACGCAATTTTTCCCAACCAGCCTATGATTGAATATGATGTCGTTTAACTGTTATAATTTTTTCAATTACTTTAAATGGGAAACATTTTTCAGTAGTGGACATTTTAGCGAAGCTAAACGTGGGTCTGCATTGAGTGCCGGTGGTGGGGATCGAACCCACCCAGGTTCGACATAACAAAGTAGGATAAATTAATTCAAACGTGTTTTGCCAAAATATCTATTCCGATATACCAAAATATTTTTGTTTTTACGTTAAGGGGAAACAAGTTGGTTGCATGCGTTTACATAAGTATATTGATATTCACGATAAGTTATATATATATATATATATATATATATATATCAGTTTCAGCCATTAATTCAAACGAACAACAAGCCTAGTAGTTTGTTATTTGCCAACTTACAATGTTCAAATAAAACGTTGCATCACTTAAATTATTTTTCAGTTATTTTTGACATGTCTCTGTTAACCACACATTAGTAATAGCCCACTCCGGCCATATGTACACTTGTATGTCAAGTGTTTATTGATTCGGTTTGCCTAGATTGGTGAAGTCACTCGGCTGTCCATAATTTGTGCTGTACATTGTGGCAGTCACTAAATATCGATTTGCGAATTGTCACTCCACCAAAGCGTGACGACGCTTACTGTTACATACGAAATGGCAAAGGTCTGAATTTTATTCATTTTTTTCTTTCATTTTCGTTACAATTTTCTATGCCTTGATTGTGACTTTGTGCAGATTCCGTCGGGTTTGCCGCGCAACTTAGAGTCGGCCTTGCAGCGATACGCCAGTTTGAGTTGCAAAACGCCCGTTCTCACGTGTTTGGACATGTCGGGTCGACCAAGCCAAGTACTCACCTACGCCAAACTGCTGCAGGTTCGTTCGTTTTTTATCGACATCTTTTGGGCTTGATACGTGTGGCTGAGATGTCCGTTAGTTGTGTTGCCGGCTGGTCACAATTATGTGTTACAAGGTCGAAGTAGAAGCCATGTTTTTATGTCCACATGACAATGCAAATGTTCGTGTTCTTGATACTTTCAATGTTTCTGCAAGAAAATCTTTTGCAGCAAAACGACGAGCTGCATAAGAGTAGCAGGTTAACACCAATGTGCCATTTCGGTTGTATACATTTCTTGTCAATTTATATCCATACTAATAACCAAATTATTCCAACCTGAATTTTTACAAAAAGTAACTTTTTTCTAATTTATGAAAATGCATTTTCAAGTTTGAAAAGGTTTTGACTGGTGCCTATTAAACTGAAATGTTGTGTGTGTGTGTGTGTAATGCCGTATGAATAATTTGTGTATGCATTTGATGTCTCCAATATATCATTATCTATTTCATCCCTTCCTTGATATAGCGTTCGATTCGCATTGCGTACACATTGCTCAATAAACTGGGACACCGGGGCGAACAGAGTTTGAAACCGGGCGACCGCGTTGCTTTGGTGTATGGCAACAACGAACCGATCAGCTTTTTGTGTGCCTTTTATGGGTGTATCTTTGCCAGTGTCATTCCTATTGCCATTGAAGTGCCAACCACAAAACGAGTGAGTTTATTTGGCGGCAGAAGATACATCTGGTTGGGTGTGTCTGCATTGTTTTTTTCATACGGGCAAATTGTGGTTACACTTGCTAATTAAGTCAGCTAACTGATGACGCATGGTTTGATGATTACACACCGACAATGAAAATGCACAATAAATACAAATCAAGTTTTTTTGCCTAGCGGTAGAGGACTGTAGGGCATCAAAATCGAAATTGAGTGGATTTACAAAAGCTTGTCCATTTTGAGCAAAGCTATTTAAGATCCATATGGTTTCACTCGCAGCCATTTAATAACTAATAAAATGCTTCAACCATTTCCAGATATTTGTAAGACACTTAACATTTATTGGCCATGTATCTCTAATACAATAAGAGAAAGATGATTAAAATGGATTGGCCATGTTTTACCTTGATCTCCCACTCATCCAACCAGAATAGCTATGGAAGCCCATTTATTACCCGGATGGAAAAGAAAGTCAGCACACCCCAAGTGTCGTTTATTAACTGCACATTGCAAAAGTTGGTGTTTTTGCAGACGTTTTGAAATTTGGACTACCCTGGGCGATAATAACTGCTGGGGAATGTTTATCCCCGATGATGATTGTGATAAGTTTGTGGCGGAGCCAATTAAACTTAGAGGGATAAATGAAGTTTTTTGGCTAGAAGACCACTTCCTTGCAACGACGCCAGTATTCACAAGAATTAACGAGGCGATCTTTTTTAGGGCTGACGCCGGTTGATGGATTCACAGGCCGAACCTGATACATATGGTAAATAGATGCCTTGAGATACCTCTTAAGCGTCTTAGATTTATGCTATCATCTACTCACTGAACGGGAATACAGTGAAATCCCAATTATACCGCTGTGTATTCGGTCCCTGCTGTTTTTAGTCTAGATACCTAGGCACCTAGTCCAGGATGCACCACGTAGAGGAGGAACAGTCAGGAATATCGCCATTATTGGAAATTGAAACTTGATAGGTATTACTCAAATCCAATTGGTATATTAACAAATTTTGTATGCCATTCTGATTAACATTATATTTGGGGCATTTGTTAAAGGATTCGTCGTGCCAGAGCATGGGTTTTTTGCTAAGTAGTCAAGACGCTCGAATTGTGTTGGCCAGCGAGCAGTGCTACAAGGCTTTGCAACGTGGTTCGAACGGTGATATTGTCACCTTTCCCGGCTGGCCACGGGTCACCTGGATCAATACAGATCATCATGCCACGGGAGGCCCAAAACCGCCCAAAGACTGGACTCCTCCTGATCGGCTAGGTAACGACACGACGATGTATTTGGAAGTGAGTTTGCTTGATTGATCTTTTTTGTCAAAATGATTCGTTCTTTGACTGTGGTGTGATGATGCTGTATAGATTTCTTTTGTCAATTTTTAAAAAAATATTTATAGTTTAACTAAAAGTACAAAAACACAAACAATGATTTGGTTTTCTAGTAATATTTGTCACATTTCAATAGTTGAAAGCAAAACACCGCACTAACAAAGTGACAATGTTACACTTTTAATTTTTTACATTTAAAATGCGTTTCTTCTAATTAATTGTCTTAATATTATTTTTATAGCAATTTTTCTTTGTGTAGGTTTATTTAATTTATCATATATGTGCCAGTGTGGTCTAGTGGTACAGCGCTCGAATTTGGACCTCGGTGGGCATGGGTTCGAATCCCACCACCGGCACTAAAATGCGGGCCCACGTTCGGCTTCGCTAAAATGTCCACTGCTGAAAGATGTTTCTTGTAAAACTTTCAAAGTACTAAACATAAAATAAATAAGAATTACATAAAAAATAAAAGTATATGTGAAATAAAATGATGTCTGCATATTGACATTTTGTCGGAAAAACTTATTTTTGTTTATTGATAAAGGTGATAATAATAATTGTGCCGAGGTTGTAATGGTAGCTGGAGCACTGTAAAACATTCGAGTAATAAAAACCGAATAAGGCTACATGTAGGATATGATACACGATAATAGAAGTGGATGATTGGCGGCAAGGTGGTGGGTTGTGTAAACCCAAGCGACAATTATCGACTCGATTGGAAACTACAATTGTTGAAACGGATATGTGGTATAACATTTTTTGCAAAACTTGTTTTTACATTGTGTGTTGTTTGAGAAAACGAAGCGGTTTCGGTTTGAATTTGGTATCGTCATTCATCAGGCAGTTTATACCAACAATTTTGAATTGAAAATATTTTATTTTAAATTCTAATTTATGTTAGCCTTGTCCTGATTATTATTATTATTATTATTATCATCGTGAATTCACTTTATCCATTCCACCGCGCCCCAGTATACCTACAGTAAAGACGGTAGCGTTCACGGAGTGATGGTCAGCAGACGAGCAGCCTTGGCCCATTGTCGTGCTCTAACTGTGGCTTGCAATTATTCCGAAGAAGACGTGGTCGTGTGTGTGGTCGATGCCCGAAGGCTGACGGGTCTGTGGCATGCCATATTGACTGTAAGTTTGGTCACGATGTTTGCAATGTTGCTTCCATGTTAAAGGTCAACACAAACAAACGACATGACTTTGACTTTTTTATTGTTGCTACTTGGAATGTTTTATGGGAAACGCATTTTTCAGCAAGTGGACATTTTAGCCAAGTCGAATGGGGGGTCCGCATTTTAGTGCTGTTAGGCCGACACCAACTTACAATCGATAAGTGACTTATCGGACGAATCGTAATGAAGTCCGATTGTGTGACAGACAAGCCCACTCCTATATATATGTTATGTGTAAATTGGATTATTTGATTCTAGTCTAAACCTTGTGTGGTGTTCTTGTTTTTGAACCCTGGGACTGGCAGTATTCAGATAATAAGCAGCTCACTTGAACGCTAATCCGCCCAACACCCAGGCATAACATGGGTTTGAGCATGGACCAAACTTTTTTGTTTCGTGTGACATTTTGGTACAGTTTATCGACGTAGCCAGTCACAAGTCTGGTTGAAAAAGTAGGAGGGTCTGAGCTCAAGGAACAACAAGTGGACACCATTGTATTAAATTATAGAAAAGAGGTAAAAGCATCATGATTCCGATGTCGGGGTTTGGCAAAATCCGAATAGAATTTTAATTTGCAATATGGCCAATCTTCAAAGCCAAAAATTGAATTGACAATAATATGGAACGTTCTTGCATTGCCCCGCGCTCTTTAGAGCGAAAATAAAATGACAAATATTTTGTGTTCATACAGTATTGAGCGTTAGGTTAGCGACTTTTTTGTTTATAACGATAATCTGCATTCTATTTATAGTTTTTACAAATAGCGTTGATAAAATTACTATTTTGTAATACACATGTCAACAGCTTATAATAACAGAAAACGTGACTAAGACCTATTCGGGAAGATTTAATTTAAATGAATGTTTCATGGGGGGGATCAAACAAAACGTTTGGTGTTGGTTTTTTGCTGTAACTGTTATCCTATTGCCCCATGCTTATTTTTAAAGCAAAAGGGCTTTGTAATAATAATAATACACACAAATGCATAATTCAATCGTATAGAACACATGTTTGCACAAACTGAAATGTTACATTTTTGCTAAAGAGAAACATCGCTATCAACAACAATAACATAAGTTCATTAGTTCCAAGTTTGAATAGCTTTTCGAATTCCTATACAAAAAGGTTGTTGGATGTGAATTGAACTTGGAGGAATAAATAAATTTTGTTGACTACAAGACCGCTTTCTTGTGATGATGCCAGTGTTTACAGGAATTGACGAGGCGATCTTCTTTAGGTTTGACGCCGGTTGATGGATCCGCAAGCATAACCGACTATATATGGTAAATAGTTAACTTGAAATTCCTTTTAAGTATCTTGGGTGTATGCTAACACCCATTTACTAAACACGAATCCAGTGAACTCCCAGATATACCACTGAAATTGGTCCCTGTTGTTATTAGTCTAGATACCTAGGCACCAAGTCCAGGATGCACCACGTGGAGGAGGAACAGTCAAGAATATTACTATTATTGGAAATAGAGACTTTATAAGCATTACTCAAATCCTCAAGATCATTAACACCCCAAAACATCGTTTTCGATTTATGTACTTTGTCTATTATGCAGACTTACAATTGTTTTTAGCTTTCTAAATACACTGAGGAAACATTAGTCATCCATTGCATCAAACTCTTGGATAACACGAAGATTATGCCTGCCCTATTTGTAACAGAAAACACTGATTTCTGCACACCCTATTTATTCCGCTGATTAATAAATCGTAAACAATGTGAACTTTGCCCTGAAATCATCTTAGTATGCCATCCAAACACACTTAATTGTCCGACGATCAGTAGTTGTCGGGTTTCTTTAGCACCTCCGTTTAAAGTATGACTCACGATATTGTTTCTCTTATTGCTAATTGTTTATTCAAACTTTTGTATTCTATTATATTTTTTTTGTGAAATCAACTTTTTTGTTTTGTACCTGCGATTATTTGTTTACTGCGGTTCATTTCGATTTTGTTTTTAGAGTGTTTTTAACGGTCTTCATGTGATATATGTGCCTTATTCAGTAATGCAAGTGGATCCTGGATCGTGGCTTCGAATGGTCACTAAATATCGAGGTACTTTCCAGTTTTGTGTTGATTTTATCACTTTGAAATTTATCGTTTGCAATATATATATATACGAACATTTAGCGAAATTTTTGTTTGGAATTGATTTTTCCCTTTAGAAGTTTTTAAATGTTCAATTTTGCCACATAACATTTGGGGTGACACTTCATTGTCAGAATGTGAAAATGTTGCAATTAGCATTACATTTTCGCATACTAATGTGGATTAATAAGAAATCAGTAATATGTGATTACATTTTTTGTAATTTATCATATTTTATTTTCCAAATTAGCATCTTTATGATTTTTACAAAATTTAGCAAGGCCGTCTGATTTTTTATCAAGGTTGTTTCCTTTAGCCCAACAGCTACATATGGTATACGTATATTTTGAGATGTCTTGTAAGTACGTTGAATGTATGCTGCAGCGTGCATTGGATTTCCTTGTGGGAGTTTCCGATGAATGTGGTCTGAAGATCAATCCCAAAAAATTAGTCATTATGTCGTCTCAACCTCCTAATGCAAGGATTGTATTAAATGATGTTGTGCTCCCCAATGTAAAGGAATTTATGTATCTGAGCTCTCCAATTACGGTGGTTTATCCAACGAAGTAAATAGTCGAATTTGTTTGGCTGCTGTCTTTGGAAAGCTTGTCGATCTACTATGGAGACCTAAAAACCATCAACCCTAACACGAAAGTGAACATTTTCTCTTCAATGGTTCGCGCAGTACTTCTGTACGCAGCTGAAATGTGGACTATTATGGGGTCAGAAATCAAGAAGCTTGACAAATTGTAAGCAAGATGTCTCAGATACATTTGGCACAATATTCATGTTGCATCCTCCGTATCAAGGGATTGGACGAAAAAGATCAATATCCGTCAAATTCGAAATGACCTTCAATTTCATGATTTTCCTTCACGGGTATCACGACAACGAAGATTGCGCCGGTTTGGACACATTCTTTGTAGAAATCCTGATGCAATCTCACGTATCATAACCCTGGCTTGTCCAAATACCGACTGGAAGGAGAGGAAAGGTGGTCAGAAACGTACTTGGACGGATGCTGTTCGGGACGATCGTCACACTATCTTGGCCGGGACTTTATCTTGGAAACAATGGCTAAGTCGGTTGGACTGACATATCCCTACACGCCTCCGAAAATTGTAACAATAGAAAGTGATCGTTCGAGATGCTATGCGAATTTGGAATTAATGAAAATGAGGCTTTGCCACTAACTTTTGTTGTTGCTGTTGACAATCAAATAGGTTGGCCAGTTTGTTAATTATATTTTTCACATTGGTTGTTCGCTTTTACCTCATCTTTGTCAATTGCAATGTCATATTTTGCAGCTTCGGTGGCTGTTGTCAAAAGCCGCGACATGCACTGGGCGCTGCTTGCCGAACGCGATCATCCCAACACGAATTTGTCTTCCTTGCGTATGCTACTTGTTGCCGACGGTTCGAATCCATGTATGTTATTTTTTTCCAATTTTTACCATTTTGAATGTTTGCACAAGAAACGCATCTTTCAGCAGTGGACATTTTATCATTTAGTGGGCCGGTGGTGGGATTCAAACCCAGGTCCAAGTCGAGCGCTGTGCCGCTAGACCATCCCGACACATTTTTGTTTGCAGTTGTTTGGTGAGGCGTTTTTTTCCAACAGCTCGGTTGATTCCTTTCATTCGAATAGATGCCGACATTGTTAGTTCACTTAGAAAATTACAATTGATATTTTTTCTGTTTATCTGGTCGTTTCAGTGTCATTTTGTTGTGGAATAATTTTTGTTTTCAATGTTGCAACAACTGAACAATCAAATGCCTTTTACTCTCCAATGTGCCAGTCGGTTGAGATGACAACGACAACAACAAAAGTTGACGGCAGAGCCACATTGTCTCTATTAATTCCAAGTTCGCATAGCATCTCTAATTCATGTACGAAGAGGTTGTCGAATACAATTTGAAATTGGAGGGGGGGCGTAGATGAAGTTTTTGGCTGAAGATCGCTTTCTTGCGACGACGCCAGTGTTCACAGGAATTGACGAGGCGATCTTCTTTAGGGCTTGACTCCGATAGATTGATCCACAAGCCTAACCGACTGCATATGGTAAATAGATGTCATGAGATACCTTTTAAGTATTTTGGATGTATGCTGAACAGGAGTCCAGTAAAAGCCCGGATATACCGCTATGCAGTCGGTCCTTGATGCAATTAGTCTAGATATCTGTGAGCGTCTAGTCCAGGATGCACCACGTGGAGGACGAACAGTCAGGAATATCACCATCATTGGAAATTGAGACTTTGTAAGCATTACTCAAATCCTCATGATCATTAGCATCCCAAAGCGCTATGTATTAAAAAAGTATTTTTTTAAGGTTTAGACTTTATTGATAGAACATTCTCAATTTTGGTTACTGCTTAACTTTTTTGTATTATTTACTCTATTAGTGCCTTTAATGTTTTCGTATATATTTAGTGTTTATTAATTAGAAATTAAATAAATTATTGTTTTTTTGAAAATCATTGTACTTTCTGATGATTTTATACACAACTATTAATGAAAATAGTGTAAAAATGTACTCATTTAACTAAAATATATCTAGCAAACGAATAACTTAGTTTGATCATACTATATACAATACTATATTGTAAGCAAAATAAAATTATAATTTTATCAATATATGTTGTTAATAATAAAAAATACATAAAATTACAACTGGTTTCTTATCAAAGGTTGAATAAAATCGCAAATTTGGAATATAACATAAAATATGCAAAGTATATCTAATTTTTTTGGTTACTAACTAATTGATCGCTACAAAGTATCAAATAATGAATGTGATCGTCTTTTTTCGTAGACTTTTGGGTCAAATGCTTGGATATGCTATTTGTTAGGATGTTCAGAAAATTGTACATAATCTAAATGGTAACAAAAAATTCGACCCAAAAAACGAAATAGATACAACGAATATTAGAACTATTAGGTGGCAATTTTTAAAAGCAACGGTTTCTATTTGAGGCTGCTTTGTGTTTAAATTAATTGGGCACATAGGCAACATTTATCGTTGTTCTTTTAAAACAATTGCAACTGTGGCATAAGACAATTGCATTTTAGCTTAAACTATGTTATTACTACACTTTGAGATAACGAATATATGTAAATATACAATCCCTATAACAGTTAATGATAAAAACGTAGTTGTTAAGCTAAACCATCTCTAGCAACCACATAACTTGGGAAAAGAACTCAGTTTAACTATACTATATACAATATTATACAGTAATATAAAACCATAATCTTATCAACATAATTCAATAATAAAAAAATATAACTTGCTTATAATCAAAGTTTGAATAAAATCGTGAAATTGAAATAAAACGTCAAATATTACATAAAATACGAAACATATAATATTTTTCGTTACCAAATAATTTGTCGCATACACTAAAAAATATCAAATTTTGTTGGTTACTAAATAAGTTCTTGCATAATACGCTACAAAATATGAAATGATAAATATCATTGTCTTTCGTATGATGTTGATGGTGTTTGATGTAATCTAAATTTCAACAAAAATAATAGTTAAGGTTGATGATTTTTTCAATTTAGGCATGCTTATTTGTGTTGTTCAATTGCACTCAAAACGAAATGGATACAATTAATATTAGCACCATTAAATGGCAGTTTTCAAAATCATAACTACTTTTTATTTTGCCTGCCTTGTGTTTAAATTATTTTTGTATGTAAACTGGGTGAATTTAAATGCAGTTAAAATTCATCTTGCAAACAAGTAACATAAAATATTGTTTCATAAGCAATTACAATTGTGGTGCAAGAAAATCGCATTTTAGCTTAAAATATGTTATTACTAAAATTTGAGATAAAAATGCTACTGGTTAAATTGATTAGCATGATTTGTTATGTAATGGTTATTTTGTAATTTTAAATAAATCAAAATTATTTTTTTTAGATAAAAATGTTTTTAAAGTACCAAAAGATAAGTTTGTACAAAGTTCGTTTATATTTATTAACTACAAAACAAAGTGCCATACATTGTTAAATGTATAATTGTATTATTATAAAATACGCCTCTAGCGTTATTGTAATAAAAATTCAGCTAAACTGTCTGTTTAAAAAGTTAAAAGATATTATTTTAACTTACTGCAAATAACTAAATTCGCATTAATTATATTTTGTTATTTAAAAAGCTAATGCGTTTTTTTCTTTTTAAGTTATACAATATTTTTTAACAAGAAAAGTTCTTCATTTTTAAAAAAATACCCAAAATATTTTAAAATACAGTAATGTAGTTTTTAAATTGTTTTAACAAGATATACTGCACGTTTACTTTTTATGCAAATATTAATTTTTAACTTAATTTTAAAATTAAATGAATATGTTTTAGTAAACACTAAAGCAACTTTTTGATTTTCAATTTTTATAATCGGAGATAACAAATTAATTTAGATTTGTTTTTTAGTTTATACCTTAATTTTTAAGGGTTGTATATACATGCATATATGGAGTGAATTTTACAATTTATTAAACTTTTCTTCCTTAAAGGGTCACTAAATTCATGCGATTCGTTTGTCCAAAAGTTTCAATCACGCGGATTTGTGCCCGAAGCCATTTGTCCGTCGGCTGGAAGTGCCGAAACGCTTACTCTTTGTCTGAGACGACCGCCCCATCCGCAAAACATGCACACATCGATGATCAACGGAAAGCAACTCTCACCTACGACTCCACTGTCATCGGCAGTTGCTCCAAGTTCTGTGAGGGGCGTTATTTCTATACGCAGTCTAACTTATGGTGTGATACATGTCGATTCGGAGGATTCGTTAACGTCGCTTACGCTACAAGATTGCGGCCAAGTGTTACCAGGGGGTAAGTAAAATAGTTTACATTTAAGTCGAATCAATATGGTTTTCAAGAGGTTATTTAAATTATTTTGAGGCTATTTTTTTACAGATGGTCATAATTGATGTGATAATGAAATATTTGAGTTAAAGTCAATTTCGTATCTTTCCAATTATTACAGTTGATCTGTTACTGTATTTTTTAACTTTCGCTGCTTGGAACACATTGATTTTTAACAAACTTTGATAAAAAAACAAGCACTATATTCGTTTTCAGTATTAAAATTGTTGATACAATTTTTTATTTTTACTACTTTGAATGATTTACGGGAAATGCATTTTTCAGCAGTGGACATTTTAGCAAGGCCAAATGTGGGACCGCATTTGGTGGTCGGATTCGAACTTGTGCCCACTCAGGTTCAAGTCGAGCGCTGTACCGCTAGACCACGGTTGCAAAGTCGATCCGCTGTTTTATTAGCACATGAGTTCGATCGGTCTATGCAAACGCTCAAATCTGATTTACATTGCTTTTATGGCATTTACAATTTTTACCAAAATTGTGTTTGGCGCCCGTATAATGGCGTAGTATAAACTTGGTACTGTGCTTGAGTTTTTATTGTTAGTGTTTAATTTTCCTTACACCTTACTTCAATAGGTTATGTGGTTTTTTTCAATTTTTGTCAGAGGTTAGATCATATATTTTGCTTTGTAATTTCTGTTTTTGTTTGACAAATGCGCATTTTAATCTCCTATTTTCAGCATGCGCCGTCGTGGTCCGTTTGGGTCCAAAGCCAGTCGTGTGTCAAACAGATGAGCTGGGTCAAATTTGTCTTAACGCAGACTACACCGGATCCGGTTATTGGGGCTTGCGGGGCCAGACGGGAGCCTATTTCCACGTAGAACCGCTTAATGAAGACGGGTCTTTGTTCTGTCCAAACTCGTCCCGCACGTCTTACACGCGATCGGGATTTTTAGGATTTCCCGGACCAGCATCGTCGGTAAGGAAATTTTTGCATTTGTTCATTGCGCTCAGAGTTCTTTTGGTTTATTGAAACTTTATTATTGGCAGTTGTTTTTAGTTCAAAATGGAACACCAGGATTAAATACCTTGGCTGATTGCTAGAAGAGAATGGAGATTTGAATGCAGAGATAGTACAAAGAATACGAGCAGGATGGTATAACTGGAGGAAAATTGCAGGTGTTCTGTGCGGCAGAAGGATAAAGGTAAACCTTTTAAGACCGCAGTGAGACCGGCTTTGATTTATTGGTCGGAAATGTGAAGTATTAAGAAAGCCCAAGAGAGAAAATTAAACTCAGTAGAAATGAAGATGGTTGTTGGGAGTGTCCAAATTAGACAGAATAGAAAATGAAGTTGTTAGAAGAAAACTGAAAGTCATCGATGTTCATAAGAAAATTCAAGAAACAAGGTTAAGGTGGTACGGCTCTATTCTACGTAAAGAAGAAAACGACGTTACATTCATTTTCATTCATTTTGGTTGGTGATGTGGTCACCTCTTCATTATTTCCCATATTTATAGGACATGTAGAACGATCGATTTCGATGGTTTGACAAGCGTAGACAAACGTAGAAGAATAACAAAGTGTCTTGGCTGGTAGACGGCATCCTTGTGACGTCGCCACTGTTTGCAAAGATTGACGAGGCCGCCTGATTTTTTTGTCAGGGTTATCTCCCTTAGCCCAAGGGCTACATATGGTATACGTATACCTTTAGATACCTTTTAAGTATCCTGGGTGTATGTTTGCACCCACCCGCCGTAGCGGAAGCCCAGTTATACTGCTGTGCACTCGGACCCTGCTGTTATTAGTCTAGATGCCTAGGGGCACCTAGTCCAGGATGCACCACGTGGAGGACTAACAATCAGGAATATCACCATCATTGGAAATTGAGACTTTATAAGCATTACTCAAATCCTCAGGATCATTAGCATCCCAAAACTACGTTACAAGGAGAATAATGGCATTGAAGTGGAAGGTAAAAGAAACCGTGGTCGACCAAAGAGAAGATGGTTGGATTGTGCGGAAGCCGATAGGAAGGAAAAGGGACTAACAAAAGTGGGCGCTACGAACAGAATTAAATGGAGAATGCTGATCAGAAACAGCGACTTTTTATAAAAGATGGAAAATCTGTAAAAAAAAAGGAAGATTTTACTTTATTTGTGCATTTTGATCTAAACGTTGACGTAAAAATAATTTGTCCGGTTTATAGTAAAATAGTTATTTATATTCGACTAAATTTAGGTCGGGTTGTTGTGTGTGGTTTTAAGAACTCGCTCATTTTTTGCACAAGTTTATTTCACATATTCGTAAATTGCGGTTTCTAATTCAAGTTGTTATAATTTACTCATCCAACAATGAAAAGTAGTATTATTTTTGTCCTAATTTCTATGTATCAAACTGTATTGTTTTACATTGCAAATACTTGACATGTGTTTTGTTCAACAACTCCATTTTTGATCTCAAACATGTATCGATTATAATTGTCCAAATATTCAGCGTTGTCTTTTTTCATTTTTTGACATTTGCACTGTTACATGGACCAGTGTTCAAGTTCGTATTGTATTGCCAATTTTTCTTCTCCAGGGTGGACTGATCTTCATTGCGGGATCTATTGACGGTCTGATGACAATCGCCGGTCGGAGACACAACGCGGATGATTTGATTGCTACTGTTCTGGCAGTCCAACCGACCAAAATTGTGTATCGTGGACGGTAGGTAGAATAGAGATGGACACCATTTCTTTTTTTAAATTGATATTTACATCAAGTACACGTGCGGCATACTGGTTTGCCTTTTTTCCTACTTTGAATGTTTTACGAGAAACATCTTTCAACTGTGGGCGAAGCCAAACGTGGGTCCGCATTTAGTGCCGCTGGTGGTGGGACTCGAACCCAGGTCCAAGTCGAATGCTGTACAACGATTTGTAAAAGGGGAAAATACGAGTAACTTGCATTTGTAATTGTTTGTTTTTATTGAGAAGAAACATTTCCGTTTTACGTTAAGCCCGATTTGTGTCCAAATGGTTAGGTGGCTTAAAATATGATATTGGTAATTCACATTTATATCAGTATGGATTCAAATCCTATTTTGAACATATTTTCAATGTTATTATAAACATGCGGGCATGAGGTCTAGATGCCTGTGGGCACCCTATTCCAGGATGCACCGCATGTGGAGGACGAACAGTCAGCAATATCACTATCAGAATATAATTAATCAAACATCTTTTGTTTCGGATTTCTTTTTGTATAGATAAAGCACTTGCATTGGATTGTTGGCAAACAAATTGTTTCGAATTTCAAAGTTGACCATTTTTCTATTTTGCATTTAAAATATTGTGCAACGTCTATGCTTCCATTTCCACTTTTGAATAAAATTGCTTCTATTTTTATTCGTTTGTTTGTTTGTTTATTTGTTTTAGCATTGCCATATTTTCCGTTGATCTGTTGAAAGACGAGCGATTGGTTATTGTGGCCGAACTTAGGCAAGGATATTCCGACGAGGCAGCCTTCACTTGGATGTCGCTTGTTCTTCAAGCTGTTGACAGTATTCACCAAGTTAGCGTATATTGTTTGGCTTTGGTAAATCAAAATACGTTACCCAAAGTACGTTGGAGATTTTTTGTAGGGAACAGTCTCGTGTTTGCATTTAACTAATTGTCAACGTGTTACATGTAATTGTGTTTGGTTGGTTGGTAACGTAGTCACCTCTTCATTATTTTTTATATGCCGGGGTAGTTGAGCGGTACAGCGCTCGATTTGGACCTCGGTGGGCATGGGTTTGAATCTCACAACTGGCACTAAAATGCGGGCCCACGTTCGGCTTTACTAAAATGTCCATTCCTGAAAGATGTTTCTCATAAAACATTCAAAGTAATAAACATTTAAAAAAACGATCGGTTTTGATTACTTGATAAGCGCAACAAATGTAGGAATTAACAAAGTTTCTTGACTGATAGACTGTTCACGAAGATTGACGAAATCGTTTGATTTTTTGTCCGGGCTATTTCCCTTAGCCTAACGACTACATCTGGTATAGCTTAAGATATCTTTAAAGTGCTCTGGGCATATGCTTGCATCTAACCGCCAAGGCGGAAGCCCAATTATATCGTTGTACAGTTTTCCCTGCTGTGTTATTTTAGGTACCTAGGTGCACCTTGTTCAGGATGTACCATGTGGAGGTGGTAGACCTCAAAAACTTGATTTAGAACCATTCGGAAAGGCTTCATTGGAATGAATGTCACGACACTAAATGAAAATTTTTGTTACAAGGCATAATTGTACGAAACAATCTTGTTGCCCCATGCTTTCTAGAACAAAGAAGTTATACAATAAAAACCTTTAATCTCTTGTCAAAGTGATCTAGTGTGATGCTGAGATCACATGTATTATTTATTCAATGATTTTAGTTTTGATTAAAAATATCCCTAAACTTGTTATGTGGTAGAAAGTTGTAGTTGCGTTGTATGCTTTTAGGATACTACTAATTTTTGAATTATTATTATTGATTTTAACGGTTATGATGCTTCTTAATCAGTTCATAATATTAAGCGCAATATTAATGCTCGGAATTGGGAATTTCATAAACATCCCTCAACGGTTATTATCGCCCAAAAGTCTGCAATAACATCAATTATTACAACCTGCACTTAATGAACGATACTGGAGATATGCTAACTTTAAGTGCTAATTATATTCCGAATTAAACTCCTCCACCGATTTCTATTAAGTAATGCATTTGGGCATTAATAAAAGGATTGAGTTTGTGTGCTACAATGTCAGTCCAAATTTATCATTGGCCACTTGGTCTTTTTTTCTATCTGGATAATGGATGGGCTTCCATAGTTGGGAATTGGAAATTTTATTTCAGGACGTATAAACATGTACACACTAACTCAAAAGTACATTATTTGTAATTTGCTTATCCTCTTTAAACAAAGACACAGTGTCACATTGTCGATATGGGGGCTTAGGATTGACTTTGACGATTTCCGATATTAACATGAAGGTGAATGTGAGTGTGTGTGTGTGTGTTTTACGCAGTTTATATTGATTTCGGTAGATTGTTTCAAATGTCTTCTATTTCTTTCCTCGCCATCAGACTCCGTTTGGTGGAATTGATCAGCACACAGTGCGACGCCTGTTTGGTGAAGGTAGTCTGCACCCAACAGCCCTGTTGCTATGTCCACACTCAGCCATTCAGAATCTGCCCCAACCGCGTCAACACAAACCCAGTTTGGTTGGACCTTCGGCGATGATGGTCGGACAAGTTGTTCAGGGTGTTCGCATGGCTGAGGCACGCGGACGGTCTCTCTCACTGTTGCCCTTGGGGGCGATACCAACATCTCCTGTTGGTGCAGACAATATGGTATGTGTTAGTGTTGTTCTTTTATTGTGAGTGTTACTTTTTGGCATACTATTTTTTAGAGTTAATATTTCCGTTTGTTGTTTCATTCTTTTTTTACACCAGTTTCAATTCTTGACAGAAATCCTTACTTGGCGCGCAGCACAGACTCCAGATGATCGTTTGTTTACCGTCTACAATGCCAAAGGCCAAGAAGCATCCACTTTGACCTGCAGTCAATTGCTTCGTCGGGCCGAACGTCTGGCAGCTTTGTTGCAGGACAAGACGAAAGCAACGAATTCCACTGTTGTTGCATTGCTCTATCCACCTGGTAATGCTTTCCGTTTGTGTGCATTTGCTGTAACCCTTTACAACATGTTATTTTCAACCGATGTAATAACGATTGTGAATTTATCATTTATAAACAATCCTTGTATTTTTATGTAGTCGTTAGCCTTTTGAATTATTCTACTCATTTGGTATTAATTTGCATTTACATTTGATAAGGTCAAAAATTGTGTTTTCATGATGAATTTATATTTTACTGTATTTGTATTTTTGTGTGCTAAATGCATATATATATATATATATATATATATATATATATTATAACGAGACTATTGTTGATGTATATCGACAGGGATCGAATTGGTTTGCGCCTTTTACGCCTGCTTGTTAATCGGAGCAATTCCAGTTCCCATTCGTCCTCCGCGCACAGACTGTCCGTCACCGACATGTTCAGCCTCCTCGGCTCCTACGGCTTCCAGCGGTCCGCTGAGTTTTTTCGCCAATTCTATCCGGTCGGACTTGTCGTCGTCAAACACGACCGGGTTGCATTTATTTGGAGGGCCAGCTCATCAGTCGCACAATTCTTCTTCGTTGGGCAGCTACGCCAACCTTGGCTATCTCCGCTCAAACATGCCCACACTGGACGCATCTATGGAACTTGTCTGGAATGTTGTTGTGCATTCGCAAGCGGCCGTCATTATGACGCAGTCTAGCTTCATTAAATTGTTGAAGTCAAAGGTATATTTTTATACGTCACTTTAAATAAATCAATTGCATAAGTATTATTCATTTTGGTTGGTGACGTGGTCGCCTCTTCGTTATTTTCCATATTTATACGGCATAGTCAAACGATTGACTTCGATGGTTTGATAAGCCTAGCAAACGTAGAAGAATAACAAAGTTTCTTGATTGGTATACGACATCCTTGTGACGTCGCCACTGTTCGCAAAGATTGACAAGGTGCACTCGGATCCTGTTGTTATTAGTTTATATGTCTGTTGACACCTAGTTCAAGATGCACCACATGGGGGAGGAAGAGTCAGGAATATCACCTTTATTGAAAATTGAGACTTTATAAGCATTACTCACATTCTCAGGATTATTAGCATTTGAAACACTGTCAGCGTTGTACTTTGCATTGATATTATTTTGGCACTTGTGTTTAGGAGGCCACCAGCCGCATTCCTTTCGGTCATTGGCCGCCGATAATCGACACGGATGAAAACTGCCGTCGCAAGTTTGCCGGACCCGCATTCGCTCCAACTGAACAGTCTGTCATTTACTTGGATTTCAATTCTTCTACTACAGGTTTGTTTTTGCATGCTCATCTTATTAATTAGGCATTTTTGCCAGATTTTATGAAATATTTATAAACCGCTTTTGTTTTTGTAATGGATAAGAAAAAAACGAATTTTGAATGCTTTGCTTGACATGCACAGGGAACTCAAACGCCATAATTGTAATCAAAACGTTGGTTATTGTCAATAAGCTTCATTACCAAGAATTCAAATGTCTGAGTCGATTTTTACTATGTTTGTTGAGCTAACCGAAATGAGCACGATGTTTGAAGAATGTGTTGAGTCGTAACAGAGGGGCTACATGTATCGTTACGAAACCCAACAGTGAATTCATGCACTAACTGAATGCTGGTTAGAGAGAGATAGAGCGTATGTGAATAAGTCGTAGTAGTAGTAGTAGTTATTTATTGTTAAAATGGTTGTTTCCATACATGATTGAAAAGTTCAACTTTCACACGACTTTTAACACACATTTCATTTTGGTTGGTGGCGTGGTAATATTTTTATTATTATCCGTATCGACTTTGATAGCTTGATAATCGTAACAAACAAAGAAGAATAATGAAGTTTCTTGGTTGCTGTTATTAATCTAGATACCTAGGGGCACCTAGTCCAGGATGTACCACGTGGAGGACGAACACTCAGGAATATCACCATCATTGGAAATTGAGACTTTATAAGCACTACTCAAATCCTCAGGATAATTAGCATGACATACAGTTAGTTGTTTTTACGTAATATACTCCATTTTTCGGTTAAATTATAGAGCAATTGGTTTTCTGTTTGAACGGTGTAGGAGGCATATTTAGGTGCGTAAATAACCATGTGTTATTTATTATTATTATTATTACATTAAACTTTAATATTTCACTAGAGATGCATTTAGCCCAAAAAACATTTTCACTATTGATAAAAATTAATAAAATTACAAAAAAATAGTAGTACAAATGATAGGAACAAGATGAAGTATAGAATGTCATGATAATGAATACAAATATAGACAATACGGTAAACATGTGGTTCAAAAAATATCATTCAAAATTACTATACTTTGAATGAGTCATTATAAGGCATAGTTACATTATGCTGTTTGTTAAAAGTTCAATTTTGTTTGATTCTCGATTGGTTAATATTCTAGATAAGTATGACAGTCATGAGTTTTTGTATTGATTAGTTTTGGCTTTCATGTACAGGTAAGTTTTTCTGGTTTTTCCAGAAGCTTTAGGTTTGTTCAAAGCTGTATGTAGTGGATGAGTATTAGTATCTTCGATTTTCGATACTGATTGTTTTCATGATTTAAAATGTTTATCATTCAATAAGACGGAATATTTGATTCCCTCAGAGTTTTTTAAAACAACATAATTTTGTTTTAATAAACCAGGAAAAATTACAGGTGTGCAATATAACATTAAGGGACAAAAACAAGATATAACGAATAATTTAGTAATATAATTATCAACATTTAATTTTCTTAGTCTTCATATGTAGTAGCATAAGGATTTGGTTTTTATAGGCATATGCTCTACATTTAATTGATTTATTGTCATTCTAAGGTGCGAAAATTAGACAGTAATCATTTTATTTAGTCGAACACACTTCTTAAGCAATCGAGTTAAACTTGTTTTTGAATTAGGATTTATAAAATAAACTGTTAATGGCAAATTATTTGGCGGGGGGTTCCCAATTTAGGCACGTTGACCGGAATTCGCGTAACACACGCAATGGTCCATGCTTTGTGCCGCGCTCAAAAAATGCAGTGCGAACTCTATCCGACTCGAGAAGTTGTGCTCAGTTTGGACCCTTACACCGGTCTCAGTTTTACACTTTGGGCCTTGACGTCAATCCATTGCGGACATCACTCCATTTTGGTTCCGCCCAACGTATGCGAGTCAATGCCCGACTTATGGCTTACCGTATGCAGTCAGCGCAAAGGTACGTTGTCAATGTATTGTGTGGTGTCAATTCAAGTTGTTTGTACTATTCCGTGTAATTGGATCAATACTGACTACTGGTACTAGTATAACTGACAGTTCAATTTGCAGTACCTTTATATTTTGGATTTAGTTTTTTTCTAATTCAAGTATTGGTTGTACATTAACAATATTTATGTTGATCTAATTTCTATCGTGATTAGGGTTGTTTATACTAGATTAATTCTACAACGATTTGAATATTAATCACACTAGACTTTGTAATGTGTTTCCAAGATTTGGTCAGATTTTAAAAACACTACTTTGACTAAAGATTGATTTAAGAGGCTGTAAAGTTTGTTTGTTTGTTTAACTTATTTTTTATTTGTGATTACTAAGAATATGTTGATACATTTTATAGCCACGTGCTTTGTACTACCAACAAGCAGTTAAATAAAAATTCAACATAAAACAGCGTAAGTTGATGACGAGCCATCTTTTCATTAATTCTAAATTTTAATAGCTTGTTGAATTCTTATACGAAAAGGTTGTCGGATGCGAATTGAACTTGGAAGGATAAACGAAGTTGCCTTGCTAAAGACCACTACCTTGCGACGACGCCAGTATTCTTTAAGATTGGCGCCGGTTGACGGATTCACAAACCTACATATGGTAAATGGATATATTGAGATACCTTTTAAGCATCTTTGGTGTATGCTAGCACCCATTTACTGAACGGGAATCGAGTAAAAACCCAGTTATACCGCTATGTACTCGGTCCCTGCTGTTATGAGTTTAGATTCCCGTTGACACCTAGTCCAGGATGGACCACGTGGAGGAGAAACTGTCAGGAACATCATTGGAAATTGAGACTTTATAAGCATTAGTCAAATCCTCGTGGGTCATGATCATTCAATAAAAATTCAGCCAATAGCAATTGAATGAATACTAATAAAATTGTAATACTCTTTAATTAGTCTTCTATGACATGTTCAACATTTTCAGTTCGCGACGCTTTTTGCTCTCATTTTACCGTTGAATTGGCTACTCGTTATTTAGCCAAACAAATGTCGGTTGTAAAGGTAACTTTTTGAATTTTGCAAATACAAATGCACGTTAGAGTTGTTTTATGGATTATATTTTGTATATTTATTTGTAATTTGTTATATTATTCGATCAACGGTTGTTTTTTTTAATGTTTATTACTTTGAATGTTTTACGAGAAACATCTTTCAGCAGTGGACATTTTAGCAAAGCCGAACGTGGGCCCGCATTTTAATGCCGGTGGTGGGATTCGAACCCATGCCCACCGAGGTCTGAATTCGAGCGTTGTACCGCTAGATTGTAGGTTTATTTTTTATTTGTTAAATAGGTGAGTAAAAAATTTTGGATAATAGAGGCGTTCAAACAAAAATTGGGCAGTGGTAATGGCAGTTGAGATATGTACAGACTGCGTGTGGATTTGGACTTGGGGTTCTATCGTGATCGTATATATTGCACAATGTGGCAAAAATAGCATTTATTAGGTTATGGGTTGTTGGGTTTCTAATCATTATTTTTAATTGAAAATGTTCGTGCTCGGTGTTGAATAGTACCTTGTGGATATAGAGTTTGTTACAATCTATATTTGTTTGGCTATTGTATAACATAGTATGACATAAATTAGTTACAGAGCCACGTCTTTATTAATTCCACGTTTGAATAGCTTTTTGAATTCTTATACGAAAAGGTTGTCGGATGCGAATTAAACTTGGAGAGATAAATGAAGTTTATTGACTAAAAGACGCCAGTATTTACAGAAATTGATGAGGCGATCTTCTTTAGGTTTGATACCGGTTGACGGATTCACAAGCTTAACCGCCTATATATGGTAAATGGATGCCTTGAAATACCTTTTAAGCATCTTGGGTGTATGTTAGCAGCCATTCACTGAACAGGAATGTAATGAAAGCCCAGATATATCGTTGTACACTCGGTCCTTGCTGTTATTAGTCTAGATGCTTGTTGGGACTTAGTTCAGGATACACCACGTAGAGGAATATTACTTTATAAGCATTATTCAAATCCTCAGGATCATTAGAGTCCCATTTGGCTATTGTATGAATTTTATTGAATTTGCAGTATTTATTAATTAATTGTGTTTTATCCAAACGGTTCATTTCTTTTAATAAGCTTACAAAATTCTAATCATGATTGAGTCAGTGAAATTTTTTAACTGAATTTTTAATCTAAACAAAATAAATTCAAAAATTATTGGCTGCCAACTCGGGACTAACAATAATATTGCAATTTGGTTGGGCTTTTTTTATTTCTGTCAATGTGCTCAATGATGGCACGTTTGTTAACATGACACAAACCCCGTTGTTTTTTACTTGACTTAGGCGCGCGAAGTAAGTTTGGCCAGTTTGCGCAGTTGCGTGATCGTGGCCGAAGAAAGGTCGCGAGTTCAATTGACGTCGACATTCGCCAAGTTGGGTGCTACTCTCGGTTTGGCCAGTCGTGCCGTCAGTACATCCTTTGGATGCCGTGTCAACTTGGCCATCTCCTTACAAGTGAGTCCAATTTGAAGTTGTGGATTGTTCGGTTTTTGACATTGTAAATAATTATTTTCATTTTGGTTGGTGATATGATCACCTCTTCATTATTTTCCATATGTACAGGGCATATAAAACGAGCGACTTCGATGGCTTGACAAGAGTAACAAACGTAGAAGAATAACAAAGTTTCTTGGATGATAGGCGACATCCATGTGACGTCGCCACTGTTTGCAAAGATTGATGAGGTCGCCCGATTTTCTGTCGGTTATTTTTCTTAAGATACCTTTTAAGTATCCCGGATGTATGCTTGCACCCACTCACTAAAGCGGGGATCCAGTTATACCGCTGTGCAGTTGGTCCCTACTGTTGTTAGTCTGGATGTCTATAGAAACTCAGTCCAAGATGCACCACGTGGAGGATGAATAGTCCAGAATATCACCATCATTGGAAATTGAGACTTTACAAGCATTACTCACATCTTCTAGATTATTAGCATCCTGAATGCGTTTTCCAGTTTAAACCTGTTTGCGCGACGCATAATGATGGTGCGATTATAATTTGCTTGTCAAATTTTAAATTATTACTGGCTTATTCATTTTGCAATACAATTATTGTCTTATATTGACTGCCGTTGTTTTGGGCCGTTACTTGCTGCTTTCCATTGATGTAACCCCAAATACAATTAATTGACTAGTGATGAATCTGGAACAGATTACACATATATGTGCAATGGTGTCGCGGTTGTGCATCAACTTTATATGAAAGAGGTCTTATTGGATAGCTAAAACTTGTTTTGCGTAGGCGTGGGCCTGTGTTTGTTATGTATCCAAACGCAGTCAGTAAGACTGGTTTGGGACGTTGAACATTTTGCATTTTTCTTCTTATACTAATAATTATCTATATTTATTAGTTTGCTTAATTCTATTTGATTCGTATCTATGTTCATTTTAGGGAGCCAGTTCTCCGGAAAGTTCAACTGTTTATGTGGATCGTGTTAGTTTACGAAACGATCGTATAAAACTTTTGGAGAAAGGTTCGCCCCATAGTCTGTGTCTCATGGAATCGGGAAAGGTTCGTTTCAAACTTATGTGTTTTGTGATAGCCCAAAGCATGCTAATTACTTTTTGCCTTATCCATCTTGTGCACTTTGAATGGGGGATGTTTATCCCCGATGATGATGATGATGATGATGATGATAGCTCGATAAGCGTAACGAATGTGGAAGTATAACAACGTTTTTTGGCCGGTAGACAGCATTCTGGTGATGGCGCCACTGTTCGCAAAGATTCATTCATTCATTTTGGTTGGTGACGTGGTCACCTCTTCATTATTCCCCATATGTATACGACATGTAGAACGATCAATTTCGATGGCTTGATAAACGTAACACAAACGTGGAAGAATAACAAAGTTTCTTGGCTGGTAGACGGCATCCTTGTGACGTCGCCACTGTTCGCAAAGAATGACGAGGCCGCCTGATTTTTTTGTCAGGGTTATCTCCCTTAGCCCAAGGGCCACATATGATATACGTATACCTTTAGATACCTTTTAAGTATCCTGGGTGTATGTTCGCATCCACCCGCCGTAGCGGAAGCCCAGTTATGCCGCTGTGCACTCGGACCCTGCTGTTATTAGTCTAGATGCCTATAGGCACCTAGTCCAGAATGCACCACGTGGAGGACTAACAATCAGGAATATCACCATCATTGGAAATTGAGACTTTATAAGCATTACTCAAATCCTCAGGGTCATTAGCATCCCAACAAAGATTGACCTGGAGGAGAAACAGTCAAAAATATCACCATTATTAGAAATCGAAGCTTTATAAGCGCATTACTCAAATCCTCAGGATCATTAGCATCTCTAATAAATCCATACGTTTTGAGCTAACTAGGATATCTGTATAGCTGTATCACATGCTTGTTTGAAATAATCAACAGTGCATACTTATCACGTCTCGCACAGGAACTTTTGAGATTTAACCGTTAACTAAATATGTTAATTGCAAAATTTCAAAGTTGTTGTGTTTCTTCCTATATCAAAGTATTGCAATTGTGTTGTTGTCGCTAGTTGTTGCCTGGAGTCCACGTTGCCATTGCAAATCCGGATACATTCGGTCAGTGCAGTGATTCGCAGTTGGGCGAAATCTGGGTGTCATCATCGCACAACTCAATCGAACTGATGGGTCCGTTCGACGGTGCCAGTTTGAACCGGGTTTCGCAGACTTCGAGCTGCCCCATTCCTGGTGTCAATTTGTCCGATTCCCTGACTGTCCGATTGGCTACAGGCGACACCCAACGCGTTTATGCACGAACAGGCTATTTGGGATTTGTTCGCCGTACAGATCTTACCCAGTCGGATGGTGGTGCGTGAGGTTTCTTTTTTTCCCTGATATTTATACTGTGTTTTACGATCAATAATTTATTTCTATTTTCTTTTAGAACTGCACGATGCCATTTTTGTTGTTGGAAGTTTAGAAGAAGCTATTTTACTTCGTGGCATGCGATTTCATCCTATTGACATTGAAAATACCGTCATGCGAGCACATAAAAAAATTTGTGAATGGTAGGTTTTACTCAAGTAATCTACATGTATGTTCGACGCGAAAGAGCATCTATGTATATATACTACTTTGAATGTTTACGGTAAACACTTTTCAGCAGTGGCTATTTTAGCGAAGCCGAACGTGGGCCCACATTTAGTTTGGATCGAACCCATGATAAATTCTAGTCATCATTTTAAAAAGATTTATTGTTTAATTAATTAAAAATTAGTTATAAAATAAATATCACTTTTATTCAGAAATCTAAACATTATAAGATGCTAATAAAATAAATTTTACTTTTGCTGAAAACTACTGTTTACTTATATAAGTAATATACCAATTAAGTTTAATTTTTATGTGAAATTTAAGAAGGTATTGTGTAAGTACAATATATGTTTAATTATAAATTCAACTTTAAAAAATAATGATTGAGTGTGGACTATAGATTTGTAATAATAATCTAGAGGGAACAAAATTTTAATATTTTTAAATATCTAAATTAAGGATTTACAGCAAGTCTATGTCATTATTTTTAACACTATTGAGATTTTTAATAATTTAAATTAAAGGATAATTAGAAAATTATATTGAGAATCAATCAAGTGCATAAACTGCTTAGATACTTATATTTGAAAACTACTTTAAAGGCTTTTGTTGTACTATTTAATTAGTTCCATTGTGTAAAATACTACATAATTAGTTTTTAAGTAGTTATATCGATTTCAGAAATTTGTTGGTATTAATTTAACAGTTAATTGCAGTAGTTGTAGATACGGTTTTGAGTATATGAAACCGAAGCCAATTGTTTACACTGTTTTAATTGGTTTGTCGTGAATAAAATAAAACCATTTTTACCTTTTTTGCTACCTACTTTTTTAATCATTCATTTTGGTTGGTGATGTGGTCACCTCTTCATTATTTCCCATATTTATACGATCGACTTCGATGGCTTGATAAGCGTAACAAACGTGGAAGAATAGCAGAGTTTCTTGGCTGGTAGACGACATCCTTGTGACGTCGCCACTATTCGCAAAGATTGACGAGGCAGCTTTATTTTGTCAGGATTATCTCTTAACTCAGCAGCTACATATTGTATACGTATACGTCAAGATACCTTTTAAGTATCCTGGGTGTATGTTCGCACCCACCCGCCGCAGCGGAAGCCCAGTTATACCGCTGTGCACTCGGACCCCGCTGTTATTAGTCTAGATGCTCATAGGCATTTAGTCCAGGATGCACCACGTGGAGGACGAACAGTCAGGAATATCACCATCATTGGAAATTTAGATTTTATAAGCATTACTCAAATCCTCAGGATCGTTAGCATTGTGTTTCTATTTAAACGTGTATGACATATAGAGAGTATTCTGTTGTACCTGTCTGAATTTTCTTTTGTTTTGTTTCGTTCATTTAAAAACCAAGTGCCGTTTTCACGTGGTCCGATTTGCTGGTTGTGGTTGCCGAACTGGTGGGCGAAGAGCACGAAGCCATGGACTTGGTTCATCCGATTACTGCTCACGTTCTAACCGAACATCAAATGATTGTTGGCGTAGTTGTCATTGTAGATCCAGGCATTGTTCCGGTAAATTCATGTGGCGAAAAGCAGCGGATTCTTTTGCGCGACAGTTTTGTCAACGACAAACTAGATCCAATCTACGTGTCCTACAATATGTAAATTTAATCGCAGATATATGTGTTATGTTGGAGCACAATCTTATGAATTAACAATAATAAAAACAGCTCATTCCCAAAACGCTTCTGATTTATTTTTAAATTTTTTTTTACATTTTTTAACAATAATTTTTTAGTTGTTCGCATTTTCTTATATTTGAGTTACACGTACGTGTGTGTTTGGATCAGTTATTTGTTCTTGTCTAACGCAAACCATTGCAACACTGATGCGCCTTTGGAGGTTTTTCTTTTCATTTGTAATCTGATTTTTTCCGGTGTTGACAACTGCAATTTCCCCTTCTGATTGTGAACTTTTTCAATTGTCGACTATCCAAACACACTCTATGGCAAACACTTACAATTGATACAACACGCATTTGCTTCAACTACTTCTTACCAAGTATTAAATAAAATATTGTTATTTATTTGGAACGTCGATTGTGTCGCACTTTCTTGTTTACATTTATGCATTGACAACAAAACTGAAGATAGACAGTGGTTACTGCTTGTTTAATATTCTTGCTAATGGGAACATTTATTTCATTTCTTACCAAATAATTTTGTTTTATGATGTCAATGATTTTAGGTTTTTCATTGCAATTTTGATTTTTTTAAACAGGTTTTTATTAATATGCAGTAAAATCGAAAGAAAATAATTTAGTGATTTTTTTTTTTAATTTTATTTTAAAAGGGCATTATTATTATTACGGTTATTAGATATTTCAGTAGAAGTAACTGTTAGCACAACTATACAATACACGACTAGCAGTAATTAGAATAGACGATTAAAAAATTAAATAGAACTTTTTTACATGTAAACGCCTAAACAAAGTATTTATTCGATTTATGCATGTGTTGTTTATACTTTGAAATAACACATGCTTTGACTCTTCATGCCAAAGAACTGTAAATGCATGAAATTTATTGTGGTCCATATAACGGGTACTTTTCGTTTAACTTTGCTAGGCGTAAAATTAATTGATGTGGTTTATTAAATGAAAGTTTTACATTTTTAGTCTAAATGAAATTTCTATTTAAAAATCAAATTTAGCATATTCACAATAAAAATCAAGTATTAATAATTACTTTACCCGATTCGGGATGCTAATGATCATAAAGATTTGAGTAATGCTTATAAAGTATTAAGTTTCAATGATTGTGATATTCCCAGTTATTCGTCCACCGCGTGGTGCGTTCTGGACTAGGTGTTCCTAGGCATCCAGACTAATAACAGCGGGGTCAAAGTGCGCAGCGGTATAACTGGGCTTCCGTTACAGCGGATGGGTGTGACTATACACCCAGGATACCTAAAAGGTGTCTCGACGTATACAATATGTAGCTGCTGAGTTAAGAGAGATAATCCTGACAAAATAAAGCTGCCTCGTCAATCTTTACGGATAGTGGCGACGTCACAAGGATGCTGTCTATTAGCCGTGTAACTTTGTTACTCTTTTTCGTTTGTTATGCTTATCAAGCCATCGAAGTCGATCGTTCTACATGTCGTATAAATATGGAAAATAATAAAGAAGTGACCACGTCGCCAACCAAAATGAATGAATTAGTCGATTTGCAACAAAAATTGATTGACAACAGTAATTTAGTTGACGGTACAGTTTAAAATTTATCGTTATTAAAATGTAAATAAATTAACTAACTGTAATATACTTTAATAATTTACTACATTGGTTGCAACTGCGAATAAATTTTAACGTCGTGTTTTTTAAATTCAAGAAAATAAAACTGCTATTCAAAACTTCCCCTGGTAATAAAAATGTTTTTCTAAAAAAAGTTAGTAGTACAGTTTTTGGTTTGATTATTAATCACTTTTTTTTATATTTGACGTATTTTAAACAATCCTAAAATTTTATTTTTAAAAAAACATTTTTATTTAGATGTAAAAATGTTAAATTGACATTTTGCTATCATAGTTTTTATTTGCGAAAACAAAGTTATTTTGCATTTGCGATATATTTTTTAAACGATGTACACTGGTTATAAAAACAAAATATTGAACTTTATTACCGATTTGAGTGCAAGTTTTAGCTTGATAGCGGAAAAGATCATTTTTAATTTTTGAAAAAGTATTTCAACTAACATAAACTAGAAATAATTCAACACGATTTTAAAAAAGTAAGTAGATTCAAGAGATTTACTGTCGCTGTTCTAGATATCAAATAGGCCCATTGAAATTTAATGCTTCAATCGTCCGCTTAACAAATAGCTATGTTTTAAAATAAACTTTGCCGTACTGGTCCAGTTGGGAATGGAGGGTGGATAAAGCACAAGATCAGTAGACTTGCGAAAATTAACTATTGCTAACGGAAGGATGCCAGCAAAGAAATAAACATGCGATTTTAATGACGGCTAATTGAAAGCTCAAACTCTGAATTGCAGGATGTTAAACGTCGAAACTGTAAAGTACAATTACATGAAATGGTTGTGTACTTTTCATTTATTTATTTTCATTTTGGTTGGTGACGTGATTACCTCTTCACCATTTTCTATATTTATACGGCATATAAAACGATCGATTTTGGATGACTTGATAAGCGTAACAAACGTAGAAGAATAACAAAGTTTCTTGGTTGGTAGACGACATCCTTGTGACGTCACCACTGTTCGCAAAAATTGACAAGTCAGCCTCATATTTTATTAGGGAAATTCCTTAGCCCAACAGTTACATATTCTATACGTATACCTTAAGATACATTTTAAGTATTATGGGTATATACTCGCATTTACCCGCCCTAGGGGGAGCCCAGTTATACGGCTGTGCATTTAGACTCTGCTGTTAATAGTCTAGATGCCTAGGAGCACCTGGACCAGAATACACCATATGGAAGACTAACAATCAGGAATATCACCATCATTGGAAATTGTAACTATAAGCATTACTCAAATCCTCAGGATTGTTAGCACCCCTAATGGTTTTTGTTATAATAATGTAATAAATTAATGCGATACAACAATATTTAATTGTTTTTACCTAGTGTAAAGGTAATTTCTAGTGTTGCAATAACATGAAACAATTTACTTGGAGGGACTTTGTATTACAGCTTTTAATTTTACAACCAGTTAATTTTTACCTTATTTTTTTGCTTGAAACTAACAAAGCTTGTCAAAATGTGTACATGTATGATTTTAATATTTTTATTAATACTTTCAAGATAACCAATTGAGTTGTTCTGGCATTTCAAATGTCAAAGTTTAAACTGGATTTGAGGCTTTAAAAAATCCAGTCGATTCGTATTGTAGTGGGTGAACGCTTATCAATTGTCGCATACTAAGTATGTTGTATGTGAATCTGCCATTGACTCAAGTTGGATAGATAAAACCAGTTTTAATCTAAACAAAAAAATTTGTCAGTTTACAGATAAAAAATGTTTTAAACAATAAACAATGTTACGTAATAATATTTTTTTAATCAAATTAGATTAATAAGCTGTTATATGATTGTATTAATTAGCTATTGTTTATAATTTTAACAATTTATATATGTATTAAAATAAACGCAATATTTTTTTTGAAAATATTGATAACTTTGTGCTAAAAACATTTTCGAATAACATTGTTTCGGTTTTAAATAGTTGAATCTTTACATTAATACTAACAGTATTTAAAATATATTATTATACAAAACCCTTTTGCTTTAAAAGTAAGCCAACAATTACAGTAAAAAACAGCAGTAACAATAACAAAGTCTCGTTGGCATTGGAGATTCTGTAAATCGAAGATTGAGCTTCCTTTCGGCTTTCACTCAACCCTGTTATCTGTGTAACTCTGTCATCCAGATACGTACCGTTGTTTGTCGGAATGGCGTCCTCTTGATTGTTTCCGTAGCCGTATAAATTATTTACAGAGGCCAGGTTGCTAACCTTGCGCGCTCAAACCATCCTCCTTTATCCAGGCTTGGGACTGGCTAGATTGAATCATTTCTGGTCCAAGCTAGGAGAAGTCGTATTTAAAATATTTTAACCAAAAATATACTACCATATTAAAGGCTAGTTGACGCTTAATTTAGAAATTTAAATCAATAAAAATTGAGTAAGTGCTAAATGAATCACAATGAAACAAATATTTTTCTGTTTTATACAAATATGAAACTGTTAAAAATAATTAAATTTTATTTTTAAAACCTGACTGAAAGTTACGCCTACAGCTAAGTGCATCTGTTATAGTGTAATATCCGACAAACTATTTTCCACTTTGGCAACTATTAACACTCCCTCACAACACTATGTTTGGTTGACATTAGGCAAAGGCGATTACAAAGACATAATAATTTTTTAATACAATGTTATCCTTTTAAAAAATATGACTCGAGCATTGTTTTTACAACTGTCAAATAATTGTTTGACAATTTTGGTTCTGTCCAAACGATTACCAGTTGGAGTCTGTTTAATTGACTTTTTTTAAGACATTTTTATAGTTTAAAATATTTTAAACCCATTTTTTCTTCAAGTTTATTAGAACATTAAGTACAAGAATACATATTACCTAAATGTAAAAAATGTGTAGTTTTTACTTTATCTATCTTCTTATATATAATTTATTTTTAGTAATTTTCTCTAAATATTTCAATTATTGTTGAAATTGAGTAATGATATTGGTGAAAAATGTTCGTTTTTGTAAAAATTATTTTATTGGTGTCTAAACAATGTTTCACTAAAATTTAAATTTGCCCAATGTAAAAGCTAATTGTCGTGATTTTGGCAGCTGCTTATGGACATACTGCAATTCTTATTTTTCTACAATCCTGCTGTAATTTACTGACATGCTGTCCTGTCGACGTTTCTTTAACAATATTGATTTTTTTAAACGCTAGTTTGCTACTTTTGCGCTCCAGGACTCCTTCTTTCTCAGCCGGACGTGGAATTCTCGGTAGTATGTGTCTATTATTTTACCATTTCGTATGCTACTTAACTCAATTGTTGTCGATAAAGTAATTACACTTGTTTCTTAGTAAATTTTACTTCTTGTGAAGTGATGGAATTGTAAATTAGCATTTTAAATAGAAAACAAATATTACAATAAATAGGTATTTGCTCTATCTAACGTTCATAATTAAATATTAAATAAATTATAAAGCTATCTTTGTTCTTCATATATGAGTAGAAATTTTATTGTTTTTTTCCTTGCTATTAATTAATTTATTGTTTTATTATATTTATTCATTTAAATAATGATCATTTTAATACCATTTTTTGTTTGAAAACATACATGTCAACCGTAGTTACCAAAAAAACTGAATTGCAAAAATGATTTATGTGCAGTGAGACAATTATTGTTGGTGTTGGTTGTTTTGGTGTTGCACAAAAGCAGTCAAATTTGCCAAATGCCTTTGAACTCATACGTATATTTGTCTTAATGACTTTTTAATGACTTTTGTTTTGTTTTGTTAAAAAATGCAAGTATTGAAATTGTATTCAAACTGCATGCAATGAAATAGAAAACGCAACTTTTTTTTAAAAAAAACGTGTCATTATTTTATATTAAGGCGCTTTTTAATACTGCAAGTGGTAAATTGAATTTTTTTTTTAATTAAACCTGAACAAATTCATTTCCTGATGCAATGAAACATTTACAATCCATTTTGATTCAATAACAAGTAATATATTTTATTAATTTTATTCACAATTGAGGTCAAATATTATTATTGAACAATTAGAATTGATCAGATTCACTAGAAATAATACATTTACAGGGTCAAGTTCAACCACCCGTAGCTCAATGCCCGATTCCAGATAGGGCGTGGGTGCACGTTCATGTGTGTGTGTGTGTGTGTGTAAGGTATGCACTACTGATTATTCCAAATAACAGCTGTACAGTGCTCCTGGTTAACTGAAACCAAGTGGATTTATTATTCAAGTGAATATGACAAACTTAATAAAAACCATTGAAGAAACACATTATTAAATATTATTTTGTTTTCATCTGTAAAATGCAATAAATGGTCATGACAAAAAATTTAATATTTATTTTTAATAAAATTAATAGACGAAATTTTCTTTTCAATTTGTGTTTAAATTGAATAATTTCGACTTGTACTAAAGTCAATTTTCGGTCTTATTTTGACTTTTTAATTTTGTGGGTTAATCATATTTGTAAAATTAATATGGAATTAAGCATATACAGTTTAATCCACAATACAATATTTTGTTTTGCACCAAATGATTCGCATTATGCTTTATTTCATTTTCCGTTATTGTATAGCGCTCTATTTATTTTTCTTTTGGCATAAATTTTGCTGCCAACACACAAACAAACAAAGTAAAAAAATAATGGAACACAGTGACTTTACTGATGCATTCAGTGTAATTGGTAGCATAGTCACGTCTTCATTATTTTCCATATTTATACGGCATATAAACAATCGACTTTGATGGATTGATAAGCGTAACAAACGTAGATGGATAACAAAGTTTCTTGGCTGTTAGACGGCATCCTTGTGGTGGCGCCACTGTTCACAAAGATTGACCAGGCCGTCTGATTTTTTGTCAGGGTCATTTCTCTTAGCCTAACGGCTACATATGGTAAATGTATACCTAAAGATACGTTTTAAGTATCCTGAGTGTATACTTGCACCCACCCACTAAAGCGGAGACCCAGTTATGTCGCTGTGCACTCGGTCTCTGCTGTTATTAGTCTAGATACCTGTTAGCACCTAGTCCAGGATGCACTACGTGGAGGACGAACAGTCAGGAATATCACCATTATTGGAAATTAAGACTTTATAAGCATTACTCAAATCCTCACGATCATTAGCATCTCAGTATACAATTTGTCCTTAAATCTGTATTTAAATAACAATTTAGTCTATTTTGAATTAAACTTTTCCACTCTTCATAAAAAAATACAGTTCGGTTGAATTAGCACAGTTGGTTCGAACTGCATCATCCATTTGTGCTTTAATTTTTGCTACAATCATTCTGAAACAAAAATATCGATTTTGTTTAGACATTAGCCAAATGCTACTGTTTTTGTATGCATTTGTTTAATTATGCTGTTTGTTATTAATTTTTATAACACATTTTCTGTGTCTTAAGTCTGCCAGTTTACTTTTAGATAGATTTTTGTAAAAAAATAGTTTATTAATGCAATTTACGTGTTTATATAAACTCCGTCATTAGTCCCAAATCCGATTGATAAAGATGAAAGGTTAATAGCCTTACCTTTGTAAAAACAATGGCATATTGTTATAAAAACAACAAGCATGAAAACGGGATGTTCCGTAATATTTCTTGATCAAAACGAATTGCTAATTTATATATATATATATATATATATATATATATATATATATATATATATATATATATATATATATATATATATAAGCCAACATGGGCTTATATTTAGTGCAGATGCCGGGATTCGAACCCGTGCCCACCCAGGTTTAAGTCGAGTGCTGTACCGCTGGACCACCACGACCTTACTGTACTATTAAATTCTCATAAAAATGTAATACAATTTCAAATTAATCAAATCACTTTCTATTAGCTAATAATAAAATTTGGTCTTTATTATCTTCAATTTTGTAAAACGTTTGAAATAATTTCTTATCATTATCTTTGTATAAAACAACTCGTATGCCCAAAACGAAATACTAAAATTTTTTTAGGCAAAAAAAATGGTACCTGTCTTCAAAAATTACCGAAGCAGCTCTTTTTTATAAAAGTGGACTCTTCTACTAGGTAGCTGTATTTTAAGTTAACTTTTTTGGTTTTTCACTGTATACTGGGGCATATGATAAAGTCAACCAGTGGGAAATGTAGCGAAAAAAGGAACCAATATGAGTTAGATAACCGTTTGTGATTACAATTTTTTAATCGTAAGTTGGGAATGGAAAAGTTTCTAAATGTGACCGAAAATGCTCGATTTACTCACACGATGACGCAATACAATTCGTATACTACTAACTAAATATTAATTTTTCCACTTTTCAAGATTCAAACAATCCGTCTTTTAATAGAAAATGCACCAACGTGACTCACACTTAATCACAAGATTGACCAATAGGATTATATATATATATATATATATATATATATATATATATATATATATATATATATATATATATATATATATATGACGTCGCCACTGTTGGCAAAAATTGATGAGACCGTCTGATCCTTTGTCAGGCTTATCTTCCTTATCCCTTACTTGAGTGCATGCTTGCACATACTTGCAGTAGCGGAAGTCCAGTTATACTGCTGTGCACTCGGTTCTTGCTGTTATTAGTCTAGATACCTGTTAGCACCTAGTCCAGGATCCACCATGTGGAGGACGAATAGTCAGGAATATAACCGTCATTAAAAATTGTGACTCTATAAGCATAGATCACATAAAAATATAATCATTTGTCAAGTCTCTAGTTATTAGCATCAAAATAACAGTTTAAAATTTATTTTCAATATGAACGTTGTTCTACTGTAAAATACAAATGCAATCTAAAAATTAGTCGACAATAATCAAAATTGGTCTATAAAAATTTGTAATTAGTAACAGTTTTAAGTTACTGAATTAATTATTATAGCATATAAGAAAAATCAATTTTTCAAATAAAGATTTAAGTCACAAGTGTAGTAGTTGTAACAAAACTAATATAATTAATTAATATTCTATACAAATAATACAAATATGTGGATGTGGATGTATTATGTGCGTTAATTAATCTCTGTACAAAATGTTGTTTTTAAGAAAATGTACAAAAATTACAAATCTGTGCTGTGATTCGTCATGCCATTTTGATTACGACCGCCGGAATGCAAAAAGTAGTCCGAATATTCATAATGTCGTCCAAACTGAGCCGACCACTGATGTGGATACATGGCTTGTTCGCTGTCATTTGTTTTTTTCCACGAATCGCTATCTTGTATCTGGGGATGGTGTTGAGAATAGTGCGAATATTGGTTTGCGAGTAATTGCGACTGAGATGCATAGTTGGTAAAATTGTAATGATGCACGTCGGATTTGATTGGCGAAGACTGGACGTAGGAAAACAAGTGCGGTTGTTTCCCATGTTCGTTATAAAATGACCGATGATGCTTAGTCGCGTGGGTGTAGTCGTCGACATGAAACGCCTGATGATGATAGCTGAACGACTTCAGTCCTGCATCACTTGTCAAACACAATTCGGTCGAGGCAGTTGAAACGGGTTTCGACATATGTGGACTGATTTCTTGTTCCAATTCATCAGGCGTAGATCGAAAAGGGGGCGAAGAAGTGGACTGACTTTCATTGGGACCAGTAGGTTGATTGAATAATCCGGATAGCATAAATCCGCTCGACGTGGAAGTTGCTGTTGATCCAAAGGATGTTACGGGAAAGGATTGATTCATGACCAAACCGCTTGTTGAAGTTAAGTACGGATTCTCGTTGGCATATGAATGACCTGTGTGATGCTGATGATGATGCATGTAGGGATAATAATTATTATTACCATCGATTAAATTGTAAGAAAATGATTTGGCGTTAGATGGAAATAACTGGAAGTCAATTCGAGATGCGTCGGTTGTTTCAATGCCATTGTTTTGGATTGCCTCGTTTGAATACAAATTGGTCAAATTATTGGAATCATGTTTGCGATGAGTCAAAGTATTCAAATTTTTTGTTTTCGACTTTGAAGAATTAAAATGAGTTACATTTTTATGTGTTTTGGTACATTCTCCAGAAAATGACTGAAAAATATTGGTTGTTTGATTTCGTGATTTTTCGCACTTTTGTGTATTTAAGGACTCGTGTTTTTTAGACATAGATGTTTCCAAAGCTGAATTCGGATGTCTGTCGGTGCGACTTTGAAGCATTACAGCATCCGTAATTGCAGCTATGTGGGCCAAATAATTTTTGGCTTCCAGTTCGCGCTGTTGTTCACATTTGTGTAAATGGGAAGTAAGTTGCGTTTGGAGATTTTCTACAGTAATTTGAGATCCTTCAAATGTAGCCAATAGGCGATTGACTTCAACCGAACAATCTTTAAATCCCAGCCGACGGAGTTCAATTGACCGTGCCTCTAAACTCAAAATATGATCTGAAAACATGGTGACAAAAGCATTCGAAATGTTATTCTACTGTAAGTGACAAAAATAAAACAATTTACTTATTTAAACATTTGAATGTAAAACTTTATTATTATTATTATTATTATTATTATTATTATTATTATTATTATTATTATTATTATTATTATTATTATTATTATTATTATTATTATTATTATTATTATTATTATTATTTATTATTATTATTATTATTATTATTATTATTATTATTATTATTATTATTATTATTATTATTATTATTATTATTATTATTATTATTATTATTATTATTATTATTATTATTTGCTCTTCCTTGTCTTGAAAGCTTGATCGTAAACATCTTTTAGCAAGTGGACATTTGACAGAGGTTAACGAGGGTCTTTGCTATTACTTAGCAAATATTAATTTGGCTATAAATTCAAATAGCCGTTACTTGATGCAAGCTAAGCAGATTGTATGTCTTAAATTGTAGCACCCAATCGTTTTCTTGTACTGCATACTATTAATGCATGTGAACTAGGTGTCTATAGGCATCTAGATTAATAACAGCAGGGACCGTGTGTACAGCGGTATATCTGGACTTCCACTGGATTCCCGTTTAGTGATGCTTAAAAGGTATCTCAAGGTATCCATTTACCATGTGTAACCGGTTATGTCTGTGAATCCGTCAACCGGTATCAAACCTATAGAAGATCGCCTCGTTAATTCGCATCCGACAACCTTTTTGTATAGGAATTTGAGAAGCTATTCAAGCTTGAAATTAATTAAGATGTAACTTTGCCACCAACTTATGCTATGTTAAACTATTCACAAAAAATGCATAAATTTTGCGCTACATGTTTAAAAGATAAAACACAATTAAATATGGTACATGACAAACCAACATTTGGTACATTTACAACTTATAAAAAGATAACAATAATCAGAATATTTTAAAAATTACTTACTTTCTTTATACAGTTGTTGCAAGAAGTCAACCGTCAATTGAAGGATTTCCGCTTTCTCCAATTTCGCTGTACCCTAGTGCACGATTATATATGAAAATTTATTTATTTGCAAAAATGATGCTCTATAATTTTTATTAGTTTATCCTTGCAACTTAATCGTTTTTAAGTCATCATTTTATGCAACTATAAACACTATCATGTGTTGTGACAAAAATACTTAAAATTACTTATTCAAATTAGCCTTCAGGTAAATAATTATATTCATTTAATTAAATTGTTTGCTTTCAAGCCAAACATATGTTTCCAATCATCTTTAATGGGACAAGCAAATGTGAGCATAGACAAATAAAGTCATATAAATTTAAATGACTACTTTTAATTAAAACTTTTCTTCCCCCAAACTATTGTTGTTAATTTTTCATCCTCTAACATCGTTCTAGCCACAAGTCCACAACATGAGCACACAAAACGGGACAATTTGCAGAAAAGTTTTCAAAGCACGGCTGTGTTTGTTCATCAATCATTCCAGTTGGCTGTTTCATCGTCTACACTTGACTACTTATTAAGAACGAAAAATTCTAAACAATAAACTCAATTTGCTCCATCAAATTGATCTTATATGAATACCAAATTTTTTATTAGTATAACATAACCAAAAACAGATGTTTGGCTTCGTAACCTCATTGCGCTAAACCAAACAGATGTATGCTCATCACCATCATGAAAAGGTGCACTTTTTATTCGCAGTTCTCAAGTCGCATGGACAATGTATGAGAAGAGACAGAGAGACAACTTTGCTATGTGTAATTCAAAAATTCAAAGCAATTTTAATCACTTTACTTTAAGCCGTGTGTTTTATATGTGTGCTTGATTATTATTATTATTATTATGCACACAAAAACAAATGTTCCATCATTAATCAAAAAGTATGAAAACAAATATTCTGAATGCGTGTCACGGCAACTATATGATAAGATCCCAAACAGCTGGAATTTTTATTGCAGACTTTGTTTTAGCTTTCTAATTGTGAACCTATACACGAATAAATAGTCGAGTGTGCACAACTATTGAATTTGCAACAATTCATCAGTACTCGGTTTGTTGGACGAAAATGGAAAATTGGTTTAGGCACAATACGAATGCAAATTGTGCAACACTGTTCACAGTTTTTCACTTTCAAACCAAAATGAATGGCGAACAAATGTTTATTTTCAAATTGTTTTTGTTTATATGTGGTCAATTAGAATTTCATCTTTGTCAGTCATTAGCAGTAGATACCCAGAAATACCCAATATTTTTAAAAATCAATAATCAAATCAGTCTATTTTATTTAATAATTGTCTTTTAATATTATTATTACATTAAGATTTAATATCTTAGTAGAGATACATTCAGCATAAAAATACATTTTTGTCAGTAGAATATAAGCATACATTTAAATAATTAATTAATTAATTAATATATATATATATACATCACATTCATTTTACCAAGTTTGTTTCTTTACCCAAAGATTCAAAGTAAAAAATAATTTAAAACCTTTTACAAAATTATTCAACCTACAATTGAATAATAAGAGTAACCTTTTTTAAAATGGTTGCTGCTTTGAATGTTTCACTGGAAACGCATCTTTCAGCAGTAGATATTTTAGCAAAGCCGAACGTGGGCCCCCTCATTGAGTAGGCCGGTGGTGGAATTCGAACCCATGCCCACCTAAGTCCAAATCGAGCGCTGTACCGCTAATTACTTAGGCAGCTTTCGGTTGCTTAAAATTGTTAATAATAACTAATCGAAATTGAAACATTAAAACTTTAATAAGCAATTAAAACAACTGATATTTTCCTTAATCACTCACAAAACAAATTAATAATGTCAAACCAGTTTCCAATGTACCACGTTAACAAAATTAAAAGTATGAATTTGTATAATAATAATAATAATATATAGACATGTATTTGATAAATTCACAGCAGGTCATCAAAATAAGTTTATCTCAAACCAACACATTCATCAATTGAAAAGCATCACACATGTGATCTAGTAACCATAAATGCCGATAAAATGCCAGCGTGTTGACTGCAAAGGGGCTGGATTTTTTTTAATTAGCTGATAAACCTGACTATCTAGAGAAAATATCCATGGCTCATTTACAGACGAAAACCGCTTCGAATATTTTATTTCTGCTCCTGTGTTCAATCAAATTTTTCAATATTAAGGCATAGCAACTATGCTATCAAATTTCAACAAATCAACTGCAATCTAAAATGGTTTCTATGGTTCATTCAATAGATATAATGTGATCGTGTATTATCCAACAACATTTTTACTACATCATGAAACCATTTGACCAACACAACATTGGATCATTCGAAAAATGTCTTCCATGTATTTATCAAAACATGTTTTTTGTTAAATCTTCACATTAATCAAGGTTAGTTATCTGGTTGATCAATATAATGCTACTCCGTTTACACGTCATTTTGCATCTAGTCACAAACCAAAATTATACACTATTATTATTATTATTAATGCTATTATCATTATTAATAATAATAATAATAATATTATTATTATTAATACTATTATTATTATTAATACTATTATCATTATTAATACTACTATTTTTATTATTAATATTAATTTTATTATTATTAATTATTATTATTATTATTATTATTATTATTATTATTTATTATTATTATTATTATTATTATTATTATTATTATTATTATTATTGATATAAATGTATCAAAGCATATTTTTACACTTTCAAAGGACGCATAAAATAGATTTAAACAAAAGTCTTTAATAATTAAGTGACTTAAACAAGATTTATATTTTAATCAATTTTCACTCCTTCACTCGCCTTATAATTAACATTATCACAACTTAAGCAATTGCTTTAATGACTAATTACTCAAACAGTTTATTAGCAGTGTCCATTTCATTTATAAATAAATTTACAAATACCTTATTCATACTATTTAATTTATGTGTAACATAAAACATTTGTTTTAATTGCCAAACCGGACAGAACCTTAATTGAAACGTAAAATTTATAATAATCAATACTAAATCATTGCATTTTAAGCTACATTTGCATCATTTATTTACCAAAGAGATTTTTGTCATACTTTTTGGTAGTTTTTAGTGAATTAAAAGTTCTAATGCAAAAATTATTTAGTTGGCAGTAAGTCCAAATTGTCACCTCTTCATTATTTTCCATATTTATACGGCATATAGAACGATCAACTTCGATGGTTGGATAAGCCTAACAAACGGAGAAGAACAACAAAGTTCCTTGTGACATCGCTACTATTTGCAGAGATTGACGAGGTCGCCTAATATTTTGTCAGAGTTATCTCTTTCAGCCTAATGGCTACATATGATATACGTCTATCTTAAGATACCTTTTAAGTACCCTGGATGTATGATTGCACCCATCCACTAAAGCGGGAATCCAGTTATACTGCTGTGCACTCGGTCCCTACCGTTATTAGTCTAGATGCATGTAGGCACCTAGTCCAGGATGCACCGTCAGGAATACCACTATCATTGGGAATTGAAATTATAAGTATTACTCAAATCCTCAGGATCATTAGTATTAATAATAATAATAATAATAATAAAGTAATTGTCACCACAATGTAAGTCAATATTAAAATTTATTATTACCAATTTTTTGCTTAAATAAACGAGTATCATGTAAGTTACATTCACTTGTTAGTTTAATTGGATTGATTACACGTAACTAGATAAGCACACCGATTTAGACGTGTTTAGTTTTGGTGAACAAATAAATTGGACATTTTGATACTAAAAGTAATTGTGTCAATAACAACAACTGCAGTAATGATCGAACTTTGGTTGTACTATTAAAATGCTTTACAAAACTTCATTGTATCGCCTTTGGATTACGATAAGTTTGGTCTATTAAACCTATTTTACTATTGAAAAAAAACATGTTCATTATAAAAATATTATTTAATTTGAGCCTATTTTTTCCCAGTTCATCGGAAAAAATTGTTGCATGAAATAAATTTTAAACATGAAATAAGTATTTTACCAAGTTGTATCATGTTCTATTTGTTTTGCTTTGCATATTACTTTAAATTTATTATTAATAGAAATGTACGTGTGCGGCATTGTAAAACGAACTCACGGTTTTGTGTTTTGGGTCTGGAATCAATCGTTTCAATTCAGCCAAACTGCAATTTATTCTGTCTCGTCTGCGTTTTTCAATTACCTGTTATTAATCAATGGATAACGAAAAGATTAAACCCGGTTAGAAATTTTACTTTTCTTGTACAATCATCTTGTTTTGCGTTTTGTCCATAACAATATTAACTTCAATAACAAGATTGAAGAATCAACGTTTTTAGTAATTTCATTAGAAAACTATCTTTAGGAATGCTAATGATTTTGAAGATTTGAGTAATGCAAATAAAATTTATTTTCCAATTCCTGACTATCCCTCCTTCATGTGGTGTACCCTGGACTAGGTGCCTACATGCATCTAGACTAATAACAGCGGTAACCGAGTGCACAGCCGAATAACTGGGTTCCCGCTCTAGCCGGTGGGTGCAATCATACATCCAGGGCATTTAAAAGGCCGTTCGGCTAAGGGAGACAACTCTGACAAAAATCTTTGCGAACAGTGGCGCCATCACAAGGATGCCGTCTACCAGCCAAAAAACTTCGCTATACTTCTGCGTTTGTTGCGCTTATCAAGCCATCAAAATCGATCGTGTCATATAGATATGCCAAATAATGAATGAAAATTGACTACTATCCTTATATTTTTATTTTTGGATTTATCGGCTCGATCACATTTGTAGCAAATTGACATTTCAGCGAAGCCAAACGAAGGGCTGCATTTAGTGCCGGTGATGGTGCAGCCAGTCTGTTTTGGACTACATTTTTGTTTATTCAAAAACAATAGAAAACTTACTCCTCGGCGTCGCTTACGATCAGTTCCAGATAAAGACGTGCCTGGTGAACTAAAAGAAAATCACAATATAGTTATTTTTGTTGCAAATGTTGAATGAACTATGAAAGCAAGCGACATGGTCAATCATTTTCACAATTTCGAATTTCTTTTTATCCAACTATTATTCAATAAAGTTCACGAAAACTCACAAAAAATAAAATAGTTTTTGTCTAATTTATGAACTTTGTGCTATGTAAAAAAATTGTTTTAATCTTTCTTGTATATGGAATAGTCATAAAAATCCATAATTTCAACTCCAGTTGGTTTTGACAGTCAACTTCTAAGTGCATTTGTTGGTTTGCATGTACGTACGTACGTGTGTGTGTGTGTGGGAGCAGAAAATGTTTGCCCGTGCGACACTGGTAATTGACTGTCAAATAGATAAATCATAACCACCACCACTATCTCAGAATTGTCTCAAAATTGATGATCAATTGTGATTAACTTGTTTTCGGTGCCGTTTTAATTAACTTAACAGATATTGGAAAACCGACCACATGCACATGTGTAAATGGTCATTTGCAGATTTTCACAACTTGATTCTATTATGAATGATCAATCAAATATTTGATACATCATTAAAATTGCTTTTGTGCATTGTAAGAAGAAAATGTTGACAAAACAAAAGATTTAAATTCCGGTTTCTACAAAATGTGCACATGCATTTCCGATTTGCAAACTAATTATTTGTGTACATTCTAGCTGAGTTGGTTATAAAATTATAGTTGTGAATAATAAATAAACCCATTATGTAATTAGAAATAAACTTGTTTGTTAAATTAATAATAAAATTAGCTGACTTTTCTTGAATTACTTACCAAAATTATTGTCTTCGGTATAGTTTGTGTAAAATTAAAACCCTTTGTACCAACGTATACATTAAATACAAAAAATTTTTGGTATAAAACAAACAAATGGATATTAACAGAATCGGGTAATAAATTAATGCTAAAAAACAAATAGCAGTGAATAGAATAAGAACTTTGAGTTATGTAAGAGGTAGAAGTGGTTTAATATTATAACATTATACAAAAGGAAAAAGGAGTGAAATTATTGGGTTTACAATATGCTGCTGTGGTTTTAAAATCAGCAGTGAGAATTCATGAAGACCAGTCAAACACTAACTGCGCTGTCAGATAAATAATAATAATAATAATAATAGTTGTTCTGGAATGCTAATAATCCTGAGAAATTGAGTAATACTTATAAATTCTCAATTTCCAATAGTGATAATCCTGGCGGTTCCTCCTTCACATGGTGCATCTTAAGGATACAACCTTTACCAAAAATCAAGCAACCCCGTCAATGTTTGCAGTGGTGCCGTCACAAGAATGCCCTCTACCATGCTTCTCCGTTTGTTACGCTTATCAAGCCATCGAAATTGATGGTTTAATATGCCGTACGTGTCACTCACCACAATGAATGAATGGATGGATGGATGGATAATAGTTATTGGAACATGCGACTGGTGGCAATTTGGTAAATATAAATTCGACAAACAAATGTGTCAGACAAACCGAGAAAGGATAGTTCAAATGCTTGCAACATAGATTTTTTGCACAAAATAAATGTATTTTTCAAACTAGAAATTTACAAAATAATTTACTGTTCAATTTCATCCAAATTTCTGATTCGGGATTTTTAAAAACTGTTTTTAATCTCTAGTTACAAAATAACTGTAAAACATTAATTACCAAAACACAATACAAATTTTAAAATTACAATAAATAAAGCTGTACAAATTGTCGCTGTAAAACTCTAAATGAATATTCTACAATGTCATAATTCATCACTAAGGGTACCAAATTCAACATTAAATCCGTTCATAAGTTTCGTAAAATAATTTTTAAGTTAATTGTTTTTTATAACTTGAATAAAATTTATATATATATATATATATAAACTGTTACTTAGCCTTTAAATCCGAATGATACAACTGATAGTGTAACTTTAGCCATTAAACGAAAATGTTTGACCGCCAACTCACCCGGGATCATCCGAATCAACATTTGAGTCCAACAAATCTTCAACCGAATTATTGCGCGTTTTGACCATTTCCAAGAATGATTTATCAGATAATCCAAAACAACAATACGATTAATCGCACAAGTAACAACCTGAATGAATTATATATATACACAGGGGTAGGAAATTTTACACGAAATGGTTACAAAAAATTAAAAAACGTGTTTGGATTGGTTGTCTAAATTGGAAAACCAACCAATCAAAATGGTTTAAATGTTGATGGGGGAGAGAAAAATTGAAATTTTTAGTCAATTGCAAAACAGAAATGTTTCGTAAAACAATTAAAAATTACAGTTTATTATTCATTAAAAAAAGTTTTCGACAGTTCCTTTTGCACGTTTTAGCCCAACTTACTATAGTGTTTCGAAACTTGAACTATGTTTTCAACCAATGCATTATTCTCATTGAACACATTACATGTTCTATTCTGAAAACCGTTAAATATTGCTAATCTTTTGTCCAATAAAACACTCACTCACAACCTTAACCAAAACATACAATTTTTCTTCTACGAATAATTTACTTGCTGCATTGCTTTCACAGTTTGCTCTTTATTTCAAGTTATCCTAACGGTTTTTTGTTGTTTTCCAGCTACAACACCTTCAGTCTTAACTTTTAAAAATATTTAACTTTGCTTGTCACTTTATTTCATTTACATTTACAGTTTTTGCTTTATACTATTTGCATGCCAATATTTATATAAACCTTTTTGTATTACTGTTTAAAATTTTTTTATTATAATGAGGTTTCTTATGGATGAAAATAAATCAACAATAAACTTCAATTGTGTTTAAACGTTTACTCATTAATTTGCATTATAACTTTTAATTTCTGCATTTTGAGATACTAATTTTTAAAAATTTTTTCGTGCTTATTACTTTGAATATTTTACAAGAAACATCCTTCAGCAGTGGACATTTTAGCGAAGCCGAATATGGGCCCGCATTTTAGTGCTAGTGGTGGGATTCAAACCCATGCCCACCGAGGTCCGAATTCGAGCGCTGTACCGCTAGACCACCCCGGCACAAACAAGGGAGTACCGTGAGGTCTCCCCACTGACAAAAACTGCGTGCCCGAGCAAACCTGATTAAGGATCGTCGCGAGCTTCAATCCACCGAAGTGCAATGGCGAGCCTCCACCCAGGGTCAGGGCATTCGTGATCATTCTGAATCCGGCGCCAGGTAATATTTTAAATACATCATTATTTTCTATTGTTTTGGTCTTGATACGATTTACTTAAAAGCGACAAATGCGATATTGCCTGCTTTGCCAGTTACATAAAATTATAAACTTTCACACAACAAAATCTTTTCCTAAATATAATCCCTACGTTCTGTTTCGGCAATTTAAAATAATCTCTTTCTGCTGATGTTGACAAATCATTTCTTTATTTTTTCAATGCTTGCTACTTGAAAAACAATTCAACGTAATCTTTAACACATGCATTATAAAACAGATTTTCTAAATTAAACCTGCATACCTGAATTTCAAAATTATTTGTTATTAAAAATAAAAAAAGCATTTCGTTAAGGGTTTAAAACGTATTGTTATGTTTCAAAATATTGCTTCCAATTTATTAATTAAATTTGCTTTTTAAACTCCTTTTATTTCAAAATTTTCAATATTTATATTACAAAAAATAAGATAGTAAATATATTTAAAACTAGGTGCATATATTCCAAGTTTATTATTAATTATTTATTTATTTTTACTACATTGAATGTTGGCACGGGAAACGCGCATTTTTCAGCAGTAGACATTTTCACGAAACCGAACGCATTTAGCAGATCGGTGGTGGGATTCGAACCCACCAAGGTCCAATTCGTGCGCTGTACCGCTAGACCACTCCGGCTTAAGAAAAAATTGGCATGGCTTATCCTCATAAATGACATACCAATTTGTGAAAGGTTTCATATTTTGAAACATTCAGTAACCAAAATATTATATTTTTTAAAATTGTCGCATAAAAGTCATAACATACTTACCATTGTGTCCAAATGTGACGGAAATATTAAAAAAAAAAACAATTGAGACAAGTAATAAAGAACTTAATAAACTGCAAAACTTGGGTGTTATGGAACGAGTGTCATATTCTACTTGGGTAGTACTTATTTGTTAGTTCAAAAAATTTGGATAATTTTATTTAGATTTTTTTACAGGTCTTAATGAAGCGATAGAAACCCATCACTATTTCCTACCAACTCCTAAAGAAATGTTTACAACATTCAATAGTAGATTTTGTTTTATTGGATGCATATCTTTAAGTCCCATTTGACAAAAGTTTAAAAAACTTTTAACTATCAACATTCACTGTGGTCTACTTCAATGAAAAAGCAATATCTTTTGGCTTTAAGTTACTACAGACAATTCCTCAACAAATCTAAGTGGAGTAAACAATAAAACAGCGTAGTTGAACAATACAATTATTTTTTAAACAAAAAAAAACATTATTTTAAAATTTAATTTTTTAAAATTGTATTAGAGAATATGCACTTTCTACATAAAAGTGTTCATGAAATCAGTCCAATATTGTGGGTTTCATTGTCGACAAAAATCTATGACATGTACAAGTCATACAAAATATGCCAGTCCCAACAGATCTAAACACGTTGTATCTATTTTTGGGCGTAGTAAGCCACTCCGGTGCATTTCGCCACACCCAAGAAACTAATAAACAGACTTCTTTATAGGAGTGAATGCAAAACAACGCTTAAAAAATTAAATCCTTGTTACAGTTGAATCTGTTACTAAAACACCACAACCCAAATATAAACATGTTGTTAGTTGCCGATGCATTTAGCTGCGGTATTGGCGCTGTTCCGTCTCATCCAATGGACGAAAGCAAGCTGTAATTCACACTCTAATATTTTGTATGTATGTATTTATTTATTTTTGCAACAGAAAACGCATCTTTCAGCAGTGGACGTTTTAGCGAAGCCGAACATGGGCGCGCATTTAGTGGGCCGGTGGTGCGATTTAAACCCCCCCTCGATGCCCATCCAAGTCTAAGTAAAGCGCTCGACCGCTGGGTCATCTCGGCATATTAAACAATGTTGAAAACGTAGGCAATTATATTTGCAGTGAAAGAAGTTCTATTGTCTGTACAGTTACAGACAAAAGTTTACAAAAGACTATTTTACGTGTTAAAAAAAGGAATATGTACATGTCCAATGATAAACCACAATACCACCTATTTATGATTAAATATACTTTGACAAAGAAAATGGGACAAGTGATACTTTATTACAATTAATCTCCAGTGAGCACAATAAAACGGTTATTGTATCGATATAAATCGAATCTGAAAATGATGTGTCAATAATTAACTTAGTATCAATTCTACTAATTACGTTTGGGGTTTTCCTGATTGATCAATTGATCAATACAACTTTCTTTCAATTTAGTGTTTTATATTTTCACTTAATGAGGCACAACATCACTGTTTACTTTGATACGGATTTAGCAACTTTGTTACTTCAAAAAAATTAAGCAATTTCCTTTTGCTTTTTACTGGTCGAATGTTTAAAGAGAAACGTCTTTCAGTAAGTAGACATTTAGAGAAGCCAAACGAAGGCCCACAGTTAATGTCGGCGGAAGAACTTGAACTTACTTTCGAGTCTTTAGCCCTATACCAACTGTTGTATCCAATTTTTTATCGCTTTCTAAATATTTAATTACAACATTGACAGTTGTTGACGGTACTTACAGGCGACAAACGCGACATTTTCTTTTTGTACTGGAGTGGTCTAGCGGTACAGCGTTCGAATTTGGACATGACTGGGTATGGGTTCGAATCCCACCACCGGCCCACTAAAATGCGGGCCCACGTTCGGTTTCTCTAAAATGTCTACTGCTGAAAGATGTTTCTCGTAAAACATTCAAAGTAGCAAACATAAAATAAAAAATAAAAAAATAAATAAATGTATAAAATACCAACAATGGAAATATTTAAGACATTATTATTACTATTATCATTATTATCATTATTATTATTATCACTATTATTGTTATTATTATTATTATTGATGTTATTATTATTATTATTATTATTATTATTATTATTATTATTATTATTATTGTTATTATTATTATTATTATTATTATTGTTATTATTGTTATTATTACTATTATCATTATTATCATTATTATTATTATTATTATTATTATTATTATTATTGTTATTATTATTATTATTATTACTATTATCATTATCATTATCATTATTATTATTATTATTATTATTATTATTATTATTATTACTTTTATCATTATTATCATTATTATTATTATTATTATTACTATTATCATTATTATCATTATTATTATTATCACTATTATTGATTATTATTATTATTATTATTATTATTATTATTATTATTATTATTATTATTATTATTATTATTATTATTATTATTATTATTATTATTATTATTATTATTATTATTATTATTATTATTATTATTATTATTATTATTATTATTATTATTATTATTATTATTATTATTATTATTATTATTATTATTATTATTATTATTATTATTATTATTATTATTATTATTATTATTATTATTATTATTATTATTATATTATTATTATTATTATTATTATTATTATTATTATTATTATTATTATTATTATTATTATTATTATTATTAACTGTTTTTTATTTAACTTTTGATGCTTCAATGTTATGCATAAAACATTTTCTAGCTTGCATTATTACCGGTGGTAGGATCCAAATCCACACCTACTCCGTTTCCTGCTTAGCGTTCCAACATCATCTACCAACTGGCGGTCAAATTTTTACTTTGGCTTATATAAAACACAAAAGACAGTTGTAATAACCATAAATAAAATAAAATAAAAATAAATAATTACCAACATATAAAACTAGAAAGCCGTCATTTTCACAGAAAAAGTAGGACAATCCCATATTCAATGTTTAACATTCAACAAACATTGACGTTTTGTGTGAATTGTATTCAAAAATATGTTGGTTCAACATGGTTTTTAAAATTGTGTCGAATATGAACATGTTTGTAATTGTAATTTCGGAAATCTTTAAACATTTTTTTGAATAAACTTGACGTTAAAAAGTGAAATAAATAAGAGTAATTTTTTTATTTCAAATTATTTATATTTAGATAGTTTATTTATTGTAACTAATTACATGATGCAAATTAGTGCTTACACAACACCTAATTTCTTCGAAGTCTCGCCTTACGCTTTGTACATATACATTTGACCAATGCTCAGTTAACTAGCTTGTGTCTACTCTATTGCATCACACATTGCAATAAACAATTTCCAATTGAATCATAATTATTGATCAAACAGATGTGATGTAACTAAAATAACATAGCAACAATATTTTATTGATTAATTTTGTGCGTGTTGCGTCATTGGCCAACACAACGTCAATAAGAAAAGTGCTTTGAAACAAAAAATGTGTAACTTTTAATGTTTTGTAACTGGGATGACGAAAGTCATTGCTAAAAAATTAATTGTTAAATGAGATAAAATGAGATACAGTATATTAGGTGTTTTAATTACAACATTAAATTTGAGTGCCATTTCGGCACTGAATGCCGACCTTCGTTTGACTTTGTCGAATGTCCACTTGCTAAAATGTTTGTAAAACAACAATTTTTAGTACCGTTATTCTTAATTGCTGCATTAAAAATTTAATATAATAATATGATTTATAATTTGTGTACATTATTGGCAATCCAAAGTACTTTATATAAAAAGTGTAATATTTTTTAATACACAGCAAAAAGATTCGTTTTATAAGATTTCTACCGACGAGAGTTATCTAATGTGCTGAAAATTTCCGGAGATGCTATTCAGCCCCAAAAATTGACGCGCAAACAAAACATTTATATTGGTTAACAATGGACATACGAAAAATAGGGGTATATATAAGGTGCAAATTTGTGAGTGTAGTGCATTTTACAACGCAATTTTTATGAAGCGATTATTACATCGACTAGAAATTGTTGCACGATATTTGAGGGAGCATGCACCGTTGTTTTTCGATAAAAATCAGGAAAGAAAGTTGCAGATACTAATTGTAAATATTTCTGAGTTGTGTTCTATTTAAAAACCGTATTATTAGGTGCATTTAAAAAGAAGAATGTCTTATTTGGTTAATCCCATTTGATGGAGTCTTTTTTTGCAAAAGTAATGTGTATTTGAAATATGTACAGTTTTACAATGGTTTCATTTAGAGTTAAAAACGTTTTTCGGCAGTTAATTGGGTACGAAAGTAATCCACAAATGATTTTGTATTTTGTAATGTTCTGTGTAATGTTTACATTTAATATATTTTTCGAAACGAATTTGCTTTTGGGCTATTTTATGCGTTCGTAAAAGAATAACAATTATAATGGTTTCTAGATGGGCATAAGTTGATTGTACGTGTCGGTGTTTTGCAACTATTCGTAACTAATGCTTAGGATGTGCTCACATTTTATATAATTTTGGAATTTAAAATATCAGCTATCAATGTGCTTATTTTTCTTATCATGTGGTCACTAGTCGTTATTTAATTTTTTCCTCGTCTAGAGTAAGTCTTACGACAAGACCTACATGAAGTCATTGCTACAGTAATTGAAAAATTTACTATCACTTTTTTATGTAATAATTATTCACATTGCAATTGCGTTATAAATATTTAATGATCTGATGCCAAGTGTTTATATGGATTAAGTAGACAAAATTTCCTTTATTGTAGTCTAGAATTTTTATACTTTATTATTATAAAATACAATGTATTATAATATAGACATTCCGTTTGTTTCTAACAGTTATTATGAAATGATATAATAATTCGTACACAATACTTAATTTTATTTAAAATGCAAATGTTTTAATAAGCTCGAAAGGAATTTAGTAATTGAGGTTAGCAGGAAAATGATGGCGCAACACAAACAATAATATTATTGTTTTGAAAGTTGGCTATCTTCTACTAAGCAAAAATTATACCTATCATGTGTAGAAACCAAATTGCAGTTAATGTTAGTGGTTGTTCTGATATTATATTTCTAACAGTTGTGTACTGAGTGGAGTCAACTTTGTTAACACTTAATTTTTGGCTTAGAAAAATAAGTGCATTTAGTTGAAATGAGGTTAACATTATGAATATGACAATGACAATGTTTTTATTAATAATAAGGAATATACGAAGTGAATTTATCTCACAGTTTACGTCTTCTTATATTTTTATTTGGAATTATAAAGGGAACCCAATGCTTTAAATAAGGAATCTATTTAATATTTTGACATCATTTAACACGTCCATATGGTAGGACATAGGTGATTTAGATAGGGGGCTATCATAAGCCAAAATGATTTAGAAGAATGATCACATTTCTGCAAGTGCAGTATTTTCCTACAGTACGTCAGTGTCCATTTATTGGTAAATCAAAAAGCTTGTGACATGTTATTGACGGCTTTCATTCTCTCATTATGTGATGATGTTTCTTTGTTTGCAAAAAGAACAGTTAGTTTTAATTATACTTATTACACATTGTACTGTAAAAGAGTGAATAGTAAGCACAGATGAATAATATTGTTTATTTTAAAATTCTGTTCTAAATAACAATTCATTCACCGCTTAATATCAATACATTGGTAAGACTAAAATGCTGGTTCAGTTACATGTAACGAAAACGAACATTATTTATAAAATACGATCCCTTGTCCCAGTTTATTATAGGATCAGTAAACAAGAAGATTCGATAATATTGTCCTCACAAATAATGTCACAATTAAGAAAAAACACTTAAAAAACTGATAACATCTACTTTAATGACAATTTTTAATTTTAGCACTGTTTTTCTCTTTCCACTTTCACTCTGCAAATGGTGCAATTTTTTATTGATTACCGTTTTCAGTTGCTACCGTAATTTGGAAATTTGGCACTTTCATGTTGATTGACTATGTGTGACTATGTATGACGCAATAAAGTATAAAAGTTCCTAATCTATGTTTAGCGTATAGCTATGTCGACGTAATATTAATGTCTATAGATGGCTTATATTTTTGGTAGTACATAGTTGCTAAAGTATGTAAGTGCGTACTTATCCATTTCTACTTTTTATTGCAAACTCTTAGTATTACTCACAAGTAGAACGTTTGTTTAAACAAATTGTTTAATAATAAAAAGTAATTTATATAATTTAACACTAAATATTCAAAAATTATTAAAAACATAATTTCAGATTAGAAAGCCGCATTATTTAATGAGTATAACTAATTTTTACAATAAGCATAATTTATTACAAACTTACTGTATATTTCTAGTTGCATTTAAATATAAAAAATAGTGTTTTAATAACAGTTATGCAGTTTTATTATAATTATTATTTAACTTAAAAAAAATCAACAATTTAATGTAAAATATTAGTTCGTGTGCCGAAAGTTCTACAACATTATAAGTAAATAAAAAGTTTGCAATTTAAAAGCAACTTGTAAATATTTTAAAATAATTAAATTTTGTTTTAACATTAGAATTAAAAATTATTACTTAGTTAATTAAATTACATGTATTTTTATAAATTGGGCCTGTTACTCACACGTTAAAAAAATTGATATTATTTGCGTAAAGACAAGATGCACTACAGAAAAGTATTAGATGTGTAAATATACGAAACAAGATTTATCTTTGTAAATAATTTATTAAAAAAATATTTGTTAAAAGTTAAATCACATTTGTACTTTATAATAAATGTTTTTAATTTAACAAATATTTAAAAACTACAATGCAGTGACGTATTCAAATACAAAAATGATCAGCCCAATTTTATTTTTTTTATAAATTTTAGCCAAAATATTTGATTTGGAAACTGTACAAAGTATATGTAAAATTTAATTAAATTTCTTGTATTTAAACATTAATAAATATAATAAAATTGTAAATTAAGTTTGTTTACTAAAGTAGAATAAAGTATAATATAGTTAACAAATATTTACACACTTTCAATTTTTTCAATGCAATGAAAACGACATTAGTTAATTAATTTTAAACAGTATATTTTGATCATAAAATATTTATATTATCAATTATAACATTATTGGATATTGTTTATTAATAATATTTTAAATAAGAAAAAATTAAACTATTAAATTTTGTTCAAATTGTATTAAAAAATAGCAACAAAATTTTTAATTACCATAATTCGGTTTTGTTTTATCTTTAATTGTTTACACAAATAAAAAATGCTTTCAAATGAAATACAAAAAGTATAACAGTACATTTATTTTTTGCTAACACAGCGTACAATTTTTATTTTTATAAAGGTTTGCGACGCATTTTTTAATACGTATAAAATTGGTTACTTTGCTTTCAGCCAGCTTTGTACAACACAACAGATTGCCCCTTTAACTCAAAGCAGATAAATTTTTCAAATTTATATGAAATGGAACTATTGAAAATTAAAATATTTGCATTTAACAAAATTTGGTAAATTACGAATTAATATAAAATAAAATTTTAAATATTTTTTAAGAAAATGTCAAAAATTAATATAAAAGCATGACTGTATATTTTGTTTAAAATTTATAAATATTGTTATCTTAATACGTTAACAGTTTTAAACATTATTAAAATTAACTTCGTCATAACCCATATTGTGTGCATTTGGTAGTGTATTTGCATAGTAAATTTTGTGAATAAAAATTGGATACAATTCTACCAACTAGTTTTATTAAATCAACTTAATAAGATACATTTTTTACATTGACAATTATTATTGTTTATGTATATAATATAATATGTGCCGGGGTGGTCTAGCGGTACAACGCTCGAATTTGGACCTCGGTGGGCATGGGTTCGAATCCCATCACCAGCACTAAAATGCGGGCCCACGTTTGGCTTCGCTAAAATGTCCACTGCTGAAAGATGTTTCTCGTAAAACATTCAAAGTAGCAAACATAAAATTAAAATAAAATAAAAAATAATGAATGCAGTTCAATCATTTTACTATACCTTCCAAATTTTCTACCTACAATGCAATGCCAATTTCCTCCGTATTTCTGGTCAAATTGTTTTTTCAAATCACAAGCAATATCCTTTTCCAAAGCATATTTGTCCATGGCTTTCAGACACATGTCAGCAGCGACTTGTTGAATTTGTTCGGGCATGTCTACGGACTTTACGATGGCGTTGAAGTTAGCCATATTCGAAGATTGAATTTAAACAACAATTACGAAAATAATTGGAAAACAAAATGGAGGTTTTTTAAATCCAAAACCAATTTTACCTTTGCAATTGTTCGGTCTTAATAAGTCCTTTAAAAATTAGTTAAATGTTTATGTACTTTTTAAATTATAAAGATAGTTATAAGTTTTAAATAATTATATATTAATTAGAGAATAATTTTGTTGTCACCAATTATATAGAAAATACAATACTTATGATTTACCTTATTTTGTATTGTTTAACAAATTATTCATTAATTAAAATTACATAATTATAAATTTTGTATGACAACCAATAAGTATAATTCTCTTTGTAAAATATAAACAAAGGTTTTGAGGACAGTTATATAGAATATTTCTAATCAAACTTTAAGTCGCATTTCTAAAAATTAAATTTATTGAATATTTTGAGTAAAACCAGTTATATAAGAATATTTCTAATAATAATAATAATAATAATAATAATAATAATAATAATAATAATAATAATAATAATAATAATAATAATAATAATAATAATAATAATAATAATAATAATAATAATAATAATAATAATAATAATAATAATAATAATAATAATAATAATAATAATAATAATAATAATAATAATAATAATAATAATAATAATAATAATAATAATAATAATAATAGTAATGTTAAATAATAACAAACCAATTTTTATTTTTATTTTTATTTACTTTTTATTTTATGTTTGCTACTTTGAATGTTTGATGGGAAACATCTTTGAGCAGTGGGGACATTTTAGCGAAGCCGAACGTGGGCCGGTAGTGGAATTCGAACCTATGCCCACCCAGGTCCAAATCGAGCGCTGTACCACTAAACCACCCGGGCACAATTTGATAGAAGATTAATAAACATTTTCAAATTATTTATAAAACACTAAAATAACTTTTTAGCTTGCCAATTTATAAGTAATCTAATTATTTTGTGCAATTTTAATTGTTGAAAAAGGTGAAGAAACGAAAATATTTTAAACATTGTTGTTATATGCGTTCATGTATAACGTTGAAAACGCATAAATTTTAAAGTTTAGTAATTTATAACTAAAAATATAAATTTTTTATAAAATAAATTAATACAACCAAATACATTGAAATACAATAAAATTTAGTTTGGTCAGTTGTGAAACATAGATGATTTTTAAAATGCTGGGTTACAAAACTATTAAAATATAATTAATAAACACATCTATCTAATTAATAAAATAACAATTAATTAAAGTAATTAATAGCCATTATATATAAAATAAAATCTATAAGTTCACATAACGGGTAAAAAATTGTTAAATATTTTTATTAAATTATTATTATCAGTAATTTTTTAAAACTTGGCATGTTTATTTCCACAGTGGATGTGAAGTCTGTGGATATGCCTAAATTACTGCAACAAGAAGTATCTAAAATAACGATGGAAGCTATGGATAAATACAGTTATGATAAAGACATTGCTTGTTATTTAAAAAAAGAATTTGATAAAAAATATGGCAGTTGTTGGCATTGTATTGTGGGAACTTTATATGGAACGTAATTTTAATTAGTATTATCATTGTTATTTTTATCATATAATTATTTAATAATTATTAATTATAATATTATTTAAAACACTATTTATTAAATATATGTTACAACTACTTAATTATTTGTTGTACGTTTTAAGCTTACAACTGTTTTAAATGTTTTAGTTTTCTAAAGTTCTCCTATTTTTGGTATAAACAGAGCACAAATAAACATATATACATAAAAACTCCAAAAGCATTAACTTAAGCAATTTTTAGCATGAAGAAAAATTAATTAATTAATTAATTGCAATCAATCAGGTTTTCAGTTATTAAAACATTTTTATGTTGCTAAAAAAACCGAGTTACGATAATTGAACATAAAAAGTGCAAAACTTAAAAAATGCTAATAGCAGCCCAGTCATTTATTGCAGTACTTTTATGTAAATTGACTAATTTTAAAAGCACAACCTTAAAAAATTATACATGCTTTTTAACCTAAAAAGTAGATTGCACGTAACTGCTTTTTAGTATTAGTACATATGTAAAATTAAAAACATTTAAAGTTGTTAATTAATAATATCCAAATTGGTTGCATTCATTGTTTTAAAAAAAGCATTGTTGTGTAGATTTTATTAATTACAAATAAGATAGTTCATTATACACATTTTTCAATAGTTATAATTAATAAACAAATAGCGTTTAATGTTTATTAGTTTAAATTTTTGTTAAATAGTATAAATAACAGTGTTAAAAATATAATTCAATTTTACATACTACAACCTTAATAGTAAGAGGAAACACAAACAGTAAGCAATTTTGTATTTAGATTTAACTATTTTAAAAAACAATTGTTTTAGAATTATGGAGTCAATTGTTTTATAATTATTATTAGCAAACAAGTAAATTATGATATAATTTTTATTTGTAGTTTCATTTCATATGAAGCTAAAAAGTATATTCACTTTGAGTGGAAAGGAAAAAATATTGTTCTGTTTAAAGCCGGCTAACAATTTTGTGTATGTTTTATAATGTGACAATTTGAATAATCTGCATTGGAATAAAGAAAGCAATATAATTTACACGAGTTTAATGATAAAATAAAAACAAATGCTAAAAACATTTTTCTTTTTGAAAAAAATTAAGAAAATATATTGAAATTGTTATTATTTTTTTTTACAATTAAAACCTATTTAAAAAAATTAACTGAATAAAGAATAAATAAAAATTAAATTATTATACATTTTAAAATTAATTCTTAATGCTTTAGGTGAACAAGGTTGTTTGAAAATGGATCAGTGTATATTGAGATAATTGAATGTCATGACATATTTATACATATATGCTACTAATTCTTAGGATCTGATTAATGTTTATTAAGTTTCAATTTTTAATGGTGACGATATTCCTCACTGTTAACTTCATGCAACTTATTTTAGACTGGGTTCGTCTAAGTACTTAAATTAACACACCAGGGACCGAGTGCACAGCGTTATAACTGGATTTCCACCTTGGCGATTAGCTGCAAGCATACAGCCGGGGTAATTAAAATATATCTTAAGGTATACGTATACCATATGTAGCCGTTGGGCTCAGGAAATAACACTGACGAAAATTCAAGCAACTTTTCAAAAATCATATATATATATATATATATGTAATCTAAAAAAATTACGAAATAATTAAGTAGATATTTAAATAAATATTTGCAATTTATTTGTTTACCTTATTGCAGTAAGATAAAAATATTAAATAATAATTTAAAAACTATTAACTTTGAAAATTCAATTCAGATTAGCAGGTGTATAAAACAAATAATAAATAAAGAAAACTCTTTGTTAGTTTAATAAAGCCATTATATAGCGTCACTTTTAATTACTTGATGAGTATTTTTTATTAATTATTTCATACTGTAAACTTTATTTAAGTATATTCTAATTTAGATAATATTGCATTAATATTTGATAACTTTGCTTTATTAAATTAGTAGTTGCTTTGTTGAAAACTGTAATATGCTTATGGATTTGACGTTTTTAATGTTGTTAGTCCGTTTTGGTTTGCTCAGTCGTTATAGCTATGTTATTTGTGCATATTTGTTATTATAATTACAATTTTATTTATTTATTTATTTATTTTTACTGCTTTGAATGTTTTACTAGAAACATTTTTCAGCAGTAGACATTATAGCGAACTAAATATAGGTCTGCATTTAGTGGACCGGTGGTAGGAATTGAATCCATGTATTTTTCATATAGTTATTAAAATTTGTTCGTTTTTGTATTTCCATTAAGGTAATTAATAAAAAAAATGTTTTCTATTGTTTAAAAAAAATATTTTTGAGTTTTAAATATTTTTATTAGATGGAATAGTTTTTAATTCTTAAAAATCGGATTTGTTTCCTTTTGCAATGTTTATGTGTAATCTCGGTTTTTGATTTGTTTTTAGGTATTTTGTTCTGTAAAAATTCAGTTTTGTTTTTACTTATTTATTTCCTATTTTGTTTTTTACAAGTATTTATTTATTTGTTTCATTTAGTTAATAACTTAGTCACCTCTTTATTATTTCTATATTAGTACGGCACATTAAAAGATAAACTTCAGTGTAACAAACATAAAAAAATAATTAAGTTTTCTAAATAGTAAACAGCATCCTTGTAATAGCGCTACTATTTGCAAAAATTGACAAAGTTATCTGATTTTTTTGTCAAGGTTATCTCCTTTAACCCGAAGGCTACATATGGTATACATATACATTAAAATACCTTTTAAGTAACTTATGTACATGCTTGCACTTGTCTACTAAAACGGATGCCTGTAGGTACCTAGTCCAGAATGCACCACATGGAGGAGGAACAGTCAGGAATATCACCATTATTAGAAATTAAAACTTTGTTAGTATTACTCAAATCCTCAAAATCACTAGCATAAGTATTTACAATTTTATTAATTCGCAAGTTTGTACGTTAGTTAGACAGGTCAGATTACTTACTTTTTTTTAGATTTTTGGTTTAAATGGGAACACCAATGGTAGCAAAAAAAATAAATAAAGCTTTTGAACGTTATTTATATGGTTTAATAAAAGTAAAGTAAAAATGAAAAAATAAATATTCAAATAAACAGCAGTAGCAAAATAAAAAAATTGAAAAAAAAATTAAAAAGAAAGAAATGTGAAAGAGAAACGGTTGTAATTAATTTTCAAATTGTGCTATCCTAGGAAAATTAACTATAAAACGTAGAAACCTGTTCCAAAAAGAAATAATTTAATAAAAAAAGCTGTTGCTTTAGCTTAAAACTTAGCTTGAAAACTTTTATAAAATTTCTCGTGGCTAGAATTTAGACACGGGTTTAAACAGTTATGGTTAAGTGAAGTAAATAAGTTTATTGACTACAATAAAATAATTTTTATTTTTTAATAAATAAAAAGTTAAGTAATTGAGTTTGAATGCCTAAACATTTTTTTAAAGATATTTTACTATATTAGGGGCTTTCTTCTAAATTTTATTAAAATTTTTATGTCCCGGTGTAAAGTTAGAAAAGTAACCTTAATGGAATATTTTAGGTGTGGTTTAATATATTTAAAGTAAAGAGTTTGATAACATTGAGTGATTAGAAACTCCGCCTAGTTTGAACCAGAAATGATTTAATCTAACCAGTCCCAAGCCTAGATAAAGGAGGAGGGTTTGAGCACAAAGTTACCAACCTGGCTCTGTAAAAGTTTATACTGCTACAAAAACAATAAAAAGACGTCATTCCGGCAAACTACGGCAAATAAGTAATCGCACGTATTTAAATGACAGAGTTACACAGGTGACAGGGTTGAGTAAAAGCCGAAAAAAGCTCAATTTTCGATTTGCAGAATGTTCAATGCCAACGAGACTTTGTTGTTGTTGTTTTGCTGTAATTGTTGTTTTATTGTTCCATGTTTATTTTTAAAGCGAAAGGGTTTTGTATAATAATAATAATAATAATAATAATAATAATAATAATAATAATAATAATAATAATAATAATAATAATAATAGGTGATTAAGTAAAAATGTTATTGAAAAAAGTTTATTAACTTAAATAATTTTTTGTCTGTATTCTCAAAAAAAGAGGAAATTAGAAAAAAAAGTTATTATCAAATCATAAATAAATCAGATTTTTTTAAGACAACTATTTAAACTTAAAAGATAAAAACTGTTTTTTTTTAATTTTTTAAAGGTAAGATAATAGCATTTAGAAAGGTTTTAAATGAGTATTTTTTCTATAAAGCGTTAATAATTACTATCGATATATATTTGGAGAGTTGTAGGGTCAAACGACATATTTTTAAAAATCGTTGGCATTAAGAAGAAAATTTGATAATTAGACAGAGGGAACATTGTTAACATATATTAAGAAACAAGTGCTTTTAGTACAGTATCTTGATGCACTCCAACTATGATTTGAAATGAGTAAAAAAGGTATTATCAATATTGGTTTAGAAAAACCAATTTAAAAAAAGTTTGTTATTTAATCTAGTAAGAGTAAAATAATCTCTATTTTAAAAAGTATAACAGTTTTATCATGTCTTGGAGAATTAAAAAAATTGTCTGAACTTGGGATTTTGCCTCAAAAATTGTTCTAATGGAATTATTAAAAAAAAAATCGGTAGACAAGAACATTTAGGTAAAACCTATGTTGTATTTTGGACAAAAATTGTAATCTAAAAGAAATTTAAGAATATAAAATTTAGCTATTTTTTTAAGTATGCGTATAAAGAAAATGTACTATTAGATTTATTACAAACGAGAGAACCGGGAACTCAACCTAAAAATAAGTTATTGCACTAGTACATTTATTCAGAAATCTTTAATACATACTATTAGGGACCGTTATTGTCAATTTTACGTACCAAGTTAGATTATGCTAAAAAAGAAAAAAGTGTTTTTTTAAATTTAGAAGAAAAAAAAGTGTGTCAGTTTATTACTGGAGCATTAAAATTTTAATAAAAGATACTTAAAAAAGAAAAAACAAAAATTTTAAAAAGGTCTAAAAGTTTAAGTTTGTTGTTGTAGAATAATAGGAAAAGGTTATAAAAGAGGTAAAATGTAGAACAACTATCCAAATTAACAATGAAAATGTCAAAGTTAAAATTTTAATTTAAGATTTATTTTGTAAAGATTAAGTTCTCTCTAATATATACTAGACATTCACCACATCGTCCACAAGCCAAGCTACAGCAGTGGGTATGAAATCTTTCAAATTTAATTTTGCTACTTACGACGTTTACAGTAGCTATTATATGCTATCTACGTATAAATACTAAAAAATTAAATCTAAAACTTTATTTGTTAAACTATTTAAATTAATGTAAATAATAGAAAAAAACAGAAAAATGTAGTTTAGTAGTGGTCTGTTTTGTTTTATTTAGTAGTAAAAAGAGAAAATTATTAGTTGAGTTTCCAAAACTCCAAATTTAGCGGTACTGGACTTCAAACTCCAACAATTAAAAAGCATTAAATTTTAAACCCCAACAGTTAACAAGTATTAAACTTTTACAGTACACAAAGTTTGAAAAGTATTACACTCCAAAAGGCTAAAAAATTAAATATTTAAAATTTTAAACAAAATTAATATTACAAATTAAATAAAAAATGTTTAAAATAAAAATAAAATATTATTTATTTAAATAATTAAATGTACTTTTAACTTTTTTAATATGTTTGCACCAATCAATTACATTTCTACAATGTACTTTCATGGCCGCATATTCTTAAAAATATAGTAAACCGAGTTTATAGATATTTATGCTTATTATTGATAAGTTGCATATTATATATTAGCATTTGTATATTTGTTTTAGGTTTTTAAGTTTGAAAATGTTTTTTATTGAATTTTTGTTTGTTTGATTTTAATGATAATGTTTTGACAAACAAAACCTGAATGTTATTTGAGTTACATACTAAGATCTGTTTCAGTTATAGAGTAAATTTATAATTAAATTTGTATTGTGATTTTAGATAAAACTTATATTTTATTTATTATTAAAAATTGCATTTTATAAAATGGTTGTATTATTATTTACAGAATTTTATGTTTCAATGTATTATAAACGTTCTTAAAAAATGTTATTTTATTTTTCTAATTAAGTAAGAAAACAATGATTTAGATAAATGTTTACAACAGGGTTTAATAAGTAAGTTAAAACATTTAACATAACATAAAAATACTATACGTTGTTTTTATAAACAATTCTCCATTTTTTTTAAAAGAGTATAGTTCGCACATAGTTTATAAATTTTACTGTTTTGCTAAAATATTTTTTAAATATTTTTAATTGTATTTTTAGTTTTTGCAATACGGAATAAAGTAATATACCATTTCAACAAGACTTTTACATTTTGTATTATACAGAGATGACTTGTTTTTAACCCATTTTCAAAAAATATATTTATCTTAAATAATTTGCACAGACAGTTGCAATAAAAAACGTTGCAAAATAGTTTTTAATATATATAAGAAAACTACTTTTTGAAACTTGTACTTTATATTTGTGGCATTAATTATTGTCTATCATAGACTGAACATTCTTATTGCTTTTGTTTAATAGTTATTAACATAAGCGTTAATTTTTTTACAGTTGTTTATTGGAATAACGTTTTTCTGTTATTTTTTTTTAAACAAATAATTTTTAATAAAGCCATGTTGCCAACTTTGCGTTGTAGCTATTTTCTCTTCTCAACCGGACTTAGAATCCGTTAGGTGTAGTTCTATAGGTTTAAGTTCTCATTATATAGGACAGAAAAACCCTGCTAGTTATCATTGTCTGATAGAATATGATAAAAATTTTTAAATAGTTTATTTATGGTTATCAGTTGATGTTTTTTTACAAAGGTTTAATTATGCATTATTATTTAAATTACTGGTTATTTTTATAACGGTTTGATGCTTATGTTTAGATATTAAATAATAAATTATGCTATAAATTTTAAGTACATAAAACGGAAAAAACATCTAAAAATGTTTTGTGTTTAATTTGATAAAAACCCGCATTTTAATTTAACTTATTTTTTCTTTTTCTATAGCATCCTCATTATAGTAAACATTTACTAAATGTTTTATATTTTGTAAAATTAAAATGTAACTAAGTGATATTAATGTATTTTAGAATATTTTTTGAAAGTATTTTAATTGCCTTAGATTATAACAATATTTTAGTTATGTTTAATATTTGTTAAGTTAAAATGGATTATTTCATAACTGGAATTATTATAAGATGTAATTGCTGTTTTAAGTTTAAGTTCATTTTAACAATTGAGTACATTTTAATGAAAATGTAAATATTTCTGGTTACTGTGAAATAATTAAATAAAAGTGATTTATTTTTAAGTTTGAAAATTATAATAAATGATTGACTTATTGGTAGAGTATGTACAATTATATTTTAAAACTTAAAATTTGAGTTATTAAATTTTGTAGTGTGGTGTGTTTGTGTTCAGTTTAGGAATTCGAAAACGGCAGTGTAGAAACATAAATAATAAGAAACTAGTTATGATAAAATATTTTTTGAGTTGTAAAAATGTTTTTAGTATTAGATGAGATAAATAATGTCAAATTTAGCGCTAATGAAACCATTTTAAGAACGAAAATTGAATTTGATACAAAATACTGAAAACCATATAAAATTATTGAAGGGATTAAAATTTGTTAAGGTTTTATTTTTTAAACGAAATATGAATTTTTAGTTTTAAGTTGAAAATTGAAAAATTAACAGGAAACATTAAAAACTACAAGCATTTTAAATAATCTAAAGTCACATAAATTAAGTGGTTTTATTGACTACTTAAATGAAAGATTAATCATTTGAGGTATTTTAATATTTTTAAAATTTAAAAACAATATTTTTCTACGTCAAATTTCATTTTAAAACTATGATTATCTTAGATAGTTAATTTTACGAACAAACTAAAACCTTTAAGGCTTTCTTTTAAGAAAATAGTTATAAGTGCAAATTAAGTTGTATAATTATTATATTTAATTTTAAATTCGACATCAAAAAATGCTTAGATTTTAGTTAATTTGTTTTATCCACTTGTTACTAGTCTACTTATGATTTATCTGAATTTATATTTAAAGGTCGTTTTGTACTCGTTATTTGTAAAGATAATGGGTTGTAGTCGGTTGGCTTTACTGGCAAAACATTTACACCATGCTACTTGGTTTATATTATATGCGATACGTTTTTAGTTAAGTCCAATTATATCCTTTATTGTGCAACCAAACGTTTTTCAACTTAATAGTCAAATAATTTTGCAAACACTAAGAAGTATTTAGCTGGATGTAAAAATTATTTTTTAGTTTAGTAAAATATTGGTTTTTGTTTTTATTTATAGCACTTTAATTTACGAGTTGCACATTTCTGTGACATTTCATGTAACTTATCTTAATGGTTAATTATAATAAGACGGTATTACGATGGAAATATATAATTTACTTCATGCAGATGTTTAAACATTTATGTACATGAATTGTAGATATCAATGGTTGAACTTTCTATCCGTGTGCAAACATATTTGGTTTTGAGTGTGATGATTGGATGCTTTGGAATGCTTTATCCCAGAATATTTCATCCAATGTTGATGAATTTGTTCGGGTTTTCTAAGCCAACTATAACCAACAATGCTGGTTTGTTTTTTTGTGTGATTTAATGTTTAAAATTACGTTTAGACGATCCAAGGTTTAATCATTTTCATAAAGATCCCAATCGTCGTTCTAAGCCTGTTAGAAATACTGAAGGTTATGTAGCAACAGAGAAAACCAGAGGTTCAGGAATGATGTCTGTGATTTTACCTATGTATGCAATAGGTATTATGATATATCTACTGTATACCCTTGCCAAGGTATGAAAATCTTATAATTAATTTTAATTACCTATTCATTTTTGTGCATTTGTATTTATTAAAAGTTTAATTTTTGTTTTGTGAAACTTACAAAAAGAGCACTTTGTTAAACAAACTTTTGATGTTGTTTGATTAAAGTGAAAGTAACAAAATATACAAAAAGTAGTCATGCTTTTTAGAAAGTAATTATGCATTAATTGCTTTTTGCTTGATTCAGATTTTTAGTTCAAGGAAGCAAAAGAACAAGGAAAAGAGAGAGGGTTTTTTGCGTGATTATTATCGAGATTTTCATTATGACGTGAAACAGGCAAAGTTTCGAATGAGTCATGATTCCAATTCGGATGCTAGTGAAGAAGAAGAGGAAGGCACTGGCAGCCACAAATTTGTTTCAAATATGCAAAACCCAATCTATAACAAAAAAAGTAAACGATTGATGTATATCTGCAAATGATAGTAAACTATTTTTAATTAGGATTTTATTGATAGTTTGTAGTCGCCGCTATATGTTTCAACTGATTGGAACAAAATAATATTTGGTGCAATTGGGTCAACTTTGTTGGGCGATTGCAATAATAGTTGACTATTTTTGTTGTCTGCTCGAGGTTGCATAAACCTTGTGTTAATGATAGAACATACTGTGACAAAGCAAAAAGAAATTTTATTGTTAACATTTTAAATTGTTTGTGAATGCTCTTTGTTTATTATTATTGCAAATATTTAAACCTGAATAATATGCAGACCTTTGTTGGAATCAAAATTGGGTTAACGAAATACACTTGAGTGGACCATCGTTTCTGTTATTTTCAGTTTAGTTGCTACATTTATAGAAAGTACAGATTTATTCAATTTAAAGGCATTACACGTGAAAGCAAGTACATAATAAATGTGCAAACATAATATTTGTAATTATTATCACACTACATGTTTCAACGAGTGGATAAAATTTACAAGGCAGCGACTCTTTTGTATTCTTTTTATAAATGAGCGCCTGTATCTTGTTGGATAAAACACGCTCAATTGTTAACAGATATTTAACAGAGTTGTTTTATTTTTTTATTTGATTAAATACTGACAAATAAAGCGTCCGTTTGCTTACCGTTTGCAGTTAATAGAGATTACTAGAAGGGTTTAATTTTAGTACAAGAAAAGTAAGTATCTTGATTCTAATTGTAAAAATACATTATATATACATTTTATTTTTAATGATTTTGGAACTAAAAACATTCAAACGTAAGTTGTACATGTTCTACACAACTTGCATTAAACAAGTGTAAGGATGGTCTAACAACCAATAGTTGTAGATTATAAAAAGTTTAAAGAATGTTTCTGTTAAGTGCATCCAGTCAATTGGACAGTAGAACCACTTGCAACTGATCCGAGTTTAAATTGAATACGGTTTTATAATTTAAAAGTACAATTTTACTTGTACTTCGTGTTTTAAAATTTGACTAAAGAAAGAAATTTTAATTTATGGCTAAAAAAACTTGATTTTATAATGTAAATTTTGTTTTACATACAAAGACGCATTTTAAATTTGTAGACATTGACGTTATGTTGATGTTGCTGAAATTGCACTTGGCTCACTAAATATAGTACAATGACAATATATTAATTACATATTTGAAATACTTTTTATCTTATTCTTCATTGAATGAATGGACCAGTAAAACAACAAACTTATACCAAGTTTGAATGATAGTAGTTTTCCATTATTCAACAAATTGGCCAGTGTAGCACCGTGGATAAACTGCTAAACTCATATCGCAGCCAAATAAGAAAGAATGCATTCTTTCAAGAACAACTCCAGATTTGGTAGCTATTTATACACAGAGATCAATGGGAAATTTTTCTTTAATAATACCAACATCGGTTAGAATTCAATTTTACTACAATTTAAATAAAATTGTAATAAATCTCTTTGGATTTGCTAGAAAATGCGGAGAAAAATTCATTCGGTTGGAATGGCGTCCACACAGACGATTTTAGTCCAAATATTTATCGATCGGCCAAAAGTTTGCCTAAAGATTTGGAAAGACTATTGATGAAGTTAGAAAGTGAAAATTTGGGTAATTATTTTATATATTGCAATAAATGTTCATTAAATCTTATATTTCAGTGATTGCTTGTCATGATGATTGAGTAGAACAAAGTTGATTGAATTAAATGTATAAAATGTTGTAATTTAAGGACTACTTTTATGTGATCACTGTTTCACTATTAACTTTTTGATTACTTGTACTATGGTTTCTGATAAAGTCTATCAGGTAAAGGTTTATTGAATTTATAGGTAATTAATGAAGAATGGAACATATATTTAGACATTCTTTATCAAAATTAAATTCAGGATAAGTAAGTTAAATACTGGCCTATCAAGCACAGTAGTTTATTTCAAAACAATTAGTCAGTGGATTAAACAATTTGTGTAATTTTGTTTTAAAAAAACATGAATCAATAGGAATGTTCTTTTTATTAAAGTAACTACATGACATAATTTCAGCTATATCCTCCCCATTAGTTTATAGCTAATTGTAATGTCGTCTGCCAACCTTTCTTTCACCATCATCTTCTAAACTCTAGTCTAAAAGCATCCTTGCTGATCTTACTCACAGTAAATATAAGTAATTATTTGTCTCAATAGTGATGATGTCATGCAGTAAACGAAAGTCAGTTCTTTTTTGTCCGAAATGCAACTGTTCCCAGTAATCCTCAAAATGTATCAAAAATACCGACAGTGAGAAACATCTATCATCTTGTAAATATTAGCTGTTCATTTCTAAGTTTCACTCGATTATAATAGCAATTAATAAGTACAAATCAAATTTTGTTCTTATGCGGATGGAAGAATATGATTAATGGTCTCAGTTTATGAGTGATTAATTTCTTTTCAAGTTTGGTTTCAAAATTAATTTTGTTCTTTGGTTTTTATCAACGTTTGATATGAAAATGAATAAAGCTATTTAATCCATTTTCGGGATACTCCGGCGGGTGGGTGCGAACATACACTCAGGATAGTTAGAAGATATCTTGACGTATACGTATACCATATGTAGCCCTTGGACTAAGGGAGATAACCCTTACAAAAAATCAGGCGGCCTCATCAATCTTTGCACACAGTGGCGACGTCACAAGGATATCGTCTACCAGTCAAGAAATTCTGTTATTCTTCCACGTTTGTTACGCTTATCAAGCCATCGAAGTCGATCGTTTATATGTCGTATAAATATGGGAAATAATGAAGAGGTGACCACGTCACCAACCTAAAAAACATTTCGCACTAACTTTAACAAACGTAAGGTTGGAATAATAACATTTCATTGTTTCTATAGGAACATAGTTTTTACAGAAAGAAGGCTTTTAACCTTATTTTCTAAATTAATTTCATTTATTTGGTTGGTGATATGGTCATCTCTTTATTTTTCCTATATTTATACAACATATAAACGATAGACTTCGATGGATTGATAAGTGTCACAAGTGTAGAAGAATAACGTTTCTTAGCTAGTAGACGGCATTCTTGTTACGGCGCCACTGTTTGCAAAAATTAACGAGGCCGCCTGATTTTTTTCAGAGTTAGCTCAGCCAAAGGGCTACGCATTTTCAAACTTGGTTATTGGTGAACAACTGGATTTTAGCTGAAAAAACAGCTGAACATTTATCAATCTTATGCACTTGTTTATTTCAAAACCAGATTCAAAAGAATTGACACGTTTGCGTGTAAGGCTTGAACAAACAGAAAAAGAAATGACTTCAATTTTGAACGCTATGCAAGCTACCGAGCAAACGCTAAAGAAACAGCACCGAAATTCGGACTTATTTTCGCACAATAACATTGCGCCAGAGCAACATGATCTACTGGACGAAAACGAAGAATCTATAACGGATGAAATAGATGATGACGACGGAATTATCAATGACCAGTTTGGGGGAATTGGCATGGACGAAAATACTAACGTAGAATTTAGTGTATCTAGAAAAGACTTTGCAGAGGAAACGAATCCTGTTTATGTTAATAGTGAAGATGAAGAATACGGTTTGTTTTTATTATTGAATGAAGAGATTTAAATAATTGTTTTTGCTTAATTTTAATTATTACACTAAGGATATATTTATCATAAGACGTTTGCAGCAAAAATTACCTTAATTGAGTAGACTATGATCTCAGTCTAATGCTTATCAGCTTATAATAAAAACATTTTTTATTGAATAATCTGAGGTAGTATCTAAATTTATCATCGCTAATCAACTTTCTAACTTTGGGTGCTCTATTACAAAAGGGACGTAAACCATAATTATGAAAAAACAAAAACCAAGAAAAACAGTGATAGGTGGTAAAGCGCCAAACTGGGTGGGCATGAGTCCCACTACCGACATCCAAGGCGAGTTTTTGTTTGGTTTTGTTGAAAAATGTTTTCGGTTTGAGCATTGAGAGTGGACATGAAATTTACAAAATAGCCCACTTAGTTAAATTTATATATATATATATATATATATATATATATATTAACGAAGCCGAACATAGGCCCGTATTTAGTGGTGGGATTCGAGTCCATCTCCGCCAGGTCCAAGTCGAGCGCTGTACCGCTAAACCACCCTGGCACTGTATAGCGGCAAGAAAACCAATTTTTTTCAATATTTTTGTTAAGAATTTTACTCAATATCTGTGATAATTAGACTTGGATGGTTTTCATTTCTGCAATCTTTAATAGCACTGTTTCCCCCAACAAATGTCACGTTGTAATGTAATTTGTCTGAAGGAGCATTAAGCAGCAAATGCATCTTTTCCTCCTCCTTCAGATGACGTCGATTCGGTGTCGGACATGTGCATTCGTCAGCGTGCTCTACCTGTCAATGGCAACGAATAAATTTCAAGCATATTCGAAATACACAAAACTTTGATTGGTGATAGGAAATGCAATACTTCAGTCGACGAAAATTGTATATTTGGATTGATGTCAAGCCCCAACTATAGTGCGTTTATCCCAGTCTGCCGCCTTGCAATTGTCATTTTCTGTTTTTCAGTTCGATTGTGGATTTTTTCACTCATTATTAGTAATTTTACTTACAATTTCTGTTTGTTTTAAATGTGGTTTTTCAAATTTTATTTAGTCTTATTGATTGAATGTCTGACGGGAAACAATATTTAGGAAAGTTAAATGAAGGTCCGAATTCGGTGCACGTGGCAGGACTCGAATAACCGTTCGAACTGTCTACGATTAATGATTAATACAAAGTAAAATTTGCAATTTATATTTTTACCAATTGACCAACACATGGTTCTAGAGTGATGATTTCAAACAAAGTACATTAAGTAATGTACAGAAAAAATAATTTTAATAAGTGTCATTCCATATCACACTCCCCATTTTGTTCAATGAGTAAAGAATCACAATTTAATTCAAAAGATTATAATATAGGGTTACTAATGATCCTGAGGATTTGAGTAACGTTTATAAAGTCTCAATTTCCAATGATGGTGATATTCTTGACTGTTCATCATCCTAGTCTAAATGCCCCTAGGCATCTAGAACAGGGCTTCCGTTACAATAGGTGAGTAAAAGCATACACCCAGAATACTCAAAAAGTATCTTAAAGTATACGTATACCATATGTAGCCGCTCGGTTAAGGGAGATAACCCTTACAAAAAATCAGGCGGCCTCGTCAATCTTTGCAAACAGTGGCAACGTCACAAGGATACCGTCTACCAGCCAAGAAACTTTGTTATTCTTCCACGTTTGTTACGCTTATCAAGCCACCGAAGTCGATGGTTTATATGTCGTATAAATATGGGAAATAATGAAGAGATGACAACGGAAACAAAAATGAAATTACAATATAATTTAAAATCAGAGAACACAATGTCATCATTAAAATATTATATTTGACAAGATTTAAATGTCATCAAAAGTAATGGCTAATAGTAATAATGGCATTATTTCACTTAGACTGTACGTATTATGTAAACGCGCGTATATCTGAAAGTCAGGATTACAGATTCGTGCGTCGTTACATTGAAGATTGAAAGAATATAATATAGTGATAATAAATGTTAAATGATGAATCAAAATAGCCAAGTCGAACTGTATTCAAATTATTTTTACATTGTTGAATAAATAAGTTTACAAAAATGTGCATTGAATAGAACTCAAAGAGCAATGCCAATTGAAATTAAAAAATAATAAATTTCTGTGTATACAACAAAATAATTCAGCTTAGATGCGCATGTCCTTGTTGCTTCAAATTCGCGAGTATGAAATAAAAATAAATTTTGCATCCATCTTCGTAATTATGCTTCGTCTATAGACGCGGAATAATCGGCCAAATCTTGACGCTTGCTGCTCTGAATAGCAGTAGCCAATTCTGGTTCACAGCTTGCCAACTGTCGAACTCGCGCCAGATCGACTGAAACGGAATTCGATTGAGTCGTGATTGACGAATCGGCGGACATTTCCCGTTGATGTTTGTCACTGCTGCCGCCATCATTATCCTCGTCGTCAAGGCACGATTCGTTTTGCGTCAATGTGCTCAAACTTTCTTCCAACTGTCGTTCGTCTACCAGCCGGCCAGCAGGTCCGGATTCCGAACTGGATGAATCCAGTTCGTCCGAAGTTAGACGAGAAAAAGTGAACATTTTGCCGGGAGCTCTGACGTTCCCCGTCGTCGTATTGGATCCAGGCACATTGCTAGATCGGATCACAACCATAGGTCGTGATTTTTGTGTGTTTTCCAAATCCGAATTGCATGGTACCGTACTTAGACAGCTCTTGTTCGTGTGATGATAGACGCCCCCGCCAACGGGACTGGGAAATGTTTGGTCGGAACAGTCGATATTGTGACCAGTATAAGCCAATATTGAATCATCGTTGAAAAGCTTATTTTGGTGCATACTCAGATGACCCACATCAGGCATGTTTGTGTTATCTATTGTTCGCCTTTTCGGGCGTTTGACCTTACGCAGCATGGTGGCCTGGATGGAAGAAATGTGCACATTTTTTATAACACACAATGATATATTACAAATGGGATGATAAGTTTTAGTTTTTTAAACTATGTGCTATAAGCATAATTTTATATCATAAATTAAAACGTCCAGTAATTACTCCATTTTAAAAATTATTTAAAATTAATTCGTCTGCAAAATGTCAAACACAAGGTCAATATTATCAACTGGTTCTATTATTTCATCCTATCATTAACTGACCTATATACTGTAAAATAGGTAATGTTTTTAGTGTAAGTCACAATTTATGATTGATTCATCTAAATTACAAAAGCTACGAGAATGTGACCCATATATATATATTCGCCTCTATGTTGCGTGAATGTAAGCGTTATTAAAATTATTTAAGAATTTATCCAACAAGAGATCGATTGTTCGAAAAATGATGTACATTTGTAGAGAAAATCGATTTTCTCTCTATGTGTGTTTTACTTTAGTTTAAAAATATCTAAAAAAGTTTTGATTCGAAAGCTCGTGTACTTGGATAGTATTTGGAGCTGATCTACCAGTAGAATTTTTGGATAGACAAACTTTAAAAAATGCTGCATTATGAGCACTATTTGAACTAAAGATTTTATTTGATGGGCATAATTTTTCTGGTTACTCAGGTTACTTCTAAACCGTAACTCGAAACACACGCCTTATGGGAATATTTTATAAGTAATAAGTTACTGTTATTCCTACCAACTCCAATTACGGCAATGTTGAAAATAGTAATACGTACTTTTAACTCACAGTAATCACATGGAACAATCTCGCGTTGTCCCATGCTCTTTAAAGCGAAGGGGTTTTGAAATAAAAAAAATAAATACATTCTTACAATCCAGATGTCGAAGAACTTACTCTCAGTGCTGAACGTAAAACTACGATTTGTCCAGCTGGATGTATAAAAGGCTCACCGTCAACTTGAATTGGAAGTTCCGATTTGAGCAAAATTTTTAGCTAAAATGATACAAGTAAATTTTTTACAATTCCAATTGCTAAAGAGGTGTAAATCTTTTATCCAAACTATCAAAATATAAATTTCAATATAAACGCAAGGTAACTAAAGCTTGACACAACGATTTAAAGTGCAAATGAGCAAGAAATGAAAATTACATCATTCATTCATCTTGGTTGGCGACGTGTTCACCTCTTCATTATTTCCCATATTTATACGGCATAACAAAGTATCTCAAGCCGCCCTGTAATCGCAACGAACATTGGAAGTAATATAAATTCTGGGCTAATTAACAGCATCCCTAAGACACCATTAAAAACAAAAATTAACAAAGCTACCATACATTTTCCCGGGGTTATCGCTCTTAGCTAAATGACTACATATGATATACGTACACTTAAACATACCTTTTAAGTACCAGAGATGTACGTTTGCATTTCAATCTATCAGAATCCTAGTTATACCGCTGTGCATTCAGTCCCTGATCCGTCTTAGTCTGAGTCCAGGATGCACCACACGAGAGTTTGCCAAAAAAATATTACTATCATTGGAAATGAAAGTTTCATCAAAATCATTGGCATCCCAAGTTAACAAGGTAAATTGAAATTCACATTAGTCGCACTTATAAATGTATGCCAATAATTACGTCACTATTTGTAAAAAAGTAGAAACACAGTCGTATCTGATTGTGTTGATCAATAATTTCAAAGTAGCCAAACATAATAATCACCGATAAATTTAGTCGTCTCTGATGGCTACAAATTAACAATCGGTTTAATTTAAAAAGATTTCTAAAAAACATCACATTGAAACATATTGAACCAATTTTTATGCTTAAAAGATTTTACTATTTTTTTAATGTTAATTTACAAGTATAATTTTAGTATTTAAAAAAATTGATCAAATTTGATAATTTTTTAAGTCAAACAAACGAAAACTCTTGTTGAAAATAAACATAACTTACCCGACATATACAAGCCCATCATAAAAGCAAATTCTAACGTTAAAATATGTGCTTAAATCAACTTAACCAACGATTTGTACCGCCAATGTCAATTTAAAATTGGAAAAAAACACTAACATGAGCAGCTTGAGCGAGACGAATGCCAGTTCCCAAACCGGAGTAAATTTGTCCCATATGTACAACGCCAGATATGCCAACCACTTCCAACAGTCCGTCGTAGTGAGTAGGCGGTTTGTTGAAAACATCGTCATCACGTTCGGCACCCCACGGATTCGCTCCCCCACCCCAAGACAAAATGTTCAGCACAATTAGACCTTCGATGGGGGGCAAAATGAGCAACCGACCGTCGGCTACAACGATAATCTGCTTGTGCAAATCTTTGCAAACCGTTCGGTTGATCATTTTACGCAGACCAATTTTGAAGTAGACGCCTTTGTTGTGAATGCTTGGGTAAAAGTATGGAGCAAATAAGAATAGCAATTTTTGCTTCTATTACAATTAACAAAATAGTGTAACACATATTCTCAATCCTTTCGACGACTCGGCAATAAAAATTGCAACCCATTTCTGTCCCATGGCGTCTGCCAAACAACCTCGTTTTTTTTAATTTAAAAAAATGTAAAAAAATCAACATGCAACGTTTAAAAATAAATTTGTACAACTCTATTGGTGCGCGATAAATTAGTACTATTCTAAACGGCATAAGGTGAAAATAAATGGTAAAATTAATATTCGTTGGTCAAAAAATGCGGTTATTTTTCAAACCGATAAAAAATTTGAGTTTTATCTTGTGGTACAATTTCAATATCGTCAATGTTTTTTTTTCAAAGAATGAAAGTTATATGACAGAATTGTTCCAAAATTGTACAAAGATTTTCATTATTTTCGTGATGAAATCATGGGGGAAAAGTTCGCTATTAATTTATGCAACAAAAAATTGTTACTATCTTTAAACATTAACGACGATATTCGGTGCACATCACAATAAGTTTCAATAAATTGTTGTAATGTTGTTGTAAATACTTCTAACAACTTTTAAATACTAATCATTTTTAATGTATAATTTGAACACATAACAAAGCTTTTCAACTGTTTGAGAAAATAAAAGCAGAAACCCAGTTAAGTCACTGTTTATTCAATCCCCGCTCCGTTTTAGTGTGGATGCATCATATGGAGGTACAGGAGTCAAAATTATCATTAGCAAAATACAATACGTAACATATGAAGCTTATTCAAATCCTATAAATGATTAGCATTGGGAATCACAATTTTTGTAATTAAAGTTAAGATAATATTAAAATGATCTTTATACCAATCCAACTCAAACATCTACTTATGCTAATGATCCTGAGGATTTGAGTAATGGTGATATTCCTGACTGTTAGTCCTCCACGTGGTGCATCCTGGACTATGTGCCCCTAGGCATGTAGACTAATAACAGCAGGGTCCGAGTGCACAGCGGTATAACTGGGCTTCCGCTACGGCGGGTGGGTGCGAACATACACCCAGGATACTTAAAAGGTATCTAAATGTATACGTATATCATATGTAGCCCTTGGGCTAAGGGAGATAACCCTGAAAAAAAATCAGGCGGCCTCGTCAATCTTTGCGAACAGTGGCGACGTCACAAGGATGCCGTCTACCAGCCAAGAAACTTTGTTATTCTTCCACGTTTGTCTACGCTTGTCAAGCCATCGAAATCGATTGTTCTACATGTCGTATAATGAAGAGGTGACCACGTCACCAACCAAAATGAATGAAAATGAAATGAATCTACTTATCTAAGTGACTTAACACTCGAGGTCTAGCGGTACAGCGCTCGATTTGGACCTGGTAGACATGGGTTTGAATCCCACCAGTAGCACAAGATGCGTTTCCCGTGAAACATTCAGTGGTTAGAAGGAAAAAAAGAGAAGAATAACATACCGACTGTTGAATTTAGACGGATTTTCCGACCGAGCAATATGAAAATCTAAAGCCAAGTCTGCATCAATTCCAATTCCGAAATAATTATTCATTATAATCATAATCGAATTGTCTTCATTTGTATTGGCTGCATTAGTTTGCAATTCAAGAGCCAATTTTGTTTCATCTTTAAAATCTTCGTCAGGCCGAACAATCAGAGTCCATCTAAATTGAAACGAAATACGCGTAAGACCACAACCACATCAAAAAATACATACCCCTCTTTTAAGTAACAATTAAAATATTACCCATTAATTTAGTTTATTTTCAAAGTCATTAAATAATCTTGAAAGCGAATAACATCAATTCTCGTTTTATTGAATATTTTACAAAAAGTACGTTTTAGTAAGTGGGTACTTGGTACAATCAAACGAAATCTCACACTTAGTACCAGTAATAGAATTGCAGTACCTGCCTATATATATATGTTATTTTTATTTATTTTTACTACTTTGAATGTTCTACGAGAAATATCTTTTAGCAGTGAACATTTTAGTGAAGTCGAACGTGGGCCCGCATTTTAGTACCGGTAGTGGGATTCAAATACATGTCCACCTAACTCCATTCAAGCGCTATACCGCTGGACCACCCCGGTATATATATATATATATATATATATATATATATATATATATAATTTTTTTTGTGAATTACCGCCATTTTACAAAAGTTAAACAGAAATATACTATTATCCCTAAAACCATATTTTCAACCTTGCCCAGACTTTATGTAATACAACTTTTATATTAAATAGATATATACCAGTGTTCAAGCTGAACAAGAATATTATCGGAAAGGTTTTGAAAATGGTGTAGAATTCAAATTATCTTAACAAACGTATTCGTCACCATTACTATAATTAGACCAACAGTCCATATAAGATGAATGTTTCGACTTGTAATCCCTTACCACTGAAACTATACATAAAAATGACTGCGTCATATTGATTGAGGAATGACGATTAATCGAGTATAAGAACTTTATATTAATTACTCAATGAAAGTTTGCTTTTTGGTCGTATGAATTGTACCAAGTAATGTGGAGACGGTATTATAACGTATGTTAAAAAATACTGCGTAAATCTAAAAGTGACATTTAAATATTTATGAAATGGAATAAGGTGCCTTACTGTTAGCTGCAGAAAAAATTATGCAATATTATGAAAGTATTGAGATTATCAATATATATATATATATATATCACTTAATCAATACATAATACTAAAGTTTTTCATTACAATAAATACAAATTTACCTATCTAACATGACCTCTTCCGAAGACACGACATCTTTAAGTATAGTAAGTGGATCGTCTGCAGACGAATATCCCGAACCCCATCGAAGCACCCTGGCCAAATCATTCCCGGTGCCAAGAGGAAGAGGTGCAATCGCCGGAGAATTGCATGCTGCATCCTGACCAACAATATCCAGACACGACAACGTCCAGCCCACAGTGCCATCACCGCCACACACCAAAATTTTGTACGACTTTAAATGACGAAAACAATAGAGACCAGGCAATGGACCACCATAGTCCAAATTAAATACTTGGAATGGATTGAGCAACCGACGAAACGCAACCATCAAATCCATGCCTTGACAACCACCAGATTTCAAATTAACAAAAACCAAAAGCGGTTGGACTCCCTTAGGCAAGCTCTTCGGATGAAATGTGGGCAAAAGTAGGGCAGTCAATGGCTTATCCATTAACACACAATCCTTTTTTACGAAATAAAAAAATTGAAAATAAAACTACAACTACAAATGTCTACACATTGTAAAATCAATGTTGATTTCTAATTGCAAATTGATCAACCGCTACCAAATATTGCTTTTTTAATTCTCAAACCAGATTGTAATAGTGAAATGTGTTTTTTCGGCCTTTACTGCTTGAGAATTTTATGACTAACAGATATTTTAGAAAGTGGAGATTTAGCAAAGCCAAGCAAGACTCCGCATATTGTGCCAGCAGTTGGATTCAATTGGATTCATTTACATATAGATGCAACTCTTTCCAAAATGACCACATGATCATACATAATATCACTTCAGTTAAATCTTGTTAAATACTTCTCAGCCAAGTTTTCTGTGATCTACCGACCTTTATTTTACTATCTCCCATTTTCCATTCTAAAAGCGTTCTTGCTTATCTTGGTAACGGTAAACGTTGCAATTACTTGACACTATTAATAAAAAACAAAGTTGAAGAAATTAGTATATAGAAAATAATACATTCATTTAAAAAAAATTGTTTGATTGTGACGTTATTATCATTACAATTATATCCAATCACTTGATAATTTCTGTAAAATGATGAAACTGAAAAAATAAAGTTTTTAATTAAAAAAGTAAAAAACCAATATTTTAAATTCTTTTATTTGATTTTTACTGCTCAAGTGTTTCACCGACAACATTTTTTTGAGCAAATGGACATTTTCATTGTAATAAGTGACGTAGTCACCACTTGATTTTTTTCACATTTCTACAGAATATTGAACAACCGACTTCAATGGCTTCACAAGCATAACACATGTAGGACAAAAACCAAAGTTTCTTGTCTGATTAACGGCACCCTTGCAACGACGCCACCTAATTATTTGTCAGAGTTATCCCTCTTATACCGGCGGCTACATATGACATATGTACACCTCAAAATACTTTTGTAAAACCCCAAGTGTATGTTTGCATCCGTCTACAAAAAATGAAAGCCCAGTTATACCGCTGTGATCCATGTTAGTCTAAATCCAGGAGGCACCATATGGAAACAGGATTATTAGCATTTATCAAAAACAAAGACCCGCATTTGGTGGTAATAATGGGACACAAGCCCATACCCGCCAAGCTCTAGCTACCTGTATTACCTCGGCAAATAATTAAAATATTTTTTCATTTTAATTAAATAATGTGATTTGTTGTTAAAACTGCAAAAACGTTTTTGAGCAATTTGAATAAATGAAATGCACTAGTTTATTTTAAGTTTAAACTGTCATTTACATAATTCACTCATTCACTAGTAAGGAGTCGAAGAAAAGATATACATTATTTTTTTAATCACTGAAAGTTTATCTAGCTTTGTATTTTAAAACAAAAACTAGAATTATCTCTTTCATAAAAATTAAACAATTTCCTACTCTTTGCTACCGTTTCATGACGAATAATTTTATCGCATATCTGTTTTTGGTGTAAATTTTCAAGTCAGCTGAAGGCGCTATTAAGTGTAGATGCAATAGCTGCCATAATAACAGTATCATTGCTGACAAAAAATAACTAGGTATTTCCACTTTGTCAAAATGGATGGGAAATGCTACAATACTGGTTAAGCCGGTAAGTAGTTTAACTTGTTTCAAGCGTTTTCATCGTATTCCTAATCATCTTGACTGTGTCAAGGTAACCAGATAAAAATCAGTTTATAAACTACAATTATGTATATAACTTACTTTAAGCATTTCATATGCTCGTTCAGCCTTGTCGCTCGAATAGTAGGATAGTACCAAACAGCCACTTTCGTAGTAAATAGCGTCAATCGAATCCCAACGCAACTCTTCGCCCAATTTGTCCAACAAAATACATTCATACAAACGCTGACTTAAATTTTCCTTCAGATTACCCACAAACAAAGAAATATTCGGGCCCAAAGGCGGATCAGCTACGAATCGAAGCTCGAAACGACTAAATTGAGACACTCGTGTAGATTCATGTCGCAGTTGTTTCAATAAAAACATCGGGCAATCATCTTTCGATAACTTTTGCTCTTTGACTGTACGATCAATGCAAACATTGCTCAAGTAGTAATCTTCTGGACTTGTATGCTGCATTATATATATATATATATATATATATATAATTTATTTTTAAGTAATATAAAATATTGATTTTCAAAGTGCTAAGATGTTTTTTGCATAACCTAGAATGCAACAATGATAGTCGCAAAAAACTAGTAATTTTGCTGAAAATTGTTTATTGATATTGTTAACACGTCTAAAAAATGTTTCAGTAAAACTGGGAAGAACGAACCGATTGCAATTAAGTAATTGAAAAAAAGCTAATGATGTATTTGCGTTCATTATGACATCTCGGTCGCCTACTTTCTCTATATATGTGACTCCTAAAGAAAACAATGATAAAAAATGAAAATATTTAATGTAAATTCATCTTTATTTCCGGTTGACTTTTTCACATTTATGTTTATCACACACACACACGCATTGACGTTGTAATTACTTCATAATATTGATCAATTTTCCGTCAATTTATAATTCTGATTTTAAATTAGTAAAATTACCATATTATTTGTTTCAATAGGACGTTATTACAATTACATGATGTTCGCCAACTTGAATTTTTCTCTACAATGCTACAACTGAGTACCATCATTATCATCATCGGGGATAAACATCTCCCACTGGCTATTATCGCCCAGGGTAGTCCAAATAACAAAACGTCTGCAAAAACATCAACTTTTGCAATGTGCACTTAATGAACGACACTCGGGGTGTGCTGACTTTAAATGTTCATTACATCCTGAGTTAAACCCCTCCAATGATCTCTATTAGCTGCATAGGGTAAACAAACGGACACCCAATTAAGTAATTCATTTAGACGAGGGGGCTTAGCATAATTAAAAGACTGAGTTCGCGTATTACAATATCTGTCTAAATTTTCTGTTGGCAGCCTGGCCTTCTTTTCCATAGCTATTCTGGCTGGATGAGTTGGTGATTTACGTAAAACATGGCCAATCCATTTTAATCGTCTTTTTTTATTGTACTAGAGATACATGGCCTATAAATGTTAGGTGACTTACAAATATCTGGGAATCGTTGAAATATTTAATGTTATTAAATAAGTGCGTTCAATAGAGGACAGCGAGCAAAACCATATGGATCTTAAACATCTTTAATCAAACTGAACAAGCGTTTGTGTATCCACTTGGGTAAGAATCTAAATTTCGCATGCATAAAGTAGAATGGAATGCACTGAACTCTTATATATTCTAATCTTGGTTTTAATAAAAATATTACTTTTGTTCCACAGGTTATTACAAATGAGTATGTTCTTACTGAAAATAGCGTTACTGGTTACAACAAAAATTTGAGTATTTTGTCAAAACAATTTTATGTTTCGAGGTGCAAAAAGGAAGCAATAATGTACATGTTGAAAATGCAAAACTTTTTTGTTTATTAGAAAAATTATTGTGCAACTTACAGAAAAAACACCAGTTTTTCAAATTACAAAATATAATTCACAAGAATTCAGTTATTTGATCCATCCTTTCAGTTACTAAAGCGATAAATTAGAGTTTCACAAATATTAAAATGAACAATTTTTTAAAACCTTGGCATTTCGTCTTATAACAAATAAAACACTGACTAAAAAGATTAACATCTTGGATACCAAAATAGGGGTAGAGTGTCGAAATAACGTTGATCAATGTTTCGGTTTGGCATAAAGTATAGAATAGTCATCCTATAGCAACCCTATACCAAACACCCTAAAAGTGGCATTTTTATCGCCATGTAAGAATAGGTTTTAAGCTAGAATGTAATTGCATTGATGACAAAGTCCCTATCGTTTTAAAAACTTCAACTTCAATCTAGATTCACTTCACTCACTTACAAATTTCATTTAAACATGACAGAAACTGAAATAAAAAACCTCGTTTTTTGAAAGTCGCCACTTTATAGGAAGAAAATCAATAAAACTCACACCACACCCAAAATTGTTCAAGGCCATGGTCACGACTTTTGCCGCAGTTGTTTCGGAATTTATGGTCACTTCTTCGTACGGTGGTACGTGAGGAGCAAGCAACAGTCGCAAATCACCTGCATAAACTCGGATAGTCATTGAGGGCTCCTCGGGCTCTTTCGACCGTATCAATATCGAAGGCTGTTTCAAGTCAAAACGCAATTGACTGCGAAAATTGACGTCAACACGCAGTTTATTTTCGCTGCCGTCCAACTCGTTTACTTCGTAGACGTTATAATAGTCGGGCGTGCCGGCCAAATGAAACGTTTTCAAACACCGTTTGACTGCCGAATATGTCGACATCGACTTGGAAAAACTGAAACTCCGACATGACCGACGCTTCAAAGCTCCAATACCGTCAAAAACGCACACATATTCTAGAATAATAATAATAATAATAATAACAGCAGTGAATTATTCCAAGTTGCAATTAAAATAATTTTCTTTCACATGCATATGCAATATACTAGTTAAAAATTTATTAGTGGATGCAAAATAATGGATTTGCAATTTTTGTGCACATTATTTGGGTTATTTCAACAAACAGTTTTGTTGCACACAAAGAACATTGTAACTAATAAAAAAATACAGAAATTTGTTTAGTAACAAAATAGTAACAGACGCTTGAATAGAAACAAAACTGTGAGATCGAGAAAATGTATTAATTTATTTTACACTCAAATTTTAACAAATCTGCCTAATTTTTATTAAGGCTTGTAACTCTCAGCCCAATGGATATATTTATTGTACATATATTTGTAGATATCTCTCCAGTACCCTAAATATATGCTTGTAAAAATTATGCTGCTTTGCACTCGGTCCTTGATCCATGTTAGTCTGCGTTGAAGATGCACTACATGAAGATACGTAAACAGGACTATTACAAGTATTAGAAAGTAAGATTATATACATATTAACCACACCTGTTGGGGGTGGCAAAGTTGGTAGAGGACTAGACTCAAAATGGGACGAATATAAGTTCGGCACTAAATGCAGGTCCTCGTTTCGAGTTTCGCTAAATGTTCATTTGCTGAAAAACACGTTTTTTGTAAAATATTCAAACAGGAACAACCAAGATGGTCTAGCGGTCCAGCGCTCGACTTGGACCTGATGGACATGGGTTCGAATCCGACCACCGGCCCACGTTAGGTTTCGCTAAAATATTAACTGCAGAAATGCTTCCCGTAAAACATTTAAAGTAGTAAAATTTAAAAAAAAATTAGCATAAAGAAATGACCAATTTAAACCTAAAAAATCTAGACATAAAATACAGGCTGTGTTCAAACGAAGTACGTATTCATTTTGTTTCCAACGTTAGAACTTTAATGCTCTTTACTTTTTAACATATTAAACAATGGTATAAAACAATACAACTATTCACTTACCATCACTGCTTGGACAATCGACAGTCTCTTTAGGCGAACGTCGCTCTTGCCAACTATCCTCTTTACTTTCTTCGCTGCTCGACCAATCCTCAGAAATAGCACGACCTTGATAATAAAAATACAATTTGGATTTAAAAAACTACCAAACAAAAATTAAACCAAATTATATGTATGTACATGCTAATGAACTCCGCCTAGTTAGGATTAAAAATAATTAACTCCACCTAGTTTGGATTAGAAATGATTCAATCTAGCCAGTCCCAAGTCTGGATAAAGGAGGAGGGTTTGAGCGCAATGTTAGCAACCTGGCCTTTGTAAAAATTTATACTGCTGCAAAAACAATGAAAAATGACGCTATTCTGGCAAACAACAATGTATCTGGATGGAAAAGTTACCAGATGACAAGGTTGAGTGAAAGCCGAAAGAAAGCGCAATCTTCGATTTGCAGAATCTTTATTACCAACAAGACTGTTGTTGTTTTGTTGTAATTGTTGCCCCATGCTTATTCTTAAAGCAAAATGGTTTTGCATAATATAATAATATATATGCTAATGTAGTGTCCATGTACAATAAATAATGTTTATGCTATAATCAAAATGTCTAACAATGAAGAAAATGGTTTCCTTAAATTTGATTCAAAATTAATTTACCCAAAAACCAAAGTTCATTTACAACTACTCACAAGTAATCAAAACGACAAAAATTATGAAATATGAAGCCTAATTGCCAAATATTTTTCAAAACTCAAATTGACAATAAGAAATACAACGTAAACTTACTGCGTGGGCGTTTTGTCTGACCAATGACATGTTCGATTGGAATGTTGGTTCGAGGCAAACTGACGCAAAACGCCGGCAGCATGATGTTGGTCAAAGGCCCAAAATCACATTCGTCCTGCAATTGAGCTATGCAACCGGCATGAGTCTATATATATGTGTGTGTGTGTAGACAAATGGGAAACAAATTAACAAGCAAGCACATTGTACTAAACGAATTAACTTTATATGTAAAAAAAGTACTTTGATGATGATACAAATCGATAATCAATTTCCCATTATATAGTCATTGAATCATCCTTTGTTTATCACAGCTTATATATTTAATAAAACTGTTAAAGCTTTTGGTATCTGGACATTCTGATTACTATTAACAAAAAACCATCCAACAAAGTCAAACGTTTAATTTGTTTAGACATTACTGCATTTAGAAAATATGTGAAACTTCTTTGAAAGCCAAAAACATTTGTAGCCATTGCACCAAGACAGATAACCCTAACAATAATTAGGCGGCCTCGTCAATCTTTGCAAATAGTGGCGCTGTCTACCAGCCAAAGACGTCGTTATACTTCAATACTTGTTATACTTATAAAATCGTCGGAGATCACTAAACACGGTGAATAAATAAATAAAATGTTCTCACTGCTTTGTATAGTACTTCTTTATGCTATCAAAATCTTGATTCTTACCAATTCAAATGTTTTAGATACATCTGTCACAACAGACATTTTGCACTACCTGTATCAAGTGATCGGACAAAAATTCAACAATCACTAAATTCGAAACGACCTTCATTTTGCTGATCTAACATTGTCAGTAACGTGTCAACGCAAATAACGTTAATCTGAAAGTATCCTGACGTAATCTTGTATGTCTTTAAGTTGATTTCCAAAAAAATAACTAGAGAAAAAGTCGGAAACCTACTTAAACCAGCGCCATTCAGAATCATGTTTTATGGAGCTGTATCATAGAAACAAGAGTGAAATCAGTCAACGTTCCTTGCATCTCTCCGTAGATCAATCAATAGGGGTTATTGGTTTGGTCAGCTCTTTGTTATTTTCGTGTTCTCAAAGCATCTCAAACAATTGTCTCACCTTTTTTGAATGGAAAGCATTGCCCAAATCTTTCGGATCATTATTATCCTCATTTTTCATTCATTCATTATAGTTGGTAACGCAGTCTCTTCTACATTTCTCCAGCTTACCAACCAATCGACTCCGATGGCCTTATAAGAGGCGTAAAAGAATAACAAAATTTATTGACTAATAAACAGTATCCATGTCATAGTGCCACTATTCGCAAAAATCGACAAGCCTCTTAGCCCAAGGTCTACATAAGGTATTTGTATACCTGGGTGTATGCTTGCACACACCCACTAAAACGGAAAACCAATTATACCGCTGTGCACTCGATCCCTGCTGTGCTAGTCTAGATGCTTAGGTGCATCCCGTCCAGGGTGAATCATGTGCAAGTGGCTCTGCCAACCACCACTAATAATAATAATAATTGAATGATTTTTGTCAAAATTATATGCACACACTTACAAAACCTACATATATTAGATAGATAAGTAATGGTGCAAATGTTAAACCTGCCCAGTAATCCAATTTTATAATTGCTACCATACAATACAATATTTATTAATTTGTAATTTTGCTAAAACTAACCCAAGTTACAAGACACATCGTTGCATAAACAAACCTGTTCTTTTTCCAAAATGTAATTGACATGAATGACATGAAAAATTGGAAAAATGTAAACCTACTGTTCTACCACACCAATGACACCGGTATCCAGTCAGGCACTCAGAAGACCAACAACTTTTTCGGCAAATAACACATTTAGAATTTGTAGGCAAATTACCTTCGCGCCAATGATGCGTTTGACGTGGTGAGTACTAAACAATGCAAAACAATACTAATCATTATTATTCTCAGTAACATCAACTGACTAGTTCACCCCTATAGAGAATATACAGTAAGTAAGCGAGTTCCAACAAATGTTCATTCGTGCATCAATTGAATAAAGGACAATGGAAACAAGACAACTCAAACAACAATAGTAAAGCTGATTGCTGTTTATCAAAACAATACAATTTGCACATTATTATTAATTTTGGAATAAATTTCTGGCCATTAAAGATAGTGCTAAACAGTCCAATACAAATGTAATTGTGAACACAATTTAAAATACAGAAATACGACATGCATATCACCATGCAATAAATAATAAAAACTAGCACAACATATAGGGGGTGAAATAATGATATCAAAAAAGACAGATACATATCAACAGTGAAACAACCAACAACACGCCTTAATGATAGAGGACGAGACAGTCTAGTAATTATAACGCACCACAGGTTTTCCTGGTGAATATGTAGCACCTTGCTTGCAATCATTAATTGCATAATCTTGACAGTCTGTATGGCAATAGTATTCACAAACTGCAATAATAATAATAATGATAATAGGAAACAAAAAATACATGTAAAGGAACAGAAATCAAGGCATCAATTCTTTAAACAATGAAAATTTTCGTCGATTTGAGATTGTTAACCAAAATCGGCACGTATGTTATGTGTACAATCAATCTATTCAAAAACCAAATGTTTCCTAAACAAGATCTACAAATAATGATGACAAGCATTTTAGTGCTCAAATTATTTGGTAATACTTTTAAAATACACTTACAAAAATAGTGGACACATGGCTGAATAGAATGGTATTAAAATATGTAACAAACATTTCCAATTGTATAGATAATAACAATTAAGTTGCCTTTTATACCGATGTTGAACGACGCCAGTCTCACAAGTTAATCAGAGGGAAATCGTAATTATACACCTAACTGAATATTGTTGCAATTATATGCAATATATTAAATTCGATTAAGTTGTACTCATAAAACAGCGAGTTACTTATTTTAGGATTAGAAAGTGCCGTATGAAAATTTAAGTTGTAACACTAACCAATGTAAATATTTACATAAATGTATATAAAAATTCTAAGAGTTTGTAAAAAAAATTTGTCTATATACGAAAAACTATTAGTTCCTAAATAATAATGTTTACACAAATTGGTAGTACCAAAAAGTAACAATGGTGTTCCACAATATATATATATATATATATATATATATATATATAGGTATAAAAATTCAAAAAAATAATCTGCATTAATTTATCTCCGATTGTGTTTTCGTAAAAATAAATATTGAAAATTAAAATAATGTGAAGTAGTTAATAGCTGTTTTATATTTAGAAATATTTATTTTAAAATGTCGAGTTCGTGCAAAAATCATATTTTAAAAACGTTTCCGTAGAAATAAGTAATTTATATGAAAAACGACTTTACGATATAATATCATACTCAAAATGTTGCTTTGGGTTTTACTAAAAAATAATGATGGCTTTAAAATTAAGTTAAAAGTCGATATTTGAGTAAATTATAAAAATACAAATGCAGTATACCTCGTTAAGGCAATTTAAAAATTGCACTAATATTTTTGAAAATATTTTGGGTATTATCTAAAAAATATTAAAAACCTTCTTTTTATTTATTAAAAAAATTATTGTGTAACAAAAAATACACCAGCTTTTTAAATTTAAAAATATAATTAACAAGAATTTAGTTAATTGCTAGTAAGGAACAGTTAAAATAATTTGTTTTAACTTTATAATTACAAAAAGGTTTATATTTTTCATGTCAAAATAAGGTACAATGCACAGTACATTTTGTACAAAAATTTATCTTTTATTAATTTTTTTAAAGCTAAAATTCAATTTTCTTATGCCACAGTTACAATTGTTTTAAACAACAATGTTTCATGTCTTGTATTTTTAAAATAAATAAATATTTTTACATTTTAAAAATTCATTACGTAAAATAATTAATTTAAATTAAAATATTGGCTTCAAATAATACCCAAACCTTTAATTATTTAAAATTCAAAAATTTTGATTTATTTTTAAAATTAATTAATAAAAAAATTGACACTACAATTGCAAATGTCCAAATATTATATTATTAATTAACAGTATAGTAAACAAATGTCAAAAAGCTTTCAATTTTTGATAGTACGTAAAATGTAAATTTGAAAATCGAAATTAAAGATAAATAAATCATTTTCAAAACTGCTTTAAAATTTAATTTGCAATACTAAAATTGCGGTATTTTAATCTATAAATTCTTAAATTATTTTAACTAAATTTGTCTACATTTCACAATTTTATTGCTGTTTGCCCATTAGATTACAAAAATAATATTTGCCTTTCTAAACAAAAACAACAATAACAGTTTTTTATTTGCAGTTTTTAAGACTGGCTGAGTATGAGTTCGAATTCCACCAATGGCCCACTCAATGCGGGCCCACGTTTGGCTTCACTAAAATATCCACTGCTGAAAGATGTTTCCCGTATCATATCAATTGTTACGTCGACTATATAATTTATCATGCAAATCATATAACAATGCTCATTTAATGATAACTTATCGTTATCATTATTATTATCAACATAACTATTGAAAATCTCAATAATAATTTAATCAGTCAATCTGTTACACTACAAAAACAAAAAACCATCTGCATAGTCTTCAACACAAACTCAATATATTAATCATTCTGTCATCTTCAAAACAGGTAGATATGTGCTTAATATTTAATTATTTCAATTAATCAATATTTTGTAAATTTTAGACAAATTAGAAAACCAAAGTAAAAGGTAGAACAAACCTTCACAACAAACTGATAAACTGTCTTCCAAACGCTTTCGGCAAACATTGCAAAATTTTCGTTTGAAATGCCCCAAGTCGGACCAGCAATGTGACACGGGCGACTTGAGAACAACAAACACATTTAAATTAATTTTGTCAAAAATCGATAAATTAACACTTAAATGTAATCTACAAAATGTAGTAATTACAAAATCTAAAAATTTTAAATACATCAATTAGCCTTTACAATTGTAATAATAATTATTATTTATGAATTGCCCACATTGATATATATATATATATATATATATATATATATATATATATATAAACTCAAACTAATAAAAAAAGTCAACAAAAAAGCTGAACCAAATAATTTACAAAGTGCATTTCACTATTGACAAAACAAAAAATTTGTTATTAGGCAACGACAAGGAACCATTACAGTACATTCAATAAAACCAACTGATATTGCCAAACAATTTTAATTTAACCACAGCATTCAAACATGGAGAAATTATTTCTAAATGACAAACCAAACACAAAATAGGGCATAAATAACAGCTGTAAAATAGACTAATAATAACAAGTCCTGAAAGTGTTAAATAAAATTGCTTTGTCATAAATGTTGACTGAAATATTCATTCGTCAAAAAACGGTAAAAACCATTAACCGATGACATCATCGATTTGAAATTCGTATGAAAACTCAAGTGACTAATTTTCCTTTGATTGTTCACAACTTTTGGAAGTTTATGCAACAATGATTGGACTATTGCTTCTATAATAATGTTCATTTGGAGTACCATCAGTTATTGTATGCCTATCTACCCAATTCTTCCAGTTGGCATTAGGGTAAACAAAGTAACAATACATGAGATTGCATTGAAATTTTTGTAAAAAATATGTCCAAACCAACACAATCTACGTTATTAAGTTATCGATAACAAAAGATTGTAAAAACGGAGGTCATTTCAAATCTGATGATTGTTCATTTTCTTTATTGGGATGCTAATGATCCACGAAGAATTGAGTAATGCTTATAAAGTCTCAATTTCCAATAACGGTGATATTCTTGACTGTTCGTCCTCCACACAGTGAATCCTGGACTAGGTACCAACAGACATCTAGACTAATAACAGTAGGAACTGAATACTTTGGCGGATGGGTACGAGCATACACCCAGAATACTTAGAAGGTATCTTAAAGTAAACGTATACCATATCTACTCGTACTACAATGAGAAATGACAAATCCTTTTATATCAAAAAATACATACTCTTACTGCGTCAGATTGGGATAAAATCAACTGCCTAAAAAACTCGTTTAAATAAATCTGATTTCATTAGGTTAAAGCCCAACCTATTTTTGTTACAATAAAAAGTTTGGTATCCTTAATACTACAGAATGGATTATTACAATAGATAAGACAAATATTGACGCAATCCCATAATCAAATAATGTATTTTGATAGCACGGAAAATATAACAGGTGATTACTGACTGATGAAGGTTAATTCATCGAAAGCAAAATCATATTTTGTAGGTGTAATACTGTTAGGTCATCCAAACCTGAACAAAAGGACCTGATCAGATTCAAACTCAATAACCCTCCATCCAGAGATCAGAATTCGTATCATAATGCCACATCGTCCAAATGCTATTCGGAATGTTATTTAGTTAATTACGATAAACCTAAATACCAAAATTACTCATATATTCTGTAGCTACTAGTTTTCTAATAGTTATAACTCTAAGTTCATACATCTACTCAATATATCACAAACATTTAAAAAATAATATTCTTACATTAAATGTTTTACAGAAAACTTATTTTTCAGCAGTGGATATTTTAGCAAAGCTGAACGTGGGTTCGCATTTAATACAGGTTACGCTAGATCACATCGGCACTTAAACAAAAATGCAACCCAGACAGAATGCACAGCGGTATAAGTGCAAGAACACCCTAACGACCTAACAAATATCTTAGAATACAGTAATATTCATGTACCTCATTGGCTAAAAACAAACAAATAAACAAACTTCTCAATTTTTATGCAGTTGCACCATCATAACAATACTGCTTTTAATCATCTCATTCATTTCATTTTGTTTGGTGACGTGATCACCTTTTCATTATTTTCCATATTTGTACGGCATATAAAACAATCGACTTCGATGGCTTGATAAGAGTAACAAACGTAAAAGAATAACGAAGTTTCTTGATTGGTAGACGGCATCCTTGTGACGTCGCCACTGTTTGCAAAGATTGACGAGGCCGCCTGATGTTTTGTCAGGATTATGTTCCTTAGCCTAAGGGCTACATATGGTATACGTATACCTTAAGATACCTTTTAAGTATTCTGAGTGTATGCTTGCACCCACCCACCAAAGCGGAAGCCAAGTTATTAGTCTAAATGCCTTTCAGCACCTAGTCCAGAATGCACCACATGGAGAATGAACAGTCAGCAATATCACCATAATTGGAAATTGAGACTTTATAAGCATTACTCAAATCCTCAGGATCATTAGCATCCCTTTAACAATCTATTTATACTATTTCCCTTGTTTAATAACGTATACAACATTTCTGTCGCACATAAATCAAATGGAGATGATTTAATCTGCTCCTTTAAGTTAGAAGTAACGGAATAGCGAGTCAAACGTAAGACGTCTTGCCATATTTCTTGTTTGAAAATTAAAAGTTCTCAATCTACTTTACAATAAATTATGATGTAAACTTTCAATAAATCTCAATCTACGTTCTACATTTTCCTTTAAAAAATAAAGTACATAATATGCCCTAATTTATTCTAATTACTCAAATTTTCCCTTAATATAATTTTAATTAAAAATAATTGTGTCGAATAAATTAAATTTACCTTGATCTGCAAAGGAGCAACAGAAGTACAAAAGGAACATACTATGGCTTGACAACGTTCGTGAACCAATAAATTACAAACTAAAATAAAATGAAAATTGTGCAAATATGAGTCATATAATCTAAAATTAGTAAATAATAAAAATAGCAAACTTAAATTGTACGTATTTTAAATATTCATAAATATTAAAACATTAATTGAAACTAAATGTGTTTTTTTACTTTCACCTCAATACAAAACAGGTTCCAGTTACAAGTTCCACTTTGAACGTTAAATTGCCGAAATTGAGTCAAAATCAGAATTCAACCTATACCTACATCACTATGAACCAGTATAGTGGTGGACTAAACCACTTGGTAATACTAGCACCGAATTAATCAACAAACATTGGGCACCAAATTCATATTAAAAGCAACTTTTTATGCTTACTACACAGCAGTTCCTTCATATTATCAATCACTAACTGTTAACCGGTGCCATGAAAATAGTGAAAAATATATAACTGAAATTGATTTAATATTGGGGTTAAATTAAAATAAAATAATTAATTAGAATTTAGATGTGCTAAGTTTTTTTAGTCCCTAGACTATCATGTTTGTGATTAAAAATTAAGCACAAAAAGCCATAATTAATTACTACAGAAAAGAAGACCTGACATTGACAGAGTGGTTCATCTACCAAAAATCAATCGTATACAAAATTATTATATACATTATGGAGACGGAAAACAATAATCCAAAGACAAAGATGAACATGTTCTCTACATTGGTTCGCACAGTGCTTCTGTATGCAGCTGAAACCTGGACTCTTACAGAATCTGAGATCATGAAGCTTAACAAATTTGAGGCAAGAGGTCTCAGATATATTTGGCACAACACTCATTTTGCATCATCCGTATCAAGGGACTGGATAAGAAAAATCAGTAACCGCCAAATTCGAGATGACCTCCAATTCCATGAACTTCCTTCCTTGGTATCGCGACAACGTAGATTGCGCTGGTTTGGTCACGTTCTTCATAAAAATCCTGATGCAATCTTACATTCCGTAACTTTGGTTTGTCCAAATGCCGATTGGAAGAAAAGGAAAGGTGGTCAGAAACGTACTTGGATAGACGCTGTTCGGGACGATCTTCACCCTATTTTAGCCGAGACTTTATCTTGAAAACAATGGCAAAGTCGCTGAACTGACATATCTGTGCTCGCCTCCGAAAACCGTGGACAATAGAGAGGAATTATCCGTGATGCTCTAAGAACGTGGAACTAATAAAGAGTTACTAGATCAAGAATCAAATGAAAAGGACATTTGTTCTTCGTCAAATTATAAAAATAAGTATAAAAAGTATATACAATTCTGAATCCTATCAGCAAAATTTAGTGTTGTCGTTAAAAGCATGTTGACTAATTGTTAAAAACCTTAATTATAAAAACCAATTATTTTAAACAAATGTTATGTTTACCCTGTACAGATAGAAAAAGTGTATGTTGGCACCAAGTTAAAATAAGTTGACAATGCTGTTCTTCTAACAGAAAATAAAGTTCAACTGCAGCTTACATTAAATGCCCTTGTGAAAGTTTCTGATAAATATAATCTGAAGATTGACTCAAAAACTCCTACCATCATGACATCTCCAACCCCTGATATGAGGTTTCTCTTAAATGATATACTTCGCAATGTTAAAGAATTTATATATTTGGGCTCTTTAATTACTTCTGATGGTAGTTCATCTAATGAAATAAATTGTTGAATTTGTTTAGCTGCTGCTGCGTTTAGAAAACTTGCAAATCCACGAAGAAACATCAATCCAAACACCATGATTGGTTTGTGCAGTACACCTGTATACAGTCGAAAAGTGAACTTTTACCGGTTCAAAGATCACAAACCTCGATATCTCAAATACATCTGGCATAACATCCATTTCGCATCTTTTGCATCAGGTGATTAGATGAAAAAAATTAGCAACTTATAACTTCGAAATAACCTCAAATTTCACAACCCTCCATCATTGGTGTATCGAAAATAAAGATTGCGCTTATTTAGACATGTTTTTCGTAGAAATCCTAATGCAATCTCAAGTATCATAACTTTGGTTCACCCAGACGCCAATAAACACTGTTTAGAACAATCTTCAAGTTATATTTACCGGGACTTTATTTGGAAACAATAGCTAAGTCGTTAAACTAACATATCCCTGCACACCTCCCAAAACCGTAAGCAACAAAAAAGGATTATTCGAACTTGGAACTAATAAACATTGTTGTTTATTGTTGGTTATTAAACAAATACAATATTTTAAGCGCCAATACTTTAGAACTATTCACAATATATTGTAAAAATAAATAAAACATTTACCTAATTGTTTAAAAAACTAGTTTTTATGTAAATGCATTAATTGTTAACACAAAACAATAATTGGTAGATCATAGTTAGTGTGGCATCTACATTTTAACCTATTTAAAATAAATGTTAATGTTACATAAAAGTCAAGATGTTTTTTAATTATCCTATTATTGCTCATTGCATATTAATAAAATCCATGTTTACCATTAGTTATTAATCTTAGCTTCAATACCATATTTGTTCTATGCATTTAATCTCAAAAATGTAACAATAGCTATCGGTCTTTGTGAACCACGTTTCTGCAATATACAGTAAAGTAAACTTAACGGATGTTTAATATATCGCAATTTTGCTTTGATTGCAATATATTGCTCCATAATAAATCGGTTATCCACAGACAAAACAGAGTTGTTAGTTCCATTTTTAATTTCATTTCTTGCACTTTCACCGCCTTAAATAAGCGATCCAGGGTATTTAAATTCTTCCAGGCACCTTCAACAACAATTTGTAATGTAAAAGATTACAATTGAGTTATTTATATCAAATTATAATCCGATTTTTTGTAAAATAAAACAAAATAAATTCAATTAATTTAGTAGTCTAATTCTTTAAAAAATAATAAAAATCCATAAATCTTCAGCATATTTCAAACTCGCCATTTCAATTCTTCTGTCTTCTTAAATTATTGTGTTGCCATTCAATATATGGTATAAATAGTTATATCAAATAATACAAATAATCCCACATCCTTAACAAACACCACTATTAATATTACAATATTAGTTTTCCATCTGGTAATTATGTACAGCCTGGTTTCTTTGAGGAATGCAAACGGAAGATTGACCAAGGGAAGACAGTTAGTAAATAGAGTTTACCACTATGCTACTTTCAAATCAGCTAAAACATTATGACTTATAACAAAAACTTCAGTAAACCCATTAAAATCTAAAAATATCACCAATAACCTTACCTTTTGCAACAATCTCTTACTACTTAGGTGTTTAATTACAGTTAAATAAATATTGTACTCCAATTTAAAATATAAGCAAAAATCCAAAAATATAAATAAAATACATAATAAAAACTTACCTTCACATTGAAATCCAGTGCTTAACAAACCCCAAATAACTTCGCCACAATGATGGCAATACGCAGGTTTGTGCAAAGTTTTGCGCACAAATGTATGTCCTTGAATCGAAAGATGCGTAGAGTGTAAAATGGATGATAATTGATTAATATTTGAATTCAGCATAACAGACCGCGTGTTTTGACCTTTTTTGTTAACACATGTTGAATCCAAATTTTTGTCATTTAATTTTAAAAAATCAGATTTTTTCCCCGTGTAAAATGACTTGTCAGAGCTCAAATCACAATCATCGATTGGATCTGAAACTCCACCAGAACATACTATACTTTTTTGAGCAGAAATTCCTTTTTGACTTGTAAATGTATGGCGTTCGTTTGTATCGACAGGTAAATTTGTATCAAAATTACCTATTCCGGACATTTTCAGTCTAAAGACTTTAACAAAATGTTTAATTAACCATATTTAAATATGCGAAAAATACTTTTCGCAAATAAAACTATGAAGCCATGTAAACGTCACTCTAAAAATTAATTAAAACATTAATAATAAGCAAATATTCCGCTAAATAATGTAAAAGCAAAGGTCAATATTTTAGTGTAAAAGTTGAGTAATTAAAAAATAAAATATTTTTAATAAATAATTTAAATAAATTTAATTAAAAAAATTAAAAGTAAAAACTTTTGTATTTAAAAATGTTTTTATCATTATTTGTGCTTGGGTGGTCTAGCGGTACTTCGCTCAACTTGGACCTGGATAACGAACGTTACTGTTAGTATTCTCAATAAACATACGATTATTGTTTAACAAAATTTATCACTTACAACAACTTTTAAATAAGACGCTGCATTAAAATAATAGTTCCTTACTGATTCGAGAATCGTGGCTTAATAAATATTTTGACAGTAATTTAATTTTAATTGATGGCTTTACAACACATCGTACAGCACATCGCTTTGGCAATAACAGCAGAAAAAAAACACGTAGAGATGGTCTGATTACTTAATTTAAAAAATTGTTCTAACTCTAATGTATCATTAAAAGTTTTGCAATATGGTATCGAATTGTAAGTGTCCATTTTTATCACATTATATAAGTATTAATGTTATTAATATATACACTCCATTATTTGGAATTCGCTCTAAATGTATAGCTTTTTTTAAATATTTTTAATTACTAAATAACTGTATATGACAATAACTTAATTTGGCTTACTGATGGTTTCAACAATGTTAATACTGATAATTTTGGATCCATAGATCTAACCAACTTAGTGAATCTCAATACTAGAGGCAACTCTAGATTAGATTGCATTTTTATTAATGCTCCCCAGTTTTACAAAACTAAATCCCTTGGTTTCTTGGCGATGTCAGATCACTTTATTATTTGGGCACTTCCTACAATTTATTCTAGGAAAAATTATACCCAATGAATAAAACCCGATTCAAAATCAGATATATTTGCTCGAGACCTCTTCTAACAAACTTAAAAAGCTGAAAGTAGTATAGTATTATTACAGAAAAACTATTATAATTTAAACACCGCTATTAACAGTTTTGTCAAGTTAGTTACATTTTATTTTGAGAAATTTTGTCTAAAAATTAAAATTCTTATAACACCAAACGCCATTACATTAAGAAAGCAAAACAGACTCCGTAAACATAAGGAGTTGGCATACAAAGCTAACAAGCCTCTCTTAGTAAAATAATTAAGCTTTGGAATAAAAAATAAAGTCAGTTTTGTTCAAAATTGTGTCCACAATTTCCAATTTTTTTTACAATAACAACCCATAAACATCTAAAATAAAATTAATACACTTTTTGGAAGAATGAAAGCTGTTTCCACTTTATTTGATGTGAACTCACTTAACCAACATTTTGTTTACAACAATACTGTAGAACTATTTAAACTAAACGTTGCAACCTTAGTGATTAACTTAATGTCTTAATACTCTTTTAAAATCTTAAAAAGATATTTTTAAACTCCAAATGCACTACTTCGTCAAGTCTCGATAGACTCAGTGTGCAAATAATGAAGCTATGTTCGCCCACAATATGTTCTCTGTTTAACCAAATATTAACTATTTTTATAAACAGAGGTAAAATCGCTAAAGCGTGATTAACTTCCAAAATTGTTACTGTCTTGAAATCCAACCAAACAAAAAAATAATAAAAAGATTCTCGGCCAATTTCATGCACTTCTGTAACCTTGGAATAGACTGAAAAACTGATTTTGAATTACTTAAATACTTCACTTTAAGTAAGCAGTAATTCATTTTAATTTAAATACAATTTAAATACGTAAGTGTGTACCCAGTTTGGTAAATTACGTCGCAAAATTACTAGACAATAAAAAAGGTGGTCCTATCTCTTTTTCTATTTTTATTATACGTTGACTCTCTCCGACTAAATTAAATGGCTTTATGTAAAGTTATATCTTCACCAAAAGATAATTTGCATTCCATGGAATCCACTTTTGAATCAATAAATTGGTCAACAAATCATGGCCTAAAATTAAAACCTACAAAATGTAGGGTAATTCTTTTTAGCTCATACAAACCTTCAATACAATTAATTCAACCTCATTTAAAAATTTATTTTAAGATGTAGAGATTTACACTTCTAATAGTTTTAAATATCTTTTACTGAATAATAAATTTATCTATTTTGATTATATTGAGCATTTGTTCACAAAAACTTGGGGTTTATGTTACTACATTAAACGGCTAAGGAACCTCTAAGTTGTTTACATATTATTAATTCATGTTTAAAGCTTTATTTTACTTAATAATATTATATTGCTCTCCTGTAATTTTTTAGGACTAAAACGAAAGAAATTTATAAAGCTAAAACAATGTATTACAATCATCAGCCAATCATTGGAAATCCTTTACAATAATATTCTTAATGAAATAATACATCGACATTTTTAAAAATATTTTTAATTTATTAATAGTATTTCCAACAATACAAAAAAAAATTTATTGTTTTATTAATATCATTTTTAATTGATTTATTGAATTAAAAAAAACCAAACAATTTGTTATAAATTCGAATGTAATTAAAACATCAATTCGTTTTTATATTAAGTAAATTTTCTTTGTTAATATTTTTAAATAAAATAATAAAATTAAAAAAAAACTTTGAGTAATTCAGTTAAACCAGAGTTTTAAATAAAAGCACTGATAATTTATTTTGACATATATGGATAAAATGGCCTTCTATATATGTAACGGAGCTAAAAGTATAAAAACAACAAATACAATTATAAGGTTTTAAATATCGCTTTATTAATGTTAAAAATAAATACATTTACGTTTTTGCTATTGCATCAAAATGTTTTTAAATTTTACGCATGTATGGCTTATCAATATTTTTTATTTATTTTTACTACTTTAAATGTTTAACTGGAAACATGCATTTCAGTAGCGGACATTTTAGCAAAGCCAAACGCATTTAGTGTGCCGGTGGTAGGATTCGAACCCCGATGTCCACCAGGTCCAAATCGGATGCCGTACCGCTAGACCACCCCAACACACAATAAATCATTAAAAATTAAGTCAAATTTTTATATCGATTTTTTAACTTTATCTTTAACATTGAGTAAAAATGTTATTTTTTATAAAATTTACAAAAAAAAAACAATTTACATTTGTTCATATAATTAATAAAAACAAATAATTTTTTAAAATTTTAAATCGAATACAATTTGTAATACATTACAAATAATAATGTAATACTTAAATGACAGCGCATTGTCAAACATTTCTGTTGCCTTATTATATGTGCTTATTTAAATTCACAAGAAAGGAGATCGGCAAATACCTGCTAACTACAGAGGCATCAGCTTACTTTGCATAGCTGCCAAAATTGCCACCTCAGTAATAGTTGAACGGATTCACCCGGAGAGGGAGAAAACCACTCGTCTTAATCAAACGGGTTTTCGCCCTGGTATGGGATGCATCGATCAAATTCATACGCTTCGATGCATTCTTGAATTTCGGGCAAAGGTTCAGCGTCCTACGTATGTAGCGTTCATTGACTACTCTTCAGCTTTTGACTCGCTGAACAGAAAACGACTCTGGATAGCTATGTTACGTGATGGAACTCCGCTGAAATTTGTAAATCTCCTACGTGCTTTGTACAAGAACTCAACTGCTGTAATCCGTAATTGCAACAGATCTACTACAAAGCCATTCGAAATTTGCAGTGGTGTCCGTCAAGGCTGTGTGGCTGCTACACTTTTGTTCAACTATGCAATTGATGCTATATTTGCCAAGGTCTCTGGACTAATGGAAGGCGTGTATGTTGGTACAAAGCCCATCACCGACTTAGAATACGCCGACGATGCTATTCTGCTAGCTGAAAATGAAGATCAACTACAGAGAGCATTGGATTTCCTTGTGATCGTTTCTGGTGAATTTGGCCTGAAGATCAATCCCAAAAAATCAGTCATCATGACGTCACAGGCTCCTGATGCGAGGATTATACTGAATGATGTTGTGCTTCCCAATGTAAAGCAATTTACGTATCTGGGCTCTTCGATTACTTCTGACGGAGGTTCATCTAACGAAGTAAATCGTCGAATTTGTTTGGCTGCTGCTGCGTTTGGGAAACTTGCTAATCCATTATGGAGACGAAAAAACATCAATCCAAAGACAAAGATGAATATTTTCTCTTCACTGGTTCGCACAGTGCTTCTATACGCAGCTGAAACCTGGACTCTTACAGGGTCTGAGATCTCGAAGCTTAACAAATTTGAGGCAAGATGTCTCAGATATATTTGGCACAATACTCATTTCGCATCATCCATATCAGGAGACTGGACAAAAAGATCAGTATCCATCAAATTCGAGATGACCTCCAATTCCATGATCTTCCTTCCTTGGTGTCGCGACAACGTAGATTGCGCTGGTTTGGTCACGTTCTTTGGCTTGTCCAAACGCCGATTGGAAGAAAAGGAAAGGTGGTCAGAAACGTACTTGGATGGACGCTGTTCGGGACGATCTTCACCTTATTTTGGCTGGGGCTATTTCTTGGAAACAATGGCAAAGTCGATGGACTGACATATCTGTGCTCGCCTCCGAAAATCGTAAACAATGGAGGGGAATTATTCGTGATGCTTTGAAAACTTGGAACTAATAAAGAGGTGGCTTTGCCACCAACTTTTGTTGTTGTTGTTATTTAAATGAAGAATTTAAAATGAATTAAGTTGGATATTTGTAAATCAACAATGTTTGCTGAATAACCTTGATAGATATTACAAAATAATTCAAAATAATCAATTTCGATAATTGATTTGGCACTGTTTCCAAAATATTGCTTTCATTTTGGTTGGCAACATGGTCACCTCTTCATTATTTTTCATATTTATACGACATATAAAACGATGGACTTCGATAGCTTGATAAGCGTAACAAACGTAGAAGAATAACAAAGCTTCTTGGCTGGTAGACGGCATACTTGTGACGTCGCCACTGTTCGCAAAGATTGACGAGGCCGCCTGATTTTTGGTCAGGGTTATCTCTCTTAGCCCAAGGGCTACATATAATATACGTATACCTCAAGATACATTTTAAGTACTTTGGGTGTATGCTTTTATCCACTCACCGAAGTGGTAACCCAGTTATACCACTGTGCACTCGGTCCCTGCTGTTATTTGTCTATATGCCTGTTTGCACCTAGTTCACAATGCACCACATAGAGGATGAACAGTCAGGAATATTACCATCATTGGAAATTGAGACTTTATAAACATTACTCAAATAAATAAAAGGTAAAATTGTTTTTTAATTTTATTATTTTCAATAACACTAGTTTCTAGTAAAAATAATTTTAATAAATGAAACAAATTTATTAATATTGTTACCATTTATAAAAACTAGTTTTTGAAAATTATTTAAACTTGCAAAGATCTAAAACTAGGACTTAAGGTTAAATTTTTTCTAAAAACTACTCTAAGTATTAAGTTATTTTTGTATATATATAATAAGTATATAATAATTATAATAATAATTATTATTATGATTATTACTACCATGATTATTATTATTATTCATAATCACAATTCCTTAAGTCGCTCAATATACATATTATTTAGCACAAAAATACATTTTTTAAAGTTAAGTAGGTAACCTTTTATAAACTAAGAAAATGTTAACTTAAGGTTAATATTTAACTGTCTGTTTCAATTTTTAATTGGACATATAGCACTGTAATATAGTTTATAAAATTATAAATATGGAAACTTCTGTATTGTCAATGAAAACAAAATTACCTCGCAAAGTTGTATCCGATAATGCAGTTCCAATTTCGACCGTGAATATGATCAAACTTTTGTTTTAAATAATCTGCCATATCTGTTATGCTTTTATTCGTTTGCATAGATTCTTTAAACCATTCCACGGCATTGTTTTCCATATACTTTGGCATATAAACACTTTTCACTATGCAAGAATCTTCGTGAACCATTACGGGTATATAACAAATGAATAACAGATTATATATATATATATATATATATATATAGAAAGAGAGAGAGAGAAGAAAGAAAAAAACCAAGATGCTAAAAGTTCACATAAACTAATTTGAATGTATTTTTAAAATTTATATAAAAACTGGTCTATTTGTATAACTTACATAAACCTGAAATTAAGCAAACATGAAACAACATTAATCAATATATATATATATATATATATATATATATATAATAAGAACATACTTAGTGACCTTAATACTCAGTTTTATTTGTACATATAAATAAAATTGGTACTATATCCGCAATTTTGAGTATCAAAATTTAAATTATATAGAATAAACGTTTTACAAAAATGTTTTCTTCTATTTTACCTAGTTTAATTGGATATATACAAATAGGTTTACACAACTAAACGTTTTTAAAAATACGCTAAACAATAAAGTTTAATATTGAATTTAAAGTGTTTGGTATATAAATAAAAATTCCAACAATATTTTTTAAAATAATAATTTTATGCATTTATATAATTGTATGTTATTATTATTATTACGGTTATTGAAAAGCTGCATAATCGTTGTTACTGACGATTGGAAAAATAGTCAAAATTGTAAAACTTAATCTTTGTAAAAATGACTTGAGGTAAATTGAAGTGTAACCCATCAAGTTAGTGTTTACTGTTAGCTAATTTACAATCGAGCGACACTGTTTATGTGTGCATTGAGGTTTGCAATTACGTAATTTTTATAGATTTAATTACTTCTGCAATTTGGTGCTAAATATGGTTAGGTGGCAATAAAAAAGGACTTCTTTAACACTTATTTCATTATACAACCTGACAACTGTTGTTCAATAATTTATTTGAATATTTTAAAAAGTGAACGACAGATTAAATTAAAGCTTTTTTAACACGTAAAATTTTGTGAATTAACTTTTTCGACTCAATAAAAACATGAAATTTTTCAATGATTTTATATTTATTCAAGGAATCAGTAAATCGACATGTGAATATTATTCAACAAGGAAAATCAGTTTAAAATGTTTGATGTGTTGAAAGCTACTTCTACTGAAGTATCTAAGCCAATAACCATAAATAATAATAATAATTGTTTTCTAACCCCATTATTAACATTTTGTTTAATTATAAAATGAAATATTATAAACTTTATATATAATTCCTTTAAAATTTGATTATCTATAAATTAAACTTGCGTAATGACGTGTCTGGTTATATAAACACTATTATTCTTTAATTGGTTGTTTTAAACGAATAATAAAAAAATTGAAAAATTTAATTAAAACATTTCTAACCACAGATAAGTTAAAGTTTTTATGCTACAAGAAGACGGCGTTTTTAGTTATAAAAATTAATGTATATTATTTTTTTAATTTTAATTATTTTCACGACTTTGAATGCTTTACGGGAGTGTCACCATTACCATGTACTCATTCGAAAAACGTACTTTAATATTTTTAATTATAAAAAATAATTAACTTTAGTTCTTGACAGCCTATATTATTTTAGTATAACTACGTTTTTGAAAAAACAATAAAATTTTTAGTTAAAACAAAAAAATATGAAAAATTAAAGTTTTTTGAGAGGGCCCGGTAATACTATTAGATTTTGTTTAGTATACAAGACATACTGAAATTAGGGAATTATCATCTGAAGTCCATTTTATTGTTAAAACTGAGATTGCATAGGACTGTATATAAACGATTCAACTGCGGACACACCAAACCACCTGGGCCAAGTAGTTACAGCCCTCAATATAGCGTAACATCTAATCTCATCGGACTCAGTATGCAAAAGCTGAAGTTATAATTGCCCATAATACATTCCCTACTGCAAAGTTAATAATAAGTTCTGTCAAATTACACATCCGATAAAGTAGACTATTTTCAATCCGTTTTATGCACTTTCGTACTCCTAAAAATAACTGAAAATTAATGCTTTTTTAATAAACTTAGATTGAAGCTTCAATTAAGTAGTGATCCATTTAAATTTGCATATAAAGACAACAGCTCTTCACCAGACTGTGTAAAGTAGGTTGTCAAATAATCGCTGGACAATAAAAAGGTTTTGCTAGCTGTTAGTTTATCAATTAGAAAGTTACATCTACAGCAGTAAATTGCTCGACTATTTAGCAAACTACATACACACCTTTCAACGTAATCAAATGACTAACCAACTACGTTGACAATAAAACACAACACATACGATTTAAAAAACAGCTAATCTACTATAAGTCAAAGTTACAAAAGTGTTACACAAAGCATGGTTCTGTCTTTTTTCTAATTTTGTTATACGTCAACGCTTTCCAGCCAAAACAGCATGCTGTACTTTTCAAATATGCAGATAATATGGTTTTATGTGAAACTATTTCTTCGCCAAAAGATGGATTGCTTCCTTTTAGAATCAATTACTGTCACTAAATTATAACTTAAAGCAAAATTCTACGAAATGTAAAGTAATTAATTTTCGATTAAACAAACCTATATATATAATATGTAAATCGATAGTTAAGCGAGTCAACGTATCGCAAAAACAAGTAACTCATTGCAACGTTAATCCGTTTAGGACCTTTATAATACTATGTTATTTTTAATATCCAATTAACTTAGATTTCATACTGTTTCAACTGTTCTTCAACAATTTACCTAGAGTTTGTGGTATAATTCATTCATTCCATTTTGGTTATTGACATTATTTTCCATATTTATACGGCGTATAGACGATTGACTTCGATGGTTTGATAAGTGTAACAAATGTTGAAGGACAACAAAGTTTATTGGCTGGCAGATGGTATCCTTACAAGGGCACCACTGTTCGCAAAGATTGACGAGGCCGCCTGTATTTTTGTCAGGGTTATCTCTCTCAGTCCAACGGCTACGCGTAATATATGTATACCTTATAATATATTTTAAGTATTCTGGGTGTATGCTTGCACCCACCTGCCGTAGCGGAAATCTAGTTATATTGCTGTGCACTGGATCCCTGCTGTTATTAGTCTAGATGCATATGAGCACCTAATCCAAGATGTACCACGTGGAGGACGAACAGTCAAGAATATCACCGCCACTTTAAATTGAGACCTTGTAAGCATTGCTCAAATCCTCATGATTATTAGCTGCCATATAACAAAATATAGGCACAATAGTGCTACCCAACCTGAAAAAAGAAAACAATTAGATTTATCAACAAATGGTTGATTACAAGAAGCTTATGAATCACGGATAGCATTACTTTGTAGTTACACTGTTGTGTCTTATTTTAGTAAATCAAATTATTGTTAACCGCAACATATAGTTATAAAAATAAAAAATGCATTTCATTTGATTTTAATTTATCGATGTTGAAAGAAATTGCGGTTTATTGACTATACAATAATTTTAATAATTTTTAAGTGTTTTTTTATCAACTTATTGCCATTTGGTTGTATTTTCTTTTGCGGTGTTTATCCTTTTTACGTACAGCATTATGTTTGACCACACAGCCTTTATTTTTCCGAAAAGTTTGACTTTGTGGTTTTATACCGCAATTCGACTCAAGCAAATGTTGTTCAGACTGCTTGCTATTGTTCTCGGTTTCTTTTTCTACATCATTTGTTTGTCGTACAAAAAGAGATATGAAAAATCCGCAAGTTAAATCGTGTTCTGGAGATGAACGAATGCACAATTCACCAGCTTGAAATGTACCAATCTGGAAACCGCGATTAAGCCAACAAGGCGTCTTTCGTCTGGTCAATAAATCAGATTCAATTATATTATTATCCTGCGACCATATTGATTTTAAAGAAAAATCTTTTGAATATCGTATTATGTTTTCTTTTACAACAAGTTCATTTTCCTATAAAAAATAAAAATAGAGCTAAATCTTCAAAAAGTCATTAAAATTAAAATGTGCAAAAATATGGTGTTATTTGTAGTCTATTTTAAAAATTAAGAAAGGAAATACACCAAAATCGTATTTTAGTGGATGAGTTTAGAGATATTATTAGAAAATCAACCTAACAAGTTTCGTTTTTTATAACTAAGGAAATATACTACAATGACAAAACTTTTATGATAAAACTTCATTTTTCTAAAAGCAAAAATAATGACATGGGTTTTTGAACAATAACTGTATCAAAATAACAGTATGGTAATAGTCGCAATTAAAATTAAAGCAAAAATTCAGTAAATTAGGTAAAATAATTAATTCAATATTTAAATGTAAGTATTTATATCATCAAACACACGTGCATCTTATGTATTTAACTTATAATAAACTAACTGATTTTAGCATTTTGTACCACAACTGCAAAAATTAAAACGTAGGTTGGATGGTTTAAATAAAAAAACTCGTTTTATTAACATATTACAGTTTTTTACAACTTAAGTTTGATGATAATTTTGAGTATTTTAAAACTATTTGTAATTCATTTTCTTTTACATTTACATTTTTATGCTTAAAAATATTCGAAACCTATTGATCTTTATAGAATATTATAAATTTAAGTACAGATATTTACCAAAATGGAATCGAACTAGTAATCATTTGGGTAGCACTAAAATGTTTTACAATTTTTATCAGCCTAGACTACAACATTGGGCAGTTAATAACACCAGTGCTACTCCATTCTATACCTTTAGACAACATATAACATTGGGCAGTTAATAACACCAGTGCTACTCCATTCTATACCTTTAGACAACATAATAACATTGGGCAGTTAATAACACCAGTGCTACTCCATTCTATACCTTTAGACAACATAATAACATAATTTTTATTTTTAATTGTTCATTAAAACGCCACATTTATATGACCTTCCGACAGCATAATCAAATTTCACATGAGTGAAATAACAACCAGTGTTAGTGGCAAAATCACGTCTTTATTAGACAACATACTTCCACTGATTACGGTTTTCGGATAAGTGTAAAGATACATCAGTCCATCGACTAGACAATTGTTAATAAAATAAAGGGCAGTTAATAACACCAGTGCTACTCCATTCTATACCTTTTTAGACAACATAATAACATTGGGCAGTTAATAACACCGGTGCTACTCCATTATATACCTTCTAATATGTACATAATAACATTAGTGGCAATGTAATAACACCAGTGCTACTCCATTCTATACCTTTAGACAACATAATAACATACACCAGTGCTACTCCATTCTATACCTTTAGGACAACATAATAACATTGGGCAGTTAATAACACCAGTGCTACTCCATTCTATACCTTTAGACAACATAATAACATTGGGCAGTTAATAACACCAGTGCTACTCCATTCTATACCTTTAGACAACATAATAACATTGGGCAGTTAATAACACCAGTGCTACTCCATTCTATACCTTTAGACAACATAATAACATTGGGCAGTTAATAACACCAGTGCTACTCCATTCTATACCTTTAGACAACATAATAACATAATTTTTATTTTTTAATTGTTCATTAAAACGCCACATTTATATGATTGCTTCCGACAGCTCAATCAAATTTCACATGAGGTGAAATAACAACAAAAGTTAGTGGCAAAATCACGTCTTTATTAATCCGCATAGCAACTACTTCCACTGATTACGGTTTTCGGAGGAGTGTAAAGATACATCAGTCCATCGACTGAGCCATTGTTTCCAAAATAAAGTCCCGGCCAAAACAGTGTGAACAAATTAATACTTTTAATGCTAATTATTCATACTGTGTAGATTGTAACAACGGTCCGTACACGTAGTGTATATAATATTCTAATATGTACTAAAATTAGTGGACAATGTAATGGAACTCTTCATCAAAACAGTCACTCAGGAAACTCAAAAACAGATTTTGTAAAAAGTGCAACACTAGTATTCAAGTGTAAAAAGACACGTATTAAAATTAGCATTTAAATATGCCATTTAAACAATTCGGATTTGAATTCCAACTTGTTTTCTTCTATAAATTCAAAACTTAACAATTTCAAGCAGTCATAATTACTTGTGGATAAATTGAACATGTGGAGTATAGGACCCTCTGAACATTGGGAAAAGACAAAGCATGTCTCACTAATTTTGCTTGTAAATTGGATAGTCGCTGCAAACGCTGTTTCTCTTCTTCATCATCGATCAAATTATCAAGAAACGTTTCGTCGGTTATCAAATTTTGCCTTAGATTATTTGGCATTTTGGAATCTGAGCCCAAGCCTGATCCAGAACATGAAGGATCAAGCAATATTGCTTGAACGTTTCGATATTTTGGATCAGTTGGATTGAGAGTTAGAAAATCAAGACACAATGATCGAACAACGGGTTGTTGACATGTACTTTGCACTTCCAATCCCAAATCACTTTCACGATCACTATCGTCCTCCATAATTAAACGTTCAACACCGGCATTTCGAAGATTCTCGCATAACTGGTAATACCTTTTAGATTGAAAATCAACACATTCGAAATCATATATGTATAGCTTTTCCTGGGATAAATACAAATCTGATATAATAATAAACAAGATAAATGATTTCATATCTCATACTACATTAATTTACAACTCCGTCAAGAAATACTTCCAAATTTTAGCGCCGCAAACAGGACTCGAACATATACCCACTTAGTTTTGAGTCCAACACTCTACCAACTAAGCCACTTGGATTTTAGTCAACCCTTGGTTATGACTCAGTATACGTTAAATGTAACTTATTATTATTATTATTATTACAAATTAACAAAATTATTGTTTATTATATATAATCTAATGCTGTATATGGTATAATAAAACATAGCTCTATTTTCAAATTAACAGGTTACCAAAGCATTTAAAAATAGTTAACTACGTCATTTGCAGTGTCTCCTTCAAAAATCGTAATCAATGCCAATATAGACAAACTCAATAAAATGTATCTACTAACAAAAATGTAAAAATAGAAAGTGTTATTTAAATCCAGTTGGCACTATTACTTATTATATCAAACCTTAAGAGCTGATAATTTGTATATTGTAAAAAATATGAAAATAATGCCAAACCTGTTTGGATCGCGATCAGTGACAAATACAGTAGATTTGTTTGACATCATAGAAATCAATTGTAGCGTCTTATTACCCGGAGCAGCACATGCATCAAGAATATCTGCGTTTGGATTCGGTGCCAGAATTTCTGGACCAAGACAACTAGCCTGATCAATATATATATATATAGGGTCTAAAATGGGACGTGTCAATAAACTCTCATTTTTCATTTTTTTAACTTGAGAGATTTTTTTTTTCAACAAAGTAAATATGCTAAAATAATATGGGCTATCAATTATTATTATTTATCATTATTGCGGACCATTTTACTTTGAAAAATAAGCATGGGGCAACAAGCTAACAATTACAACAGAAAAGAAGAACAAAGTCCCATAATTCAAAAAGAACATGAGATAACAAAACTTTTCCTCGTATTTGAACATTCTACCAAACGTTTTGTTTGATTCATTCATTCATTTTGGTTGGTGACGTGGTCACCTCTTCATTATTTCCCATATTTATACATGTAGAACGATTGACTTCGATGGCTTGATAAACGTAACAAACGTGGAAGAATAACAGAGTTTTTTGGCTGGTAGACGGCATCCTTATGACGTCGCCACTGTTCGCAAATATTGACAAGGCCGTCTGATTTTTGGTCAGGGTTATCTCCCCTTAGCCCAAGGACTACATATGGTATACGTATAACTTTAGATACCTTTTAAGTATCCTGGGTGTATGTTCGCACCCACCCGCCGTAGTGGAAGCCCAGTTATACCGCTGTGTACTCGGACCCTGCTGTTATTAGTCTAGATGCCTGGAGGACGAACAGTCAGGAATATCACCATCATTGGAAATTGAGACTTTATAAGCATTACTCAAATCCTCAGGATCATTAGCATCCTCTTTTGTTTGATCCCATAAAATATTCATTTCAATTAGATATTCCCGAATAGTTCTTGGCCAAGTTTTCTATGATCTACCAACATTTCTTTTGCCATTTTCGATCTTCTATTCCAAACCCGTTCTTGATTATCTTTTGGGCGATAAATGTAAAATTTGACCAAGTAATTTTCTTCGTCTAATTGTAATAATATCACGTACTGAACGAGAGTCAGTTCTTCTCATGATCTTATTATTTAAAATGTGATCTCACCAGGTAATCTTTAAAGTACTTCTAAGACATCGGTGATGAAAAACATCCACAATCTTATCAATCTTGTCTGTTCGCTTCCACGTTTCAGTTCCATATATTGCCGTAGGAGTGATTATTAATAAGTACAAACAAAGTTTTGTCTTCAGGCGGATGGAAGAAAATGACCATATTGATTTGAGTCTATGGTAGACTGACATTGCCTTTCCAAATCTGACTTTAACATCAATTTCGGTTTTTTCGTCTTTACCAACGATGCTTTCCAGATATGCAAGGGAATCAACAGTATCAATATTTTGTCCACTAATTTTAATGGGCAAATCATTGTTTGACTTAATGCACAACACTTTTGTCTTTGAACAATTAATCCGTAAGCCAATACGAGAACTGATATCACTGAGTCGTGTTGTTATATTTTGCATCATTTCTGGGGTTTCACTGAGTAGACCAATATCATCTGCAAAATCCAAATCTGTTAATCTGCCTTGGTTCCATTTAATACCATAAGACAAATTATTCATGGATTGAGTCATAATAAAATCAATTAACAGAAGAAACAAAAACGGTGACAAAATACATCCTTGACGTACTCCCGTGACAATTTCGAACATAGCAGTATGATCACTTTTTGTTCGAACACAATAACTCGAATTTTAGTATAACGAACACATAATATTCAAATACTTCAACGGTAATCCGTAAAACTTAACGATTTTCCACAAAGATTCTCGATGAACACTGTCCTTAGCTTTTATTAAATCAATAAAATTGGTTGTAAGTGGTTGCTCAATAATGTTATGGTGGGTCAGTATTTTTTCAATACAGCTTCTTCCTTTCCGAAAACCTGCTTGTTGTTCTCGAAGATGTTCATATACCGCATTACTTAAACGACATAAAATTACTTTGCAAAACACCTTACCAGGAACAGACAATTATTTATATCATTCAAACTTCCTTTTTTGGGAAAAGTAGCAATTACTCCTTGTCGCCAGTCATTTAGAATTTATTCATTATGCCATATAACACTGAATAAATGAGCAAGCTTGCGTGCTACTACGTCACCTCCATGTTTGAGTATCTAGAAAGTTATCGCGTCAAGTCGTCCTGCTTTATTGTTTTTCAACCTTTAAATTGCATAAACCTGAATTTGGACTAAAAATATTTTTTAGCAAAGCAGGTGAGTGTCCACATTCAGTACCGCTAAAAGAACATAAGGATATGTTCAGTCCGTTTCGAGCCCAGCGCTCTATCCATATCTGACACCCTGGCCAAATTAAACAAGTACAAATACTACAAAAACATGATAATTTTTGTGTGTAAATCATTTAATTGAAAAGAATATATTTTAAAAGCAGAAGAGGAACATACCTTGTCCTGAACGATTAATTGACGAGATTTATAAAAATCAAACTTGTGGAAATCGAACCCAGGTGAAAACACCAAAAGGGTGTGAGGCAAGTGATAATCTAGCATAAATTCGTTTGAACGCAGTTTGGAAACATTTTTCAAAAACCTATACAATTCATATAATAGAAAAATTATAACTTACATTCTCTTTTGAGTAAAAAAATAAGTAGTATACAATATTTGTAAACAGTTATAGTTTTTTTATTTTTTTCATATCGCTAAAGATACCACCCTAATTCACTTTACCTATTCATAATAGCAGTAAAATCTATTCATTTGTCTATTAATTCAAGATTTAAAACAGTTTCTTAATTCTTCAAATGAATGGCACCGACAAATTCATAACAACTTTTCACTGCTAAAAAGAAACGACCTAAAATCCAACTATAACAAGTGCATGAACTGCTGTCACTAAACATAACATAAATTGGTGGTAGAGCCACCTCTTAATTCATTCCAAGTTTGACTAGTGCCTCGAATTCCTATACGAAAAGGCTGTCGGATGCCAATGGAACTTGGAAGGATAAATGAAGTTTCTTGGCTAGAAGACCGCTTCCTTGCGACGATGCCAGTGTTCACAGGAATTGACGAGGCGATCTTCTTTAAGGTTGACGCCGGTTGACGGATTCACAAACCGAATCGGTTACATATGGCAAATAGTTACCTTAAGAAACCTTTTAAGCATCTTGGGTGTATGCTAGCACCCACTCACTAAACGGGAATCAAATGAAAGCCCAGTCCCTGCTGTTATAAGTCTAGATGCCTAGGAGCATCTAGTTCTGGGTGCATCACATGGGGAAGGAACAGTCGGGAATATCACCATCATTGGAAATTGAGACTTGGTAAGCATTGCTCAAATTCTCAGGATCATTAGCATCCCACTAAATTATCATTAAAATGTACACTTCTGCATTTTCATTTAATTAAAGGTAAATGTATATATATATATATATATATACCTTGAATAAGAAGTTTCAGATAAAACATATACGACTTGTTGTAAACCATTTGAATGAAGTACTTTCAAAATAGTAGATAAGTCTGTTTTCAATGTGTTCACTCGAGCATAACGCGGTAGTTTGAAATCTGAAAATGTATTAATACACAATTTAGATAACAAAATAGGTAATTAAATAAAATTGGATAGATAAATTAATCACTCCTGACTGATAACCTTTTAAAGTTTACAACAAGACCACCATAATTTAAAAAATTACATAAACACTATATGCTACTAAAATTTAGAATTAAACATTCAATCAACTTAAAATGCGTTGCATCTTTAAAAACAACAGGGATTTCTAAAACAACGGAATGATTTTGAAAATGTTTTCAAAAATAAAGCAAAAATAGAAAATCTCTATTAAAAATGGGTACATTCTAAACAGATTTTGAAAATACCGTACTCCACATTTTAATCGTTTCAATGCACTTAAATGTATGTTAAACAATAAAAGTGTAATAACTGAAATTACGTAACGTAGGACAATCTATTGTCACACCACTTAAAAATGGAATAGTGTCCAAAACGACCCATACATCATTAGTGGGATACTCTACAACTGTGTTTAAAAAACCGTTAAAATATCTAAGCCAAATAGCTCGGATAATAGACTCGTATCTGAATTACACCAACATTATATGAGAACCATTTTACTACAAAAGAAAGAATTTACATTTAATAAAATGTGTCAGTATTACTAAAATAATCTTTAAAATATCCTAAATTATTGATTTAACAATTTTAATAAATAAATAAAACCGCATTAATTTTGCTAAATTACAATTTCATTACAATATACTGACTACTTTGTTTACCGTGAGTAGACAATAAAAGGCTTATTTTCTATTGGCTGTTGTAATTTCATCAATACCCACATACTGAAAATTGCCACATTCTCACTGAAACTATTTTTATTAGGCGAAATTATGATCATAACATTTTATAATGTTTAATTATATGACGTTTAGCAAGTGTCCGTTAAAATGTCCGAATATTGAAAAACATTTCCATAAAATGTTGAAACATTAAACCATTAAACCGGTGTATTCATTCAAATGCTCTTTAACTCCCCTTTTAAATTCGCATTAGTTATAAAGTATATAAAATGCAATTACAATGTGCAGAAAATGACAAGTATCAAAGTTTTAACTAGTGTGAGGCAAATATATCTAATATCTCCCTTTATTTTCAACCCAATAAAAACTGGGTAACTAGAAAAAATACAAAAATCTTAGACGAAACCTATCAACAGACGTATAATATCTAGCTTACGAGAACAAATCAATGTCTAAAACAAGTTAGTCTCAGAATAAACAAAGAAAACATAAATTACTACCAATGTCAAATATCCACTTTAGCAAAACCTCTTGATTCGGACCTATCAAACGTATAATAATTTGCCTCTCCATTATATCCGTATTTGCAGAGCATCTCGAACGATTGCTTCTCATATTTTATATGCAAAAAAACACTCGCATACGTAACAAACGTAATAGTTTCTTAACTAATAAGTGGAATCCTTGTGACGGCACCATTAATAAAAAAATTCGAAAAACCGCCCACATTTTTGTTAAGTCATCTTTGTCAGTTGACTAGAAACATTCGACAAATGGAGGGTCCGCATTTAATACTCGAGGTGGGGTCAAACCCATGCCCACCTAGGTTAGTTTAAAGTTCTACCAACTGGGCCACCCCAGCCACATATGATACACATTTAATCTATAATATCTTTTAAATACTTTGGATGTATACTTTCACCGAGTCACCAAAATGAAAACTCAGTTATACTGCTGTGCAATCGATCCCCGATCCATTTTACTTTGAGTTTATAAACAATATATATATATATATATATATATATATATATATATAATCAAGAATATCCATATCATTGAATATTGAGTTTTCCTAGTTATTAATAAACTTCTCGAAATCATTAACATCCAAATCAAACCCCAAGATTATTTGCTTCTCCATCAACAAGATCATTAATAGATGCTATTCTACAAACCACATCAATATATAGCAAAAATAAAGTGCAAACAATACCATAAAGTTTATGAAAAAACGAACATGCTTACCAAATTTTAAAATATTTTCAGCTACAAAACATTAATCACAAAACTTACGTGTTTCTGTATTTTGTGACTGATTCTTAACAACCATTTTATAACATTTTCGAAGCTTTCCTGCTGCTTTTTTATTACCGGTAATTGAAGAAATTTGACGTAATAATAAAGAACGTTTTGATTTATTTAAACGTAGTAGAAAATCATTTAATAAAACAAGTAAATAACATCTTGAACAGGGAGATATATTATCCGACAATGCATTAGAAGTAATGTGTTTTGATTTAATCTTTTCTGCAAGGTCAGCTTTTAAAATAGTTTCATTTAATACATGATAAAGATTAAGCGTTTTCTGTGCTAAGGCATAAAGTTGTTTCAAATTCTATCATATCATGCAATTTAATTTAATTTAAAATCTTACACTTGTAAAAGTATTTCCATAAAGAGCAGTTTTCAATCTACACACCTTGCCTTGAACAACACATATCAAATAAGCCGCTTCTTTATATAGTAAGAGACTTCCATCATTCATAATGCACTGTGAAATCCGTAGTATCTCAACAAACGCTAACACAGGAACAGAGACAAAACAATATACGAGGTAAGTAGGAAAATGAAATATTTCTTTTGATCCTTGGTTCTCAATATATCTGAAAGTATTAATATATCTGATCAAAACATAGATCACAGCAATGAGAAAATGCAAATCCAGGAATAATATTTAAATAAAATTAGAAAGCATATACTTATTATAATTTGATTTAAATGAATAAAGGGTTGGCGCTGTGACAATATGCTCGAAAAGTTTATTCCAAACAAAAACAGCCCTATGGGTAAAGTGGTGTAATTTAAGACGAGTTAAGGCTCTAGGTTTATGGAGTTTATGCTCATAAACTTTCAGGCACCCATGCGCAACACCAAAATATTGTGTTAACTGTTCTGTTTTTAAGAGCAGATAAACTAAACCTCTGAGTTTCCTATCACTTAACGGAAATAACTTAAGAATTTTTAATCTTTTATAATATGGATTACGTTTTAAGTTACTAGAGAATTTCGTTATTGCTCTTTGAACTCTCTCTAACCGTCGTATGTATACAATATTCAAGATGCGGTCTGACATACAACATAAAAATTAAGTGCAGGCATACATATTTGGAATACATCCCAAATTACGTTTAAAAAAATTAACTATCCTAAAACCTGCATAAGGTGCTGTCATATAATGTAATAAAAAATTGGGAAATAGTGTAAAAGGTACTCAAAAATCTTTTATCTATTCCACTGAATTTATTATGTGCAATCCAGATACAGAAAAAACTATACTCCAGGATATTCCAAATGTGATGTGATTGCATTTGGTTAAATTCAGCGATAGCATATTTTTATCTGACCAATCATAAATATGATTAATGTCCTGTTGCAGCAATTCACAGTTAATCCCTCATATTTTTAAATCATCCACATAAAGAAGGATGTTAAAGCGAACTACTAAAATTCACCGCTAATTACCCAAGTTCACTCTATAAAAAAATTGGGAGTGGTATTAAATTCTTCTCTTCAGTTCTCCATAAACACTTAAACATATTCCCTAATGACAGATTAAAAAACCTCAAAATTTTCCGATTACATAATGAAAAAACCCCAAAGTGACCTAATCTTACCTTGTCAACTAATTAAGTCCGATTCCTATAATTTGTATTTCTCCAAATCGGAAAACGGTCTTAGGGGAACCCCCCTTTAAACTGCGTAAACCTAGGACCCACACACAGGCAAGATAACATAATTTATCTCATCGGGTTATTTCAGCCTAGAATAGCTTCCCTTCCCACTTAATTAATGCTTCCAGCCCTTTCTGGAGATACTTAACTATCTCCATCCCCTGATTTCTCCAGTTCTGACCCTTAAATCTTTTTATTCTTATTATTGCGTCATATTTAACATTTCCCTCATTTATCTACTCGATATCCACACCCCCGATATATCCAATATCTTTTAAACCAAGGACCAAAAGGAGATTCTCCAAATAAACTCATGTACTAACCTGTAACCTACATTAAATTTACGTTATAATTTAGTTAGCAAGGTTGTGTTAACGTAATAAAAAAACGTTAAACGTAGTTTTTTCTCGCTATGTAGTTTGAATAAATAAATAATTCTACAGCCAAGCGTCATTTATAAATTCAAATCAAAAATTGTTAAACTCAATCAATCAACGTCCACATACTCCTTAAATATTCAAATTGAAATATAATCACAAAAAATATTCATTAAATTATTGTATAAAATACAAAAAGCTTAAGTCAATAAATATTTTTTAATATTTTAATATAATAATTTACACATTAATTGGTCTCGTGTTAAAAGTATCTAACGTATTAAATCAATATTATATAAAAACACTTTGTAAAAATATATAAAATCACTAAAAAATCGAAAACATATTTATTAATTTTTAAATACACAATTACTAAAAACGAAGTATTCTTTTATAGTAAGTAACGTGACAATTTGAAATGGTAGTAAGGTCAAGTTCCAAATTATTATTAAATAAGTAAAGTTTTATATTGGTTATTGTTAATTAAAACATTATTTTAATAATTAAATATTTTATTGTAACTAAAATTTAAAATATATTTAATAATGTATTAATGTTACAGGTTGGATACAGGTCCTAAATTACATGTTGGCACACAAGTTAGGTAAAACTTTTTTATTATTAACTCTAAATTATTAAATAAATAGAAGGTAAATAACACAAAAAATTGGGAAAAGTAAATAAGTAATAAAAATAGGAGGAAAAAATCAAATTTAGTTGGTTAGGGCATAACTGTTTTAACAAAAGATAAAATTATTCTAGAAAAAGTCCAACAAAATGGTACCAAGTTAGCTATTAACTTTAAAAATAAACAATATAATTTTATTTTTAAATATTTAAATCTATTTTTTTTTAAAGAAAAGATGATTTCGAGGTTACCTTGTTGTAACCTTTCAACTTCATCACTCAAACCAAACAAAACCTTTTATACCTAGTCGATTTAATTCTCTACGTGAGCACAAATTTATAAACCTAAAACAAACTCACGGTTTAAATTCTACCATTTCTTGCATAGGATCACTAATGCTTGAATCCGTTTACTTAATCATGCAGTAAATTCTACTAATTTTTCTTTTTTCAGAAATAACTATAATACATTTTTTTAACTCAATCCCTTTAATATTATATTTCTTTTCTTGTTTACCTAATTTTCTACCTGAAATTTTAATTTAATCCTTCTTCATTATTTTAAATCGTCTATCATAAATTTTTTTTGCATTATTTTTTATGACATTTTTATATTTATCCCCATTACCAAAAAACAACAATATCAAGAAACTTGTTGTTAAAAAGTCTCTAACCTGATTAAACCGCTTAAAAACTTAAAAACTTGTAAACTTGCGAAATAGCAAGTTTGAATTGCTTTTATGTAGTGCTCATAGAAACGAAGGAAAAGTGAAAGTAACTCCAAAGTTTTTTGTTGCAGAAACTTTTGTAATAAATATTTTACCAGGGGATGGAATAAAAAATGTGTTTGCAGAAAACTTGCCGAATTTGATATAGTTGCATTTATACAAGTTAAGTAAGAAGCTGTTATTGATTGAACAATTATAAATCAGATTTGAGGTTTGAGCTCCAAATTTTAACATTATATGTGTAAAGTGAAATGTTAGAGTAAACTCATAAAGATAAATTATTTATAAATATAGTTAAAACTAACAAACTAAAGACTAATCCTTGTAGAACCCCTGAAGAGTTTTTGTAAGGAGCAGACAGATGGTTTTCTAATTTTAATCTAAATTGCGATAGTAAAGGAAATCTTTTATCTAATCTACAAGTGTTATCGTAATCCTAAAAAACTTTATTTTAGCTACTAATAAAATCTGTGGGACTCTGTCAAAGCCTTTTTAAAAATCAAAATATATGGCATTGACTAAAGGACTATGCCCTAAAAAGGAGGTGAGGATATTATTGTAAAACATCAAGTTTATAAGGCAGGATTTTTTAAGCATTTGTTATATACAATAAAGTTTCAAAAATGGGTTTTAACTAGTTTCTACAAAACTTTGCTAGGGGTAGATGGATATTATGATTATCTGGAATAAACCATAATCCGATTAATAAATAGATTTTGTAAAAGCCTATTTTTAAGTAAAAAGAAAATACTCAATCTCTTAAAAGAAAGATGAAACTACTGGAAAAAGATTGGGACTAATAAATTTGTACATTTTTGAAACATTTTAATAATAAATTCTGTTTTGATCACAGGAAGTTGATTTCAGTCTTAATAACTGTTTAAAAACTATATCTGTATTAATAAAATAACAATCGACAATTTTAGTGGGTTTAGGAAGGGGTAGACTAGGTTTGCTCAGATAAAAAGTGACATAAAATATTAGCCAAATGTGCTACAAACTCTTTGCATATAAAGTAAAGTTATATTCTTATTTTTGAAAAAGTTAATTAAATTTGCAGATTGACGTTTGCTTTTAGAGTACTTTAGAGTAGGCTTTTACTTAATTTGACATTATGTAAGAGCTTGTACAGTTATCAACGTCTAAAGCTTTAATAGAGTCCACGAATTAATTGTGAAAGGAATGTATATTTTTGGTACAAAAGTAATAGATGTCAGAGTGTAAAAAATTATATAGATACCAATGATTAAAATTTGACCAAAAACAACAGAGAAATCTGGATTGTATTTAATGTACAAAAAGATCCCTTTTTTAAATTTAAACAAACAGTATTGTAGCTTGTAACATGTAGTTTACTGTGTTTATATGAGAAATGAATAATTAAAAGCATTAAAAATTAATTGATTTATTTTCATTTTTATTACAATTTTTATTTTGTTGTACATTTAAACAATTTTGACATTTTTTGAACCATGTTATAAAGTTCCTTTTTGTATTTAAATTTATCATGTGTTGTAGACGTGACTGTGATTTGTTAGTATTGTCACGTTCTATTTTTTATTATTGGTCAACAGTTTTAGTCTGTAAATTTGCATTATTTTGTAATAATAAATTGCAAAACAATATTTTAGATTACGTACAAGTTTTTTTGATTAAAATTAGTGTTAGTAAATATTTGTATCAAGTTAAACCAAAGGAAAACAGGACCGAGATCTCGGTGAGATTTTACAGTTTAACGGTTTTCAACATTTGCAGGTTAAAAGTGTAATATTTTTCACCTTATGTGTATTATGAAATTTTAATACTTGTCATCCATTGGGGTTTAAAGTTTAATACTTACCAGTACAGTACTTACCAACCGTTAAAGTCCAGTACTACTAAATTTAAAGTTTTTTTTAAAAACTACTGGTAATATTACCCGAGGTCAATATTTGTCAATTATTGGAATTGCAGTTTAATATACTATCAAACTATTAAAGTTAACATTTCAATTTTGCTTAATTTGTTGTACAGTTTTTTGCAAATTTTTAATAATAGTCGATTTTTAGTGTTTGTAAATAAAACCGCATTGTCAGCAGCTTCTACCACAGTAGCAAGGCGTACATTTTTGAAGATGTCTAGCAGCATTTGGTTACCAAACATTTGAAGGTTTAAAAAGCTAATTGTAAAACATTACTAATTTGCAAGACAAAATTTAAAGGTACAAACTTGTGTTGCCCTAAATTATAAAAAAGTTTTAAGTAATAAGATCTAGCAAATTTTTTTATTACTACTGCTTAAATCTTTAACGGAAAACATTTTTTAGCAAGTGGAAAATTAGTAAAGCCAAACGGTGGATGGCATTTAGTACCGTTAGTGGCACTGAAATCTATAGTACTAGTCCAATTTCTATTCCAAATACAGCGGTGTACTACTAAATGTTTTTTAATTGAATTGACAAAATGCTGATCGGTTTAATAATTACCTAAAATAATTTACTAGCTGACTTATATGTAATTTTAATAAAAAATAGTTTCCAGATTTAAAAAAACGTTTTTAGTTCTAATGCAAATGTAGGGTAAAAACCGGCAGATAAGATAAGATGCCCAATTATCACTGAGGGTTAGAAAGAACAGACGCAAAATTTATCAGCAATAAAAACTAGTTTAAAACAATTTTTGAAAGAGTTGCAAACTCCGGACGGCGAGAAAAAGAACCTCTATTCTTTTGAAAACGACAACATGTAAAAATATGTAAATATATTATTAATTGTACACAATTATGCTTAAAAATTAATTAGTTTAAGTTATGTAAACATTTATATTTTATTAATTTTTTGCATGTAAATTGAAGTGCAAGTAATTTATTAAATAATAACTTACAGATATAACGTAAAAAATTATTAATCAGTAATTTATTTTAATATTTTTAGAGTTTAAAGACAAAAAATCAGTGTTAAGTGATTATTTTTTGTAATATGACAAACTTGCACGCTTCATATTGTTATGACCTAGTATATCTTCAAATTGCTTCTCAAATTCTATTATAATTTTGTTCAACTTTTGTAAAGCCAATTTGCAATGAGTTCTGTCACGTTTAAAATAGGCCAAAGAAGCTCGTTTCGTAAATTTTGGATTGGATAAACTTCGTTTGAAATAAGCCAAACTGCCACGTTTATCGTAGTCACTGGTCATATCAACAAAATCCTAATTTTATTTACAAATAGTTTGTTAAAATTAATTGTTTATGCATATATGTATTACATGCGTAAGTAATAGACATAAAACATATCAGGTTTAATTTTTGGGAAATATTAAATGCTTTAATTATTTGTATAAAATATTTAATTATGTTGATTAGTTTATTATTTAACATAAGCATTTATATAGCATTTATAAATAAATAATTTTTTTAATGTTTGCGGTGGTTACAATTTTATTGCAAAACTGAAACTAAATAATTCGGTACTTGTTATTTATATTATTGTTACTGTTATTATTATTATTATTAATCGAAAAACTGCAATTTTTTTTAACAATATTTTATTAATATTTACATTTAGCGTTTTGAATAAGCTGAAATTGCATCACCGTTGTTCTAAGGTGTTTTATATATAAACGTAATCTGTTGTGTGTTTAAATCTGCAATAATTTTTTCTCTTTTTACTATTTATTTTGGTTTTTTTTAAAAACTTTTTTGGTAATATAATTTTCTACAACGTTTTTGTGTTATTAATTGTTATTTTACAGGTATGGGATAAATGTAGGGCATTTGTTACTGTTGTGGTTTTATAACATGCAAAACTTTATACCTAAACAAACCATTAAGTCATTGCTTGCAATTATGCTAAAAAACATGAATAAAAAACATTAACGTGTATAACTTTCTCAAAACCAACGTAACCCATTTTCTAAATTAATGAAAAGGACATCTAAATATTTAATAAAACCCTTAGGTTAAATTTTGGTAAATAGAGCTTTATAAAATTAGTAGTGTTAATAAAAATATGATGATATAATTTATTGATATTAATTAAATGTTTGAAGAAAAACGTCTTTTAGCAAGTGGGAATTTAACAAATCTGAACGAGGACCCGTGTTCGCTACATGTACCAGCAATAACAATAAATAAATTATAAAACAATTTTTAAAATTATGCATTGTTAATACAAACTGTAGCTTAAATAAAATATTTTTTTACAAAATGTTACGTTAACGTTTGTGTTAAATAACAATTTAATTTGTGCTAAAAATAAATATATATCGCAAAGTTGTAATTAAAAATTGCTTAGTTAAGCTCACCTTATTACATCGCACAGATAAGAAGAAAGTTAATGTGAAAAAAGCCGCCATCCATGTAAAAATGAACATTTTCATGCTTTTAATTTTTAAATTGAAACGTTTGCTTTTACAAGAATTTCTGCTGTCAAAGTAGGTTAACATGTATATATGTATATGTATATATATATATATATATATATAAGTTAAATTGTTTAAAAATTTAGTCATATATATACCTAATTATATTAAACATTACTTTAAGTATTAATAAAAAAAAATAAAACAAAATTTTTTTAATCATATTATTATGAAATTTAATTTTAAACCAAAAACAAAATTTTAGACTTTTTTATAAAATAATTTTTTTTAATGTATATTACTTTGAATGTTTACAAGAAACATCTTTCAGCGGTGGATATTTTAGCGAAACCGAACGTGGGCCAACATTTTAGTGGGCCGGTAGTGGAATTCAAACCTATGCCCATCGGGGTCCAAATCGAGCGCTGTACGGCTAGACCATCCCGGAATATTACTTGTTTAATAGTAAATTATATTATAAAATATCTAGACATATACAAAAATAAATACTAAAAAATGTTTTTTATCGCTTTGCATTATTTCCTTTAAGCGTTTAAGATAAGGGTCACTTACTTATTTAACCCAATGTGAAATTCGACACTGCATTACATAATGAATTTTCTTAATTGAGGTTTTTTATTGCTTAAGCCTTATCCATTATATTTTAAACGTAGTAAAAATACGATTATATAAAAGTTTTAGTTGTCTGAAGGCAATTGAACAAATGTAAGCTTTTTGCTATTAAAAAATTTTGTGCTTTATATAAATAAAAAAATGATTTATTTTAAAATTATCAATATAAACGCAGTTGCTAACTTTGAATTAATTTATTTTTTCATTATACAAATTAAATATTTTAAGGCATTTCTTTAAATAATAATAAAACATTAAACAATCAAAAAACTTTTGTATTAATAAAACTATTATTTCGGTTACTGGTTGATAGTCTAGATGGAGTCGCAATTGTTTAAAATCCATTTTGCTCTTTAAAATGCATACTTATTTTAACTGTTTATTTTAAAAATAATTTAATTAGATTAGTTACATTATTTATTTATTTTGTTATTTTTTATAATTAGGTTTATAGCAATGCGGTTATATAATGTAATTCGATAACAGCAAAACAACATTTAACGTGTACTTTTAACATTAAGATAACAAAATATTATTAGATTAATAAAATTTTAAAAAACAAACCGTTCTTGTTTATTTTTAAACAAATTATTTTAAACTTAGAGTTAGAAAAATGTGCTAAATAACTTTATTGCGCTCAATTACAAGAAAAATAAAACGTTTCAAATTAATTGACAGTTGCTCGTACCCCAACTGAATTGTAACTATAGTCACAAAAAAGTGATTATTTAACTAAAACATATCTAGCAACTAATGTACGAAAGAAACGTTACTTCAATTATAAAATATTTAATAATAATTTTAAAAAACTATAATTATATATACATATATATATTGTACGTAATAAAAAATTGTATAAAATATCAACTGGTGCAAGATCGAAAATGGAGTAAAGTTATTAACATAATTTATAACGCCAAGTATTAATAACAAAACAGATCACATCCAATTTTTTCAGTTACCAAGTGATTAAAGACATTACAAAGTTCAAAAATTCAATAATTTATGTGATCGCCTTTTTTGAATAACCTGATCCAGGAGTTTTGAATACTGTCAATAAGAATGTTGATATATTCTTGTTTCATCTTATATTGAACAACAAACCGAATGCGTTCACATAAATCCTCAATTTCAATATGCTTATATTAATAAGCATATAACACTTTGTTTTTAAAGCCAAATAATTCGTCCCAAATTATTGTTTCATCGGTGAAGTATACGGAACGCCAATAACAAAGATGTCGTTCACTCCATAGTTTACAAAAGGTTAATCTATCATCGTTTTGTTTTTTTAGTAATAAATGGTTTAATGTTTGGTGATTGGAGTGTTAAACCAAATTATGTTGCTCTGTTTCTAATCTTGAAATAAGTAAAATAGTTTAAACTATTTCTTTTAGTTTCTGAAATAGGTTTATTATAATTTTTAATTCTATAACGATTTTCTGATCATCCGTAGTAGTTGTTACATGCTTTTTTTTAATTTTTTTGTATTTTATGTTTGCTACTTTGAATATTTGCACGAGAAGCATCTTTCAACAGTGGACATTTTAGCAAAACCAAACGTGGGTTCGCATTTTAGTGCCGGTAATGGGATTCGAATTCATGTCCACCGAGGTCCGAATTCAAGCGCTGTACCGACATCATAATTTTTCGTTTTTTGACCGTTAACAATCCGACAAATTCTTGAAAGGTTAACTTTGTATAAATTCACCAATTCTTTTGATGAAAATCCTTTATTTTTTAATTCTTTGATGACACGATATTCATTTTCGGTAAAATGAAAACATTTTTTATCATTACTGTCCATTCCACAATTAACACAAACAGAAAGCAAAGTGAGCGGATGAGCGGCATCTCAAGGTTAAACGTAAATAATAAATTATTCGATTTGTTTTAAAATTTTTATGTAAAATTAAAAAAAATTATTTTTGTTATTTCTATTTATATAGATTAGAATAATTAAATGTTTATTTTAATAATTTTTATGACATTACAATTAGGTCAGAGTTGAATGTGCATTTAACATCAATTTTTAACGATTAGTTATTGTTCATTTTTAATGAAATTAGGCATACAAAATAAGAATAATTTAATTATTATAAAAATTATGTAACTTCAACTTATTATCCACGTTTATATAGAAATAGTTTTTTTTTAATATGTTATTATTTTATTATTTTGGCCGATTCAGCCTTCTTAAATAAATATTTCTAAGTATATATAAAGGAACTATTAAGTATTTTACATTATTTTTAATTCTCAATATTTATTTTTACGAAAAAACAATTGGACATTGCAAATTAACTTAGATTTGATACTCTTATAAAATTTTGCGTTAATTTTTGAAATGGCTGTAAAGCAGTAGATTTAAATCCGAACGAGTATGAGTTCAGTTTCTGTTACTTATAGGGTTTTAGTCAACCATTTAAAGAATAAAAATTGAATAAGATTATATACACCCCCTAAAATACTGAAAACAATTGAAAGATGTTTCTCGTAAAACATTCAAAGTAGCAAACATAAAATAAATTTTTTTTTTAATAAAAAAAATAATAAAATAAATTAATTTCAATTTTTTGTTTGTTGGTTTAAAAGGTATACAAAAAGCTAAACATGGCAATAAATAATACAAGGTACTTCACATTTAATTCTATATGTATTAAAAATTATATGTTTAAAATAAAACTTGTATTTTAAAAAAAACTCAAATATAAACGTAGTTACTAAGTGTACAGTTAGATAAACAGGCTGCTGTCAAAATCAATGCAGTATATTTTATTCTCTTTTGTGACACTATTTATTTATATAAAGCACATCTACGTACTATTGAAATCAATGTAATTTAGTATTATAAAGTGCAATGACTAAAATAAACGTCACATCTATACAATTGCTTCTAAATAACACAACTCTTAACATAATTGTAATCTTTTTAAATTATTTCAAAATATAATGTAAATGGTTTGAGAAATAAAAATGTTCAATTGAGAAAATTAATTATGCAATGTAAAATCAAATTCTACATTAGGTTAAAAAACGTAGAAACCTCTACATTAAACGTTTTGAGAAATTTTGGAAAACAATGAATATTACCTAAATAGTATAATTGTATAGCTTTTATTATCTATTTTTATATATGTTTACATATTTTATAATATAAATGACTTTTAAGTAACTAATTTGCTTGTTTTTCAATATTTTAAAACATCAATATTCTTGTTTTTAACATTAATTACAATTTTATAATGAAATTGGTATAAGTTATTAGATTTTATAATATATATATATATATATATATATATATACCGCTAAAACAATACTTACAGAATGTTTAGTACAACTTCGGTGTGCTTAGTATAATTAAATAGTAACACAAAAGAGAATTTATTATTTTGCATTCATATTGACAGCAGTCCGTTTATCAACTGTAATTTACACATTTTTATATTAATTAAAGCATTATTAACGTATCTGCTTGCAAAATATTGTTTAATGTTCTTAGTTGTGATTGCTTCATACAATTAACAAAAACCAAATTAAAAAATAATTAATTAATTTTTAACTATAACGTTTTTAAAAAAATAAATAATGTTTAATGCGACGTTAGCTAACGTACATTTTTCTGTAGAATGTTTTAATTAAAAAATTAAGTATTTTTTTACTAAAAACAAATTAAAAATTGATATTTCCGTAAACAATAAAAAAAAATTTAGATTATATTTTTAAAATAATGTTAAAATATCCTCAAAGTTTTACATAATAATGTAAATGTTTTTGAAAATAATTGGAAAACCTTTTGTGTATGTTTGAAAAATAATTGTGAGACTTGAAAAAATAAAATGGTTTTTTATTTATGAAATTGACAAAAATTTAATTATTTGATAGTAAGGAGGAAAACAAGAAATGTGCTTTAACTTTTTAATTGCAAAAAGTTTAACCGCTTTCTATTACTTAATAAAAATCATACAGTTATATTTTATAAAAATTAAATTAATACTATTTAAAATTTTTTTAGCATTTGTTTTAAAGCAAATAAAACAGTAATTCATATTTTGTATGTTCTATACAGTTAGGTTTGTACAAATTTTACTTTGAACGGTTGGTGAATAGCTTAAACTTAATAAACGCATTATTTTTGCGCAAAGTATAAAATAGCCATAACACAGTGAATGATGACAAAAAACTTTAGTAGTCATACTTTTATTTCAATATGTAAGATGATTTTTAAAGCTGAAACACAATTTACACATTCCAGAGTCACAATTATTTTTTAAAAACCAGTAATATGTTACATTGAAAAAATATATTGACTGTATTTAAATTTATTTTGCTTGCATAAAAGTTTAAATTTAATTATAAATCAGGGTAAAATAAAAATAGTTAAAATTTTGGAAATTACTACATAATGGAACCAACATTAATGTTTATTTTTTTAGTTTAATAACGAAATTATCTATCTAGAGTAACGTTTTCTTAAAACAAAAACTGCATATGACTGTATCATTAAATTGACTAAGAGTATACCAATGCACTTAATTCAAGCGGTTACAAAAAAGATAGTCACATTAATTTTTTATTTTTACTACTTTAAATGTTTTACAGAAAACACATTTTTTAGCAGTGAACATTTTAGAGAAGCCGAATGTAGGCCCGCTTTTAGTGCCGGTGGTGGGATTCGAACCCAGGTCTAAGTCGAAAGTTGCACTGCTAGGCAATAGTAATATATATTAGTAAAATTATATTTATATACTAGTCTTGATAATGTATAATAAAGTTGAATTCTAATTTAAAATTACGTTGTTACTAAAACAGGTTAACTTTGTTGAATGGGTTATTTTTACCAATGTTCCCAAAGATTGTATTTAAAAAATAACTTAATGGTTATGTAGTTTTGATGGTTTAGTTAGTGTTTATCAATTGCTAGTCATAAGTGGCATATTATTTCACTAGCGTTTTAGATTTTGTAAACTAATTACGAAATTACTGTCACTGTAAATATAAAAAATGTCGAAAGTGCTTAAACAATAAATACTTTAAAGCAATACAGTTGCCAAATATTTTTAAAAATTATAACGAACTAAAATTTTGAAATTATTACAGACTATTTAAAAAATAAGCATAATAGTAGTATAATTGTAAGTGTTTAGTTAAGCCTTTTGATTAATATTTTAGCCAATAATAAGAACAAAAACAACAACCAAAATTGGGAGTTTGTTGCTGTAAAATATTTGTAGTATTTAAAAAATAAAGCAATTGAAAATTATTTATTTTGTTAAAAAAATAAACAGAACAATTTAGTATATTCTCCAGTGATTGGCTTATCTATGCAAAATACTCAAAGTTAAGGAATAACTTTTAAACGTTAATTTTACCAAAAGAAAATAAAACAAAATTTTGTGTTAATTAGCAGTTAAAAACTTAATTAAACATAAAAATAGGTATATTAAAAAAGCATTAAAATTTAAATCAACTCTAACAGCATTTGTGGACAATTTTATGCTGAAATTTGCTTCAATTGTATTCAGCACTTCGAGGTCAATAAATAAAGTCGACATTATACAAATATTAATTGAAAACGTTTAAAATAAAAGGAAATTAAAAAATAGAAATAAAATTAATGCCAAGAGCCACTCCACCAATTTAATATTTTTTTAACAAAAGGTAGAAATATTTTGTTTTAGAAAGTTTCCTGGGGAAAAAATGGCGAACTAGATAAACTTCTAAACATACTTAACTTGTGTAACATTGAAAATTTAATTTTTTTTAAACGATATATTATTATGTATTTATTAAGCCGACCAAAACATCAGATTGTTTTTGGGTTTATACTTTACATTTTTCTTAATAAAATAAAACATTTTTACTACTAAATTATCTATTTATATTTTTGTTTAATGGTTACCGCTTTGAATGTTTTACAAAAAATATTTTTTAATTAGCAAATATTTAGTAAAACCATACCTACCCAAGTTCAAATTCATCGCTGTGCCACCCGATCATTCAGGTACGCACATACATATACATAATCAAATTTATACAATAAATATAAACATGTGCTCAAATAACTTATTTTATATAAATAAACCTTTATTAAATTAGATATCTACTACCAAGGAAAAACAATATTAATAATAATAGTTTCTTTAAATACTTTTAATTTTATTTGCTTTTTACACATGCAACTTACAGCAATGAAATGTTACAAATAGAAAATACATTATTAATGATTTACATAATCAAAAGGTGTTTATTGGAGTAGTTTAAAAGCACTGAAACTATTTAAATATGTATTACACAAAATATACGTATTTTATTATCAGTTTTTGTATGCACTGTGATTAAAACATTATTATTTATGTAAAACACAGTGACATTTTAAATTCCTTATATGCTTTTGCTTTACATTTGATTCTGGTTAAAGATTAATTTTTAACCTAGTAACAAAGTCCTTTGATTTACCAAAGGCAAACAAAAAATTTTAAATCTTTATTTTGCAATACTAATATGTATTTTTGAATAAAGTAAATATAACAAGTTACTATTTGCACAATTAAAAAATAATATGTTATGACAAAAAATGGTGGTTTTACACAAATCTTAGAATACTTTCAATGAGAAATTTTTATTAATTTTATTTTAAATATATATATATATATATATATATATATATATATATATATATATACAATTAACTAATTGACAAAAATAATTGTTTAACTAATATAATTATTATATTTTTTATTTTAATTAAACAATATAAACATTTTAATAAATAAATAAATAAAGTAAATTATTTGCTTTAAAATTAATTTTATCACATAATGTTTATATATCAAAAATTGAGTAATATATACTACTCATTATTTATATTTTGAATAATATTTATTGCTTCTTCTAAGCGTCTACGTTACAGTGTACTCCGTTTATTAACCTAATGTAAAATTTTATTTTGTGTTACATAATAATTTTTTTTAATTAAAGAATTTTATTTTTTGGGTCATTTACATTATTGTTTGAGATAGTTTAAAAAAATTTCTATTGTATTAAGATTTGAGCTGCTTGGAGAGTATTTTTACACTCCTTAAAACATTTACTTAAAAAAACATACTTAGCAAACAAACAACTTTAAAAACAAATTTAGTTTAATTGTATAATTGTATATTTTATAATAAATAAAATATAATTATAACTTCATTTATGTATACATTGTTAATAGTAACTAAAATTGCATAATGTCAACTGATTTAAAACCAAAGACTGAGTGAAGTCATCAACATAAAATATAACGTCAAATACTCAAGAATATAGAAAACATAAAACTTTTTTGTTACTAAATAGTTTCTTGTATAATACACTACAAAATATCGAATGATAAATGTAATTACCTTTTTTGTAACCATCTGTTCAAGTGTGTTGGTAGGCTCATGGTTGGTGTAGTCTTATGTAATTTAAATTATAACAAAAAATATTGGTTTAGACAAATAATTTCTTAATTTGGAAATCCTTATAAATGCTTTGTTTTATTCTACAAATAGCAAAGTAAATGAGGTCAATATCAGAATCATAAATGGCACTTTTTAAAGATATAACTACTTTTATATTGGCCTGTGTTATTTTAAAAAATTTTTAGTACTTTGAATGTTTTGCAAGAAACATTTTTCAGCGGTGGATATTTTAGCAAAGCCGAACGTGGGTTCGCATTGTAGTGCCGATGATGGGATTTGAACCCATAACTACTAGGTCTAAATCGAGAGCTGTACCGCTATTTAATATGTTATGTAAACAAAATGAATTTGAATACAGCTTAAAATAATAACAAAAAATTATTTTTTAAACATTTATAACTCTGGCATGAACAAATGAAATTTTAGCTTGCAAAATACAATTATGTTAAAAATAAAAATACTATAGTTTAAATTATTTGTGTTTTTTATTTTATGTTTATTACTATAAATGTTTTATAGGAAGCATCTTTCAGCGGTGGATATTTTAGCAAAGCCGAACGTGGGTTCGCATTGTAGTGCCGGTGGTGGGATTCGAACCTATGCCCACCGAGGTCCAAATTCGAGCACTATACCGGTAGACTACCCCGGCATTGATATATTTCGCTACATAATAGTTATTTTATACTTTGAACAAAACCAATACAATGTTTTTTTAGATAAAAGCTTTCTTAACCACTCAAAGTTAAGTTTGTACAAACTAGACTATCTTGTTTCGGTAGACAAATATTAATCCTTTGCATCCATCAACTAGGTAATGTTAACGCGCAGCTATAACTTTGAACAAAATAATTATTTATTTATTAAAATAGAAGTATGTACATAAACAAAGAAATATATTAATTGATAATAAAATATTTTTAGAAATATTATATTAGTATTGTCAGATTCACTTGAATAATAAATTTACTAGGTTTTCCAGTCAATCCAATCCCTTAAAAACCCCATTGTTAAATAAAATATTTTTTAAAAATTTATTACATGAAATTTAAACTAATTTATTGTGTGAAAAAAATAAACGAGAATGGTTTGTACTTTAAAATAAGACCCTATTTTATTAATTTAATAATATTTTGTTATCTTAATGTTAAAAGTACACGTTAAATGTTGTTTTGCTGTTATCGAATTACATTATATAACCGCATTGCTATAAACCTAATTATAAAAAATAAATAAATAAATAAATAATGTAACAAATCTAATTAAATTATTTTTAAAATAAACAGTTAAAATAAGTATGCATTTTAAAGAGCAAAATGGATTTTAAACAATTGCGACTCCATGTAGACTATCAACCAGTAACCGAAATAATAGTTTTGTCATTATAAAAGTGAAATTCTGATGATTAGTTAATGTATTAATAATGTTTAAAGAAATACTTTCAAATATTTAATTCATATAATTAGAAAAATTGAAATTCAATTAATTTGAAGTTGGTAACATAAAATTTTAAAACGTTGAAAATCTAAATTTAAATTAGAATAATGAGTACAAACTTTATAAGTAATCTGTTTACATGTACTTCAACTTCACACTTAAACAAATTAATTAATTAAATTACCTTGTAATACAATTATTTAAAGCTTAATAAAATATAAGTACAATTTATGTTTACATAATACTGCAAATATATTTTGTTAATTATTTATATGAAATGTAATAACTAGATGCTTGCTTTTGTTTACAATAATTTTTAGTGTAGCATAAATACACTAAGATGTGAATGTTGACTGAAGCGTTTATTGACTATGTTGTTTTTTCTAATACATATATAATACAATTTCAATGACAAAGGGTTGAATGATATTCAAAAGGAAACTCAACCTCCAATATGAAAAATTAAAATAGTCACAAAAAAATCTTGTCTAATGTTCTTGAGAGAAAAAACCTTTTTAACATAATTATATAAAACAAATATTTAGATAAAATAACGCTTAAATTTACGTAATAAATACACCAGTAACGTGGATTTATAATAAAACATTAATAACAATTAATTTATTTTAAAATGTAATAAAACATTAGTTTCACCAAAACATAAATACTTTAATTAGTTTAATAAAAATGAATGTAAACAGTATAGTAATAATAACCCACATTTATTTTAAATTATTTAAAAAAATTAAGTATGCGGACTAATAATATGGTAATATTTATTTATTTATAATATAAACTAATTGATATATACTGTAAATATCTGGTGACATTAAAAGATATTAACCACCTAGTAAAATGTTTTATTAACTAGAAACATTTAAGAGTATATATGATAAGAGCTTATAAAAAGTGTAACCTAAAAATTTTAATTTTATTTTAGTGAAATAAATGTTAAAACAATCCTTTATCTTATATTTTAAAATAACACCATAAAAATAATTATATTTTATCGTACTTTAGTGAACATAATGAATTTATATTACAATGTAAACATACTTTTAAAATAATGTATCAGACGTTAATAAATCAGAATAAAATCTAACAGATAATAAGTTATATATATATATATATATATATAGTAGGGCAGGAAAATACTAAATGCTTTAAGGTATGTTATTTTATAGATCCAGAGAAATATGGAAATAAGTCTGTTTTAATTTAGTGTTTTATTATTTAATCTAAATTCAATTTGCTCAAGTTACTGACCAATTAAAACGTATTTTTGAATTGCTAATTAAAGTAATAAAAATAGCTTTTTTTAATTTTTAATATAAAAAATGCAATACAAACAAAAAGTTACAAAGAAACCTTAAAACTATTGAGTAATAAATTAGCTTAATTTTGCAGTAAAAATTAAAAATTAAGTTTATGTAGTATAGTATTATTATTATATTATTATTATATAGTATTAGCGAAATGCGATAGAAAGGCCAAAGTCATTTCAAGAATGGAGATACATCAATTTTATATTCTGGACATGAAGAATATCATGTTAATGGAGTTGGTATTATGTTGAGTAAAAATGCTGCTAAAGCTATAATTGGATGGAAACCTGTGAGCGACCGTATCATTTCAGCTAGATTCAACACCAGATTTGCAAAAGTAATAATTGTGTAAGTCTATACCCCTACTGAGGCTACTGAGGAGAACCAAAAATATATTTTTTATGATCAATTACAAAGTTTGTTAGATGATGTGCCAAGAAGAGACATCAAAATTTTGATCGGTGATTTCAATGCGAAATTGAACAAAGACAGATCTGGGTACTTCTCAAATGTTGGACCACATGGTTATGCTAATAGCATAAATGATAATGGTTATAGGTTGTTGACGCTAAACAGTCATTGTGGAATGAGTGTTGGCAACACGTTTTTCGCTCACAAAAATATACAAAAGACAACGTGGGTTTCTCCAGATGGAAAAACAACAAACGAGATTAATTACATTTGTATTAGCACAAAATGGCGGTCTTCATTGCAAGATGTACGTGCATATCGCGGTGCAGATGTTGGTTCTGATCACAATCTTGTTGTTGGAAAATTTCGTTTAAAATTAAAGACAATAGAAACCACAAAAAAATTACATCCATTTTCGTGTGAGAAGCATAAACAGTCAAATATCTCAAATCAATTTTACAATTCCTTAAAAAATACATTTCAAAATCTGAAAAGGGTAGAAAAGTCTGATGATCAATAGAAATTGTTTTATAAAACAATTACAGATTGTGCAGAAAATGTGCTAGATAGAAGATGTCGCTCTACAAAGAAACAATGGATTTCATCAGTCTCTTGGAATTTAATTGATCTCAGAAAGAAAACAAAATTAGAGAGAGATCAATCTAACAATCCTGTTATTTGGAAAATATTTGATGATAAATATAGAACTTTAGATAAACAAGTTAAAAAAACTGCCGCAAAGATAAGAATGATTGATTGGAAAACAGATGCAGAAAAGCAGATAAGGCAGCAGCAAAAAATGATTCCAAGACTCTGTATAAAATTGTAAAACAACTGTCGGGAGTTAGAAAGAACACCGATATTCCAATCAAAGGAAAAGATGGTCGTTTACTTCTAACAAATGATGAGCAATCATCTAGATGGGTAGAACATTTTAAAGAAGTACTTAATTAGCCTATACCAAATACTCTTACAGATTTTGATAATGATAATGATATAAATGTGACTCAAAATCCGAAATATGCATTGATGACATTTCTGTAACTGAAGTGATTTATGCAATTCAAAGGTTGAAAAACAATAAAGCAGGAGGACTTAACGAGATAACTGCAGAAATGCTCAAACATAGAGGTAATGTTGTAGCAAGTGAGCTTGCTCATTTATTTAATGTTATATGGCATAATGAACAAGTTCCAAATGATTGGCGGCAAGGAGTAATTGTTACTCTTCCCAAAAAAAGAAGTCTCAATAATTGCAATAATTGGTGCGGAATAACTTTATTGTCTGTTCCTGGTAAGGTGTTTTGTAAAGTAATTTTAAATCGCTTAAGTAATGCGGTAGATAAACACCTTCGAGAACAACAAGCAGGTTTTCGGAAAGGAAGAAGCTGTATTAAACAAATACTCACCCTTTGTAACATTATTGAGCAAAGTCAAGAATTTCAGCAATCACTAACAATTAATTATATTGATTTTATAACAGCTTTTGACAGTGTTTATCGAGAATCTTTGTGGAAAATCGTTAAGTTTTACGGAATACCGTTAAAATATGCGTGCACTATACCGAAATTCAAGTTGCTGTGTTCGAACAAAAAGTGGTCATACTGCTATGTTCAAAATTGTCACGGAAGTACGTCAAGGATGTATTTTGTCACTGTTTTTGTTGCTTCTGGTAATTGATTTTATTATGACTCAATCCATGAATAATTTGGCTTATGGTATCAAATGGAATCAAGGCAGATTAACAGATTTGGATTTTGCAGATGATATTGGTCTACTCAGTGAAACCCCAGAAATGATGCAAAATATGACAACACGACTCAGTGATATCAGTTCTCGTATTGGTTTACGGATTAATTGTTCAAAGACAAAAGTGTTGTGCATCAAGTCAAACAATGAATTGCCCATCAAAATTAGTGGACAAAATATTGATACTGTTGATTCCTTTACATATCTGGGAAGCATCGTTGGTAAAAACGGAAAAACCAAAATTGATGTTAAAGCCAGACTTGGTAAGGCAATGTCAGTCTTCAATATACTCAAATCAATATGGTCATGTTCTTCCATTCGCCTAAAGACAAAACTTCGTTTGTACGCATCAATAATCATTCCTACGGCAATATATGGGAGTAAAACGAGGAAACGTACGAACAAAATTGATAAGATGGTGAATGTTTTTCATCGCCGGTGTCTTAGAAGGATTTTAGAGATTACCTGGCGCGATCACATTTTAAATGATAAGATCATGAAAAGAACTGACTCTCGTTCACTCTATGACATCATTACAATTAGACAAAGAAAATTATTTGGTCAAATTCTACGTTTACCGCCCGAAAGACCAGCAAGAACGGTTTTGGAATGGACAATTGTAAATGGTAAAAGAAAGGTTGGCAGACCAAAGAAAACTTGGCTAAGAACTATTCGGGAAGATCTAATTGAAATGAATATTTCATGGGCCCAAGCAAAACGTTTGGCAAAATGTTCAAATACATGGAAACTCTTTGTTGTCTCATGTTCTCTTTGAATTACGAGACTTTGATGTTAATTTTTGCTGTAATTGTTATCTTATTGCCCCACGCTTATTTTTTAAAGCAAAAGGGTTTTGTAATAATAATAATAATAGTACAATTATTTACTTTATTTGTATGGTCCGTTGTAGAAGTAAAAACGTAACATAAACAAAATTCTAACTAAGAAAATAAATTAGAAAATCTACTCTATTTTTAAAATTGTTGGATTTAAACTTCAACAAACATTAATTTACACAAGAAACTGCTGCAAATCTGACTGTAAACAAATAAATGCTATTGGGTTCCCTTTATAATTCCAAACAAAAATAATAGAAGACGTAAACTGTGAGATGAATTCAGTTCGTATATTCTCTTTAGTTACAAACATATAAAGAATCAGTATACATATACATAAAAATACATAATGTAATATTTAATTAACTTAACATTAATAATTATACAAACATACACATACGCAACATGCCTATGTTAAGTCCAAACTAAATTTAATAATAGAAGACGTAAACTGTGAGATGAATTCATTTCGTATATTCTCTTCAGTCACAAACATATAAAGAATCAGTATATATATATATATATATATATATATATATATATATATATATATTATATGATGTAATTAACTGTTTACATCCACACATTAAAACCTATTTTGTGTGCACAAAAACAATTAGTAACTTCATTAAATTTAGTGTGGACTTAACATATGCATTATATATGTGTATGTATGTATAGTTATTAATGTTAAGTTAATTACATCATATATATATATATATATATATATATACTGATTCTTCATATGTTTGTGACTGAAGCGAATATACGAAATGAATTCATCTCACAGTTTACGTCTTCTATTATTTTTGTTTAGAATTATAAAGGGAATCCAATGCTTTAAATTTAATAAAGTTCTAAATTGTTTTTGTGCACACAAAATAGGTTTTAATGTGTAAACAGATCCGAGCAGTTATCAACATTTTAAAGTAATCGGTGTTTAGTTTGAACCAAATGACGTAATATTGACAAAGTGTACAAACGTTCGCTTGAGTTGGACTCTTGATCGATCCAATTAGGAATGTGTTCTTTGACCCTTTCAGCTAAGAGACGAGTTGTCCGACCAATATATCTGTCACCCAACTGCAAGTGAACTGGTAAATACAATGGAAGATGGAGAACATTCGTATAGCTGTTTTTACGTTGGGTAAAGGCAGACCTGTTGTAGTACATAACATTCTCAATGGGGTCAATGAGTATGTCCTTTTAAACCTAATTTTTAGGAGGTACATGACATAATCTTCTTTAAAAGGCAGTTTTATAAAAACCGGTTTGTTTTCGTCTACAACTTTTTTTTAGTTGTGAGTGACTTTGAATAGAAATTGATAAAATCTACAGAATATCCGTTATTGATTAGAGTTTGTTTTGTGGTTTTTAATTCTGTATCAATAAATAATGTTTTAACCAGTGCACGTTTTTGTTGAATCGGTAGAAAACTTTTAAAATGGAGATGTTGACCCGTCCAGGTAGGCTTGTGGCAAATGTTACGTTGAATAGACCCATCATTTCTTCGTATCAATGTTACGTCCAAAAAATTGATTGTATCATTTTCTTCAAGCTCCCATTTGATTTTGATATTGGGATGAATGTTGTTGAAAATTTGCAGTAATTGATAAATGTCTTGTTTATTGTGGTCCACAATAAACATAACGTCACCGTACCGTTTGTACATAACCATCTTTTTTATTGCTCCTTTTATTAGATCTTCCCATGGCTACCCCATCCGTTTGAATATATGATTTGCCACGAAAATTGAATGTGATCTTTTATGTCCAAAGTAGAATTAATTTTTGCAAGTATTCAACCGGAATTTTGGTATTTATTTAGTTTGACGTAATGTAGTCACTTAGATAATTTACAGTTTCTTCTAAAGGTACATTTGTCAACAGTGACTCAATGCCAATTGAGACCATTATTTCGTTCCTAACATTTAATGCTAAATTTTGTAAATAATGTGACTTTCTACAATTGCACCTCCCATTTGATTCTTGTTTGTCTTGCCTATCTTTATATTTTATACAACAGGATTTTGATATATTTATTTTTTCACCTTATTTAATTTTTTGTGTTATGTAATCTTTGTATACAAATTCACAACACAGATTTTGTACAATGGTGAGTAAACGTTTTTTCTCTCTCTCCATATATATATATATATATATATATAGGATAGGAGTAGTCTAGTAATACAGTGCTTGACTTGGACCTAGATGCGAATCGCCCCACGGACACGAAATGCAGGCCCACGTTTGATTTCGCAAAAATTTCCACTGCTAAAAGATGTTTTCCGTAAAGCATTCAAAGTAGTCAGCATAAATAAATAAATTTTAATTATATATATATATATATATATACTGTTATTTTTTAATTTAAATACTTTTTATTTTCATTAGTTAGTCATTCATTCAAGTAAAGTTCAATTAAATGATTGAGTTTTAGATTAGTGTTAACTTTAGGCAATAAAATTATCAGACGTTATATTGATTTTGAAAAATAAACTCGTTCGCAGTTAAAATTTCAAAACTAATAAACAGTAGCCGAATAAAAATTAATCTGATGTTTGGATTCTATTTTCTTATTAAAATAACTTCATTTTTATGCATAAGCTGAATAAAATTTGGTTTCAAATTAAGTACAAAACAATAATCGCAATGTTTTAAAAATAAATTAATTAATTATAAATGTTATTTATAAAGTAACTAATGAATATTAAAATAATTTTTGAATTTTAACACTTGCAACATTGAATGATGTAATACTAAAAATAGAAAAATTGATTTAGAAACGTTTTTTCCGTTTTAAATAAAAAAGCCTTTTTAAAACAATAAGCAGTTATATTTTTAAACTCACAATACTCATTAAATATCTTCATTTTGAAATCAGTAATTACAGTCTCTGTATGTTGAAAACTGTATTTTATTTAAAAAACTAATTAGTATAAAGTTTTAAAAAAATACAATTTGAGTTTATATCCATCATACCATTACTTTTTAATGTTTAACTCAACATAATCACATAAATATACTTAATCAGTAAAAACCAGTTAAAAAATAACTTTGTTTAGTGTATCATACATAAAATACTTAGACAATTATATTACTAAAGTCACATTTCTCTTCCTTATAAAACAATGTAATTTTTACCATCAGTATTATTTGTTTAAAAATTTCAATAAATATGCACTTTACATTTAATAATAGATAAACATCCCTAGTATTATTCTTACTGGTTGTTATTACTCATTTTTATAAGGGTTGTAATACTGTCATGTTATTAAAAACTGAACAATAAACAATACAAAATCTAACCTCGATCTTTTGGGTTCTAAAAGGGGTGTTTTAACCAATGAGTTGCACCTATTCTATCAAAATAATAAATCTAAAAAAGCGTTTTTCAACTATTTGACAGACCTTGGTTGAGAAGACAAATATTGATCTTGTTACTGATTTTAAAGGTGTAAATCAGTTTATATCAAACCTTAATCGGCTCCACACTCATTTTCACTTGATGAAAATAATACAATTTATTTAAATTAGTGAACGACCTTACTCAAAGCATATCCATTATATAAAATCAAACATACAGCAAAAAATATACAGAAATATAGAGCCAAATATGTATCACCTACCATACTTAAGGTATAAAACACTCAGTTGTAATATAATCAGATACAATGCTTGTAAATCCCAGCATGGTAAATTTTTACAAAAATTAATGAAATTAAAATAGAAATTTAAAAGGCACCCACTTTAATTGTTCATTCTATCAAGTCGACTAGAGTAGCATTCACTTCACTTTCAATATATGTAATTAACTTAAGCTTTTGTGACAACATATATTTTACTTTGCATATGAATCCTAGTTTTCCCTAGTTGACTGCTTTATAATAAAAACGTTTTTTTTTAATTTGAAACCACAATTAATTAGGTTTTTTTTAAAAATTACAGTACATTATTTCAATAAAATTAAAAGATTTTTGCCAAATTTTACACACCAATATATTTTTGTTATTTTCATATGACTGACTCGCTTCGTAAATGTTGTGATTATATGCTTAAATTTATTGACATGTTTTATAATTATTTAAAATATTTGTGTACTGATAATTATTCTTAGGTTTTATTTAGCTGAACTGTGCATTTACTTACGTTTTGTTATTAAACTTACGTCATGTTTTAGCAAAAATATTTAACGGCATATTGATCGCACTCTGTTTAAAAACTGGAAACAATTCATGTTAAAAATATCTTCCAAATTGTTAACCATTATAATCACAACCTTTGTTAAAATATTTCAGAACCATCTAATTTCAAAATTTTTTAAATATATCTTGAATAGTCACTTTTCTTATACGAAAATAGGCAATTAATTTTCACTGTTAGTGATAAAAATGATGGGGTTAAAAATCTAGTACAATCAGTTGAAACATTTTATAAAATAATATGTACAACGTAAAAAATATAAATGCATACAAAAGTTTGTATGTAATCCAAAATAGATCATTTGATTTGGGGTTTATACTTCAATTCGTTGAATAACAAACTTTAACCTAAAATAAAAAAAGAAATTAATTATTTAAATTTGTTATATCATGGATAACGCTTATGTTGCTCAACTTAAACTTTGCTGTATTCAACGGGGTAAACGGTAAAAAATAACGCTGACTGGTCGGACAAGGACACTAGAACAAGGTGCATAAATATGAAATAGGTAAAGTTTATTTTTGCACTAATTACTTCTTAAAGATACATTGAATTTATTGTAATACACAGTGCTGATCCAAAAATCAAACCATAGCTCATTTAATTGATTGCTAGAATAATATTGATAAATTGTTTCCCAATAAAACATTTTCTTTATCCAAAATTTTCTTGTTTTTTTTTAAATTATTTTGTATTTGTAAAATAATAAAGAAATTTTGCACATTATAAGGATTCATTTTAAACCAAAAACTTTTTAAAAACATTATATGACGTATAGCACATGCAAGTGATGCTTACAACTTGCCATCGGTTCAACTAAGAACGTTGTTCACTACCAAAGGTCTTCCTTTGCCCAACATTAAAACAGTTAAAGAAACATTTTCCGCCTCACACTGCATTTGTCAGTTCACTTGCAGTTGCGGTGACAAGTACATTGGTCGGACATGGCGTCGCTTAGCTAATCGGGCTAAAGAACACATTCCAAACGGAAGTGAACACACATGCATATCTTCCATATTACTACAAACCAAATACCAGATCAATTTCAAAAATTGTTGTGCTTCAAATGTGTCGAAAATTCTCGAATCTGTTTATATTCACACATTGAAACCTGCTTTGTGTGCACGAAAACAGTTTGTCACTACATTAAAGATTATCTGAATAAACAAAATAATGAGACTAATTATGATGATAACGAGCTTAGTTATTTGAATCCACTCAAAACATATTACTTATTCTTAATATATTTATAATTTAAAATATAATCTAAAAGTATATTGTATAATAAAAAGACTGTAGCTAATACTTTCAAGTTTTAACAATCATCTTATTTAACAAAAAGCAAATAATGACTCTTGCTACAATATCGCCGTTGAGTTGAAAAACAACTTCACTTTAAAACACTCTGCACTACAATTCTTGAGTATACTATATTTATCTTGAATGTATGATTTCACCCACCCGCTGTAGTGCAAGCTCAGTTATACCGCCGTGCACTCGGTCCCTGCTGTTATTAGTCTAAATGCCAATCAGCATCTAGTCCAGGATGCACCACGTGGAGGACGAACAGTCAGGAATATCACCATCATTAAAAATTGAGACTTTATAAGCATTACTCAAATCCTCAGGATCATTAGCATCCTTTGTTGAAAATCATACTTTAACTAATAATTATTATCAATGAAATAAAAAACACAAAATTAAATTTTAAAAACATGCATTAAATCAAACAAACCTTCAATTTTTGTTATGGTTTAAAACATTTACCAACGTAAATTCAGATTTTTTTCTCCATTTTTGCTGTTATTGAATTCAAAACATTAAGCCGATCATCAAGCACAACAGAAAGTCCATTTGAAATACGTAAAGAATCAAGTAAAGTAATCGCCGCACCAAGAGCTTTAGACAACAGTTATATATATATATATATATATATATATATATATATATATATATATATATATATATATCTTAATACAGTTAATATCATTATTTGAATTAAGTTATAGCACTAACTATTTTTGCATATTTTCAAATATACAGCAGTTAGCCGCTAATGCTAAAAGTAAGTATATATTAGTTAATATTTCCTAAGGCTTTAAAATTAATTTTTATAATAAAAATAAATATGCGATATTGACAATATGCAATTAGCAAAACATATTTGATTAGGTCTAATTAAATTTTATAATATTTGTTTTTATTTTACCAAAATCCCCAGTGACGCTTCGCAATATGCGCGTTGGTACAAATAATTCACAAGATAATCAAACTTTTATAATTAAATTCACACATATACAGATATAGCACATCATTAACATTGTAATGCAAAACATAAGAAAACATGTGCAATTCAATATCTCTAGGCAAAAATAGTTAACAATAAGTCAAAAGTTGTTTAAAAATAAGTTGTTTTTAAAAAATTATCAGAAATGGCAATAAAATTAAGTGTCAAATAAGAAATTTAAAATAGAACAAAAACATTTTGAATAATACAATAAACGGTTAAACTAGACTAATTTTAAGCATTTTAAAATATTCAATATTGATTCAACTTTGCATTGCATAAATTTGATAAAATACTTTAAACATCAAAAAGTAGTTTTCAAATTAACTTATCCTTCTACGCTTTTACAGATCATCAATTTCTTGTGTCGGGATGGTACAGCACTCTACTCAAACCTGGGTGGGCATGATTTGAATCCCACCACCGGCACGAAATACCGACCCACATTTGGTTTCGCTAAAATGTCCACTACTGAAAGATGTTTTTAAAAGCATAATTATGTCAATTTTAATAAACAAATATCTTGGATTATCATCCAATCCTTGTGCGTATTATCAATAGAATTGTTTTTCAACCATGTTTTTATCAAATGAACAATTTACATCATTGCATAGACAGTTTAACGTTGCATCCAACTCATTTACTCTCATGAGATAATATAACAAAACCCCATTTGTTGAAGGGGTATGGAAAAACAAGGTTTTTCCACGTGTTTAAACTTTTTACCCAAATGTTTCTTTATTGATTTCAATTACATCTTTCTTAGCAAAGTTTTCTCTAATCCACCAACCTTTCTCTTAACATCACCAATTGTTTATTCCAATACTGTTCTTGTAAATTTTTTCAAACAATAAACGTAAAATTCTACCAAACAATTTTTTAACTGTAATAATGTCATCCAATGAACAAAAGTTAGGTATCTTTATAATCTCATTGTTTGAAATGTAATCTCACCAAAAATTCTTCAGAAATCTTTTAAAACACCCACGACGAAAAACATCCCCCATCTTATAAATCTTGTCTGTTCCCTTTTACGTTTCACTTATATATGAAGCTGTGGGAATAATAACTAATGTGTACACATAAAGTTTTGTTTCAAAACGAATAGAAGAACAGGTTTATAAAGATTTAAATCTATGACAGACTGTCATCACTTTTCCAAGCAAAACCTTGACATTAATTTCGGTTTCTCCATCTTTACCAATAACACTTCTCAGATATATAAACAATCAACGAATTCAGCATCCTGTCCATTAATCTTAATAATCGAATAATCATTTCACTTTGTAAACAACACCTTCATTCTTAAGCAGTTAACAGGTAGTTCAACTAAAGAATTAATGTCAGAGACGTATCATCAGATATTGTATCATTTCTGGTGTCGCACTCAATAAACCGATATAATCTACAAAGTCAAAATCTGTTAATTTACTATAATTTCACTTGATACCATATTCCATATTATTCATGGGCCCAGTCATAATAAAATCAATAGCCAGCAGAAACAAAAACTGACAAAATGCATATTTAACAAACCCCTGCGACAATTTTTAACATAACAGTATAACCGTTTTTCGTTAACACATAAACACGAACAATTTTGGTATAACGAACGAGTAATATTCACGTAACTTAACGGTATTTCGAAAGACCCAACAATTTTCCTCAATTATTCTCAATGACCACTGTCAAAAGCATTAGTAAAATAAAGAAAACTGATTCTAAGTAATTTCTAAAATTTCTCGTATACTTCTATAATCTTGCAAGGGAATATTTGTTAAACGCAACCTAATCCTTTTTAGAAACCCACTTGCTACTTTTAATAATGTAATGCAAGAACGGTTTTGCAATGAACAATTGATAATGACACAAGAGAGGTTGGTAAGTCACGGAAAACTTGGCTAAGAACCATTCGGGAATATTTAATTGAATGTCTTATGGAATCAAACAAAAATGTTGGCAAAATGTTTAAACACATGAATCATTTTGTTTCCCCATTCTTTTATAGCAAATAAAACCTTTGTTAAAAACATTTTGGATACTAAATTAAGGTATTGTGTAAAACCAACCTTGTATAAACTCAACATCAAGTGATGAAAAAATTGCCTATATTTAACCGGCTTATTGGTTTGGTAAATAATAATGATCCTAAAGATTTAAAAAATGCCTATAAATTCTCAATTTCCAATAATGGCGATAACCCTGACTGTTCCTCCTCCACGTGATGCATCCTGGACCAGGTGCCCACAGGTATCTAAACTAAAAACAGAGGAAACTGAGTGCACAACGGTATAACTAAGCTTTTACTGGACTCCAGCTCAGTAACTGGGTGCTAGCATACACTCAACATGCTCGACAATTGTCTCAAGGTGTTCATATATCATATGTAGCCGGTTGCGCTTGTGGATCTGTCAGCTGGCGTCAGCCTTCAATTTGCCCATAGAAAACCTCCTTGTCAATTCATGTGAACACTGGCGTTGTTGCAAGAAAGCGGTCTTCTAGCCAAAAACCTTCATTTATTCTTCCAAATTTAATTCACATCCAACAACCTACTCGGATGTAAATTCGGGATGCTATGCTAACTTGGAACTAGTGGAGAGGTGGCTCTATCACTAGCGTTCATTGTTGTTGTTTGGTAAAAAGTTTAAAATAACTAACATATTCCAAATTGTCAAATACCTTAAGCAATAGTACTTTTATTTCAACGTGTGAATATATGTTTTGAACTAAAATGCAATACACTGGTACAAGAGTCACAACTGTTTTCAAGAACGTTAAGTTTTTGAAAACCTAATTCCAATTTTATCTGATTTCACTTTGTTTATTTAAAATTTTAAAGGCCAAAATAAAAGCAACTACTTCTTTAAAAGTTGCAACCTAATAATACAAACATTAATCTAATTTTTTCTTAAGTATAATGAAACAAAACATTCATATGCATTTCATAATTAAGACACAATCTGTCTAAACTACATTTTAATTAAAAATAGGATAGCATAAAATTATATTAACAACATGACCAATAGCACATCAAAGCATCTGATCCGAGTGATTACAAAAAAAGTAAGCACATTTGTTAAATATTTTTAGTGTACAATACAAGAGATTATTTAGTAAGCAAAAAATGTTATTTTATATTTTCATTATTAGTTAACGTTATATTGTATGTTAATTATTTTACCCAACCTTTGATTACGAACCAGTTCATATTTAATGTACTTTTTAACCATTAATAGTATTATTATTATTACATTAAGCTTTAATATCTCACTACAGATACGTTCAGCGCAAACATACAAATCAAATTGTTATTGTAATTTAAAAATTATGTAATATGGTATAATATATAATAAAACTGAATTTCTTTTAAATGATGATGTTTTAGTTAGATAAGTATATATATATGTATATATTCAGATTTATTATACTCAGAAAAATCATACCGGTTCCGACAGGTACAACACGATTAGCCAACCCAAATTGCAAAGCCTCGTTTGCATTTAAATGGCGCCTTGTCAATGTAAGATCTAGAGCTCTTGATAAACCAATCAAAGTAGGAAGTCGCGTACTGCCTAAATCCATCATCGGAATGCCTACAAATGAACGATTTTATTGTGCAAACAGTATGCAGTAATATTTATCAAAAAAACATAATACGTAAAAAATTATAGTAATAAAAATTATATATTTATATAACTAAGAAAATAAAAATTACAAAATAAAGGCTATAAATATTAATCTAATGTGTGACTTTCAACATTCGCCATTTGAATACGCGATTTAAAATGGTGAACTAATGCAACTTAAAAATAATGTTTAAGTCATCAGACTTACGGTCTGCAACTATGTACGAATATAATCAAACCCAACTTAATATGCAATTTTATTAAAAGTGATCAACACTGGCAACTCCATTAGGAAAACATTATTGTCAGTTAATTATTGTTTTTCCTAATCTAATCCATAATATAAAAATCTTATAATTAAAAATACAACTAACCATATTTACTTTTATGTAAACCCAAGACGGAATCCTCTTCAACTAAACGCAAATCACAAGCCATAGCAAGTTCCAAGCCTCCACCAAGCGCTCTACCCTGAATAGCAGCCACAAGAGGTTTAGAAAAATGCATTCTTGATATACCCTATAATTGCATAATTTAAAGAAAAAGAATAAATACAAAACCAACTAATAGAGACACGTTTTAGATAAACATTAGTTAGCAACCCATATTTAAATACTCTAGTTGGTATAATTATATTGGATCAATGATGTTTCAATATAACCGGATAAGCGTTAGTTTTAGTTTGTTTTTTGTTCTTGTAATCTGTGTGAGCAAATAACAAAAGACTAAGTATCGCCAATTAACAAGCATTGGATTTGATCATTATACAGTCTACGTACTCGCCTAAAAAACTTTTAGAGTTGATACAAGTTGGGTTGTAACTTAAATCAAACTGCAACTGTTTTTTGGACTACAATAGAACCCGATTTAAAAACCCCAATTTAATGTAAACAATCGCATATTCCAATTATTTTAAAGAATTTACGTCACGGAGTCCTTAACATACTCCAAATACTAAATTTTACTTTCATTGTTTGCATCAAATTTTTATTGCTTTTGTGCCTTGACAAACGATAATACACAATAATACATAATAAGTAAAGAATGTCAAACATTTTGCTCCTTAAAATCATACTCTCAATCAATTGGTAATAATGGCAACTGAGTCAACAGTTCAACTATAACTCATTTATCTTGGTAAAAATAATAAAGATTATAGTAGTACATATCCTAATTAAATGACTTTTTATAAACATTCAATAAACGCATTTACCATAGGGGCCAAATTTTCATCAAATTTAGATGGTTCAAACTCTTCAAAATCAACACCCATGCAGAAATCTTTACCCTCACCGTAAAGCACGCCAGCAATTATATGAGCGTCTTCCTCCATTTGACTGCAAAGAGAATCATTAAGCTGTTTGGCCATCAAAAAATTAAACAAGTTCCCTTTTTCCGGTCGATTTAGTCCAACCAGTAACAATTGGCCAATCTTTTGCGTAATTATAAAACTAGACTGAATTAAACAAAAACAATTTTTATTAAATTTGTCAAATTCATTAGAATAATAATTCCACATGGTTTCAGTCAAACCAGGATAACTGGACAGCTGTTTCATCTTTATTTAGAATCATCAGCAGTGTATACCCCTTTCAAGATTAACACACACACACACACACACACATGAACTTGAACCTACGCCCTATCTGGGGTCAGATCAACGCCTTAACTTGAACTGGACTCTGGAAATTTATTATTTATAGTAAATCTGATCAATTCTAATTGTCCAGTGTCTTCAAATGTTGCTACGCTACTACCGGCTTAGCAAGTGGGTGATTCCTTCCATTAGGACTTTACCACGATTCGGTTATATTCATTAATGGGTTTTTATTACATTTGTCGAATTCACAATTTTACCTAATTAAATGTGCAAAATATATACAAACTTGAAAAAAAATAATTAGCCAAAAGTTTAATCTTTAACTGTCTTTGAAATAAACAAAAACAACATTAAGCATTACGAACACAAAACAAGAATCCACATGTACCAATTGGTTACTTAAAATAACCATATACAATTTTGAATATGTACAAAGCAAAGAACGCAATATACCAAGCAGAAGCCTTTACCTCTATATATAAATTAAACATTTTTGGTCACACTTACATTGTTTAAAGATTAGAAATTATAATTCTTAAATACAAAAAATCAATAATTTTTAATATAATCAAATCACGGTAAATTTTCTAATCTTTACCCTCGACATGATTTCACCTAATTCATCCAATTTAATTGTACTCGAATCTTGATAATTGTACAATAAAATTTTAAAATGAGGTAAACCCAAATAATAAAATATTCATTATAGTACATAAAATATTAAACTGCAATATAATTTTTTTATTATATTCTACCAACATAATTTCCATTCTATCCCACTTAATTATACTTCATAAAAATTCCACCAATATGTGAATATAATCATTCACAATCGTAAAAATTTTAAAGTCTAAATAGGACTACATATACCTGAATCTTACATAAAACACAAGAATTGAAAAAAATTCAGCATTAAGTTTTCTAAATTAACTTATCAACATTTTAAAATAAAAAATCCAACATTATTTCGTTACTAAATTATGATATCACTTATTTAAATTCCGTCAACTAATTTAAATGGTAGTAAAGATTATCTGAATAAACAAAATAATGAGACTAATTATGATGATAACGAGCTTAGTTATTTGAATCCACTCAAAACATATTACTTATTCTTAATATATTTAAAATTTAAAATATAATCCAAAAGTATATTGTATAATAAAAAGACTGTAGCTAATACTTTCAAGTTTTAACAATCATCTTATTTAACAAAAAGCAAATAATGACTCTTGCTACAATATCGCCGTTGAGTTGAAAAACAACTTCACTTTAAAACACTCTGCACTACAATTCTTGAGTATACTATATTTATACCCGATGCCAAAATATTTGAATTGTACTTGTGTTTGTCTTCAAATGTATAGCAGTTCTATAAAGTTGAAATTTAACTTACCACTATGTACCACTTGTGTTTAAACATGAACTATTATTAAACCCCAACTTGCTACTTAACTGGAATATAACACCGTCCAATAACAAATCAAACGAATTTCACGAAAATAAATCGGACTACTATATATATATATATATATATATATATATGGATCCTGTTTAGATGAACAATAAAATCATGCGAACCAGATGTAAAATAACAAGTTCTTGATCAATAAATGGCGCTACTGTTCACCAAGATTGACAAAAATAACTATTTTTGTCAGTATTGCCTCTCCTGATCAAATGGCTACATATGACACATATACCGTAAGATACCTTGAAGTGCTTGTTTGTTCGCGTAAGTCAGCTAGAGTGGAAGTCAATTTATACCGCCGTACAATCGGTCTCTAATCCCGGTTGGTTTGAGCCTACAATACAACTCATTGGAATACGGATGCAAAAATATCACTGTCATCAGAAATTAATATTTTTCATTTATGTTGACTACTTTGAATGTTTTAAAAGGAATGCATCTTTCAGTAGTGGACATTTTAGTAAAGCCGAATGTGGGCCCACGTTTTAGTGCCGGTGGTGGAATTCAAACCAATGCCCACCCAGGTCCAAATCTAGCTCCGTACCGCTAAACCACCCTGGCACATATTACTCAAACTCTGAAAATTGATAGGATTTAAAAAATTATCAAAAACATTGTATATAAAATTAATAGTTAAACGAGGAATCTACCGAAAAATGGTACAAAAGATACAATTATATTATAGTGTTGAATAATAAAACTGTATATATAACAGTTTTCACCCACAAAAAGAAGAAAGGTTCAAGGGCAAGGTTAGAAAACCTCTAGAAAGTATTGCTAAAGGAACAATAATACACCTTTATATAAAACTACATCAAAAAAGCGAAAACATAATTCTAATAGCAATGTTTGGCGAAATCCAAATAAAATTCCAATGTTCAATAGACAGGATCTTCAGTGCCAAAAATGTAATGTGCAATCACATGGAAAAATCTTGTTGTCCTGTGCTTTTTAGAGTCAAAAACTATTCAAATAAATAACAATTTTACGATTATCTAAAAGTAAACACGATGATGTTTTTGTTCAATTGCCTCAAGTTTCAATCCACTAAAAAACTTAGAACTATTTCTTAGTTGTAATCCAATTTTTTAAAATTTCATATCTAAATTGTACTTAAAACAAAATAATATAGCATTTATAATTTAAAATAAAATCCACAAAATAAATTTATTCCTAAAATTTTTAACAAATAAGTATACAAAAATTTAAGTCAAAATAAATATTACTTTCAATATAAAAAAATCATTGAAAAAAGCATTATCCACTGGGATTAAAAACCAACACTTCATTCATACATATATATATAAAAAGCAGTATCAACATACTATAATAAAAATATTTATTTCATATTCTCTACCTCCGTTTATTAATGTACGAATTCATGTACATATAATGTCCAATAACGTTAAAAAATAACTAAAATTAATTTCTATAAACAAAATAAATATCATTTATTATAAGTAATAATTTGTGGTTCTTGAGGAGGAATTGACGCCCGTCCATAAAGTTCGTAAGCACGATTCACAAACGCGGTAATCATTACTTTGACAACTTGATCGAAAAACAAACCAGCTACTTTTGAATGAAGGACTGAACGAAATTCAAAATTAACCTATAATGGAATAACACACCAGTAGTTTTGATTAATGATACATCCACGGACTGTAAAACAAATTGAATCGAAAGCATAGAGTTTTTAGCCGTAAAAAATTGTTCACTATTGATAAACAATATGCTATCAAATAATTCATTAAATCGAATCCACATAAACCTAAATAACAAACTTGACTATTTAATTAGTTATGATTAAAGTTGCAAAACCATTAATTCAGATCTTATTTGAATAACTTTTTAAAAAAACTACCATCTTTGCTGTTCATTGGAATATTATTATTATCTTATTATTACATTATTTGTGCTGAAAGCTACTTCTACTGAAGTATCTAAGCCAATAACCATAAATAATAAATAATAATAATAATTAAGTTTCAATATCTCACTAGAGATACATTCAGCGTAAAAGTCATTTTCACTATTAATAAAAATAAATAAATAAAATTACAAAATTACAAAAAAATAGTATTACAAATAAGCAGCCAAGTATATCAAACCTGTTCTGCAATTCGTTGAGAACTAAATTTCAAAATTGACAATGGGTAGATTGTAACCAGAACCAATATCTGCACCGTTATATGCACGTATATTTTGCTAATAATCCTGAGGATTTAAATAATGCTTATAAAGTCTCAATTTCCAATGATAGTGATATTCCCAACTGTTTGTCCTCCACGTGGAGCATCCTGAACTAGATGCCCCTAAACATCTAGACTAATAACAGCAGGGTCCGAATGCACAGCGGGGTAACTGAGCTCCCGCTACGGCAGGTGGGTGCAAGCATACACCCAGGATACTTATAAGGTATTGTAGCGGTGATAATTGATGAAGAAAATTGGAACCCAAAAATAATAAACAATATTATTTTATTTTATTACAAAAATAGCATTCGATTTCTGGAATCAATATTCTTTGAATATATCAATGACACATATCGGTGGTAACGAATATACATACAACCGTTCCCACACCAGTGATAACTTCCGTCCTTTGTCCAACTTTCGGCATCCATTTTAATTCTTTATTTTTCCCTGGTTCGATTCTGTACATTTGGCAATAAACAATTTCCGGCCGGTCTTTGCCTTCTTATTCATTACTTTACGTAATCAGTTAGATATCGCGGGAAATCTCGACTAGCATCAATTAACGCAACATTCTATTACAAGCGACGTCGCTTGTTCACATTGTACATTGTACAAATTTAGTGAAAGCGGCTACTCAGCCTTTTTGGAGACAGATCACTAAAGTGGTGGAGATGACGACAGAACGCTAGTCATCAATCAACAACAACCGCGGATTTCAGAAGTTTTATATAATTATATTGTTGTTTATACACTTTGTTATTAGCATAAGTGTAGCTTCCCTATTTTTTATTATGAAGGTAATTTATATTTATTTAGTAATTTTAAAGTATGGAAAATCAGTTTCTAGAGAAACCGAAGCTGGATGACCAGCTGGGGAGGCCGCAATAGGTACTCAATAGCCCCATACCACCGTTCGATACCCTAGACCGGCAACACTGGTTAAATCTCTTTGAATTAAGTTTCAAATTTTACAGTGTGACATTGGAGAAAAGAATCTAACCCTTTCATTTATGTTCTTTGAATCCAGCTGCCCGTAAATCCCAATTCGGCCCCCTCATGTGCAGCCGGAGGTGAGAAGTATGTCTTCTCATTGGCTCATCGGCAACTACAATTATTTTAAAACAAGACCCTTAGCTTCGGTTTACAGCGTAGGGAGTTCTGTAGACTTTTCTGCTACTACCATCTTAGAAATATGTGATGGAAGTCTGTGCACCAGATAGAAGTACTGTTCTGCCGTCTATATGTGTCATTGATACATTCAAAGAATATTGATTCCAGAAATTGAATATTATTTGTATAATAAAATAAAATTGTTTATTATTTTTGGATTCCAATTTTCTTCATCAATTGTCACCGCTACAGTATCTAAAGGTATACGTATACCATATGTAGCTGTTGAACTAAGAGAGATAATCCTAATAAAAAATTAGGCGGCCTCTTCAATCTTTGCGAACAGTGACGACGTCATAAGAATGCCGTTTACCAGTCAGGAAAAGTTGTTATTCCTCTACGTTTAGTACACTTATCAAGCAATCAAAGTCGATCGTTTATACGCCGCATAAATATAAAAAAATAATGAAGAAGTGATCATATCACCAACCAAAATAAGTAATAAAATTAATTTTGCAATAAATAACGCTACTGTCGGCCAATATAAATGTTGTCAATCCCATTTGTTGAGTTTCCATCTGGAAATATCCACGTTGCCTTGTGCATATTTTCTGTTAACAAAAATGCGTTGTCAACACGCAGCGTTAACAACCATTATCATTTATATGATCGACAAAGCCATTTGGTGGGAATTCAATCTTGTCTTTCGGACTGAAATCCGATATCAATACTGCAATATCTTGTTTTAGCACTATTTCCAACAAATTTTGTAATTCATCGTTAAAGGCCTCTTTTTAACTCACCTCGGTAGCTCCCAGTGTATGGCATAAACTTGCACAACCGTTATTGTTGCAAATCTAATGTTGAATTTGGCCCAATTATACGTTTGGTCAAGAGTTTCCTTCCTATTAAATTTTTATTAGCACTTTCAGGCAATATAATACCAACCCTACAAATATAATGTACGTGATTTCCACAATACAAGATTGATGCATATTAACTCCTTGACATGCTCATTAGATTCCGCTAATCCTCAAAATATCCTAATTGCATTGTATGTCCTGAAAAAATTGCTCTAACCTTCCACTTTTAAAGTGTGTGCACATGCCACGTTCACACGTGAGTTTAATTTCCGCTATAGAAAATTGCGCTTCCTCTCAGCATTCATTCAACCCCGTCATCGGAATCACTGCTGTGATTTGCCCGAATGACGTCTTCATGTCGTTTCCTTAGTAATATTAAATGTTTATAGAGGCCCCGCTGCTAAACTTGCACTCAAACCCTACAATTTTTTCAACCAACCTTAAGACCAGTTAGGCTTCTTTGCATGTTAACTAAACTGTACCACGTTCTCATCGTTTTTTTTTCCATTTTAAAACAAATAATTATGTAGAAATATGCAGAATATTTTAAATTATTATTTGTTCATTTATTTTATTTGGTTGATACTACTTAAATGTTTTAAGGGTAGTATTTTTCAACAGGCGAAACTTTTAGGGTAGTTAAACGAAGGCCAACATTTAGTGCCGGTGGTAATATTCGAACTCATGACCACCCGTTTTTTAGTCTAGAACACTACCAACTCTGTCACATCGACATTTAGAAATCAAAATTAAGTAATTTTTAATTTTGTTTCCTCAAATGTTGTCGCACAATAATTTTTTAAACCAAAAAACGTTCCTAAAATTTCTAAGAAAATACCCAAAATATGTTTAAAAACGTTAATAAACATTTGAATTATTTAAAAAATATATACTGCATTTTATTTTTAACTTAATTTTAAAAAACAAAGCAACTATTTCAGTTTAATGTTATATTGCGAAGCTGTTGAAAAATTAACTAATGATTTCTACGACATTGTTGCATTAAAATAAGAATATGGGTTGGTATGGGTTCGAATCCCACCACCGGCATAAAAAGTGTAAAGCGTCAAAACGCTTTATGAACCTGTAAATAATGAATAAGTTAGTTATATTGTTAACAACTAAGGATTTTTGTGCTTGGTAAAATTTAAAACGGTGGTTGAACAACTTACAGAAAATTCAACAATACAAGTATTGGGATTGTCAGGCAAACCAGGACTGAATTTCCATTCGTTGACAAGAAAATTAAACATTTGTCCCTTCTGAGCAACGGACTAAAATTTATAGAAATAACATCCATAAATGAAATTTATAAAATAGACAAAAAATAATATAATTTATCACAAAAGTAATGAAATGCAATAAGTGGTACGTGCACTGGCCACAATCTCAGCCTATTGGACTCTTGTTAACACACGAAATGTAATAACATAGAGTGCCAAATAGTGAGTATTTTTCTAAAATACAAAAATTTTGAGTATCTATGTTCTGAGCCTGTTTTTAAATTATAAAATACTCATAAGTATATAACGGTTAAATATTAGTATTTAAATGTTACAAGTAATTGCCAAGGATCTAATTGTAAATTAGTAAAAACCTTACATGCACTCAAAATGATTAAACTGCCAAAACTCAAGTTTGCATTAAAGAGGGTGTGCAGCATGAAGGGCATCCGGCAGTAAAAAAAACCCAGCTACAAATTAGTTTGAGAATAGCTAAGACGTCCACTTAAGTAATGCGAATAACTCTTGCCTGAATCATGTAAAACACCCGCAAAAACTATCTGGTCACAAAGGGGTCAGACTAAACAAACGAGTCCAACTGAGGAAAGTGGAATGGCAGTTGAAAGTGGAAATTAAAAATATTGGATTGCTAATAGAAAGAGAAATTTCCGAACTCACTGATAAATGAAATTTGCAAAAGATGAGGCAGGAGAGCAAGAAAGCAAAGGATCTGACAGGAAGGATTTAGAAAAAATATGGAGTAACTGTTATCCTATTATATAAGACAAGATAAAGCCTAGTAGACGTTAGGAAGGTTTAGCAAAAAATAATAAATAGTCATAAAGCTACATATAAGTGGTTCATATCCTAATATTATTAGTGCATACGCGCCCGACTTGCTATGAGAATGTAAAAAATAACTTTTAGGAAAACTTTGGGGAACTACTCCTTAATATTCCTCGGAGGAAGGAAGTAATACTTGATGCTGATTTGAATGATCACGTAAGACTGTTTATAAAGGTTGTCGAGAGATGTTACGGAGAGTGTGGAATTAAAGACATGAAGAAGTTTAGACGGTACGGCGTCTATAATACGTCAATAAAAAGAAACCATTTTGTTACATTTGAAAGTGGCAGAAAGCAAAGCCAAATTGACTTCCTAGCATCAAACAAAACAGACAAACAATTTTAAAAATATGTTAACAATTATTAAAGTTTTTATTTTGATTCTGATTGCTATTATTATATAATTATGTTATTATGTATAAGAATGTACATCTTAGCTATTCAATTAATTTTTAAAATAAAATCAAGCACATAGATCAAGAATAAATTGGTTATTATATAAAGTTAAATCCGAAAATGAAGGTTAATTTAGATTTATTATTGACTTAATCGTGATGGGAAAATCGTTTTAGGAAGTTGTAAATAATAAAACATAATGCGAGTAATATTCTTATAATTTTCACTTGTTAAAAAATATTTAGATAACGAAACGAAAAGTAATTGTTAAAAATATATTTAGCGTAGACTTAACATAAATATGTTGCATATGTATGTATGTTTAGTCATAAGTGTTAAGTTAATTACATCATATAATTATATATACTAATTCTTTATATGTTTGTGACTGAAGAGAATATACGAAATGAATTCATCTCACAGTTTACGTCTTCTATTATTTTTGTTTGGAAAAATATATACATATGTTAAATAATTCAAACTTACTTTAACAAAGTTTGGTTTTTGATACGTAACACGCGAAATATATGATTCGTAAAAGGGTGGAAATCCAACACCTAATCTAGCAATTAGGTAAGTTTGGAATTGACCAATAATTATAGATTCCTTGCACCAAGGCAAAAATTTTGAATAATTTCCTACACCTACGGTGATGTTATACATTTGCTCTTGAGAATACCTATTAAAATAACATAATAAACTTACAAAAATTGTCTTTAAAAATTAAATAAAAAACAACACTAAAAATTCAGTTAACATTAGTCGTTTTATTAAACAGCAACAACCGCTGGTACCAAGGCAACCTTGTAACTCGTTCCAACTTCGCATAGTATCTCAAACAATTCCCTTCCACTGTACACGGTCTTCCAAATCATTGTTCCCACAATAAAACTCTACCAAAAAATAACGTTAAACTAAGTGGATACCTTTGTAATTATCGGGTATTTGCCAGTCTCCTATATTGTGAAGATAAAAATTGTAGCATGGTGCTTATCTACAAAACATTCACTCATTCATCTAGTTGATAACAGTTGTACCTTCATTATTTCTATATTTGTATAGTATATTAAACAATGGCTTGATAAGCGTAACAAACGTAAAAGAATAACGACGTTTCTTAACTGATAAACGGAATCCTTGTAACGGTACCACTGTATCAAAAATTGACAATACCGCTCGAATTTTTGTCAGGGTTATCTCCCATAGCCTAACGGTTACATACAGTATATATATACCTTAAAATAACTTTTAAGTAACCTGGGTGTATGCTTGCACCCAAGAAATTATTGAATAATCTGAGTCATTCTCATTTCCTGTTCAGTAGCCTCTGTAGGCACGGAATATATTGATTGCACTAAACCAGCGTTTTCTCAGTTTGCGATAAATATCTACAACTTAAATAAAATGTTGTCAAATATTAAACCATTTTATACCTAATCACAATTTCATTTAGTTTTTATCCGTTCTTGCATCGTTTCCACAATCGTTGTCCCTGCGTACTCTGGGTTTAAAATATTTTAAATAACAATTTGCTTGTAAAACTTATCGATTTCTTTGTAATATTGTTCACTTTCTTTAAACTGAATAAACTACTTAAGTTAGAATTAACCTGCACATTCAAACAGCAACAATCAAATATTCCTCAAAAATAACCTTTCATTCAGGTATTTCAGTTAAGTTTTAGTTGCGTAACAAGAACTACACCACTAGTTGATACTCTATGTAATTTTAGAACTGTAATATTGTTATACAGAAAACAATTCTGTAAAAATAGAATTCAAACACCTCAGTTCAAGGATTTTTTTCACTAAGCTATTCAATTACAAAGTTATTTTTCCAAAAAATTATCACACTAGTTAATAGTAATGTCAACTTAGTAAACAAAACAAACTTTCTGAGTTATCATTTCTCAGAGTAAAATTATCACTGCCAGCCCTGAATAAGGCTACATTAGTAATACTGAGTAATATCAAATGTTGCTATCTTTTAAATAAACGTTCAATAATCCCAGGATTCAAAATTAAACTTGCTTGACGAAACCATTTTCATAATTCACTCTTATTACAACTATCCTATTAAGTGAACCTTGTACTTAAAAACATTAATTAGTTATTAAAAGTCATCAAATTATTATTGTTTTATGAACAATTTTTTAATACACTTACTGCTTTTGTTACTTATTTCTGTTCATTTCATTTTTTTAAATTCCAATATGCACAACTATATACTAGCTTTAACATGATTGTAACAGTAATACTGTCCATAAAATTAAACATACAGAAATAAAAGGACAACTTAACTTTTTACTTAAAAATGCTATTTTGTAATTGGTTTTTATTGTTTAGTTTTTTCATAGAGAAAATGGTTTTTAAAGCCGACATTTAGCTAAACTAAACGGCGGCTCACATTTACAATAAACTATTAAATAAGACTAACCCCAATAAACGCTTTTCTTTATAAGATTGATATTTATGAATTTGACAAGACCCGAATAAATGTACGAATTTTTGTTGATAATTGAATAGATTAAAATCCGCATAACTAAATAAAGAAACACGGACTCCACACAAAACCATTACTTTCGTTATTCAATTAAAAAATCATTTGAATTAAAATTAAAAACCAGCTTCACAGTCTGCTACAAAAAAGTAATAAAAATACATAAACCCATGACCATATTCAAGATGAATCATAAATGCTAGTACAAAAACAGAAACAACAAAACGTTTAAACAAAAATTAGTATTATAAAATCTATTATAAACTATGCCCTATATATAATAGTTGATTGCAATACCACCCTTTCATTAGTTCCAAGTTTGCATAATATCCCCAATAGTTATCTTCTATTGTTCACAAATTAAACAAACTTGTAGAGAAAGCTCAATCTAACAAATTAATCGTTATTTTTATAATAATGTTCTAACCATAGTAGCATAAAGATTATCTCCAAAGCGTTTTAAAAAATTCTAACTTTTTAATTTATATCAAAGCTTAAAAATCGTTTTTAGACAAACGTTATCAAAACGCTAATTTGTATAATCAACTTCTACATGTTAGATATATCATATCTAATTAAACATTTTCGTTAAAATGCTGACTCTGGAAACAAAATGATTAAAAAAAATTTAATTTAGATTGCAAAAACGTTAAAACGATTTAAATTTAAAATCATCACTAATTTTAGTATTTATACTGAATAAATATATATTTAAGATAAACGACATAATTGTTTAACAAGTATATTTATCTCTTATCGGTAAAAAACTATTTAAAGCCGTCCTTTGAGAGTACGTCCCGATTTAAAAATACGCAAATATATGTAAAATACCTTAATCCTGGAAGATTTTATATTACGTTGCACATTAAGTGAGGTGCTATTTTTTCTTTTTCAAAAACTATTACAGTGCCTTTTACGTTGTAATGCAATTTTTTTATAATTACTATTTTTGATTTCATACTTTTTAATATTATTTCCCATACAATCTTTCTAATTACTAATTTAAGCTCTTTACATTAACTATCCAGTTTTTAACATTTTCTAGTTATAACAATTAATTATTATCATTATTAATTTTTCCTTTAAGTATACATCACATTTTTTCGATTCGTAAGTTAAATTCACTTGTTTACATAAATAATGTAATTTGAATAATTGTATTAAATTGTTTTATCACAACAAAACAAAAACTGGTTTTAATTTGTTTTCTGTTAATATAACCTATATGAGCAAATAACTAAAGACTAAGTATCCCTAATCTAACGAGTATTGGGTTCGATCATTATACAACGCCCACATACTCGTTAAATCCCCTCTGGCTTAAAATTAGGCAACTAATAATCAATCATTAAAAATAAAAAATTTCGCTATTTTAAAATGTACATACCCCTATTTACAATTGTGTAGTATTAAAACAATACACCGATTAAAATGTTTTGAGCATTATAAATAACGGACTACTTTGTACAAGTGGATAATGCCTCTTAAAATAAAATTAACTAACCCTTTGTATTAAATTAATAATTTTTTTAATATTTTTATAATTCCACAAAAACTCAGAAATGTATTCAGATAATAAATAATAATCACATAAGTGATAAAGTGGAAAACTGATCAGTCAAGGTCACAAATTTGTAATAATTATCACAATAAAAAAAAACATTTTAAAACATTTACAAATTGTAAACTAAATATTTTTTTAATTTTAATTATAATAAAATAATTTAAACACATTTAATTTGTTTTAATTTTTTAAGTTTTATTTTATCAAACCCATTATTTACTAAATATATTATTTCACTTCAAAAATACAAATATACGCTGTTTAAAATTATTAAAATATTGTATAATGTTATTCAATATTATTAAATCATTGTTATAAATAATGCATGTTTAAAGTAAAAATAACTTTTACTTTCCAAACACCGGGGTAGTCCAGCGGTATAGCGCTCGACTTAGACCTGGGTAGGCATGGGTTCAAATCCCATCACCGGCACTAAATTGTGAGCCCACGTTCGGCTTTGCTAAAGTGTCCATTGCTAAAAAATGTTTTTCGAAAACATTAAAAGTAATAAACTTTTTTATGTTTAAATTAATTTTGTAATTTTCCGTTTATTATATAATAACTAAAATTTTTGAAAACAATTTAATTTTTTGTGGTTTATTTTCTTATAAAAGTTATTGTTATTTTGGAATGTAATTTTACACTGAATACATAGAGCATATAAACTAATTTTTATTATTAGTCATAAAATAATACATTAAAAATAGTACAACTAATGGGAACAAAATGAACTAGATAAAGTCATAATTAAAACTATATATAAATGTAATTTACACAATACATTTAAAAAATTGAGTTGTAAAGCAAATTTGTACTATAGAATAAAATGTACACATTGGCTAAAGCTTTATTGCTACATTAATAAATTTTTAGAAGATCAATTCAATTTAATTCCGGATTGGTTAATACCCTGAAGGTATGGAGCAAGTGTAAATATTTATTTGTTTTTTAGTATTTTTAGGATTAACAGCTAACTGTTGTACGTAGGTCAACAAAACTAACTCCGTTCTGCAGGAGGAAGTGTGTGTAAATGCAACATTTTATTTACTAAATAAACAATATAATTTTTTATAAAAATTGCAAATGATTTTTGAAAACAATATTTTACTAATATTTTTTATTGTTATTATTTTAAATGTTTTACGGAATACACCTTTTAGCAGTGGATATTTTAGTTAAGTTAAACGTGCACCTGCATTTATCGCTGGTGGTAAAGATTAAACCAATACCTATTTTAATACATAAGTTCCCACACGGTTATGGTATTAATAGTTGTTATTATTGAGTAACCAATACTGTTTTAAGCTTTTAAGTACATACAATTCGATTTTATGTACTAAAAAAGCGATTTCCCTACTTGATACAATTAATCCGTTTTTTATCTATTATTATTATTATTATTATTATTATTATTATTATTATTATTATTACAAAATCTTTTTGATTTAAAAATAAACATGTTTGCTTCCACGTTTCATTTTCATATATTGCTGTAAGAATAACTATTGATGCGTACAAACAAAATAATGTATTTAGGTAAATAAATAAACATAACCATATTGATTTAAGTCTATAAAAGATTGATATTACTTTTCCAAGTCCGGCTTTAATATTAATTTCGGTTTATTTGTCTTTACTAATGACAATTCCTAGATATGTGAAAAATTAACAATATCAATATTTTGTCCACTAATTTTAATGAGCAAATAATTATTTAATTTTGTGCACACCACTTTCGTCTTTAAACAGTTAACGCATAAACTATCCCGAGAACTAATATTAGTAAGATATACTGTGATATTTTTTATTATTTCTGGTGTCCCACTAAGTAGATTGATATTATCTAAAAAGTCTACATCTGTTAATCTGCCATGGTTCTATTTGATACGACAAGACAAATTATTCACAGACCGAGTCAAAATCAATTACTATTAAAAACGAAAACGGTGACGAAATATATCATTGACGTACTCCTGTGACAATTTCAAAACACATTGTAACCACTTTTTATTTAAACACAACAACTTGAATATTGGTATAACAAGCATAATATTTACATATATCAACGGTATTCCGTAAAATTTAAGGATTTTCCACAAGGATTCTCGATTAATATTGTTGACTTTTGGATCACTGCGGTACGCTTGCGTAACGTGTTGATCAAAAATTGCTTATTGTTCCTGCGCTTGTTAGTTGTGTCGTGTCATTGTTTATTTGTTTGCTTCGTTTTTAGTGTTTTTAATGTTTAGTGTTTATTGTGCAATCTGTGTTGCCTAATTATTTTAATCGGTCTAATTTGTATGAATCGTGCCTTAAATTTTTATTAACGTTTTTGGTATTTTTCAGTGTATTTGTGTTATCTGTGCAACCTGAGTTGTACAGCTGATTGATCAAGTGCGAATTGCATGATTCGTACTTGAAACTTTTGTATTAAATTCTTAAACTAATTATCACTCTGCTTTGCACTATGATATTTGCTTTTTACTTTATTTCAACAGTCATTTCAGTTTCCTCCGACTCAATGAAAACCTCCCAAACCGCACTTTGTGGAAGACGGGGGTGTGATAAGTCTGTCAAGTTCGGTATGTTATGTTCCGGGTGTAATACCTGGTTTTATAAAAACTGTACTAATCTTTCAGATTCCCATTATACAAAATTAGCCAACAGCAGTATTGATTTCAATTGCATTAATTGCCTTTGAGTAAAGGACCATAAGTCTCCCGATCCAAAAAAAGTTCTATTTCTGAACTATTAAATTTAGTCAGCAAAGTCCAGTCCAGCAATTTAGTTCTAAAAAACTCGCTCGCTGCTCTCCATGAATCTTTCTCGATCATAACTACGAAACAGTCAGACAAAATTAGTTTCCTTAAAAACTCAGTAGCGTGTCTTTCAACAACTGTCAAGGACTCTCTGCTCCCAACAACAAAAGCCGTCCTCTGACTTTCGCAGAACAACATTTTATTCGAAGCCAAGCAATTTGTTGCTGATAGGCGCAGGGAAAACAACTTAATTGTTAGATGGATTCCAGAGACGGCTACCAATTATAAAGATGTTGTCTCTGAGTTAGTCAATTCCTGTCTCCCTTCGGATCCCGAAGTTAAGATATCACGTATGTCTTTTAAGCGTCCCCACACCTTCCCTCTAATCATTGTTAGCAGTACCCCTAACGTCGTTTCTAACATTTTAAGCATGTGGCTCTCTATCCGTAAAATTTTTCCAGAAATCCGTCTTCACAAGGACCATCCTATAGCTGACAGAATGGGCAAGTCTCTTGTTTTAACCCATAGTATCTGCTCCAAACTCGCGGCCATTCCAGTAGTTAAGCTTACCCCTCTTAAGCTAAAGGATACCTCTACACTTCTCCCCAATACCTAGGATTTTCCCTTCCCGCCCCAGAGTTTTGTCCCATTTTACCATTGCTTAAAAGAATTAGGACCGTTACTACCTTCCCCTACCTCGTCCTTTTGAATATTTTTTATGCCAACTTTTTCAGTCTTTCGAATAAGCTTACTAAATTAGCCAGTTTAGCTGAGGACTCTAAACCCCACATTATCGGCATTACTGAAACTTGGCTATCAGATGATATACATGATAATGAATTGCTAATCTATAGGCACAACATTGTCCGATGTAACTCAAGGGTCACTAGATAGGGGGGTTGTCTTTTCTATATCAAGGATGACATTAGTTTCTCTCCCTTCCCCCCTCGGATTTTTCTGAACATGGATATGATCTTCTCTTTGTCGCAATTACCCTCTCCTCAGATAAACATGCTCTCTTCTCTATCCTTTATTGTCCCCCGTCCCTCCCAAATGCCCCCAATAGGTCCCTTTTCTAAGACCTTCATTCTGTGTTAGCGACCAAACATAACTACCAAATTCTGATGGGGGATTTCAACGCCCCTTCTATAAATTGAGACACTCTCAGCTACTCCCCTAAGTCCTTTAATACCACTCTCCTTCAATTTATTATTGAGCACGCTCTTATCTAGCACGTTCACTTTCCTATTAGGTTTAGGATTGACAGCTCTCCCTCCTGCGTTGATTTAGTTTTCACAAACAAAGCCTCGTTAATAGACAGCATTGTCTATCTTCCCCCTTTGGGCAAGAATGATCACACTCTACTTGCTCTCAAAATCCATTTCCCTTCATTTATAGTGGGCTTTAAGCCTTAGTCCCTGCCTATTCCTAATTTTCGTAAAACCGACTTTGTTGGTTTTAAAAACTATCTGAGGTACGTTAACTGGGTCCTCTCAAATAATAATTTAGATAATTTATATAACCATTTTTGTCATTCCATTTAAATAAGTATAGAGCGTTTTATTTTCTTCCACATTTCTACCCGCTCCAAACCCAAAATTCCCCGTTTTATTATTCAAATCATTAATTCCCGCAGCATAGCTTTTTATAAGTGGAAATCGTCAGGACTCTCCTCCTTCCTCTATCGCTACTTAGATCTGTGTAGCAAATCTGTAGCTTCTCAGACGGTTTAAAAGCCTTAGACTCCATTCACTCCTGAGTAATGCCAGATCGGATAATAGTTTTTTCTTCAAATTTATTAAGAATAAGCGGGATTATGACCTCTCCCTTCCTAAGCTAAATGATAATACCGGTTTATTTCTATTGTTACCAGAGGTGTGCAACACCTTTGGGAAATACTTTAAATCTGTTTTCAATCCCAATTTTTCAATTGATTCCCTTTCTGATTCTGCCCTTGATTCTGGTAGCCCTATTATCACTTTCTCTTTAGTGTCTAAGTATTTGTCCCAACTTAGATCAACATCCAGTGGTGCTGACGACCTCTTTCTGAGAGTCCTTAAAGAATGTGCATCCAAACTCGCTCCTCCCCTTACCCACATTTTTAACCGTTTCATTCAGTCCGGCACTTCCTCTGCAACTTGGAAGCTTGCTTTTATTCGTCCAATTTATAAGTCCGGTTCTAAGTTTATGCCAGACAGCTTCAGGCTCATAAGTATTCTGTCCTGTTCTAAAAAAATCCTAGAGAAAATAATTAAATCTCATTTGATGGGTTTTATCACACACAACAACCTTATTAGCTCCGCTCAGCACGGGTTCTTGCCGGGAAGATCCTGTTTCTCCAACCTCCTTGCATTTACCAAGAACATTACCCATATACTGGAACGTTTACCATCGGTCGACGTTAGCTACTTCGACTTTTGCAAAGTCTTCTAATAAAGTTCCGCATTCAGCACTACTTAGTAAACTCAAAGCCTTCGGTATAAGTCCTCTTCTCTTAGAGTGGATACGCGACTTTCCCTCCAATCGCCAGTTCAGCGTCAAATTAGGAAATGCATCCTCCCCCCTACTCCGATTACTTTAGGCGTCCCCCAGGGATCAGTATTAGGTCCACTTCTTTTTGTTATTTATATCAATAATTTGCCTTCGGTTGTTCATTCTGATATGCTTCTCTATGTTGATAATGTCAAAATTTGGGGCTCCAACCCTAAACAACTGCAACAGGATATCAACAACATCCATCAATGGTCCCTAAATAATGCTCTCCCTCTAAACATCTTCAAATGTGATCACTTCTCTTTTGGGAAATCCTCTGGAAATCAGTTTAAATTCCTTAGTACCTAGAACATCATCAAGATTGACACGGTTAAATATCTAGGAGTTACTTTCAACTCTTCTCTTAGCTTTTTGTCCCATAATAACAGAGCAATATTAACCTGTTACCGTCTAACCAAGTGTTTCAGGTGTAATTTGGGGAATATTCCTGTTAGCTGTACACGACTCCTTTATCAACTCTATATTAGACCGCACCTTGACTACTGCATTCAAGTGACGTCCCCGCTTTTAAGGGCTGATATCGTCAAACTAGATAAGGCCCAAAGAAGCGTCCCCTATTCCAAGCGGCTGGAAGCCCTCCGTCTTTTCCCTCCGAAAGATAGAAGACTCCGGGGCGACCTCATCCTAGTTTTCAAACTCATTAAGTCCGACCAGTTTAAGCACTTATTCACAATTTCTAGCGACCCTCGTAGAGGACACCTCCTCAAGCTCTCTAAGCCCCGCGTTCATTCCCGTATAGGTCTTCATCACTTCTTTTACAGGGTTATCTCCGCTTGGAATAGTCTGGCCCCGCACGTAGTGTTAGCCCCATCTATTCAAGCGTGTAAATTGGCATATGATAAGCTTTTTCTTCTTAATTTTACATAACTCTTTTATTATTTCTTCTATTTTTATTTATTCACTATTTTGTTATTTTTTTACATACATGTGTCTGTGCACTTGTATTTTTATTTTTTTTTCCTTAACCATTTACTGTTTACATGATATCTGATACCTTTGAACAGAGTACTAAAAGGAGTTTTCTCCTATTTAACTCGTGTACAAACCTGAAATCTGAAACCTGAAAACGTTCATAAATGAAATAAACTGCAAGTAATTACTGAAATATTTTGGCATTGTTTAATAATTTTACGGAGTGAGTAGTTGTTTAATATAACTTTTTCTTTTTAAAAACCCGCTTGTTGCTCTCAAAAATGTTTATCTACCGCATTAGTTAAACGGTTCAAAATTACCTTTAAACACCTTACAGACAATATGGATATTCCGTGCCAATTGTTGCAATCGTTCAGATTTTCTTTTTGGGCAGAGTATATAATCACTCTTTGTCTCCAATCATTTATAACATGTTTATTATGTTATATAACATTAAATAAATAGTCAAACTCGTATGCTACTATGTTACCTCCATGTTTAAGTATTTCTGTAATTCCCTCAGCAAGTCATTTTGTTATATTTTTTTTAACGTTTGAATTGCATAGGTCACTTTAACTACAGAAATGTCATTAATACATATTTCCAGTTTTTGAATCACATTCATGTCTTTATTGTTATCAAAACTTACAAGAGTATTCGGCGTAAGCTGGTAAAGTACTTTTTTAAAATGTTCTACTTATGTGGATGATTGCTTATTATATGCTAAAAATAATTAACTATTTTTTTCTTTTAATTTGAATATTGGTGTTTTTCTACCTCCTGATAGTAGTTTTACAATTTTATGAAAGAATTGAGGTAATTTTTGCTGTTGCCGTATCTACTTCTTTGCATTTTTTTTTCCTAACTAATCATTACTATCTGTGCGACAGTCTGTTTAACTTGTTTATCTAGGATTTTATAATTTTCATTAAGTATTTTCCAAATAACTGGATTGTTAAATTGCTTTCTTTTAATTTTGTTTTTATATTGCACAAGATTGTTTAAATCCAATGTTTCTTGGAGGAGTCAGATCGTCTACTAAGTACATTTGTTGCACAGTTTACAGTTATTTCTCTTAAACAATTTCCATCGTTTATCACATTTTTGTACCCGTTTTTAACAAATCGTAGAATTAGTTTGAAATATTTGACTGTTTAAATTTCTTACACGGAAATAAAAGTAATAAATTACTTTTAATTTTAAACAAAATATTTTTACAAGATTGTGATTAGAACCAATATTTGCACCGCGATGTGCACGTACATCTTGCAGAAAATATTACCATTTTGTGCTAATAAAAATGTAGTTGATTTCGTTTGCTATGTTTCCTTTGGGAAAAACCCACGTTGCTTTATGTATATTTTTGTAAGCAAAAAATGTGTTGCCAACATTCACTGTAAGATTTCATTGAAATCTCAGTCCGGTTTTCCTCTGACTTAACTTGAAAAGGATATTTATCAACAGTTTTAGTCAATTTCAATTAAAAAGATATCGTTTTGCAATTTATTATCACATAATAATCCATATTTACATACCAATACTGTTTACCAACAGGAAAAAACAATACTAAACAATACTAACAAATCACAGTCATCTCAACAACACACGTGATAAATTTAAATACAAAAAGGCGATTTATAATAAAATTGAAATTGTCAAAATTGTATAAATGTACAACAATATAAAAATTGTAATTAAAATAAAAATTAATAAAATATTTTTTTATGTTTTTAATATTTCTTTCTCACAGCAACACTTCCGGCCAAAAAACGCAATTTTTTCAGTGTACAGCAAAAAATATACAAAATTTTTAATGTTGACTTGAATGGGACGGTGAACATCAGACACATGTAAAATTACCAAAATACCAAAAAACAACAAACTCAATCCATACTCTCAAGTTGTGACAGCTGCCTAATGTTAATTTCCAGTATACCTTTATATGTACGAACGTTTACTCAACGTACAAACTGTCTTCATTAGGTGCAATTCTTGTTACCACACTTATTGGCTACTCAGATTGTCGTTCAAACAAAACCCCATAATCTCTTAAGACAAAGTTTCTAACCTTCTCCTTTTATTGTCAACTTTAGGCACTGGCTTTGCAGGTTTTTTTTGGCAGTTTTATCAAAAATAATTTTTTCGTCAAGCTCCGAAATTGTTCGTTCATTAGCACTCACAATGTCGTGGTATGTCGTGTTTTTAAAAAAAACACTTGTTAAAAACCTTATTTGCAAGTGACACATCTTGAGAAACAACATGCCTCTAATTGCCTGGACATAACTACTGATGTAACTCCGCCTAGTTTGGATTAGAAATGATTCAATCTAGCCAGTCCCAAGCCTGGATAAAGGAGGAGGGTTTGAGCGCAAGGTTGGCAACCTGGCTTCTGTAAAAATTTATACTGCTGCGGAAACAATGAAAGATGACGTCATTCCGGCAAACAACAACGTTTCTGGATGGCAAAGTTACCAGATGACAAGGTTGAGTGAAAGCCGAAAGAAAGCGCAATCTTCGATTTGCAGAATATTTAATGCCAACGAGACTTTGTTATTGTTGTTGTTGTTTTGCTGTAATTGTTGTCTTATTGCCCCATGCTTGTTCTTAAAGCAAAAGGGTTTTGTAATAATAATAAAAATAACTATTGATGTATGGTGCTAACTCTGTTTGCTACAAATGTACTAAATCGGATGGTTGTATTGTTAATATAATATCCAATATTATTCTCCATTTTGAGCTCACGTTTAATCAATTTTCCATATATATATATATATATATTATGATTATTTGTTGTTCAATATGAGATGAAACAAGAATATATCAACACTCTCATCAACAACATTCCAAAACGCCTGGATAAGGTTGTTCAAAAGGAAGGCGATCACATAGATTATTAAATGTTTTGAACTTTCTAATGCCTTTAATCATTTGGTAACTGAAAAAATTGCATGTAATCCGTATTTTTGTCAATAGTTGTCTTTATAAATCATGTTAATCATTTTACTCCATTTTCGATTTTACACCAGTTGATATTTTATATATTTTTTTTACTTACAATATATATGTATATATAATTATAGTTTTTTTCAATTACTGTATTAGTATTGTATATTTTATAATTGAAGTGACGTTTCTCTTGTATGCTATGTAGATACTAGAGAGGTTTTAGTTAAATAATCACTTTTTTGCAGTAATATATATATATATATATATATATATATGTATATTTCCAGTTTTAAAAAATTGTAAAGTTCAAAAATTTGTAAACCAATTAAAATTAACTTTTATTCTTTTATGATTTAACAAACGATAAAATATCCACTTCTCTGTTTTGGCCTTGTGTACAACAATTATTTCCCTACTTGACCTGTGACTTGGGCTTATTTGTTTTTACATTTATCACTAATTATTGAGTTTGCCAATTAGACGGACCTAGTTAATGACTCATAGCACATGGATAAACAGACACGTAGAAAGAACCAATCAATATATGATAACGAATGGATTTGTCTAGAATTGGCACTCTAAAATCAAATCTTCAAATTAATTGTTTACTTTTAAAGAACATCTATAGTATACACAGACTGAATAAGTATTGATTTGAAAATTGAAAACTGACAGTTGCTTATCTTCGAGTAGGACTTAATTATGATTCTGTTTGTATTTGTAAATAAAAAGGCACAAATGGATAACAGGGTGTATAAGTAAATGCTGATAACAAGGACATATCATGAAAATAACCCTAATTAAGGACCTTTGGATTCAATCATCATATAACGTCCGCGTACTCCTTAAAACGTAAACTGTGGAATATGAATTTATTTTGTATATTCTCTTCAGTCAAACAAATTATATATATATATATATATATATATATATATATATATATATATATATATATATATATATATATATATATATATATATATATATATATATATATCAGTTCACTAGCAGTTGCGGTAACAAATATATTAGTCGGACAATTCTTTGTTTAATTAACCGGGACAATTAGATTAATAACAGGTGAACGTTTGTGTACGTTCTCTATATCACGATAAATGAATCACCAATTCAATTTTAATAGTTGTTCTAAGGTGTTAATGTATACTCAATCTTCATATATGTTGAAAATCCCATATATACAGTTTTTAACTTTATTAGTCATTGTATTGTAATTTTTGTTGATTTTAAATTTTAATTAAGCCTTTTATGATAGTGATAATTATGACAGTACTGATTAGTATTTTTTATTTGTTTTGAAACAAAGATTACTTACATACACACGCATACATATACACATACAATTGACTTCTATAATCCTAAAGTGCTTTATTTTGACAGATTCCTATTGCTATTTGTCAAGTATTTGTGTTGTTTGAATTTAACATTAACGAGTAACTGTGAATAACCAATAAAAATCATTCATTAAAGGTGATAAGCACGGAAAAATAGAAATACCGTACGTTAACGATCATTTGTGGATTAAGCAATAACAATTGTTCATTAGCCGGTTCAAAGTGCGTGTGAGGTGTGAAAATAAAACTGGGAATGGGATATCCATTATTTTACTCCTGCAATATATATAATTCCAAATAAAAAAATATAAGAAGACGTAAACTGTGAGATGAATTCATTTCGTATATTCTCGTCAGTCACAAACATATAACATTTTAGTATATATATACAAAAAGGGGTACAGATAACATTTAAATTAGTACAACTCAAACATTTACATACAATCATTACGACCAAGCTAAGTTCAATGTAGTGACGACCTGTTTTGTGCACACAAAGCAGGTTTCAATGTGTGAATATAAACAGATTCGAGAATTTTCAACATATTCGAAGCTGGAGAAGTAATCAGCACTTTAAAACATTTTTAAAGTTGATTTGATGTTTGGTTTGTAGTAAGTGACGTAATATGGAGGATGCAGATGAGTGTTTACTTCCGTTTGACCTCTTATTGATCCAATTAGGGAATGTGTTTTTTAGCCCGATTAGATAAGCGACGCATTGTCCGACCAATGTACTAGTCACCGCAACTGCAAGTAAACTGATAAATACAATGTGAGGCGGAAAATGTGTCTTTAGCCGTTTTAATGTTGGGCAAAGGAAGACCTTTAGTAGTAAACAGCATTCTTAGTTGAATCGATGGAAAGGTCCTTTTTATGACTGTTTTAAGACGGATTTTGACGAGGTTTATAATGTCATCTCCTTTAAATGGTAACTTTAGGTAAGCCGGCTTTTTTTTATCATCGTTTAAACCCGGATTTTCGTATTGCTCGGCGTGGTATTCGATGAATTTTAGTGGATATTCATTGTTGATTAACCGTTGTTTAATGATATTCCTTTCTTCATCTATTGTGTCGTCAGAACAAAGTTTTTGTGCACGGTTGAACAATGTTTTGACAAGTGCACGTTGTGTTGAACTGGTTGAAAAGCTTGTATAATGTATATATTGACCAGTCCCAGTAAGCTTGTGATAAACCCTACGTTGAAGCGATCCGTTACTTCTCCGTGAAATTGAAAACGTCCAAAAAAGTTGATTGTATTATTTTCTTCAACTTCATGTTTTGTTCTTATGTTGGGATGAGTTTTGTTTAAATTTTGAGGCAGTTCATTCAGGTCATATTTATTGTGAGCTACTACAAATATGTCATTCACATATCGTTTGTATATGGCCATTTTTTCTATTAATGTTTTGATCTGATGTTCAATTTTTGATAGAAAGATATTTACTAGTGCGGGTCCTAACGGACTGCCCATGGCTACACTGTCTGTTTGAATATAAGATTTGCCATTAAAATTGCATCTGACATTTTGGGTGCAGAGCAAAATTAATTCTTTTAAATATTCAACAGGAATTTTGGTGTTAATTTCATTTGACATTATGTAGTCACCTAAGTAGTTTACCGTTTCTTCTAGCGGTACATTTGTAAATAGTGACTCGATTTCAATTGAGGCCATTGTTTTGTTGCATATGTTGAGTTTATCTATGTGTTCAATAAACTCAAAGGAATCCTTGAGATGATACATACTCATTTGTTTTTCAACTGGATCGATCAGGTGCTTCAGCCATTTTGCAACTTTATGATATGGTGAATTTACCATAGATAGAATTGGTTTGATTGGAATGTTTTCTTTGTGAGTTTTTGGTAGTCCATACAGTTCAGGCGTGTGATTACCAATTGGCTTTCGAAATTGATATTCCGATTCAATGATAAAATTATGAAGCTTTAGAATTTGAAGTTTATAACTGATTTGTTTTTTAATTAACTCGATGTTGTCCTTTGTAGCTGTTGGTTTAAATTTTGATCGGTCCTCAAGTATTTTATTGGTTTTTTTCAACGTACTGAGATTTGTTCATAATGACTATTCCAGACCCCTTTATCCGGTCTAAGAATAATTATATCACTGTTTTGTTTGAGCTCTTTTAAGGCTTTAATATGTTTCTTTTGTAGGGGGGAACGATTGTACTATTTTTTTGATATATGGTAGTGGTGAGCTAAATCTACCAGTTTGGATTTAAACCAATTGTTGTGATCAAGATTGGTTGGGTTCTGTTCTTTCACTTGATTATAAAAGTTTTCAAATTCGCTTTCACTTGATTGAAGTTGGTTTTGTTTTGTTTAATTTTAAAATTTATATGCTGAAAGCTACTTCTACTGAAGTATCCAAGCCAATAACCATAAATAATAAAATAAAGTAAATAAAATGATAAAGCTTCTGATTGTTCTTTGCTCAAAAACTAAGTCTGATAAATTGATGATTTTGTTAGAGTTGATACATTTATCGTCAAGGTCGGACTGTAGTAATTCATTTGACAATGGTTTATCAGTATCATGGCGAGTTTTCTTTGTAATGTAGCTTAAAAATTGGATAAATTTTACTTGACATAAGATTGATAATTGATTGATAACGTAAAGCATTTTTGACTGCGTTTTTCTGAATTGTTCAATCAATATATATATATATATATATATATATATATATATATATATATATATATATATATATATATATATATATATATATATATACAACCCTCACAACAATTACTGCAAAAAAGTGATTATTAAACTAAAACCTCTCTAGCAACCACATAGCATACAAGAGAAACGTCACTTCAATTATAAAATATACAATACAATATAATAATTAAAAAAAAAACTATAATTATATATACATATATATTGTAAGTAAAAAAAATTGTATAAAATATCAACGGGTGCAAAATTGGAAATGGAGTAAAATGATTAACATGATTTATAACGTCAACTATTAATAAAAATACAGATTACATGCAATTTTTTCAGTTACCAAATGATTAAGGACATTACAAAGTTAAAAAAATTCAATAATCTATGTGATCACCTTTCTTTTAAACAACTTGATTCAGGCGTTTTGGAATGCTGTCAATGAGAGTGTTGATATATTCTTGTTTTATCTCATATTGAACAACAAACCGAATGCGTTCATATAAATCCTCAATTTTGGTATGCTTATTGATATTGCGCTTTAGCATACTAAAATTTTTTTTAATAACATTGATATCCGGGCTGTTAGGTGGCAATTGAGTGAAAGATAGCTTTTCTGATGTTAGCCCCTCTACTGTTTAAATGTAAATATAAAACAAATATAGTGAACTTAGATGAATATGACGTTACCATTTTGGACGTATGACATGAAGCATTGTCCTGAAAAACAGTAGTAACCCCCGTGTAAGTGTGCTGCATTTCATAATAAAAAACATCCTTCATAACTGAAATAATTTTTTCACTATTTAAGGTACCAGATATAATTCTCCATTTAATAGGTTGATTATACTTAATACCAAACCAACACATTACTTGTCGAGGGTGGGCTTTCTTTCTAACAACCAGGAGCAAATAGTTTTGAAAACTCGTCCCACACAACACTTTGTTTTTAAAGCCAAATGGTTTATCCCGAATCATTGTTTCATCAGCAAAGTATACGGAACGCCAATAACATAAGTGTCGTTCACTCTAGTTTACAAAAGGCTAATCTGTCATCCTTTTGTTTTTTGGTGTAATAAATGGCTTGATCTTGGTAATTATAGAGTTAAACCGGATTCAATTGCTCTGTTTCTTATAGTGGAATAAGTGTAAACTGTTTAAACTATTTCTTTTAGTTTCTGAAATAGGTTTATTATAATTTTTTTAACTCTATAATAATTTTTTGATCATCTGTACTTGTTGTTGCACGTTTTCTTCCAACATCATAATTTCGGGGTTTTTGACCGTTGATAATCTGATAAATTGTTGAAAGGTTAACTCTATATAAATCTGCCAATCTTTTCGGTGAAAATCCTTTATTTTTTAATTCTTTAATAACACGGTATTCATTTTCGATGAAATGAAAACATTTTTTATCACTGTTCTCCATTTCAAAAACAATGCAATCAGAAAGCAAAATGAGCGGATGAGCGGAATCCTAAGGTTAAACGTAAATAATAAATTATTAGATTTGTTTTTAAATTTTTTATTTAAAAAAAAAAAATTATGAAAAAAATTTATTATTTTTTTTATTTATATAGATTAGAATAATTAAATGTTTATTTTGATAATTATTATGACATCACAATCAGAGCAGATTTGAATGTGTGTTTAACATCAATTTTAAGAATTAGTTATTGTTTATTTTTAATGAAATTAATAATAATAATAATTAATAATAATAATTTAATTATTATAAAAATTGTGTAATTTTAACTTATTATCCACGTTAATATAGAAGTAGCTTTTAAAATATGCTATTTTGGCCGACTCAGCCTTCTTAAATGAATATATTTCTAAGTATATATAAAGGATCTATTAAGCACTAGACATTATTTTTAATTCCCATTATTTGTTTTTGCAAAAAAACAATTGGATATAACAAATTAATTTAGATTTAATACCTTTGCAATTTTTTGCGTTAATTGTTGAAATGGGTGTATATATATATATATATATATATATATATATAATTGCTAAAAAACTAAATTGTGTTTTCTTGAGACTTTAATAAAACTAAAATAACAACGAACAACAATTGTGAAGACGAAATCAGTGCTTTTCGACATTAAAGCAAACGTTTTTTTTAAAAGTGGGAACTGCAGTTTTTAAAATTCAATGATCTTATACATTTTTAAACAACATGAAACATTTTTTAAAATATAAATATTACAAAAACTGGAAATACTAATATACATTTTGCTTTCAATTATGTACTTACAAAACAAGCATAACTTGAAATATTTAAAAGTTAAGGACAATTTTAACCAAAGTTCATATGATTTTCTTTCGCAAATTAAAACAATGCAAAACTTTATCGTAAACAAATGATGAATATGCGCACATATCTAACTGTTTTTTTCAACATTGTAGCTTGGTCTTTTGTACAACATTTTCCATTGCATTCGAAAATTGTGTAAAAATATGAGTGCAATGAACCAATTACTAACATCAATTTGAAAAATTGCTTTCGATATTTTTAACTTGAACTACTTTGTTTCAAATATTTTCACAAAATAAATCACTTTTAATTGTTCTTTTTTTCCAACGTTTATTATTTTCCAAAAACAAAACCAATTGCCTTGCTTGCCTATGATTCATCAATGCAGTTGTGAAACTTTTCTGTTACCAATAATCGATTTGTAAAGAAAATTGGTTTTGTTGCAAATGTGCCAAAATAGATGTAGACTGATTTGAAGGACAAAATCATCGATACATGTGGGTGCACATTTGAATGTACTTTTTGAAAAATAATTAAATTAACAACAGTTATTTTTATTAGCTTAAACATTGCTAATTGAATATAGTAACTATGTGCAACTGATAACAGATAATCCTACTAAATACGCTTTAAAAAATAATTAATAAATACGGTTGACTGTATTGCATGATCATTAATGTTCGTTTATGCATGTTCCACAATTTAAAAAGAACAGATGGGACAGCAAAATAATTCCATGTGTCTGAACATTTTGCCAACATTTTTGTTTTATCCCCCATAAGACATTCATTTCAATGAAATCTTCCCGAATGGTTCTTAACCAATTTTTCTGTGGTCTACCCCAACCTTTTTTTACCATCATTAATTGTCCAATCCAAAACCGTTCTTGCTGGTTTTTCGAGCAATAAACGTAGAATTTGGCCGAGTAATATTCTTCATCTAATCAAAGATAGCTTCCTTTCTGCCTTTACTCAACTCTGTCATCTGGGTCGTGCTATCAATTCTTTGCTGTTGTTTACCAAAATGGTGTTTTCTTATTGTTCCTGTAGCAAGTATATTACAACCTTGCTCCTAAACACTCCTTTATCCAAGCTTAGGACTGGCTATATTGGTTTATTTCTAATTTTCTCTAGATGATTTATAATAATAATAATAATAATAATAATAATAATAATAATAATAATAATAATAATAATAATAATAATAATAATAATAATAATAATAATAATAATAATAATAATAATAATAATAATAATAATAATAATAATAATAATAATAATAATAATAATAATAATAATAATAATAATAATAACGTTTTGTACCGAAAATATTTTACAAGTGGACACTACAGAAGTTGAACAAAGGCCCGTATTCGATACATGTCTAATATTATGAAATATAAACATATGAAATTAATTTTTTTTTAAAGTAGATACAATTTGTATTTGAAATAGGAATTAAAATAATATAAAACAATTTTGGTAAAATGGACATTTGGCAGAGGCCAATACGAAGGCCCACATTCAATATCGGTGATGGAACCCATACTTATGCTTACCCCAGCACGAGTTTAGAACCTTTAGAGATACTTCTACCACCCAACCACATTTGCAAAATATTTTCCTAAGTGGTACAATAATAAAATTGCCAAACCATTGGTACTGAATGTAGACTATTATTTTTTACTATTAGTTTTAAATCTCGAAAATATTACCCAATTCACCACAAATACGATAAACTTAAATTTTATTTAAACTTGATAATGGTATATGATGTAGAATATTACAAAAACATTTTTACTTTGTAACTATTCGTTGCATTCATATCACTACTACAATTTGTAATTTATATTTGAAATACACAACTAAAATTTTTATTTAAAGATTCAGTTTTATCACTCTTATAATGATGATAACTCTACAGTTGCCAGTTCTAAGTCTGGTTGTCAAAGGCGGAAATTAGCAATCTGACATCTGTAAAAATAACATTGCTATAATGCAACAAGAGGACACCATTTCATTAGACTACGGTAAAGAAGTGAAAGCAGCACGATTCTAATAATGGGGTTTGGGGAAATCTGAATAGAATTTCAACCTTCGATACGCAGGATCTGTAAATCCAAAAATGTCATTCACAATTATATGGAAAAATCTTGTTGTGTTTTGAAACAAATAGAAAATCTTGCCCCGTGTGCTTTAAAGTAGAAGGGTTTGTAATTTATATAATTAATATTTTTAAATAGTGATTATTGTACGTTTATTATTATTAAGTTTTAATATCTCACTAGGAATACATTCAGCGTAGAATACATTTTCACCATCAATATAAAGAGAAATAACAACAAAATTAAAAAAGTACTAGTACAGATAATGTGAATAAAATTGTTGTTATATCTTATTATGTATTTTGGAATCTAGGGCACCGATAAAGGCTTTTCATTCTAGTGTATATTGGACGCGTTTCTTTAATAAACCTCTATGTGTAACTAAAGATTCCTATTTCATTTTTGAAACGTTCCTGTTCCAGTCCACCTGACTGCGCTAATTATCTAAATTTGTAGGTTACAACGTTGAATTTCTAATGCAATTCGCACTAATTTAAACTTGTGTCTTCAAAATACAATCCCTATTTTGTTTTTTGTTGTCTTGAAGGACTACACCGTATTGCTGACTACTGTTAGCATGTCTGAGAACAAGACTCAGATGCCTTATACACTTTGTTTGTTTTGGGTACTTTTTTTGCTTTCTCTAACACTGTTACAGTTGTTGGTTATAAGATCAACCTCTAACCAAGATAACTCTAGATTAATAATGTTAATTTGTATCTAATTGATTAGATTACAGAACAGTAGAAAATTTTATTTCAGTTTAAAAAAAATAAACAAATTAAAACCATAATACTAGGCCTCCAATTAATGCATATATTTAAAGCAATAACCATCTTATAACCACAGAAATGACACATGAATTTTTTTTCAGTATTTATAAAATATTTTTGTGCATGTAACTAAGAAATTACTAGACGCTATTTTAAAATGTTAAACTACTTAAATTTACTACTTCAAATTTACACATTTTATAAGTAATTCAAATAAATAACATTGATTTTGAGTTTGTTTTTTTTTCTTTTTTTTTCCTTCTTCTTCTAGCTTATGTAATTTAACCTTACTTTACTTATTTATTTATTATTATTATTTTTTGGATTGATGTTACACACTGCTAATTGTATTGTATTTTTATAATTGTACATATTTTTGTATGCTGAAAGCTACTTCTACTGAAGTATCTAAGCCAATAACCATAAATAAAAAAAATAAAAATATAAAATTATAAATTACTGAATCTACTTTATTGTAAATTGTTGCCATAACAAAACGTTAATGAATTACAGAAACTTTAAATAAATTCTGATATAGTTATCAAAGTACTATAAAGAATTTATTTTTGATAATTTTAGGTCAAATTAAGATAGTTTTATATTTAAGTTTCCAAAATAATTGATCTACACAGCAGGAGTTTTATTTACTGCCTACATTTTAATTATTTAATAAACAAATTATAAACAAATAAAATGTTTATTTTGAAAAATATTTTCAATAAGAAATGGGCATTATTTATTTCTAATTCAGCACGATGCAAATCAGCATGTGATGATTTAATGCACCCAACAAATTTAATTATGCCCACAATTTTCATTTTTCTTTTCTCTTTTCAATGTTTTGTTTGAAAATGTTTTTCAGTCAGTTGACAGTTGGGACAATTAATTAAGGGCTAGCAAGTATGTCTCTGTATCAGAAATGGAAACCTTATGTACTATAATGCGAGTCTAGACACTTAACCATTTGTCACTCAGACATGTTTGATTGCTAGGTCCTGAAATAATTATATATATATATATATATATATATATATATATATATATATATATATATATATATATACAGTACCGACATCAGAATGACAAAAATATATTTTTTAAACGCTTCTAGTAAAACATTCTAGTAATAAATAGGAAAAAGGATTAATATCTTTAGTAAATAAAATACCAAATTTATGTATAATGATAACGTAAACAAAAATGTAAAAGCGTCAAGATAAGAACAATTGATAAAAATGTAACTAAATTTTTAGTTTATACATGTTTATAAACAAAAGCATATTAAACAGTATTTTTACTAATCTTTTTTATTGTTACATTTTTACTAACATAGGTAATATGTTTGTTTTTAATTGGATAATGCGAGAAATGTTTGTATCACTTTGCAATAGTAACGAAACGTTGTTACATTGTGTATTGTCCTATTTCAAGAAAATGAGATATCTTTGGTAAAGTGATACAAACTTTTCCCCCATTATGCATTTAAAAAATATATTACACGTGTGTAGCAAAAATGTAAAAAACATTGTTGAATATGCTTTTGATTAAAAACAATATTCCACTTTCCATTGCTACGTTATAGAGGTCGTATACACTCTTAACTAATAGTTATTTTAAATTTTAATGTCGAACTTTGATATGTATCCATTTGAATGATAGTTGAAAGATGAACTAATTTTTGAGACAACCAGAGACTGATGACTAGGCACAAAACTTACGAGATACTCCGTCTAGTTTATCGAGCAAACGATTTTCACTTTTCACACGTTCTTTTTCAAAAATTGAAAAGAGTCAATGTTAGCAACTATTCGTCAATTGTCTGTTTTGCACAATGCAAAAATGAAATAAACAAATCATCAATGAATCAGCATTTTGTGACCAATTCTCAAATGCGTATTTTTGTGCCAGTAATGCTTCACCACGGCACAATCAATAGTCAGTTATTGCTACGTGAAATTAACATGTCGGATAAAAGTTGTCTGTTCCATTTATGAAAATGGGGATAAAATCAGCTTTCTTTTAGTTGTGGTAATTGTTTGATTAACATTTAATATATGTGTTAATCAACTTTTATCTATTTGTGGATTGGTGTGCATAAATTTTCTTATATACACGAGTAAATCGCTAGTCACATATACTTACAGTTTTTTTTATTTTATTGGCACTACTTTATTTTTGTACAATTGTATTTACTTCATATTTGAAGTGACCTTTAGAGGTCGTTATAAAAGGTTATCTGTGTATTATTCAACTTGTTTACTTTATTATTTAGACTAATAGTTGTATTCTGTTCTTCAGAAATATAACACACGAAAAGTATTACTCTATTTGGATTGGCAAACTTTAAAGCCAAGAACGGGTTTATCAAAATTGCTACAAACGATTATTATTATTATTATTATTATTATTATTATTAATGCTCCTTTCTGTCGTACTTTTGTATTACATTACAGTTTTATTGTGTAGTTAACTGTTTACTTCATTTTCGTAGTCAAAATGTAAATTACAGTCGCCTGTTTTGCATATTCCATAATTAATTTTACTATTATTGACAAGTAGAACGGAATGGATAAAAGTGAAACACGTATTTTTGTATTTTATTATGCAAATTTACGCTCGATAAAAATGTGTAAAAATGTATGTTGTATAAAATAAACCGAAGTATGAATAATGCATAATCAATAGTTTACACATTAAAACAAATTTTTTAAATGTCATTTATTTGATATTTATATTTTTTTTAAACTATTTTTATAATATTTTTCAATGATGTTTTAAAAAAAACAGCTGTTTTATAATTGTTTTTATCTGAACATTAGAAAAACAACATTTTGTAAGGCCAGGTAAAAACTTCGCACATCCAAAGAAAGAGTTACGTATCGTGCCACTGACATGATTTAAGCTTTTATCTATTAGAGTAGTGGTGGCTGAAGTTGACTCAAAAGATATATTTACAGATTTTGATATAAATTGTTATATTTAAAAAAATGCTTATTTATTAGCATAACAATGAGGAGGTTCTTATAATTTTGGATAAGTGGATTATTAACAAATTAAACAAGTATGAATTAAAAACCTCATTATATTGACTAATTTTCAAAGTAGTATTTGATTAAAAGCTTTAATAATACGTATGCAAACAATAAGTTAAAAACATTTAAAAAATGTTATTGTATTAAAACACAATATAAATAATAAAAAGCATTTCAATATATTGTAATGAAAATTTAAGAAAAAAAAACAATTTCTATTATGTAAACGGTTATTACTTTTCTACGTCTGTTGTGCATAGAGTATTTCTCACCGCTATGTGGTACAATGGGAGACGATCATTTGAGGTGCTTTGCAAACATGGACATAACAAAGTGGGCGTGTCACCGATCAATATAACTGGTCATATAGTTTTTGTTATTATTACGGCTACAAAAAAATGTACACAACTGCATTTTTTTTAACAAAAATAGTGACTTTATTAAAAACCTTATTGAACTAAATGATATTTAGAAGAGATTGTTTTGCACAAATACATTATAAATATAGGAACTAGTCTTAAAACGTTAATAGGATACGTGTGATATACATACACGAACGCGTTGTATAATTTTAAACGTTTTTTGATCGGTAAATACATGATTGAACAAGTAACTTTTAAGTATTTTTAAAAAGTTATTATACATGAATATAAAACTAAAAGCGACTTTCTTAAACACAATAAATGTCAAGGCTTAATAAAACTGTCCGATTGCTTGTATCTAAACGGGAGATATGTAATGTCGTTAGTTAGTGGCGTCAGTTAATTCATTTTGAAATTCAGACCTATGAATTATTTTTTAAGTTTGTGTTTTCTGTTTACAATTGTTCACTATTTATTTGTCCATTTCTTTTTTATGCTGCTGAATTAGTATTATTTTTCATTTAGATACCCTAATTTTTTTCCAGAATTTTTTTTTAACCGTTTTTTTTTCCTATTTATATTTTATGTCTGTTGTTTGGCAAGCCAAACAATGTTTCTCCAAAGTGTCCAACATGACTAATACATGTTAAAATCAAACAACTTTTATCAAGTACCAAGATCGCTAAAGTGACTAAGTTCCTCGACTCGTGTCCGACTGAGTAGAAGTCTAAATCCCACTGCATAGCCTTGTTTGACTGCGTCGATCCTCAACTTACTGAAAAATTTCCAAAAAATTGAACAAATTGGTTTAGTACTTTGAATAAAATGGTATGATTGTTGATGCATTTCACGTTTACAATGATAAACAATACAAGAAGCCACAATTTGTTCAATCTTAAAAGCGGTAATCGATTGACATCTGCAAAAAATTAGTAAACAATGTTCGCATTCGTTTTGAACAGGGAAGTTTGTTTATAAAAAGTGCCGCGTAACACACGATCCAACAGCATTCAATCGTTAGACTTGCCAAATAAACAAATCTGTGTGTGATACTGTAAATCCACGCACACACATTTGTGAAAAGTACCTTCTGAAAACATGTAGGTTGATAACTGTCAATTATTTTGTTAATCTCATCAACATACCGATTTCGGTTTTAGTTTTCACAATTGAAGGTTTTACTTTATCATTCTGCCTAAAAGTACAAAGTTACGCAACAAGACGGTGTCAAATCTAGGTAGATGATAAAAGTAGCGAAGGCTAGGAACCCATAAGACAACCTTTTGTGAGTGTGTAATTATAATGTTTTAATCGTAAGTTGAGGATAGAAAAACTTCCAAGTGTGACCAAAATTGCACAATTTACTCACACGATGACGCAATACAAATCATAGTACTAACTAAATATTGATTTTTCCAGATCATATACATTTTCAAGGTCAAACAATCCTCTTTTGATAGACAAATTCACCAACGTGACTCATTTTTTCACAAAGGTTAACCAATACGATTGGTTTTATCATCTACCACAAATCTACAAGATGATGGTACTATTAACTTACATTTCGTCGTGCATCCAAATGACAGTCGTTTAAGTTGCTGAGTTTTTGCATCATAGTTATTTGCTTCCAGCTAGGGCTTGCTCTTGTCTGTTCAGGTTTAGCACTTCAATGTCCTACAAGAAACATTTTTCAGCAAGGTCCCGCCTTTATTCAGGTACGCTTCAGCTATGTGTCATTCGGGTATATTAAGTAAGGAAAAATAAACACTTTTCATATTATTATTTGGTTCTAGTGGTAAATGATAAAACCAACCAAGGTAAAAAATAAAAACCCATTGGTCAATCTTCGTGAGTAAGTGTGAGTCACGTTGGTGTATTCTTCTATCAAAAGGGGATTGTTTGACCTTGAAAATGTATATTAGGTGGAAAAATCAATATTTACATAGCACTATACGATTTGTATTACGTCATCGTGCAAATTTGGTCACACTTTTTTGAAACTTTTCCATCCTCAACTACGAGTGATCACACACTCACAACAGGTTATCTAACTCTTATTGGTTCCTTTTTTCGCAACGTTTTCCCTTGGTTGGTTTTATCATCTACCGTTACGCCACAAGGATTACATTAAGTGCATACATACCCATCGTATATATGCAACTAACACAAATACAAACAACACAAAAAATCAATATACAGTGATTACGTAGTGTGCTCAAATAGAGGATTGATAGTGAAACACATATCATGACTCAGTTTGAATAAGTGTGCAAATTGAACTGAAATATGACAAACTGAATGCGTGACTGACTTTTACTGATTCATCATTTTTATAGTGATGAGAAGGTCAAGTTCACATTTCTCACGGTTTATCATCGCCATCAGAAACAGGGTATGTGAAATTTCGTGTTTGTTTGTAGTCAATGTCCTTCATGTTTTACATGATAGTTGTTTTTGTAGCTGTAGACAATAGATGAGTAACATTGTTTACAATCCACTTAACAAGGTGGGATTAAAAATAAAATGAAAGCACGATAAACAAATGGAAACAAAGCAGGACTTAGTAGATGATTGGATTATAGGAAGCATCACTTAAAAATTATAGTGAGTTTTGCTCTTTCCTTCTCCAAATGGACTAGTAAACGATTCTAATATCCCCGACTTCCCACAATCCCTTCTACACTTCATTTGTTTATGCTATAGATGTATCTACAGCTAGCACTTATTTTTTAATCTTCCGTCTTCAACGTGAGCACGGACGAAATTATTAAAAAGCTTGACAGCTTTTTAAAATGTCAATTATTAAGAAGTAGGTATTACATTTAAGTATCACAGTGTTTTTAATCTATGTTCAATTCAATCAGTCATTGTCATTTGGAATGGTGTCTGGTAAGGTGAACAAATGAATGCCAATAGACAAAAGCAAGCTTCTATTTTAAATATAAAATAGGGAGCGCTTAAAAAGTGCGGTGTACATGAAGTAATAATCATTAATTCCAAGTTTGCATAGCATAGTTTCAGCTGTGTACAATAGTACTGTATGAAGGTTGAAGCTACATCGAATCCAAATAATAAAAGCACAATGTTGTCGAAGTGTAACTGTGCCTTCTGTCTGGTTAAAGTGTACAACGGGCGACTTTGCCAATAAATACAAAAAAGACAGATTTTGATCGAAAGAAACCGAACAGAAACTGTGCAAATTGGAAAGTTGATTTGTAGCCTAGTGACCACTTATGAACGAAAATAAAACTGGAATATCCCAACTACCAATATTGGGCTTCAAATCCAACCAGGAAAATGGTAACTTTATTACCGTTAGCCCTCAACACGAGTCAAATCATTTAAAGCATACGAACCAAGAAACATCAACAATGTTAAACCCCGATTTTAAATTACTCCAAGGCAAAACCTTCTACACTATAATAAGTGAATAGGGATGCCATAATGATCCTGAAGATTTAAGTAATGCTCATTGAAGTCTCAATTTCCAATGGCACTGATATTCCTGAATGTTCGTCCTCCACGTGGTACATCCTGGACTAGGTGATCCTAGGAATTTAGACCAATAACAGCAGGGATTGAATGCACAGCGGCTTCCGCTACGGCCGGTGGGTGCAAGCATACACCCAGGATACTTAAAAGATATCTTAAGGTATACGTATACCATATGTGGCCGTTGGGCTAAGGGAAATAACCCTGACAAAAAATCGGGCGACCTCACCTGTCTTCGCAAACAGTGGCGACGTCACATAAATACCGTTTGCCAGCCAAAAAACCTTGTTACTTTTCCACGTCTGTTACGCTTATCGGAATCGATCGTTTACAAATATGGAAAATAATGAAGAGATGACTACGTCATCAATCGAAACGAAATGAATAATCAGTGAATGACTCTATTCCAAAAATGTAATTCTAAGTCGTCCAATCAACTAACGCACTCGTACCCTAGATTTCCTGAAACATTTAGGTAATAAAACTGGAGAAAAGGATAAGAAAATGATCGATTTTACATAATAATTTAATTTATATATAAAGAATATATCTAAACAATTCCCAAAATGCAATACAATAAAAATGACGATAATAATAATAATAACAGCGACCAAAAAATGCTTTAAATGAGTTTGCAAAATCAGATGTGATTGTGATTGGGTTTAAAACTGACATGACTGCATAAAATAAATTGTACACTGATAGCAGAGAACTATATATATATATATATATATATAAACATCGTATGATTAAAAGAAAATAAAAATGTGCTACTAGTCATACAAATTAAAAAATAAAATTGATATACATCGAATTCAAATTGTCAAAAAAGTTCCAACAGGTCAAAAGGAAATGCAATACGAGCTTGTCCTATATCGAAGCAATAGGCGAATAGGTGACGAGTAAAAGACGGAAAGCCACTGAGAATTGTGGACAACAATACATTGGAAAAAAAAGAATAATAAAAGTACAATTGACATTCATTTAAAATAAAATAAAACGATTCGATTTGATTATCGTCATCATAATCGTGGAGATCAAAATGGAGGATAAAAATATTATTTATATTTGGTATAGACAAATAGACAACCAATGAAACGGAATATAGTACAAAATATCGTCACACAAACGTCGAATTGATGATTGTATCAAATGTTGGACACGAAGAATAAGCATTAAATCTTCGAAGAATGGTTGGGATTGAGTACGGGTAAACGACGAGAAGTGTTGCGATGCTTCTCTGATCGATATTCGTCGATAAATGATCCTTCTTCATTGAATTTGCCTGTTGCAAGAGCAAATATGATTGTTAGAATTAAAAAAGACGCCGTTTGGCTCTAATCGCAACCTTTTATTTATTTATTTTTGTTACTACTTGTGGTTGCAGGGTTGAGTTGAAACAGAAAGCAACTTTTTGATAATAATTTATTGAAAATTAAGTCTAACAGAAAGTGATTAATTAAATTTTTATTAAGTAGTTTTAAAGAAATCAGATAATGGCAAACATTGACACATTTAATGCTAGAAAACCAAATATATTAATAATAAATACTGCTGCTCTGCAAAGCACCTCAGATAATCGCATTCCACCGTTTTTGTGGTCTATGTCCAACAAAATGTAGCAAATGTGAAAAAATTGTTTTGGATAAAATACATCCTTGCAATAGGGCTGCTGTCAAGATGGACTTTCTTAGCGATATACTTTTAAATGCCTTTTGATAGATGGACACCATCGAATAAAAAAAACGAAGACCGAATATAGTCAGTGGTTTAGTTCAATTTAAATCTTTTCGCCTTTTATCAAATGCCAGATTAAGTTTTCCAATTTTTATAGTTCCTTTTAGGCCGGACTGCATTTCTTTACCTATTTTCCTCTATCAATATATATATTTATAAATCCAAGGCTATTGGTCCAACACTTTCAACATCCCTTTTCAACACGGACCGGTTAACATAAATTTCTACAGTTAATAATAAACCGAAATAAATAAATATTAACATCCGTATTCTCACCTGGATCCAGATTGTAATCATCAAGCTCACCGTCTGCATCGCTACCAATCTCAGCACTGTCATCATTTAGCGAACACCGACTTCCTCGCAAAGGAGGTTCCTCCCTTGAAATAAAATCAGACACAATAAATACAATTAGTTTACATTTATTGTTTGTACCAAAAGGGCAAATTGGCAACAGTAATGACAAAGCTAGGGGTTCGATCAATTGAGCATTGCTACTTGTCCTGGTTTGAAAATCTTAACAGTATCGCAGTTTGTTATATGCAGCTACTGAACAAAACCCGTATACCCGATTGAGAGGAGAGAGAGAAATGCCATTTTAAAAACGATCGATTTGATTTTGTTAGTATTTATCACAACTATATTTATAATAGTTTGTTGTAGTGACAACTTATATTAAATATAAATGTCCAACAAAAGTAGCACAAGCACCACTGTTAAACGTGCGTGTGTACAACAGAATCGTATTCGGTCTAAATGTTCAAATTTTTCGATTAGCTGAATGAAATGAAACGAAAATGAATCGATGTGACACAAACGCAAACAGGGGATTCGAGTAATGCTTATAAAGTTTCAATTTCCAATAATGGCGATATTCTTGACTGTTCCTCTTCCACGTGGTGTATCCTGGACTAGGTACGAACAGCAGGGACCGAGTGCGCAGCTGTATAACTTGACTTTCATTAGATTCCCGTTCAGTGAATGAGTGCTAGAATACACTCAAGATGCTTAAAAGGTATCTTAAAGTAACTATTTACTATATGTAGCTGGTTAAGTTTGTGAATCCGTCAACCCTGAAGAAAATCGCCTCGTTAATTCCTGTCGTGGCAAGGAAGCGGTCTTCTAACCAAGAAACATCATTTATCTCTCCCCCAAGTTCAATTCGCATCCGACAACCTTTTTGCAAATGAATTTGAGAAGCTATTGAAGAATGCACCAACTTGACACACTCACGAAGCCTGACCAATAGAATTAAAAAAAATTTTCTATGGTTGCTGACCAAAACGTAGCTATAGTTACGACCCTTGATACAATTATTGGGTCAGTATTTAATCTTAATCCCTATTTCCACACAAATTTTAAAAATAAAGGAATGATTACAAATAATCGTTGCCACAAAAAACAGTAAAAAAATCATGTATTTCAGTGAAGTATAATTTCATGTAATTCTTGCAATAATTAATTCATTGCCAACTTGCACTTATTAGACGGAACATCAGCGTTATTACGACAATAAAAATATGTAAAAAATAATAAATTAACATTTTATTAATGGGTTTTCAAGAGTTTTTATTAGATTTGTCAGATTCACATGAATAATAAATCCACTTGATTTCATTTAACCAAAAGCACTGTATAGCTGTTTCATCCTTATTTGGAATTATGAGCAGTGCATACCTTTCAAGTTTTACACGCAAACATGAACTTAAACCCATGCCCTATCTGGTGTCAGGCCAGTGCCTTAACCACTGAGGTACAGATGGTTGAAATTAAAAATTGTTTTAATTTGCCTCGATATGGTTACAGTAATGTATGTTGATTGATCTTTCTGTAAAATGATACAATTGAGTATTTTCTTAGTAAAAATGAAGTTTTTTTAAATTAAAATAAATATACTCATAGAAAAATATCGTTACGCTACATTTGTCAGAGCAAAATGGTTTTGTAATGTAACGCAAAACGTCAGAAAAACAATTTAAGATGCATTACTTGTTTTAAAAAGCACAAAATAATAAGAACTTCGATCAATAAGGCAAAATATATAGTTTATAAGAAAAATCGGTAAAAGTTAAACCATTGTAATCATAGAACAAAAGATTTCAATATTTTTAAGCAAACGAAACAAGTTACCAAATTGACTTTTGAATACCAAAACAAGGTGCGGTGTAAATCCAATTTTATAAAACCTTTACTTTAAATGTTTAGGAAAAAATCTATTATTATTATTATTATTATTGTTATTGCTTGAATGCTTCACGATAAACAATCACAGTAGTATTTTTATCTAGATGTTGTGGGCTGTTCTTACGCTGAAATACATATTCACACAACCATAACTGAAAAACATTTATATCACATTTGTCCAAGTTCACTTAAATTTTTATTTTGTTGAAATACTTTGACAGTATTTTAAAGTATCACTATATGTAATCAAGAAACATTTAATGATTCTCATCATCCAGAAATATATACAAAAGATAACAGTGTAAGTTTAAAATGAAGTTGTACAATATGAGAAACAAATATAGCTTCACCCCCAAAGTCCAATAAACACACCGTATCGTGACAATGTACTTGCTCGTTTACCAAAATACTCCAACCTGTAAAACAAAACCAAACTATGATTATCATAAAGCTGTGCACCCAATGACAGCAACGTCATGTGCTGTTATAATGTCACCTCTACGTCGTAATAACACAATTGCCAAAAATAGTAACAGTCAATGTTGGCTCAGTGTAAAAGTAAAGCCTTTCAAACTTGGCATAAAAAGATAATATGCGGTAACAACCCCATCATTACTTATTGATTTACAAATAAAAACATTTTTAAAATTAATTTTTCTCTCTCCTACAAAAGGTTTTTGGACATAATAACAAAATATTATTGATTGAATTTTGGGAGTAAAAAACCCAACCAACATAGTCTGATAAATAATAAATAAAAGTTGATTCCCTAATTATATAACTAAGATTGATTACAAAAACAATTTCTAGCAGTAGAAAACAAAATTTTTTTCATTCCATTCTGTGTAGAAAAATGTAGACAGAAACGTAAATTAAATTAAATTCACACTTTTTTCATACAATGCTTAAGTTGTAAACGAGTTTTTATTATGCGCTTATAACGACACATATTTGTAATATATAATAACGGGAGTTATAAATTTTTACATATTAAGTATTGTATAACCTAATGTAATAATTAATGTTATATTGTATTTTTCAAAAATTCTATTAAAAATCAAAACATTCAACACCATTCATTTTACAAAGTGATGTCCACATTTGATATTTCAGTTCGAATTGACAATAAACACTTAATAAATATATAATTTTGACAGAAAATATTTGAAATCAGATTACAAAACTGTCAACTTTCCATAATACATTGAATACTTCCTTAAATATATATAAACGTTTTTATTACTACATCATAAAGTATTTATTTAAAACTGATTAAATATCAAATAGGTACAAAAAGAGCTTTTGTATTACAGGGTCCAAAATGGTACTTGTCAGTAAACTCTTATTTTTCAATTTTTGCTATTTTAACTTGAAAGTTATATTTTTTTCAACTAAGTAATTATGCTAAAATAATATGGACTATCGATACTTAAAGTTAATTGTGTTTTCACTTTTTTATAATTATAAATAGTTAAGTGTCTTGGAATTTTTGGATAAATTGCATTCAAGTGGGTAAATGGTGATAGTCACACTTAAAAATTTTATACATATTAAGTTAAAAACATATAACGATTACGCAACACAAATTTCAAAAAAAAAATTTTGTTTACATAACCCAGCACACGTCACTTCATATACTATATATAAAGAAAATTGATCAGTTTTCATATTTTATATGTATAGAAAATTTAATATTAATTATGGTGTGAAAAGATCAAAGAATATTTTTAATTACTTTTTGTTTTATTAACCTATCCAACATTTAAATTTGAACTTTTGACCTTGGCATAATTTTGAACATTTATCGTGTGTGATTACGATGAGTTTAAATAGTGGAAACTATTTTTTAAGTGCTAAAAATTACAGACAAATCAAAAAAGTCATAAATTGGGTTTGACTGTTGATAAAATAGCGGATTTATTTGAAGTACAAGAACTGTATACCGTGTGTTAAAGGATCATACACGTCCAAGAACACCAGGAACAGGACCTGTACCATCAACGAGTAAACGTGATGACACGTTTATTATAACCAAATTGAAAAAAAAACAGGATGAAGCCTATTCAACAAATACAAAAGGAGGAATTGCCAAATTTTTCATATTCATTATCCGTAATCGGATAAAATCGGCCAATCTGCAGTTAAGGAAAACGCTAAAAAAAGTTTCCTTTAACTGCAGAACATAGAAAAAAACGTGTGGAATTTGCCAAAACGTATGAAAACCGATCATTATGTTTTTGGAGATCACTGTTTTTCACAGACGAGTGTGCTTTAAAGTATGAACCATGGGCAGTGCAGTCCACGATCATCTGTGGTCCAAATTTTCCTCAAGATAACAATTGCATTGTTAAAAAGGTTGCACATCCATCATGTCTTCATGGATATTTTGGAATCAAGTACGGGCAACTACCAAAATGGAGCCAAACAAGTAGCCATCTAAACGGCTCAGAATTTGTAGCTATTTTTAATAAATTTTTCAAGTCTGAACTACGACAAAATGCTTCAGGGCATTTAGTGGTTGTTCAAGATAATGCTCCAGTGCATACATCCAAAAAGGTAACTTGGTTTTTATCATAATCTAAAAATTAACGGATTTTTTTATTGTTTAGACAAAGGATTCTTTAAATAGCAAAAAACTGAGCTTTGTTCAATTACCTCCATACAGCCCAGATCTCAATGTAATTGAAAATTTTTTCAGTTATCTTAAACGCGAGGTGAATCGGACTGAAAATCGAGGCACACTTACCGAAAAAATTAACTACGTGTTGGACAATCGAATTCCACAGGATTATATCAATAATTTAGTCGATTCCTATCCAAAACGGTTAAAGGAAGTTATAAAAAAGCATGGCTATCCCCTGAATTATTAATTTTGGACAATTCGTGATGTCTGCTTTATATATATGTACATATTTCATAATATAATTTATTTTTAAGCAAATAACGTAGTAGTTTTTTCATGTTGTCGAAATGTGTAAATTCTGGGATTTTGATCTAAGCGTAAATTTGATAATGCTATTTGTAAAAAGGAAATATTTTTAGTGTTTTGAATATTGATATTGCTAATGTGATGTTTAATGCTTATTTTAGTAAAATGTTGATGTGCCTAATATGCTTAAGTGATGTAAGGAAAGTCAATCAATTTCAATATGCTAATTTTGACAGCTCCCATTTTCTAGAAAAATGTTAACTTAAAACTGGGTCTCTAAACCACTCCTCCCTTTTAAGCGTGGATAGTTTAAAACTCTTATTAATCCTTAAGAATAGCTGAATTTCATATGCATTCAAACAACAATCACGTCACAGTTGCACCCAAGATTCAAATCAAAACAAAATGCAAGACTAAATATCCTCTAACCAAACTATTGGAAATGAGAAAAATTCTCATAATGATAGAATTGCAAATGTAATCAATTCCGACTGTTAATGACTTTGCTGAAATCGTGTCAAAGGCGAAATTGAAACCCACATCGCCGTGTTGCCTTGACCAACTTGATAATTCTGACGCTTTCACTCAACTATCCAAATCAATGCCACCAACAACTCTCAAACAAAGCATGCCATTTTTAAACACGCATCTGTCTCCAACCCATTTTTGCAGTGTACACTGCCTTTGTTTGTCATACCCAAACTAAAAATATGACTAAAACACATTTTTTGTCACTATAACGCATCATACTATGTATAATAATAATAATAATAATAATAATAATAACTATTATTATCAAAAAGTATCATATTAAATGGATGTTGGCAATAGCGCGTATATATATATATATATATATATATATATTAGCCCGAAAAAACACATTTCGCAATTTGCGATTGTTTAAAAAAAACACATTCGACTGTCAACAGTTGTTAATCCATGGTGATATATATATAATGCTAATCACTGTCATCATACATTGGACAAATTATAATAATATAACTAAGCTAAACACAGCAGGTAAAATCACATAAAGCTTTTTACAATCTAACTATTTAATCACAGCGGGAAAATTGAAAATGCAATCATAATGATGTCCTACCAAATAAAAAAACGAAATAAGTGAATAACCAAATTGATAGCATAAATAATCCAAACATATAATGCACCCCTCATTTTTTTAGCAATTTTATTGTTCTTGAACATAACCCTATTCCATTAAATTTTTGCAATAAGTTTTTAATTTTGGTAATTCAAACGGGTTATTATCAACATCATCACAGTTATTCGCTAATAGAACATACAGATAAATAAATTGGATAAACGAAAACTCATTTGATTGCCAAAAGACTGTTTGTTGAGCCATACTTGTGACATTTAAAAATAGAATTGTCGAACGATTGGTCAGTGCTGTCTGACAGAAAAACTCATTCCAATGTATCGATCGATAAACCTAATCAATAACGGCACACCTTTGTAACAATTTTTAAAAGCATAACCTCCCCACTGAAATCACTTTATTTTATAAAATGCATTTTGTAAAATCAGTGCTGTATGCAGAAGATAGCACAGAATGAAAAGTTAAAAAATCAGGTTTAATGCGGGAAAAAATAAGATAGAAAATAATTAGACAGACTGCTTTGAAACAGATACAATAAACGAACAGGGGTTCGAATCCCACCACCGGTACTAAATGCGGACCCGCGTTCGGTTTCGCTAAAATATCCACTACTGGAAGATGCATTTCCTGTCAAAACATTCAAAGTAGTAAGCACAAATAAATAAATAAACTTAACATTACAATGATACACACCAACCATTGAAGCTATCATCTGTCATTTGGTAAACGGAAACAAGCAATTAGTATTTATTGAAAACATTTAAAAACTACTGCAAATGGTCAGTTGAAAACCTACGTCAATAAATTTTGAGTGCACACATCAGTTCAAAAATGAATACATAAAGTATACAATGTCACAAATAAAATATGTAAACATCTCAAAAATAATCAAAGAATTATGCTCTTGAGCATACACAGAGCTTCCGAGTAAAATTGACTGGCCGAAAAAAAATCTTGAATTCACGTCAATAAATTTTGTTTATGGAATTTAAAAATACGCTTCTGGTGTTACATTTACAATTTTTGTCGATGGGAACTGGAATTATTTTTGAAAACATTGAATTCCTTAATCGGTGTGTGTATGTGTAGATATCGAACGTACTAATAAAATTGTAATGATGTTAAAAACGACATCGAAACAAAAGTCATTCAATGTTGCCAACTACACACTTCAATTAATAAATAACAATTTTGACAACTGTGCCTTCACATCAACTGCTAAAATGAACATCGAACACACAATAACAACAATTGGTGTTGGTCAAAAAAGTTAAACGTGAATGAACAGTCAAAATTGCTATTAATAGGATAAATGTTGGCTCAGCTATTTTAGTAGAAGTAAAATTCTAGTGTGGCACATTCACTTCAATGCTGTGACGTTGTCCAAGACTAATCAGATAATATTAACAATTTAACCACTAAGATCTCTCTCTCTCTATATACATATATATTTATATCTAAGTAACTTACGCTCTTTCGTATGTTTGAAAAGCTTCTTTTTCCCGCAATTCTTTTTCTGGATCGTTGCCTAAAGCACGTTCTTCCCGGTCCACTTGTATATAAAATTAAAAAAAACAACAAATTGAACAATTTTAATAATAATAACGATGATGCTGTATAAAATTAAGCATTGAAAATATAAATTAGTTATTAGAACAGACAGTTAAAAATACAGAGTCCCGATTTATTTCAATTTCTTATAAACAACTTTTTTTTACAAGGTTATTATTTGCATTTTTTTAATCAAAAGACGAATATTTTATGCAGATAAACGAGAGTCAGCATTTAGTTCCTATCCATCATTATCAGCGACAAACGCTATAGAAAAAACAATATTACATAGCCACATGAGTAAATCCACTATAAAAATAATAACCGGCACGAATGAACAACAAGCACACAAACCCTAAAAAGTGCGATAAGGCCAAATGGTACCTAACATGCACTTTACCAATTTTAATCTATACTATTTATCAATCGACCTTTATATACACAACACAAGTATGTATTAACCAATATATATATATATATATATATACTACTTTGAATGTTTTATGAGGAACATCTTTCAGCAGTGGACATTTTAGCAAAGCCGAACGTTGGCCCGCATTTTAGTACCGGTGGTGGCAGTTGAGCTCATACGCACCGAGGTCCAAATCGAGCACTGTACCGCTAGACCACTCCGGCACACACATATATAAACACTGATCAACAAATGGTTACAGCTTCTAGCAAACGTCAATTTGGTAAATCACCACATAACGGATCGGAGAAACAAATTTAGCATATACTACTCACCACCATATATTAGATAGAAAATAAAATAGTCAATTAAAGGAAATCAAAACATGAGGACACCGATAAAAATATGCTTAAATAAACCATGTCATCATCATCATCGGGAATAAACACCCTCCATCGGTTATTATTATTCAGGGTAGCTCAAATTACCAAGTTTGCAAAAAACACCAACTTTAACAATATGTACTTAATGAACGACACTTGAGGTATGCTGACTTTAAATGTTAATTACATCCCAAATTAAACCCCTCCAGTAATCTCTATCAACTGCAAACGGTAAACAAAAGGATGCTCAATTAAGTAATTCATTTGGACGATGAGGCTTAGCGTAAATAAAAGGACTGAGTTCGCGTGCTACAATGTCTGTCCAAATTTTCCGATCGCCACCCTGTCTACTTTTCCATCCGGGCAATGGATGGGCTTCCCGTCTAGCAGTACAATACTGACTCAAACCTGGATCACCACCACCTACGCTAAATACGAGCTCCCGCTCGAATTCGCTAGAATATCCTCTTGTTAAAAATATTTTCAGTAAAACGTTCAAAGTAGTAACCAAAAATTGAAAGATGCATAAAGTAGGTACCACAGATTACTGTCAAAACAAACACATTATAAAATAGGGATACTAATAATCGTGAGGATTTGAGTAATGCTTGTAAAGTCTCAATTTCCAAATGATGGTGATATTCCTGACTGTTCATCTTCCATGTGATGCATCCTGGACTAGGTACCAACAGGCATATAGACTAATAACGGCAGGAATCGAGTGCACAGCGGTATATCTAGGCTTTCACTGAAATCCCGTTAACTGAATGGGCGATAGCCTACACCCATATGTAACCGGTTAGGCTTGCAGATCCGACAACCTTTTCGCATAGAAATTCGAGAAGTTATTCAAATTTGGAATTAATAAAGAGATGGCTCTGCTACCAACTTATATTATGTTATTATAAAATAAATCTTCTAACATTACTTGATTAGATTACACATCTTTTAAACAGTAGACATTAAAAGTTTGTACTAATATAATAATTAAATCTTAACCCAAACGAAGGGCCATAAACAATTTATTTACTTAAAAATAGAGTATATATATATATATACAAGTTTAAAACTTTTATAAATTACAATAAATTCATATTATCTAGTACACGTGTTTGACCATGTAAACGTTCACATCTAAATTAAAATTATTTAAAATTGTGGTTGCATAATCGTTTTCCTTAAAATCCATTTAAATGTATAAACTTTAACTGTGACTGGTCATCTGAATACTATTTATTCAATTACAAAAATGTAGACATTTTTATTTATAAAAATTAATTGATTATGATTATTTGAAAGGGTAAATATATTATACAATTTCTACTTTGTTAGATTAATGAAAACAAAAATTAAAAAATTAACAATTGTGACAATAGCCCGTGAATCTACCACACAATGTAATTATGTATTTAAAATACACAAAAATGTCAAATTATTGCTCCATACTAAATCCCACACACAGTACACAATTAAGCAGTTACCAAATATGTGTATGCATCATCATCACCATTGAAAAATGACGTTACAAAGATGTCAATGTAACATTATACTTACTGATGAAATAAAATGAAATAATGAAAACAATAAACCAAATAAAAATCAATAGAACCGTTTATGCACAAAATGTGCAACATTGAAATAATTGAATGATGCCAACTTACGCATATAGGTTTCGCCTCGAGAACGCATCACAATACATGTCGTAAGAACTCCAATAACTGCAATAATTATAATGGCAATCAAAATGGCAGTAATCCATGAAACGCTTGTACCCGCTGACAAATCAAATGAATACAAATATAACCAAATTAATATGAGTAAAAACTGCAAAATCGCTTTAGGGTTAACAGGACCAGATCAAAGTTCTTTTCGAATACCTTAGACGTCTACGATAGTTTTTTATTCGTTTATTGTGGTTAACACCTTTAGAGTTTTCAACAAAGCACCACACGATTGGAAATCCAATCAGAATTATTTCATTCATTCTAGTTAGTGACACGTAGTCACCTCTCCATTGTTTCTGTATTTATACGGCATAGTAAACGATCGATTTCGATAGCTTGACAAGTGTAACAAACGGGGAAGAATAACAAAGTTTCGTAGCTGGTAAAGGGCATCCACTGTTCACAAACATCGACATTTGATTTATTGTCAGGTTTTCCTCCCTTAGCTCAAAGGCTACATATGGTATACATACAGTTATACCGCTGTGCATTCGGTCCTTGTTGTTATTAGTCTAGATGCCTATATGCACCTAGTCCAGAATGCACCACATGGAGGAAGAACAGTCAAGAGTATCATCATTAAAAATTGAGACTTTATAAACACCATTGAAATACTCAGGATCGTTAGCATCCCGATCAGGATTATAATCCTTGAAAAACACGACACTAACGTTGGTTTACAATATATTTGCACTGTCCAAGGTGGTCTAGCACTATAGAGCTCGAGTTAAACATGGGTGAGTTCGATTCTCATCGCCGGCACTAAATGCGGGCCTACATTCGGTTTTGCTAAAATGTCAACCACTGTAAAATGTAAGTGATAAAAATAGTAACAATGCACTGATCGTACATTTAGTCTAGTATAAAATGAATTAATAAAGACAAAAACACACTTCAACACAATACCGAGATAGCAGTGGTTAAATTGGCAGACTTTGACAACCTAGCCAGTATTACACTCCTACATATACATAATACTAACATCAGCTGCATAAATAATCTATAGTGCCAACAAACAAAATATTCGGAAAGTCGAACCTGCAACAACCGTTTCGTCGGCAATCAAATTCAAGAAGGAATTCAAATATGGCTTCAGTGTTGGATCGTCGTGCGTATCGTAGACCTTCAATTTGGGATCAATCAGTATTCGTTCCCAGTCCGGTTTATCCTTCGCTTCGGCAACTTCGGGATAATAAATGCGAAAGCGACAGGTCAAGTTGGAATGGGCAAACAATTCGACCATGTTGCGGTCGACTGGCAAGAGGGTGAGCTGCACAACAAAACGGGAATTTAGTGAAAATATACTTTAGTTCAACAGATGGCAATATTCCTGACTCTATATATCCCTACAGCTATTTTAAAATATTCAACTACTAATTAGCTAAAAGCGTTTAGCCTAACAAAAAGAACGAACGACTTCGTCAATCTTTGTAAACACCAGAATGCCGTATTTTTGGGAAAGAAACTTTTGTTAGGCATATAAAATACCCGTTACACAAAACACTAGTAAAAGGAAATATTTTTCATGTTTCACAAAGTTAGAAAAAGCAAAAAGAATAACCGTGTTACCAGCTTCGCTAATCACATCATTGATCATTGAAGGCTACATCACTTAAACAAGTGTTGCTTATACATTCATGACATTAGCACGACCCATTGAATTAATGATAATTAAGTACGAAAAATTCGAAAAATCGAAACAAAAGCTATCATAAGACATGTATATGTTCAGGACATTAAAAATTAATCAGCTGGATGCATACATTATATACATTTAACATTATTTTAAAAATAACTTTTATGCAGTCTTATTACCACACACTACACAGAATAAGTAAATAAACAGAAAAATAAGAAAACTATTTTCCCAATCGTCAAACCTCGCATAAACATTAACAACAAAATCCCAACTAATCAAACTACCAAGCAAGCCACACGCCAAATAACAATTCTAAAACCAAGTTTGCATGTAAAATGAGAAGCGTTTTGTACAATTACAGCGTAATGAAATGAAAGTCTGACGTTGGTCGGATGCTCAGACAGGAAGCAGTAGTCAGGCTCAAACCACGAGCTTCGACACCACTACGCTTTGGTCAATATCAGCTTACAATAAACATTATCCCTGGTTAGCGCAATCAACACAAATTCTACACTAGCCAGTTACAGGTGTGTTGTACAAAATATATTGATCCTAAAGTACGGTGGTGGAACAGCTGACTAGAATACTAGATTCAAGTCCCACCATCGGCTCATTAAATGCGGACCCTCGTTTAGAGCTTGGTGTCAAGCCTTCGAGCAATACAAAGTAGCAATAAGAAAAACGATATTTTAAGCACATATTTTTTTAATTTTAAAACTTTCTCCGTAAATCTTCTAATTGCGTTGATAAATCAAGCGCTACACTTACAAAAATCAATACATTCTAAACCCATCCGTGGCCAAACAATAAAATATAGAAAAGTTTTTCTAGCTGCCATCATTATCATTGTCATAATTGGTGCGGACAATTGATTTGAAGCTTTCAAAACTTATTTTTCAAATGTATAATTTTCATTCAACCATGTAGAAATCATTAAAGTTCGTTTTCAATCAATCAATGGTCGTCTGCAACAAATGCAATCATGTACACACACACACACACACGTAATACAAATAAAAATAAAAACATATCACAATAAACAACAAATCTAGTTTCAATAAAATTTGGCAAATAAATGTGGATGGCTACAACACATGTTGGGAGTGGAAACAGACTTGTTTATCAGATAAAGTATTGTTTTGTTCCAATGCATCATTGTACAAACCCACAAGACATTGTTAATAAAAATGAAAAAAAATAGATAAAAGGAAAATGTATAACAGCAATCAATACCAATATATTCTAATAAGCAATATCGTCCATCAATAGATGAATGATAACGCTAACAGCTTTGAACTTTGCAACCAATGCAATACGCTTCAACGTTACAATCGATCTTTTATAAAGAAAAACAGGGTAGCAATAATTGTTGCACAAACAACTCGTTGTGCCAATCCATGCCCATTTTTTCCAATAGAATAAAGAAAACAACATCTTTTTGGTGACAATATGGCGATTGACGACCCAATCCACAAAACATGTTAAAAAACTGTAAAATTAGTTACTTTTTCTGTCAAATAGCGAAAGCTAACGTGCATGACTGAACATTCGGTTCTTCCTCAGTTTTAACAAAAGTTTAGAATGTACCAATAAGAAAATTGAACTATAAAAACCAACATCTTATTCAACGTACTTTTGTATTTTTATGTTGGAAATATTTGAAAGTTCGATCCTCTTTATTCATTTTAGACACGTCGATGCCGTTGAACTCCCACGTTTGATAGACAAACGTCGATTTAAACGGTTCCATCTTGATGGCACAGTCGAACACATGCGTTTGACTATTCGAACAATCCTTGGTGCAATTGTACTTGAAAGGCATCGAAAGCAGATGCGGTTGAGCTGCAGACGAAAGTGTTGCAAACAACTGAATTTGCAGTTCACGTGTGCATCGACAACATTAAAAGCCTAAATAATTCTAGTTACCTGATTGAACAATCTGGAGTCAATTCTTTAAACATCATCAATCCTAAAACAACACACAGTACTAACCACTGGTGCAGCAGTGGTATTAAGTTATCGGTACGAGCTCTTCTGGACTGAGGAAGTAGAATCAATCCTTTCAGTATCGTCTTCTGTGTAACCATGGGTAACCTATGTATTCGTTTTTTTACGCGGGATCAACTATTAGCGCAGTTAATTCTACGTAACTCGAAGTACCCAAAATTCATAATTAGAAGAAACCATTAATTAGATCGTTGTTAATTCGTGCATAATATAAAAAACATTCCAAATCTTAAGTAACTATAAGAGCTCACTTACGAAGTACACGAACAAGTGTGGATGTTCTAACGATGCCGTAGTTGTTCTCTGCAACCATAGTGACTGTGTGACTGGGGCCAATGGAGCTGCTCGGGATAAAGTGTGCCGAGTAGGTCAGAATAGGGCCATTTCGGTGAAGCGGGCTAATGAGCATGTTTTTCAAGTAGGGATATTGGTCTTGCAAGTTGCCTATCGACGGAGACGAAATATCCGATGCGATCGACCAACCATTGATTTCGACAGACTGGAAAGTGCAATTCAATACACAATAAGTCGCCAGAAAAAATGATTTTATTTTCAAATGGGCACTCTTATTACAAAACGATAATTGACATTCCCATCAAATCACAAATGAGATTTCAAACACTCAACTACAGTTGAAAAACAACTTAATCAATCCAACTTTTGATTAGTAAACACACAACAATAATATGTATCCAATGTTTTAAAATGTTACTATTTCTTTTATTTATAATAATAATCATTATCATTATGATTGGGATGCTAATGATCCTGAGGATTTGAGTAATGCTTATAAAGTTTCAATTTCCAATGATGATGATATTCCTGACTGTCCGTCCTCCACGTGGTGCATCCTGAACTAGGTGCCCCTAGGCATCTAGACTAATAACAGCAGGGTCCGAGTGCACAGCGGTATAACTGGGCTTCCGCTACGGCGGGTGCAAACATACACCCAGGATACTTAAAAGGTATCTAAAGGTATACGTATACCATATGTAGCCCTTGGGCTAAGGGAGATAACCCTTACAAAAAATCAGGCGACCTCGTCAATCTTTGCGAACAGTGGCAACGTCACAAGGATGCCGTCTACTAACCAAGAAACTTTATTATTCTTCCATGTTTGTCTACGCTTGTCAAGCCATCGAAATCGATCGTTCTACATGTCGTATAAATATGGGAAATAATGAAGAGGTGAACACGTCACCAACCAAAATGAATGAAATTATCATCGGAGATAGACATATTCACCCAATTATTATTATCCAGGCTTATCCAAGTTCCCAAAGACTCCAAATTATCCATTTTTAAAATGTGCACTAAATAGACAATACTTAAAATATACTGACATCAAATGTTAATTACATCCCAATTAAAACTTTTCAGTGACCTCGATTTACCGCAAAAACGAGTAATCTGATACCCAATTTAGTAATTCACTTGAACTGGGAGATTGGGCACAAATAAAGCGACTGAGTTTGCGTGCTACAATGTCAGTCGAAATTAGTCATTAGCCACCCAGCCGTCTATTTCGTCCAGGTTGGGGGGAGACCAACCTCCTACTTAGCGCATCCACAGGTGGAGAGTAGATTGACCTTTCGCAATAAGGCTGTGCCAAATAAGTAGTTGCGGACCAAACAGATACTCAGGCGTTGGGCTAGCTAATGTGTTAATGAGAAGGCGATAACAGTTATCAGTGTTGCCCTGATTGAACAGTGAAAATGGACCCTTTAGTGCAGTCGTAGATGAGGGACCGTATCGTTTCGTGAAACTCAAACACCTGCCTACTATGGTACGAGTCGAGCCACTTATGGCTGATGTGCCACCACGACACATACTTTCAAAAGCACATAAATCTAATTTATTTCATTTAATGACAAAATAAAACCGACAGCTTTAACAAGTTGAGCAACACAACAGTTACTTCCTAGTCAAAAGTGGAATCCACTAGCAGCAAATGATGATTCAGAAGTACCTGATCGCCATTGCAATACAATCAATATTGAAATTATGATGATAAAATTCATATAAACGTACACTTTTTTTGAAAGATGTAATCTCGGCACTAAATGTCACATTGTTGCCTTCCATTGTGAGTATAACCGGAGGCAAAGGACGAACAACTTCGGGTGGTCCAATTACACGTACATCATATTCAAATGCTTGCTGACCGCTATCATAAGTGACTAATAGCCTATATTTGCCTAGACAAAATATAAAAATAAAAGCAATTGACTAACGATACAAAATTCGTTGTAGTCGACTGAGAATCTCAATTATTCTTGTTTCAGACTGGGCATTACGGTAGTATGACATCTACACAGCCTGTTAAAAGGAACTTTTAATGACGTTTACTGCCAACGATGAATGAACAGGTAATGGCAAATTACAGACTAACTTAATATTAACCGAATAATAATTAAAATCAATCCCATCTGTTAGTAGTAAAGTTCTGTATTTAGATCGACAAGCTTTCATGTGAATGGCATAGAGTGCATTCAGTGACAAAACATTGTCAATGAACACCGCTAATCCCTCAACCATCTACCAAAGCACTGTCTATTTTCTGCAACCACAAGGCTAAATAAATGGTTGTTTAGTCACAGAAACAGCTACCTCTACATGATGTTGATAAAGGCTAAAGCACACAATATTCCAATTACTTAATGATTTATCACAATATTCGTAAACTGGTGATAAAAAAACCCACAGTAGAAAGTTGTGAACAAAGTATACGTATACATAAAATTCAACAATCAATACATTACTGGGAAATAAACGTAAAATTCCAACCGTGGACATAAATTTGGTTTTAGTTAAACCCATGTTAGTAATTATACCAACTGAGTCAGTGTAAGTCCCAAGTTCGTATTAAAAAAAGAAAAGAGTTAAAATGTACGGCTGATAACTCTACCTTTGGTAAAAACATTAATGCAACTTTTTTTTAAAAATATTTTATGTATGTATTGTTTTATCTTTGTTTCTTCGATGGCAGACAGGAAACATTTTTCATGAAGTGGACATTTAGCAAAGCCTAAGACATTCAATACTAGCGATGAAAAGCAAACCCACATTTACCATAAATAAAATCTAACGCTTTAGTCACTCATTTATTGAAGCGCACAACAATCAACATTGTGGGATGATCCAAGCCCTGCGGGTTTAAATCCTAGATAATCCCTAGTCTGAACACTAATGCTGTTATGTTCACGTTTTGGACAAAAAACCATTTAGTGCAGTTCGATTTTGTCCGCCTAGCAATAAAAGGATGCGAATCGAAGTGAAACATTAAAATTTTATTTCACTTGACTCAATATAATAGCAACACGCAGCGGAAAGCATGTTGGAACAACCACCAACGTAAGTCAACCTCGAAATTGTTTTAAAATTTAGACGGACATTGTTTCTACTCAAATTCAAATTAATACAATTCTAAATTGTTTTAAAATGCTTACCAATTGTTTTATGGTCTTTCATACTTGTATAAAAAAAGGAATTAATCCCCCCCCCTAATTGGAACGCCAAAGGAGTCAGAAAAGAGAAACCCACTATCTTTTAATAAAGATTCTAGCCAAAAATAAGTTTAAAATAATTTTTTTTTCGGCTCGACACTAAAAAATATCATGCTCATTTTTATATAGCAGTAGCATTGCTAAATGGCTGGTGATAACAAAAAATACAGAATAAAAACTGACCTGCGTGATAGTTTGTAATTACAGAAGGAAATTTCAATATAAATTCAGTTTGTTCGGGAAAGCTGTGATCAATGGGACGACCATCCTTGGACCAATCGCTTTTCGTGGTAAGCGGATTCGCACGATAGACCGCGTTCAAATAAAATCCATTTTGCTAATTCAAGTAAAAATACATTAGATTCAAAATAAATTCCCAAAGAGTACTATTGTAACAAAACAGCAAAATTTTCATGCAAATCCCATTCTTCAGTGATATAACTTTACTAAAATTATATCTTGAATACAAATCAAAACCACTACAGCGCATTTTTGTGGTCCAAAAGCCATGTACCTGCTATACTTGGCAGAAATATAATGTTGAAGCAGAAAAATTAGTAAATATATAGAAAGAATGTTTTAAAGTTGTAACCGGAGGTAGTGATAAGAATAAATAAATAAATAAATATTAACTCTTAGATTCTTCCAAGTAAACCACGTGTTTTATCGTGTTTCTAACAATCGAATCCAGCTCTTGATCTACTAGTATGCGTTATTTTAAAACCCACTAAAACCGATTTTTCCTCAGAAGAAATAATGTAAAGACATATTGCTAGCGCTTTAAAATCACTTGGTTTAGATTTATTAGTTTTGGAAGGCAACAAACAATACAATTAGTAACAAAATCATTTCTTCATTAGTCCCAAATTGACATTAAATATCAAATGACTCTTTTCCACAGTTCGCGATTTTCGGAGACGAACAAAAATAGTTCGGTTCACTGATTTAACCATTGTTTCCATAATAATGTTCGGGTATAAATGATGCAAAACATAAATCAGTGATATTTATAATTAAATACTTTAACATTTGTTTGCTTCACTCAATTAGAATACATTTCCAAATCGTTCTTGTAATCCATGTTGTTAGGACTAATAAACTAGTAATCAATTTAGCACACAAATAATGTGATTAAATAAAAAGATCTTGCATATCAATATATATATATATATATATATATATATATATATGTATATATACAACACCCAAACACACCTTTCAAATGTTACCTACCCTAATTACCTTAAGCAACAAACGGATATGTTAAACTTTCTAGTAAAACAATTAATTCAAATCACTGGTTAAATTAATTTACAATGCGTAGCTATCATTTGAATAAATAAACTCAAGTTTTTAGATCAAACTATTTAAAAAAATCGATTTATAAATTCTTCAAAAATGGATGATCCATTTTTAATAATTTCTATTCTAACTTAGACTATTAAGTACACTTTCAAGTTATATTAAAACATTTAATGACAGTTGGATTTGGGGATAATTTATATAGTTTAGTAATTTAAGATAAAATGCTCTAAATGAATAGATGGTTAAAACAACTGTAAAAATCACAAAATTTTTTTTACAACAATGCATCACAATATCATAATCATCGGGGATAAACATCCCCCACCGGTTATTTTCACCCAGGGTTGTCCAAAAACCAAAATATCTGCAAAAACATAAACTTTTGTAATGTGTACTTAAAGAACGATATTTGAGGTTAAATCCTTCCAATGATCTCTGTTGGCTGCATAGGGTAAACAAATGGACGCCCATTTAAATAATTCATTTGAACGAGGGGGCTTAGCATATATAAAAGGACTGAGTTTGCATGCTACAATGCTTAGATGCACCTAGATCAGGATGCACCACGTAGAGGCAACAGTTAGGAATGTCACCACCATTGGAAACTGAGACTTCATAAATATTAGTCAAATCTTCAGGATCATTATAAGTAGTACAAATGAAATGTAAAAGAAACGTCAAAGTTTACCAAAACAGTCTCTCAATCAAATAACTCCTTTATACAATCCACTATTATATGTATTGATTAAATACTTACTTGTCCTTTATAAATCTTAACTTCTTGTCTTGTAGGCGAACTAATAACTATTCCATATCCATTATAATTGACACTCGAATCATATTCAATAGATTTAGGATTATCGGCGCTACCTCCAAAGTATGTCGAGTAAGTTACGGTGAGATTTAAGTGACTCAAACAGATAAAACCCATACTTTGCATCGAGGCTGCTGTGCGCTTGTAAATAGTCAAAGTACCTAAAAAACAAAAAAGGTATAGGATATTACTGAATCTGCAATGCAAAATTACTCGTACTGTTTACATTAGTATCTTTTAAAATAATTTCTAAATTAAGCAAAAAATTGTTTTCGTAAAATTAGTATATTTTAATATGGTAAATAAACGGGATGCCAAATGGACATTATTCAAACCAACTATGTTGCTTTTTACATGAGACAGCAAAATTGAAGCAAACTGATGTGATATCTAATTTGAAATATCTAAAATTATTGTCATTTTGATCCATTCAATTTACAACTTCATAATACCTAAAATACAATTTCAACATTTCACAAAATATTATTGTGATTTAGATAAATTTTAAATCTGGATTTTTCCATCTTTAAATGCTAATAATCCTGGGAGTTTGACCAAAGTTTATACGTAATGCATCCTATACTCAAATTAACAAGAATAAGGGACTGGGTTCACAGCAATATAACTTAAATTTCGTCCAAAGTACTTAAAAGGTACATTAAAGAATACTGCTTTTATATGTAAGCATTTGGCTAAGAAAAACAAAAATCCTTGTCAATTTTTGTAGTGTCAAAGTTTATTAGCCAACAAACTTCATTATCCCCTCTATCTCCTGTTTGTTGCACGCATATATCGTATATGGAACAATGGTAGGCGGTTATGCGAGTAACTCTGTCAATGTAGAAATAATGGAGATCCTGAATATCTCAGTGACAGTTTCAATTTTCAATAAGAACAATAATTATATCTCTACCTGATCCCCTTAGCCCAACGGCCACATAGTAAACATATACTTTGAGATTACTTTTAAGTACCCTGAATGTATGTTTGCACGTATCTATCAAAGCGAAAATTCAGTTACACCGCTGTGCACTTACTACCTGATGCGTTAAACTATATGCTTAGGTGCACATAGCCTAGAATACTCCATGTGAAGATAACAGTTGGGGACGTCACCATCATTAGAAATTGAGACTTTATAAGCATTGCACAAATCCTCAGAAGCATTAAACTCGTAGTATATAATAAACACGTGACTGTCACCAACTCATTCGTTTATATAATCATACATATTACCAATCTCATTTAAATTTTCTATTAAAAATAAATATTTTTAAGTTATAGTATCTCCTTATTAAAAATATAAAATTTAGTACTTTATGTGACCAATATGCCAATGTAAAAATAGCAAACAACAAAAATGAAAATAGTAATAAAATATATAAAAGTCAATAAATGTAATAAAAATAAAATGTAATAACACTGAAGTTTTCAATAAAACCAAATTAAATTAATGGCACAATATAAACCAATTCAAACATACCGGTGGGTGAAATAGAACTGTAAAAATAACTGGACAACGGAATCGTATGTTTACGATAAGACTTGAAACACTCAAAAGCATTTATTGCTGAAGCACTTCCCAATTTGCACGCATACCATCGAAATGGACCTTGGAAGGCATTATCAGCCCAACTCGGTAAGTCGTATGAATTCCTTGTGTTACCACATTCCAATGACAAAGGAAAGCTGTTTATATTTAGCGTTGGTAAATATTCAGTTCTCTTTTTTTGACGAGTTATCATTTCTAAAATAAAACACAACTTATTAACGTTTAAAAAATTAAAAAAATTGAAACCAATATATTGAAAATAATTATATATATATATATATATATATATATATATATATATATATATATATATATATATATATGTTTTTTAAAGAGGACCTTCCACTCGGATATCATAGCTCATGTAAAGCTAACTATGTCCTTCATTGGCCATTTATTTATATACACTCGATAAAAACAATGCTTAAGCCAATAAAGAAAATTGTAAATCGTCTCCTGATCCTTAAATTATTAACAAGTCAACTACATTCATTTCTTAAATATAAATGTTAGCAATTACTAAAATACTTGTTAAAAAACAATTAAAAAATTTTAATGGAAAGTAAGCAAATCGTTTCAACTGTCATCTAACAAATACTACTTGGAAAACAATTGCTCAAAATGTTACCATAAAATAAACAAAAACCATCAGGAAAGACAATTTTAAAATGGTACAATTAAAAACAGCTTAAACTTACTTTTATGATGAATAGAAACATCTTGTATTTCAATATTATTTGAAGATAACTGTCCATTACTGTTACGAAATTTGCAATAATAAATACCGTCTAAAACTTCTGTTGTAAGCGGTAACAGACTATAATAAACATATCCTAATTATTTTTGTAAGAAAATTAACATAAACAAACCAGATGTAGAATTTCCATTAACACGAAACTCAATGTTACCAAAGGTTGGATTAGTTATTAGAGAATCAATACATTCACTTTCATTATGAACAGTCCTCTAAAAATTGTTAAAATTACCAATAAATTATTATTGCTTTAACAAACTAAACACTAACTTTATTAAAATTTGTTAAAACAATGTAAACTAGATAAAAATATTAATCTTAAGTGGTAGAATGTAGTTACAATTTATAATCTCTTTTGAACGTATCAACTCGACTTAGAGTTATAAAAATATGATCTTTCAAATGTAAGCAATTTAGATACTCAGTAAAAACAATAAAGCTATCGTCTTTTGGAATGAAATGGTAAGTGCAGAATGTATTGTCCTTTTCGCACTAAAAAGTTGAGTCTTTGACCTCAAGCACAACGCTTATATACGCAAATAAAATTAACTAAATTATTACCATTTTGCCAGATAATCAGTTAAATAAAGAAAAGCTTGATGAACTCAACGGAATCATTGTTCAAATAGCTTCTATCAGTCCAAATTTAAAACCTTTATTTCTTAAGAATTCAAAGCGTCGCAATTAAGATTGAATAATAAACTTTAAATAAAATACCATAACTATTTTAAATATTCAGTTTCAAAAAATCTACTTACCTATCTACATTTCCCACGCTTACTAAAATTATTATAATATATAATCTGCTTATTTTTTATTCATACAAAAAAAATAGTTTAATAAAGCGTGTCTGCATATAAAAATCAATTTGTATTACCTTTAAAATGAACTACATATACATATATTGCAAAATAATAATACTAATATTACATCTAACTTACCTGAAAACATAGTTCAGCTGATACTATTTCGTATTTACTATCTAATTCAGCTACAATACAATGTATTTCCAATGATGGCAAATCGTTTAAGTGCTCAACTAGTCTTACTCGAACTTGTTGTGACATTGATGCATCCAACTTGATTGGTAGATCCAAACCAGGGTATTCATAATATAGTTTATGTTCAACACCCTCAACAGGAATAAAACGAAGAAACTGTTCTTTAAACGCACAAACTGTTAATTAATTATTAATACAATAATAAACCCACCATTCACTATAAGTAGTGTAAAAATAAATAAAAATAAGCGCAACGGACACATGTTAAAATAATGTGCCCTGCGCGCGTTTTAATCAACTTTGTCCGTAAAAAATATAATGGAGTATTATAACAAACGCATAAACATACTAATTTACATTTAAATTATTAATAAAAATTATTAAAATGTTTATTATATTTTTTAAATAAACCAACTTTAAACATTGTTAAAAATATTTTAAAATGCAATGCGAATAAATTAATGTTATAAATAATTAAAAAATAGCTGCTTAAAAAATAATAAATAAATAAACATTTTAATTTTATTTATATTATTTTAAAAATTTTATAAAACTTTTATGTTTACTTTTAAAGAATGATTAAATCGTTTTAATATCAATACATGGTAAGAATTTTCAATTATTGAGGATTAACAGTAATTGTTGTAATATTTTATCAAATATTTATTATTTAAAATTATTAAAAATTAACATTAAAATTTTATTTTGCACAGTATTAAAACTTTTAAAAAATAGCTCAATGTTGTCAAGAAAGGAAGCTACACGAAGTAAGTAAGAGAAGAGCTTCTTTTAATTTTCACGTCTTACATACCATTATATTAAAATATTTATTAAAAAACTTTAATATTTATAATTGCAAAAATAATAATATATAATATTATATTAATAAAACAATTAAAATTATTAGATAGAAAAAATGTGCATATTGTAATTAAACTTGAATGCCTTTAATTTTGGTAAGGCGACGATGTGTTTGTAAAAATTATTTTATGCAAACATAACTTTATAAGTTTAATAATTTTGTTTTGTTTGCATTAAAATTATTAGTTTTTAAATTTTATATAAATATCTTTTAAGGTAATTCTGAAAAACATTGAAACACAACGTAATACAAAGCGACTTAATAAATTGATATAGTAAAATAGTATTGTCTCGGATTTCTTAATATTAAAAAAATTTTAAAATTTAGCAATTAGAAATTTGTAAAAAAACAATCCTATAAAAATTTTTAAAAATATTAGTTACAAAGTTTGTTAAAAATATTTCTGCATTATTTTATTGTTTAGAAATTTTATTAGCAAATTAAACGAAAACAAAAATAGACATTTTGTAAGTGCTAAATCACGTGGTTGTTTAAGTTAATTATTAAAATAACAACAGTACTAGATTTTTAATGCTAAGCAGACATTATACTGCAAAATAAATGTTAGCAACACATAATTGTTAACAAATATATACACAAAACAATATAAACGTTTTTAAATAACGACAAAACAAATAAAATTAACTACAACTGCAATGGAACAAAATAAAGGTTTTTCTTGTATAAAAACATTAATTCTATTTATAAAATTTTTGAAAGAAAAGTTTGTTTAACATTAAAAAAGTGATTATTAAACTAAAACCTCTCTAGCAACTACATAGCATACAAGAGAAACGTCACTTTAATTATAAAATATACAATACTATATAATAATTGAAAAAAACTATAATTATATAAACATATATATTGTAAAAAAAAAAATAATATAAAATATTAACGGGTGCAAAATCGAAAATGGAGTAAAATAATTAACATGATTTATAACGTTAACTATTAATAAAAATACAGATTACACGCAATTTGTTTAGTTACCAAATGATTAAGAACATTACAAAGTTTAAAAAATTCAATAATCTATGTGATCGCTTTCTTTTTGAACAACCTGATCCAGGTGTTTTGGAATGCTGTCAATGAGAGTGTTGATATATTCTTATTTTATCTCATATTGAACAACAAACCGAATGCGTTTACATAAATCCTCAATTTCGGTATGCTTATTAATATTGCGCATTAGCATACTCAAAAAAGTTTCAATAACATTGATATCCGGGCTGTTAGGTGGCAATTGAGTGAAAGATAGTTTTTTTTGATTTTAGCCCCTCTACTGTCTAAATGTAAATATAAAGCAAATATAGTAAATTTAGATGAATATGACGTTACCTTTTTGGACGTATGACATGGAGCATTGTCCTAAAAAACAGTAGTAACCCCCGTGTAAGTGTGCTGTTTTTAAAACCAAATGGTTCATCTCGAATCATTGTTTTATCAACAAAGTATACGGAACGCCAATAATATAAGTGTCGTTCACTCCATAGTTTACAAAAGGCTAATCTGTCATCCTTTTGTTTTTTGGTAATAAATGGCTTAATCTTCGGTGATTATAGAGCTAAACCGGATTCAATTACTCTGTTTCTTATAGTGGAATATATAAAATTGTTTAAACTATTTTTTAAGTTTTTGAAATAAGTTAATTATATTTTTTTAACTCTATAATACTTTTTGGTCATCCGTACTTGTTGTTACACGTTTTCTTCCAACATTATCATAAGTTCGTGGTTTTTAACCGTTGATAATCCAATAAATTGGAATAACTTGCCTTCACACGTTGTGTTAGCCCCATCCATTCAAGCATTTAAATTGGCATACGACCAGCTTTTTCTTCTTAATTTTACCTAACTCCTTTAACATCCTTCTATTTTTATTTATTCATTTTTGTTATTCATATTTGTTATTCATGATATCCGATAACTTTGAACAGAGTACTAAAAGGAGTTTATCTCCTATTTAACTCGTGTATTAACCTGAAAACCTGAAAGATTAACTTTATATAAATCTGCTAATCTTTTTGGTACAAATCCTTTATTTTTTAATTCTTTAATAACACGGTATTGATTTTCGGTGAGATAAAAACATTTTTTATCACTATTCTTCATTTCAAAAACAATGCAATCAGAAAGCAGAATTAGCGGGTGAGCGGAATCTCAAGGTTAAACATAAATAATAATTTATTAGATTTATTTTTAAAAAAATTATTTAAAATTAAGAAAAATTTTATTTTTATTCTCCCCGATTTTAAATTTTCAGATACTTTGAGAACCGAGGATTAAAAGGATAACGTCTTACGCACCTCGTGTACCGTCCTGATCCTGATCTTGATCACAATTAGAGCAGATTTAAATGTGTATTTAGCATCAATTTTAAAAATTAGTTATCGTTCATTTTTAATAAAATTAAGCATACAAAATAATAATGAAGTAATTATTATAAAAATTGTGTAATTTTAACTTATTATCTACGTTAATATAGAAGTAGCTTTTAAAATATGCTATTTTGGCCGACTCAGCCTTCTTAAATAAATATTTCTAAGTATATATAAAGGATCTATTAAGCACTAAACATTATTTTTAATTCCCGATATTTGTTTTTACGAAAAAACAATTGGACATAACAAATTAATTTAGATTTAATACCTTTGCAATTTTTTGCGTTAATTGTTGAAATGGGTGTATATATATAACAGCGAAAAAGTTTAGTATGTAACATAGATTATTTTTTAAAGCAATTACAGACTGTACAGCAAATGTGTTAGCTTAACAATATAGTTTTACCAAAAAGCAAAAATATTTAACAATTTTATAAAAATCTATTAAAAATAGATTAATTAAGTAATCTTGTTAACTGGGGAATAGTAGCTATAAAGCACATAAATATAAATAAACAAAAGTAATTAAAACATTATAAGCAACTATCCAGATGAGTAAAATATAAATGAGGTATTTAATTAGTTTACGCTAATTACTTATATAGATTTTAATTTTTAAAAAATACAAATTTGGTAAAAAAACTAGAAATAATATATTAATTATATTTCTGTAACAAAAGTAATCGATTCAATTTAAACGTTAAAAAAATAATAAAGCAAATGTGTAACTTATAAAAGTACTTTTGAAAAACAATAAAATTTATTGTTATTTTTATTAAATTTTATTTTAATTGCAAATATATATTATTGTACGTTTAGGCAATATTAGTACTATTTATAATTTGTTTTAATACGTATTAAATTTGTTTTTAAATTCATGTAATTGTAATTTTTGTAGAATTTTGTTGTTTCCTGTTATTCTTGATGTTAATATAGACCAAAGAAGACATGACTAAAATTAGCCAAACTTGAAAAGAACAAAGGAAAAAATTACATTAAAGATTTTTTACAAAATATAGTAAAATATGTAACTATTATGTGTTCGTTATAGTAAAATTTTAGTTGTGTTTTAACAAAACGTGTCCATATTTATATGTGTAAAATTGTTACAGGAGTGCATAAATCAATTTTATATAGTTTATAAATAATTTAGAATATATTATTAAGTCAGATCAATATGTCAGATCAATTGATTTACATTTGGAAAATAATTCTGTCTACTTATTAGTAATATACTAGAAATAAAGGGGAAAATGACAATACATTTGTGTGACAAGGTTTTGAGTTTGATCACATATTGATTGTTTAAAAAAGATAGTGTGATGCACAAAAGAAAACTTTGTTTCTACGCATTAATTTTTATACCTATAAAACTATATAGAAGTAAAACTTAAAAAACAGTAAACAAAATTTACTAGATAATGAATAATTTTTATTTCCGGTGTCATAGAAACATCTTAAAAAGTCTTTGACGTTATTACATTTTGAACAATGTAAACAATGAAAAGAATTGATTTATATTTACTGCATGACATTATCACAATTAGACAAAGGAAATTACTTAGTCGAGTTCTACGTTTACCAACCAGCAGGACCAATAAGAACGGTTTTGAAATAAACAATCAAAGATGGTAAAAGAAGGATTGGTAGACTACATAAAACTTGGCCAAAATAAATTGAAAGGATCTTATTAAACCAAATGTTACGTAATTTCAAAATTATGATTTTGACAAAAAATTTAAACACATTGAACAATCTTGTTGTCTCATGCAAAAAACAATGTTAGTAAAAACAAATATAGGCTGCATTTAATTATTTCATATAAAAAATTCACAAGTACATAAATTTTAAAAATCACAATATTTGTTTAACATGTTTTTAAAAATAAGTGTGTTTATACCTAGAAATAGAATAATAAAAAGTTCAAATTTTTTATTAAAAATTAAATAAGAATTGTTTGATTGGATTTTAATTATTTGAAATATAAACAATATGGCAATTTTGAATCAGGAAAAGATAAAATGTTTGCTAAAGAATAAAACAAATTATGTGTTACAAAGTTTATAAGTACATTGCATACATATAAAATCCAAAGTTTTTAATTTTATCTGTTTACCTTTTTATCAGATTCAATCTAATTATGGACGATTAAATTAAATGAAATGTGCGTTATATTTAATTTTAATTTATATTATACTATGAATGTAACATTTGTTTATTTACTTATTTTAAAAATGTACAATAGTAATGATTTTGTGGTGCGATTGGCAAATGCTATTTTTGTACATAAATATTAATTGCATCAATCTGTAGACTTTTTGAAGTTACAATATAAAACAAATAATTCAAAATCAGATTACAAACAAAAATATTTAATTAAAGTTTTAAACAATAATTATGTTAGTTTAAAAAATTTCGATTAAATTTTTTATCACATTACTTTATTAATTTTTCTTAAATGCATGCACATTCTGTTAAAAGATTAATCAGCCATCGTATTTAATTCAATGATATCTTTTAACCACATATAAGATGTGGCAATATATTGAAATTCATTAAATAACAAACGCATCGGTTCAATGAGTTGAATTTTGGTCATTTGATGCACCGAATCTTTTTGTTGAAAGACTTTAGAAAAATAAGTAGAATCGTTTCGACTGGACGAGTGTTGAATTGTTGAAACTGGGATTATAGATTTGTCATTGTATATTGGAATTGATGTTGTTGTCGTTGTTAATGCTGGTGTTAGTGTCGTCGTTGCGGTCATCAAATGGGGTTGAAGGGAAGACGACGTTGAAAGCAAAGAATTGGGTACATTGTTGGTTGGATCCATCGTCGTTTTATGCGTTTTTTGAGTTACATTTGGATAAACAATAGAATTTTGTTGATATTGTGACATTTGCTGCGTTTGTTGTTGGGATTGTTGAAAATGCATCATACTTGATCCATGCGTCGATGAAGAGCAGCAATGACTTTTCAACATTTCAATAAATCGATGATGCAAAGAGTATACTTCGCTTGGACACAATAAGGGTATTTGGTCTATTTAAAATATAAAATATGAATATGAGTACTATTTGTTTATTATATCATTTGTCTATACTCATCTTGAGGTTTTTATAATTAATCTGTAAATTTCTAAGGTTGATCTAAACATTTTTCAATATGAGTGTATAAGTTACAAGTATACTTTTAAAAATATATTTTAGTTTTAATCCACCATTATACTGTGAATATGCCAGAGTTATGCCCTTTAGAGAATCACACATCAAAAAAGACGTATATTGAATAGATACCAAACGACTAATAAACACATTAGAGAGAAATAATTGGCTTAAGAAATTAGGCAATCAACGACCAATAACGATTTGTTAAAAAAATTTACAATTGATTTAAATAGTTAATATTTTTATGAAGCAAGTGGAAACGTACAGTTAATGGATTTGTAATTAACCAAAATAAGTGCTGCCAGCCCCCAAATAGAATTATGATCGTCTTGAATTAGCGCTCGAAGATGCGTTCCAGTTTCAAAAAGTTGTCGTGCCCATTGTTCAAAACCTGCACTTGCCAATTCGTTAAAATCTAAATAGTCGCCATTTTCAAATACGAAGACAATTTGCTTCAGTATTTCGTCTGTGGGAATTGAAGTGTACGTGCAACATTTCTTTGAATCATGTTTTGTATTTAAATCGGAATACATATCTGGATTTTTTGTTTTGTTCAGTTCATCTGATTTTAACAAATCTTCATTTGATTGAAATCCGAAATTATTTTCATCAGTGCATCTAATTTGTTTTAAAGGAAAATTAAATTAGCAGTAATGGACTACTTATAAATAATTTAAAGTAGCTTGCACCATTTTTTTAATTAAATAACAAGGTTTTTGCACACAACGTTATCGTAAATGAAATTAAATGTGTTTTTAAATCTTTTTATTATAAAAATAGATAAGATAAACAATTTGTCAATTTTAAATAAACAAAAATAAATTATCTGATGATCTAGTAAAGCAAAATTATTTATTGTTTTAAATAACTTATTCAAAAATTACTTTTGCTCAATTTAAACCATGTTATTTAAAAATTATTTTAATTTGTAATTTTTACACATGCAATGTTTTAAATTAAAACTTATAAAAATTAAAAACGCAATTATTTAAATAACTGTGTTATTTATTCATTTGACATTACAGTTAACTCCATTTTTTATTAAATTATTTATGTAAATTTACTTTTTAACCAACAGCAATCAAATATTAAAAAAGTTCGTTAAAAATAAATAAATATACATTGTTTACTTTTGATTAACTAGCTTTTAGTTCAAAAATATCCCTTGTATGTAATTTTAAGTTGTAATATGTATTTATTTTTCAATAAAAAAATGTAATGAGAAAACCACACTTATAGGAAAATAAGTAAATAACAATTTATTACAATGCATGTATATTTAAACAAACTAAATAAAGCATTTGACACATATTTTACATTTTATTAAATTTATATTAACAAAGCTAAAAAGAAAAAGAATGGACGATAGAGTTAAAAACTCCGTCTTTGTCAATATATATATATATATATATATATATATATAGTTACTAAAACAATGATAAAGAAACCAATTTACGAAAATGAATTCTACTATAAAAGAATTAGAAGAAATCGTGAAAATTGGAAATGTTTATGCTTTCTTTATTGTCACTTTAAAGATTGTAGTAGTGACAATTTAATTTCCATAATGTAAAGAAGAAAAATAATAAACACAACAATTTGTTAAAAAAATTAAAAGTTAGTCTCAAAAATAATATTTAATCAATATTGACATTTTTTCTTTGAATGATCTAACTTACACTAAAGTATTTGAGTAGTTAGAAAATATATAAATAGCTACCATTTTATACCACTTACTCCATCCTGATTTCTCTTTCATCTAGTTGGTTTTAAAGAATGTGTAACATTTTGCAAATACAACAATTTTGTATTATTATTTGTTATTTCTGGGCAGCCAACAAGAACACTAAATTCGTGTGGAATTACTAATATAATGGACATTAAAACACGCAACTTGTTAGTCAACTACACGACGACGCTCCATCGTCTGTGACAGCAATTGAAGATGCAATCATCTGCACTGGCAACCCATAGTCAGTCAAAAATAAAAAAAACTGAACTTGGACTTAACAAATGCTTTGCTACTTGTCAGTTTTCTTTTGTTTCTTCTATTGTTCCATTTTTCCAATTTTTAGTTATTCTAACTTGAACTATTATATGTTTGTGACAATTATTTAATAAAAATATTTAATAAGAGATAAATTTTGTAAATGCTAATTTGTCAAACATTCAACACTTCTATAAAATGTCGAAGCAGATTATGTATAAAATAAGCTACACCTGTACAATAACAATGAAAAATCAAGGAAATCAAAATTGTATTGATTTTAATGAATATACAAAAAATCCTTTGCACAAATATCATAAATTGCTAAGTAAAATCATACTAGTTTATTTTGTTAGTACATGCAACATTGAACGTTTGTCTAAAAAATATTGCACAAATTTTGATATTTTTTATTATCCCAAATGATGGTTGATCTAATAACTATGTATGTATGTATGTTATTGTTTTTTTTACCATATGTATTAAACAAAGCGGTATTTTTGACAAGCAAAATTTATTTAAATAAAAACAGTTTGGGTGTGCAAAATATATTTTACACAATCAAATTTTGTCTTTCCTTTAGGTTACAGTTGGATATATTACAAAAAATATGTACATTTTAGCACAATATATTTAGTATATATGTATGTGTGGACTATATATATATATATATATATATATATATATATATATATATATATATATTATAAATGTAAAAATTATTTAAACTAAAGTTGTTTAATGTAAATTTGCAAATTGAAATAAGTTATTTTTATATTTTAGTTATAATACATCTACCTATTTGTTAAAAACACAGATAGGAAAATAACTTATACGAACCTAATTTTTTAAATTAAAAATCAATCCATCTTTTTTGGAAGAAGTTAATTTAATTAAAGTTGATTATGTTCAATTCGATTTAAAATATGTTGGTTATTTGTAGAACAATAATCAAGTTAAAAATTGTGTTTATCGTTGACTACACAAGAACAGTTGTTTGGTTCTTTTTGACTATAATTTTGGGCAATTGTCATTTTATCAACAATTACTTTTTAACAAACTGATTTTCAAGTAGAAACATAAATGACAATGTTGTCAGGTACATATTAAGCAAGACTGAAAGTTTTTAAATAGTTTCAATTATTTGCGTTTCAATATGAAGTGGATGTTGGAAACAACAAAACGTTTTATTTTCTAAACATAAATGTACACTAAAAAATCTAAATATATTGAAGACAAATTGTTACTTTTTGTTACTCTTTTCTGGAGTAGTATAACCAACTAATTAGCTGGATTCATACTGCAGTAGTCACAAGTTCGCTTTACTATTGTAATTGAATGCGACTCCTTATTTAGTTGTGCTTAATTTCTATTTGTCAAAAATATTTTGTGTAAAACATTTAACCAACATACCCAATAAAAATGTTTAAATTGCGGTTGTAAACGCGGGTCAGATTACATAATTTTTTTCTCTTCTTTTTATTGGAAAAAAGTATTGAAAATTAAACATTTAAAAGTAGTTATTTTAAGTATTTTTGTCTCTAACTAAACACTAGATAACAGGAAATCGTTTACAGTAACAAACAGCTTAGCTACAATTACACAGAAACTTAGTTCTATTCAGCTAATTGATTTAAAATAAATAATCATAAACATATTATTTAAATATACATTTACTAATTAAAACAAATAAATGGAAAGGTTACCTCAAAGCAATGCGAAAGCTGAGTAAATCCAAAAAATGCAGTTTAATCAAAAATTCTTGATCGTTTGCACACAAAGCAGTAAAACCGGGAACCAATTCAGCGTAGCGTCTAAGTTCGTGCATCGACTGTTCCAAACAGCGACACAACCGCATCAAACATTGTTCTTTAGACAACTTTAAAAGAAAAAACCAAAAATGTTTTCTTATTTTACAAACGTCAGAAAAAGCAAAAAGCGACTTATTACAAATTGAAAAACATTTTTCAACTTTTATCAAAACTGATGCTACAAACAAAATTATGCCAATTATCGTTTTATTTCAATGTGCAAAAATGTTTTCTTAGCTAAAGTGTAATATGTTTAAATCAATTTAAAACATTAACATTTTGTAAAGTTAACATCAACTTTATTTAATTCACTTTGTTTGTCTAAAAATATTAATTTAAGCATTATATAGACATAAATTGGCAGTGTTTTTTAAACTTGCTATTATTAACAATTTTTTAGTATAATAAAACAAAACATTTACAAGCATATCTATTGAAATTAAGAAATTATTTGTCCAAACCCACTTCATTGTTGAAAATGAAGTTTGATTAGACTACATTGGCAAACATAACCAACAGTATTCCGAGGAACTGAGGAACACATCTCTTATCAAGTAGTTTGTAGTGTTACATTCAAAAAACCGTTTTGTAACTAAAAAAGCAATTATTTTCTAGTTTCTTTGTTAACTTATGTTATAATTTTACTCAACTTTTTAACCTATAGACACATAATGTACAATGTTTTTATTATTTTATTTAATTATCAATATAGCTTTGTATAGTGCAAAAACTGTTTTTAATTTAGTTTATTTAATTACTGGATCAGTTTAAGTTAGATAACTACATTTATCGCGTCAATTTTAATAAGGATTGTAACTTTATTATTTCACAATATAGTTTGTGCATTATTAGTAAAACTAAGGTACATTAAAAAAGTATAGTAAAATCAGTTAATTACAAATATTAACACATATTTTGATAAGTTAAATATATTAAGTATGTTTAAAAATAAACATGGTTAATTTCTTCAACAATAAAAATTTTTCTATTTAGTTTACGTGTATTAATTGAAAACTTTGGAAACATCCAGACTAAAATGTACATCTATTATTATATACTTGATGTTAAATGTAAAATGTGAAATGTTGACAAAATGCACACATAATGCAACTTATGTTACTATTATACCTGGATCAATTTTAAATTCATTATTAATGCTACGTGTTTTATTTAGTATTGCAATTATTATATCTGCTTTTTTTGTTATAAATAAAATTTAACTTAAATCACTGACGTATAACATAGAAAATTTTTTTACTAGTTAATTATCTATATATACTGAACAAAACATTTTTAAACAAAACATTGCACATATAAATTTAATTAATTAAAAATGTTTAAACAATATTATTATTATTATTATTATTATTATTAATATTATTATTATTGTTTAAAATTATTTCACCACTTTAAGCATTTTACAGGAAACATTTTTAAACAGTGAACATTTTAATAAAGCCGAATGTGGGCCCCCATTTGGTGCCAGTAGTAAAAATCGAGCCAATGCCTACCCAGGTCCGAGTCAAGCGCTGTACCGCTAGACCACCCCGGCTTTATTATCATTATTATTATTATTGCATTAAGCTTTAATAGCTTACAACATACATTTAACACATGAACACACTTCGGTTTCGATTAAGCAGTAATTCGAAAATTTCTAGACGCTACATTTTGTGATTTTTCGTTAATTGGTTTAGTATTTATTTATCCATCTTATCACTTTTTCAATAGCTTTAATTTAACTAGAAACAGTCATGTGGGAGATATTCAAGTCTACTGCGATTTCTTGAATTGTTGTTTGAAGTATTTTTCCACTAATATCTTTAGTTGTTCTATATGTATGACCAAAAATGGTTTTTCTTTTGGTTTATTATAGAAGCATTTATCATCAAAATGGAATTTCGTAAGCCACCTCCGTATTGTCCACTGATTACAACAAACATTCCCACATGCCATAATAATGTTTTTACCGGCCTGTGATGCATTATGGCCTAATTTAAATCCATATAAGAATATCACTCTTAATAGTCCTACAGAAACCATGTTCATTAAAAGGGATAAAACAATGCTCACGTGATGCAAAAATCTTGCAAATAAAATCTGAAGCTTTCCCAAAAATAATTTTTGTTATAATTGGTCTTTTATTGATTTGTGTGCCTGATTTTATTAAAAATAAATAATGTTTAATAGTTAAAATATGTACTTGTATATACATTCAACTTTGACCTAATTGTAACGTCATAATACTAATCAAAACTAACATTTGAATACAATAACTGCAGGGTTTGGTGTCAAAATGAATCCAGTATCATTAATTAACTTTTGTAACATAACTAATTGATATTAAGCAAATATACGTTTTACTAAAACATTTTCCAAACATTAATTTGGCAGTATTAAACTCCGCCTAGTTTGGATTAGAAATGATTTAATCTAGCCAGTTCCAAGCCTGGATAAAGGAGGAGGGTTTGAGCGCAAGGTTAGCAACCTGGCCTCTGTAAAAAGTTTATACTGCTACAGAAACAATTAAGAGGACGCCATTCCGGTAAACAACGGCAAAGAACTGATTGCACGTACTGGATGACAAAGTTACACAAATGACGGGGTTGAGTGAAAGCCGAAAGGAAGCTCAATCTTCGATTTGCAAAATCTTCAATGTCAACAAGACTTTGTTGTTGCTGTTTTGTTGTAATTGTTGTCTTATTGCCCCATGCTTATTTTTAAGGCAAAAGGGTTTTGTATAATAATTATATTTTTTATTTGCTTTGTCATTTTTAATAATTAGAAATACGGTAATATTATTTAAAAAAGACTTGTAACTTTAACTCAGAACTATTTGGTTATACAATAATTAAAAGAAAGTATAAATTTTTAAGTACAAACTGTTTTTGTTTAAATTTTTACACAATAAATTGTTTTAAATTTTATATAAAATAAAATTTTTAAAATAAATTATTTCATTATAAACTAATGTTATCAGGTACATATTTCTTTGTTTATGTATACACTCATTTTAATAAAGAAATAATTATGTTGTTTAAAGGTATAATTGCATAATTATTTTACTTAGTTTACTTAATTTTTATATAAATTTCAATTATCATTAAAAAAAAATGTATTTGAGTTTAGCTTAAAATACATTTTCACACTGAAATAAAAAATAAATACTTCAAGTATTTTTTTATTATTTTTTTATTACCGTTTGGTAAGTTAACTCTTCATAGTGTCTTATTTTAGTAAATAAAAATTGTTTTAATTTTTTATAAAGCAGATTGCCAAAAGTCCACCAGTGATTCAACTTAATTTTTAAAAACAAAACTTTTGTTTTTTGCTTTATAATAAATGAACACCTTAACATTACTTTTTATTAACAAATAACCGAATTTCGGTAAATTATATTTTACAATATAAAATACTGGCTAAATATAATTTTTCAAAAGTTTTATAACAGTTTTTTATAGAGATAAAAAACATTTATTACAATTTTGATAAAAAAATTTCTTTTTTTTAAAATTAAAAATGCAAAATTATTTTGATTGCTTATTACAACTGTTTTCTTAAGTATTTACTAAATTATGGTTTTTTAATAAAAAAGTTCATTTATGATTATAAAATACTCAGTTTTTTATTTTACTTAAAAAATCGTCTAAAAAACGCCATTATGATTATAAATAGGTAGAGTTAAACCTAATATTTAAAAATTTGTTTATTTACAAAAATTCTAATAAAAACTAATGTTTGTAATTAAAATATATTTGATTAACTACAGCTTATAAACAATTGGAGCAGTTTGGTTTAAAATACTCAATCTTAAAATTAATTTTAATTTAAAGTTTGTGTTAAAAAGTTTTTACAAAAAGAATTATAAAATAATTAGGTAAATAAACAAATTTATTCTTATCAAAAAATTAATAACTTAAATTTCAAACATACTAAAATTAAGCATATGTTTTAACAAAACCACAAATGATAATATATAAACAAATAAAGTAAAAACTTAAAATAATTCATTATTACTGTGTGAATAATAATAATAATAATAATAATAATAATAATAATAATAATAATAATAATAATATAATAATATGGATTATAGCAGTAGTCTGAAAAAAAGCAAAATTTAAATCATGAAACTAAAAAACATTTTGCTGTGTTTATCTCTAGTTGTCATTGTCAAATGCCGATTAATCAAATAAAATCTTTGTGTTTATATTATATTATATATATATATATATATATATATATATATATATATATATATATATATATATTATATATATGTAATATTCAATTGTTTTTTCTCGCCAAAGTAACGAATAAAGCATGACGCTTGCAGCAACACACAACGACACTTAAAAAATAATCAAATATTTAGCTTAGTCAGTCCCCCCTGTGCAAGCTTTATATACAAATACATATCTCATGCTAAATATAAACACACTACATTTTTATAATTTACATTTATTTTATCAATACACTATTTTTTATAAAACTAAACGATGTATTTTATATTTTTATGTTATAACAAATAAACTTTAATATATATGTACGCAATCCAAGAAATATAATAACCAGATTTTATTGGAAGCACAGCCTTAAAAAGGCTTTACAAAAGAATTAAAAAGAACTTAGTAACAAACAAAAAATAAATTTAAATACTTTTTAAAAATTAATTTTAATCATCAGTTTATTATTTTTTTTAATGTTACATTAAAACCTGTTTACTGTGTCAATAAATTTTTATCCTACTTGTCAGTAGCTTAAGTAATAACAAAAATATTTTATCTTAAAAACTTGCATAAAGTTTATTATTCAAAAATTGAACGTCAATTTATTAAATAAGTATTTTAAATAATTTTATAAAGTTTTACTAACAGATCTGTTTATAATAAATTAATTTGATTCTGAATGTAATTACTTTCTAAAAGTAATAATAATAATAATAATAATAATAATAATAATAATAATAATAATAATAATAATAATGATAATACTTGTTATTATTATTACCATAAATGAATAATAAAAGTGAGTTTTAATTATTTAAAAGAACGAAAATAAAGTGAATTAAATAATTAATATTTTAAGTATTATTGTTCACTCATTGAAATATGTCAGTTATTTTTTGTTATGTATATGTAGTACAAAAATATAATAGTAATTCCTAACATTGTAAATAAAAAATAATAATAATAATATCACATGTATATTTGCAATGTGTTATATCTAAACGTATGTTGTCAATAATTAAAAAAGAATTTCTTTTTTATCTAAATATTAATCTTGTGTGTAAATTTATGTATTTTTTAAGTTTAATTAATAAATTTTGTTTTAACAAAATGTCAATCTTTCTATTAGGCTGTCATAATTTATATGTGCATATTTGCAAGTATAAAAATTTGTATGTATCAAATAATAAACTTTATATTTAATGGAAAATTACAAATACATTCGGAAAATCTGTTTAACGGAGAAGGCGGTTTATTTAAACACACATAAATGTAACAATAAGTGGGTAAACTAGGTTGATTAAAAGCGTGAATATTTATTGAATTAATTCCGTGATCAAAACTGGAGTTTTTTCCAATACCAACAACAACAGCCATAATAATAATAATAATAATAATAATAATAATTTACCTGCTGCTTTGATAGTTGCATAATTGTGTATTATAAAATAGGAATAATTATTTTTAATTGCAAAATAGTTTTTATTAAATAAATAAAAGTTAGTCATTTATTTATTTTTTATAATTACATTAATTAATTAATTAAGAAAACAACCGTTTATGTATTTTTACATTGCAATAAAACGAACACGCTATGAATTCGAATACTTAGTAGAAAGAATTTTTAAGACTTTTAGTCATCACAATAAATTGATGTTAAAAATTATTGTTGATTTTATACTAAATAAAATAAAAACATAAATATTAAAGACAATAACTTAAAATAAACACAATACACTTGAAATATAAATAAATAAACTTTTAGAGTGTTAAAACTTACAACCGAAGTGCAAAGCACAAAAAAGATACTTTTAAGTAAAAAATTGTTTAAAAATTATAAATTTATTTCCCTACAACGAAACAAAAGTACATTGTTTGGTATATATATATATATATATATTAAATTACCACAACTTGAACGCAGCTTTATCAATTTTTAAGTTGGTGTTGAAAAACTAACAGGATTTAAGCGTAAAAGACATAGCTTATTACAATAGCAATATCAGAAAAAATGCATTCCGGTGCACAATAAGATAACCAAAAACTGTACAACCGTTCGCTGTATAGAGACAAAAGTAAACCTAAAATAAATTATAATTTAGTACATGACATTTAATAAAAATTTAAATTCTTTATGTGTTGCACAAAGTTTCAATAATTTTTAAAACAACGTATAAAAATATTTTTGAAAGGAACAGATAAAATTTTTTTTATAATAATTATGTTTTTGACAATTTTAGCAATTTTTATTTCGATTGTTTTTTATCATTAAAAATGCATTTGCTAGTTCATGTCAACCTTGACCTGTGTAAAACGGCAGTAGCATCAAATGTACTTTATTGTTCAAAAGACAACTTGCATTGCAACAACCATTTGAAAACTTAAATATTTCCACTTACAAAAAACACATTAATTTTTCTAATTTGTTTTGTGTACGTGCAAATTTATATATATATATATATATATATATATATATAATTTTTAAATATTTTGTTAAAACTTTTGCATAGTTTATTTTGAATTTATAATATAATATTAATTTTATTAATAATCCTGCAATTAAAATAATGTTCAATTTTTTAAAATAGTATTTAACACAAAACTAATTTAATTATTTAATTATTTATTCAAATATATAAATTTGATAGGTATAGACAATAAATACCATATTTTAATTATTTTAGGAATGTCAGAGTTTGAAAATAAATGTTTTGTACATAACTCAAAAAAAAAAAACACTTAAAAGTGACAAATGGAATTTAAAAAATCTTAATGCATTTTAAAATCTTAGTCATTAGTAAACATTGAATATGCATACGTGTTTAAAGACAAATTTCAAAAATGTATTAACGTTGAATAATTGTAAGATTTATTTGTTCATAATTATATTAGATGTGCATATTCACTTATATGTGTTACTTTGTCAAATATATTAATTAATTTCAGTCATACCCAAATAATCTAAATTGTTTCTTTAAATATATCCTTGTTTCGAAATTGCTTTTGACATATTCAACATATTTTAAAAACATATTTACCTACGCATCTAAGCAATGTAAAAACCATTTGGGTTTTATTTTATTACCACGTTGTCCTTTTTCTCAGTAAACAAAGACAAGATAATCCTGTTTTTTTCTAATAAACCAACGTAGATTATGATTATAATTATTATGATTGTGATTATTATTATTATTATTATTATTATTATTATTATTATTATTATTATTATTATTATTGTTATTATTATTATTATTATTATTATTATTATTATTATTATTATTATTATTATTATTATTATTATTATTATTATTATTATTATTATTATTATTATTATTATCATCATAAAAGCTCCAATTATTACCATTATTATTTATTTTATCAATTTATTGATTGTCTTTTAGTACGTTCACTGTGTAGAACAGTTGTGTTATTTTGATCTTTTGTGGTTGTGTAAATCGATGCACAAATGACACCATTTACACGTGTGTGGCCCAGACTTTGTTCACTCAATTATTGCCTTATTTAAATTTTAAATACTTTGGCAAAAACATTTTAATGTATTTTTGCAAAAAAAACAAACAATTTAAAATGTATATAATTTAGAACAAATAAACACGATCGTCTTCTTTTGAATTACATCCAATTGCAGTCGTTAATGATTTTGCGTTGACGAAACACATTTCATATATTACATTTTTGTATTTTAAAATAACAATGTTAAAAAAGAATAAATGCCGGAATTTTATTCAGGTGGTTTTTAAAAATTTCAATTTATTAGTTTACATGAAATTTTTTAATATTATTTGCAATCTTAGATTCAATTGCTGAAGGTAAACATGTGTAACGATATCTTCAAAAATACATACAAAATTACATTTAAAACTGTATAAGGAACATATTTTTTAAAAAGAGAACTCAACATTTAAAAATAATTTATTTAATAAATGGTTACCCATTTTATTAAAGAAACGTCAGAAATGTAAGATAGAAACAATCAGAATGCACCAACTATAATCAATTTTTACCAGTGGATGTCCCAACTACAAGTATAAATACATCATGTTTTGGCGTCAACTGTAAAAAAGGTAGCAAAAAATTGCCAGTGAATTAATTATGACAAAAACATTTATACGTTAGTCCAATAACAAAATTTAGTACATGATAGAAAGCTCAAACCAAGATCTACATTTATTCGGGAAGCTACATAAAATGTGTACACACTTTTTTAAAGTCAACAGTTAACGTACGTTTTAAAAAAAGTTGAAATCATACGGTTTAAACATCCTAACTAATGGTAATTATTGTTAAAATTTATATCCTAACCGAGTGAACCTATTCAGTACAATTGACAGAACAATCAAAAAAGAAGTAGTTAACACTATAGTCAAAATAAAAAGTTTGAGCAATACAAACATTTTTGTTTCTGTTAGTACTTTCTAAAATAAGTTTCAACTGTTTAAGCAATGTGGTAGGCAAGCACGTTAATGGAATAAAAGAGCTGTATTAAACAAATACTTACTTTTATAACATTAGTGAAAATTAATAATTTTAGTTAATTCTAATAATTAAAAAAAACTTTGTGTTACATGCACATGTTGTATCTGCATTTTATCTGTTATATTAAGACCATAAGTCATTTCGTTGTTGACATCGTTGATGGACGCATTAAATATTGAAAGTTGACACTTTTTACTGCGCATAACATTATCGAAAATTAAATTAAAATGTTTTAAACATTAAAAATTAAACTAAAACTTTATTAAACAAAAAATATAAAATAAACAAAATGTATTTTAATAAAAAAGCACATATATATATTTATTTTATTTATTTATTTTATGTTTGCTACTTTGAATGTTTTACGAGAAACATCTTTCAGCAGTGGGGACATTTTAGCGAAGCCGACCGTGGGCCGGCATTTTAGTGCCGGTGATGGGATTCGAACCCCAATGCCCACCGAGGTCCAAATTCGAGCGCTGTACTACTAGATCACCCCGTGTTTTCTCATACTTTTTAAATTTAAAAATAACATACAAAGTAATGTATTCAAACTGTAATCAATAGTTTACACTTATAAAATAAACAATTTAAAAAATACTATTATTACTATTATTTAAATTTAACAAAAAGTTAAAAACTAAATATATTAAACATAATTTCTTCTTACTGTTTATTTAAAAAAATTACATTAAACACTAATAATTAATGCAGAAATTTCATCTTTTAAATATTTAGCAACACTAATAGAATTTACTCATTATTAACATCAAAACAATTAATTATTTTAAGCATTTTAAATAAAAACTTATGTGTTTTGCTTTATTCTTATTCTTATCATTCTTATCATTCTTATTCTTTTTTTATTCTTCTTCTTCTTCTTCTTCTTCTTCTTCTTCTTATTATTATTATTATTATTATTATTATTATTTTACTCTTGTCATCAATCATCAGCGTAACTTTTTTTTAACATTCCTTAAAAAATAAATAATAAATAAATAAATAAATATGTTAATTAATTAACTAAACTATGCATACAGTAGTTTTAAGGAACAGAAAGTAAACGAAAAATTGGACGATTTTCTAATATTTGTAGGATATTTATAGACTGTTTACATAAAAAATGATTAATAGTTTCTAACTAAAACAATAATCTAACGTTGTTTGGTTTGATTAAAAGTAGATTGCATCTACTTCGTTATTTTTGTTTTACATATACCCATTCTATTTATATCTGTTACTAAATATTTACAATCTATGTATTTAATATTATAAACATAAAATTTTATTTTAAAAATAAATAGTATCAGTTAGAAATAACAAACGTTGGACAACACAATAGAAATAAAATAATGAATATTAGCAGTATCTGTGTGTAACCTGATTCTACATTAAATTTTGAGTAAAAAGTATTTCTAATGAGACATTAAAGCAAGAAAACCAGAAACAAAAATATTAGTATAGTGTTTTTACTCAAACTGTATTAAACGCTGAAAGTTTGTTATTAAATATGATTTTCAATGTGTATAATTAGAATTTATATTATTATTACTACTAACTTCACTTATCGCAATAAATTTTGTACCTTTATTTTGCACCTTTCAAGATTTTTATTGATTTACTGTTCTTATGTTTATCTAAGTTCGGATTATGTAATAGACAGAAGTACCGCACTTTTAATCGCAGCAGGCAATAAACATACAAACATTGTGTGTTAAAGTCAGCATGATTGCGGTCACTAATCAAAATTAGTAATCACACACACACACACAGATAGGTAAAACTAAGTAGCCCATGCATATCTATTTTAAACATCTAGCTTGAACTCAATATTGATTCACGTCATACTAAGTTTACACAAAATAAGGGGTTAATGCCAATTATTGGCAGTCTCAAATAAGTTAACAATGAACACAACAGATAATTAACTAAATTACTATTTTTATTTGTTTTAAGTATTCTTTTTTTATTTAAATTTTATTATTATCATTATTATTATTTTATGAAATAAGTCAAGCATGGGAAGACTAAAATTAATATTTAAAAATTTTTCCAAATTGAAAATAATAACAATAATAATTGTGTAAATCATAATTTATACAAACTGATTTAATCTATAAACTGTTTTAATGTATTTCTAGCTGTGATTTTTAAGGGTGTGAGACCAATTATTTATTGATAATGATTTGATTAAATATAAAACAGTGGGGTATTCAAAATACGTTATTTAATTATAGACATACTGGTTTTCTATATCTTGTTTTTTTCAATAAATTTACTCAACGTTAGGAAAGTGTTTTCTTCCTTGTGTAAACAAACATTGTATTACAAAATCGCTATACAAATTTTCAATAATTTTTATAATTTTTAATATATTAAAATATTGCATCGTACTTAGAGTAAATCTATAATATAGAAATTTATTATTCCTTTAATTTAAATAATTACTTACATTTTACAATTTTTACTGCATTTATAATTATTCATTTCTTGTTCTAAATAAACAAGTATTATAATTGTACAAGCTGTAAATTGTATTCAACAGTTCTAGATAGCCTCATTGTATTAAATAAATTATGGATTGTTGTGTATTGCTTTTTCCGCTTTCCCTAAAATGGGTCGATAACTTTAAGACCAAGAATCGCATATTAGTGATCGCTAATCAATGAGATTCGGATCTGACCCTTATACGACGGCGACTTATTTGCTAATTATGAAAAATTGTTTCTTGTATTATTAAAAACCCAAAGGAAAAACTCTTGTTTTTTTGAATTGTGCACAAACGAAGTGTTTTCAATTTCAATCTTAAATAATTACTTTGTTTTGTTTACATTGAACAACAAAAATTATAATTTTTTGCAGTTTAAAATATGAAAAGAAATATGATAACAATTTTGGTTAGCACTGAAAAGAAAAAAGAATTTTACAACTTTAAAAAAATAATTTTGGTACTTTGCAGTTTGCAAAACATGGAATGTGACATTTAGAATACGATCAAACCAATTTTACTGCCTGCCAAATGTCTTTTGTTAGCGCAGTGTGTGCAAACATCAGCCGTTGTATGTAGCAACAATTTTTTTGTCAAATAGACAAAGTGACAAAAGTAATAATTTAAAAAATTATCGTTTATAATATTTTATGTTGAATAATTATTACCGATAAACTTTGTTTTAGTTTTTCTACATGTCTTGTGTTTTAAATAAATTATTTTGTGTAAAAATTGTTTTACAAATGTAGCATAAAAAGTTATCTAGTTTATTTGTGCAAATGCAAATAAAATTTAAATTAAAAAATTATGATGATGTGGGAATAATATAAAACATTGTATTAATTATATTAAATAACCATTGAGTATTAATGCAAAGTTTTATTAAAAAATGCAATAAAAAAATTAAATTTTGTTGAAAAACTAAACTAACAAAATAATTTAAGGGCATCATGTTATAAAAACATTGCTATAAAATTAGTTTGCAGAATAAAATTAAAAACGCAAAAAAAACACCATAACCCTGTTTTAAAAATAAATATGCTTTGACATCTATTATTAATTAATAAAATCATCATAATTATCATCATCATCATCATCGGGGATAAACATCCCTTACCGGTTATTATCACCTAAGGTAGTCCAAAAAACCAAAACATCTGTAAAAACGTCAACTTTTGTAGTGTATACTTAAGGAACGACACTTGAGGTGTGCTGACATTAAATGTTAATTACATCCCGAGTTAAACCCCTCCAATGATCTCTGTTGGCTGCAGAGAGTAAACAAACGGACGCTCATTTAAATAATTCATTTAGACGAGGGGCTTAGCATAAATAAAAGGACTGAGTTTGCATGCTACAATGTCCGTCCACATTTTCCGTTGACCGCCTGGCATTCTTTTCCATCCGGGTAATGGATGGGCTTTCATAGCTATTCTGGCTGGATGAGTGGACGATCTACGTAAAACATGGCCAATTCATTTTAATCGTCTTTCTTTTACTATGCTAGAGATACAGGCCAATAAATGTTAAGAGACTTACAAATATCTGGGAATGGTCGAAATATTTTACTAGTTATTAAATGAGTGCGTTCAATAGAGAACAACGAGCGAAACCATATGGATCTTAAACAGCTTTGCTCAAAATGAACAAGCTTTTGTGTATCCACTTGGGTGAGAGTCCAAGTTTCGCATGCATAAAGTAGAATGAATCGCACTAAACTTTTGTATATTCTAATTTTGGTTTTAATAGAAATATTACTTTTGTTTCATAAAGGTTTACTTAAACGCCCAAAGGCTGCAGCAGAGAGCAAATACGACGCCGAATCTCTGAAGAGCTGGATCCTTTATTATCTATGACCTAGCCTAGGTACGTAAATTTATCAACCACAGGGAGTGGGTTACCATTAACAGTGATTGGATTTATAAAGGGGACGTTCGCTAAAACCACTATCTTTTTAGTATTAAGATATAAACCGTATTTCTCTGAGGCTTTTTGAGTAATTTCAACCGCATTTTGCAAATCTTTTTCGGTTTCTGCCATAAGAACAGCATTGTCTGCATATTGAAGATCCGCTATCTTGCGACCATCATGAGTTATACAGCTCTCACATGAACCGGGACACTTTATCAAAGATGTCATCAGCTACAAAATTGAAGAGTGGGGTGCTAAAACACATCCTTGGCGGACACCTAAATTTATGTAAATTGCATCTGTTAAAGAATCTCCATTCCGTATTACTGCGTTTGACGACGTGTATAACGATTTAATAATGTTAACAATTTGGGCAGGAATTCCTTTGGCAGTGAGAAGATTCCACAGCAGGTTGCAATCAACAGAATCAAAGGCGGTTGAATAATCTATAAATGCACAATATGTAGGCTGTTGGTATCGCGATCGAAGTTCCAACATTTTACGAATAGTATGGATCTGATCGATGCATCCCCTCCCAGGACAAAATCCAGCCTGGTTGGCTCGTGTTCGACACTCCCGTTCATCACGGATCCTGCGTAAGATAATATTTGCCAAAATTTTTGAAGCCCCACAAAGTAATCTGATTCCTCTATAATTAGCGGGGTCTGTTGTATCACCTTTCTTATGGATTGGGATTATATTAGCTTGTGTCCATGCTTCTGGAATTTTCTCTTCTTTCCAAATGGAGTTTATTAAGGAGTATAAATCTTGTATAATATTTATCCCGCCATACTTAAAAACGTCTATTGGTATGCTATCTACTCCTGTAACCTTCCCATCTTTCACATAATTGCATGCTAAGATAATTTCTTCGAGCGAGGGGGTCTCTGTCGAAACTACGTATGGGGGATCGGGGGGATGTGTATAGAGTTAATTGGAAACCTTCACAGATTTGTGTTTGATGAGATGAAGTAATTTTGCAAAGTGTGATGTCCATTAATTAATAAAAAATACTATAAAATAATTATTTTACATGAATTAAAAATCAAAATTAAAAATTCTTGCTATAATAAAGTTTTAAATTTAAAGATATATGTAATTTAATGTAAATATCTTTCTTTAGGCAGCATAAATTAAAAATTATTTTAGAAAAATGTTTTAAGAGTAAAATTTACTGATAATGCTTTAAGTGCTTAGAATTTTTAAACAGATATAAATTTTGTTTTACATTAAATAATCTAAAATAATGTAAATTGGTTTAACTAACTTGTATTCAAATATTTTAATAAAGTGTCATTTCTAATATATTCCAAGTTTTAACTTGACTTGTAGTAATGTAAAAACAACATTTTTTATTTAGAATAAAGCACTTTACTCAAAGTACAAATTACTTGTAAAAAGTGTTTTTTTTTTTAATTTTTGGTTAGTGGATTAAACCAGTCTAAATTTGATTATATATAATCAAACAAAAGTATAGTTTTTAAAAAAACTGATAATGACGGGCTTCTGAACTGCAGCGCTACAATTAAGCTAAAATTACTTTTCCTAACACCAAAATCAATATTTCTTTTTTTGTGCACCATTGAGTGTTAATGGTTAAACCAAACTCTTGTTTATTACACTATATAACAGTAGTTATTTAGTTATTTATACCACCCCCAAACAACATATTTTATACAAGTGCTAGTTGAATAAATTTGCGTCAATGTACCAATTTTTATTTATTTATTTGGATGTTTTAATTGTGTAATAATTTTATTTTAATTGTCAATCGGTTTTTTTAAATAAGAACTATTATTATTATTATTGTGTACTTATATATATTTTTAAATGTTTTGTTAAAAATTAGATATTTTAAATGTATACACTCAATAAAATAAGCTACATAAAATTAATTTCTTAGTATTTTTTTAATAACAAAATATGATCATTTGTAAATTTCAGCAAACAAATAATATTTAATTATTTGAATTATTTTCAATTTAATTTAAATCAAAAAATTGATAAATTACTTTAAACATTAATAATTTTAGACATTATTTTAATATAAATTTTGGTTGTAACTATTAAATTAATTTTAGTTTATCTTATTAACACGACAATTTGACTTCATAATAAATTCAAAAATATTTTTGCATTGAGTAACCAACTGTCTTTTAAACACTTTTGCACTCACTTCTTTTTTGTTAGACACACAAAACGATTTGTACGATTGTTGGGGGCTCAAAGTGGCCAAACTGTTTTCCAAATTTTGCAGCGTACTATAGGAAATGTGTTGAGCGCGATTGATAGAATAATTGCTTGGTCCAACCATTTCGAATGCTCTACTCAGCATTGATAACAATGTTACCGTCGAATTAGCGCCTGTATACGAATTGTTCAAACGATTCGAAGTCAACATTGGACTTGAATACAAATGCTGAAATTGGCTAAAGTTGTTCAAACCGACCGGGACGTGATTTATGTAATGCTGGTTGGCAATGGTTTCGGCGTTGCTGTTATTGATCAAAGTGCCCGTATTCGAATGCTTGAAATCGAAATTGGCAGCAGAAGTCGTGCAACATTTGTTGTCCAAATTCGGTACAGACGTAGCCTGTACGTTGTCGACGTTAAATGGAGGATTGGCATTGACTTTATTTATTGAATTGTCAAATGTTTGCACTTTCAAATGACTGTTTAGCATTTTGTTTGCATTGTTCGATGATGTTGTTGTTTGAGTGGCAATGTTTGAATTGACATAATTGTATTGATGTGAATTGTTGTTGCAATGAGTTACAAAATTGGTCCCTTTCATGTCCGACTGATACGTTTGAAATGTTGCGGTAAATCGTTCGGAGTAGCAAGTGCCCAGCGCATGATCGTTTACTTGACATCTGGTTTTGGACGACAAACGTCCACGGCGACCTTTCAAACTGTCGCGACGAACAACTGGAACATGGTTTTTATTAATAAATAGTAGTTTATATTGTGAACATAATAATTAGGAAATTAGAAATATAAACGAAGATGGCAAAAGAATTTTAGAGTGTATGGTTGTACAAGATATGGCCCTAATCAACACATTTTTGAAGAAAAAAAGAAAGCAGTTGATTACACATCGGACTGGTGGGAGAAATCAGAAAAATCTCGAAGTCCTCGAAGTTTATAAGAAAATTTAAAAAAAGGTTGAAGTGGTACGGTGATATACTACACAGAGAATTAAACTACGGATTGAAATAAAAAAACAGCAACTTTACTTTTATTGAAAAGACACTTTATTACGAAATAAAAATATAAAAAGACGTAAACTGTAAAATGAATTCATTTCGTATATTCCCGTCAGTTAAATGGAAGTAAACACTTATGCACTTCCTCCATATTATGTCATTTATTGCAGAGCAAACATTAAATCAATTTCGAAAATTGTTTTAGTGTTGATCACTTTTCAAGCTTCGAATATGTTAAAAATCCTCGAATCTGTTTATATTCACACACTGAAGCCTACTTTGTTTTTACAAAGACAGTTTGTCACTACATTGAACTTAGCTTGGTCGTAATATTTGTGTTTGTGTATGCTTGTGAGTTGTACTAACTTGAATGTCATCTGTTCTCCCTTTTTGTATATATGCTTTAAACATTATTAATTAAAAAACAACAGAACCGTATCTTTACAAATGCACTACGGTGCAAAATAAAATTTGCCAAAAACAGCGTGCAAATTGGAAGCATTTGCTTGTTGCAACAGACGAAGAATTACAAACAAAAGAAAACTAGTTAACAGCACATTTATAAATAAAGACTTGGTAAATAATTATATGGTAATTGTATTAGTACTATTTATTTAAGACTGTAATTAAATTTAGTGCATAATTAAAACGCTGTTATGTAAAAGAATATTTCTAAAATCAAACATTTAAAAAAAAACTTAAACAAAAATGAAAACTCATGGATTTCAATTGACTTCCCCAAATAGAAATAAAAAATGTGTTACTAACAAATGAAATGAAAGCAACCTAAAATAGCAATTATTTTTGTGCAAATGTTTACAAAATGCAATCAGTTAATTGAAACAAACACAAATGAACTAAAAGTAATTTGTACACGAAAAGATAAAACCAAATTTACATCGAAGACAAATGAAGACAAATTGTATTTAGAAAAAAAGAAACAAGCACAATGGAATTAGACAATATTTAATAAAAAAATCATTTTTCCATTTTAAAAATGTATTTTAAAAATGTATTTTACTTAACAGCTACAATTCAACAACAAACAAAGTTGCCTATTTAGCAAATGCAACTTTTAATTACATTATTTTTTTGTATTTTTTACTCAAAATGTTTCAGTTTGCTTAATTTATCTTGTCGAAAAGTGATTAAAACATAATCTAATTCATTTTTACTATACTTAGCCTGATTAAATCTATATTTCAAAACTTAAATATTCATGTTTTTCAATAAATATAGTATAATCAGTACAGTATACGTTTAGTGTATTATAAATAAAGTAAAGTGGAAACAAAAAACACAAGAATCAACATTATTTTGAATTCTAGAATTAATTTTTAAACGTCACTTTAAGATAACACCAGATTTGAGACTAATTGCACACATTACAATTCTTCTCAAGATTACTGATAAATTAATACTGAATGCGTTAAAACTTACTTAACTAATAGTGTATATTATTACTACTATACTAATAAATTGTTAATGCTTATAATGAATTTATTATTATATAAAAAAAATTTTATAGTCATGTTACAAAATTATTTATTAATTTAAACATTATTTTTGTTTCTTGCTTTTATTTTTTGTAATTATACCTTTTCGCATTTTGTTTTATGCATACGTTAATAATGTACATATTTTTGTGTTTGATAATTCTGGATGTACTTCTATTCAAATGTCGAAGCTAATAATGATGAAAAATGTTTTTGCAAAGCATTTAAGCAATAATAATAATAATAATAATAATAATAATAATAATAATAATAATAATAATAATAATAATAATAATAATAATAATAAACGAAGTTGATTATTTTTTTAATTTTTGTTGTTTAAATAAGCGTTTTACTCAAAACATATTTCAGCAAGTGGATGTTTGGCGATGTAGTCAAACACGATAGCTTAGATATAATACCGGTAGTGGAGTTGCCAAAATCATGTTAATTCTGGTTGAAAGAACGTTTAAAAGTAATTGTGTACTTTTAAAATGTTTACACAAACCGACAAACAATTTGACAAACCTCACCTTCTTTCACCATGCCAACCTTCAAACATTTTTGAAAACGACAATATTGGCAACGATTGCGTCGGCGTTTGTCCACAACACAATTTTTCGATTGCAAACAAACATATTGCGCGTTCTTCTGAATTGTTCTCTGTCATAATATTAACAGTCAGCATTATCATCATTATTTATAAATAGTGCAATGTGTCCGAAAATACAACTATTAAACCTTTAATTATAACAAAATATACTTGAACTTTATATTTCCAAAAACATTATTTGACAAATTCATGATTAATTGTGATTATGTAAAATCGTCTTACCGTTTATTATTTTCATTTTTAGGAAAGATAAAATTATATATATATATATATATATATATATATACATACAATGTATTTTCTGTTTCCTCTATTGTACTATGAAAGATTTGTATTTTTGTCACAGTATTTAAAGCAAATAAAAACCATAACAACGATGTTTTTATTGTTGTACAATTTTTAATGGAACGAGGTTGGGTGTCATTTTTATTTTTGCCTAAACTACACAGATCAATATCGAACACAATACAACAGTTAATACGGGGTACTACTAAAATAAACTATTATCTATATAAATTACTATTTTCGCTTTGCCAGTCTTAAACTCGTGTTGAAACAGAACGAAGGTTGAAACGTATAACTAAAGAAATAATTTACAAAAGTGCATTCAAATGCAGAATGCTACAGTGGATACTGTAAAAATAGGAAACGTTCGCTTATTGTTCACTATCGCGTTAGCAACCAATAACTTAGAATTAAACTGGGTCAACAAAATCTAATTGCTTTTGCAGCATATATTTATTCATGTTATGCATGGGTGCTAGATGGCTTAACGTTACAGTGAGTTACTTATTATGCGAAAACTCTGGCTTGCTAACCGACTCGTCCTAGAAACCAAAACAAGAACACAACACAAGATTTAAACCAGAACCAATTATTTCAGATAATACAGATAATATATACAGGACTGAGGTTTTCTAACCAGCCAATTTCCAGTCTGTTCTTATTTTGACTTCTGACTCTTATCAGTTGACATTTTATTAGCCAAAACGTTTTCCATGATGGTCTTTATATATTCATTCAATGTAGTATTTTACCAAATAAATAAATGTATTTAGAATTTTAAAGTTATGTTTATAAGTTTTTACTAAAATTAATTTATATACATTGTTCCAAATGTTTTAACGAATGTTGTATAATACTATTGTAGATTTTTATATAAATGTGTGAAGCATCATTAAAAAAATTATAAAAATTATTTTACTGTAAAAATTAAAATACAGTTAATTATTAATTAATCATTATTAGCTGATCACAATTTTATTACAGAAGCAATAGGAGGACGCCATTTCGGAAAACAACGGCAAAGAAGTGATAGCACGACCCCCAATGACATGATCGAGTGAAAGCTAAAAGGAGGCTCAATTTTCAACTTAGCAATTTGTTACCCCATGATTTTTTCAGTTATAGGGTTTTTTATTGTTTTTGTTGTTACTGTTATTGTTGTCTTATTGTCCTATGCTCTTTAGAGCAAAAAGGTTTTTTGTAGTTCTAAGTTCAAAATGTACTACATGGACATAGGGAATTAAAATTAATAATGTTATTGGGCCTAAAGACCATACAAACGTATGAGGATTACTTAAGTTAGGCTAACTATGTCTCAATTAATTTTTATCATTCATACAAACAAGCATATAAAAGAAAATATAACATGTTAATTTAGTTAAACTGTTTCAAAAATTACCAACAATACATTGTTTATTACAGTTCCATATATATATATATATATATATATATATATATATATATATATATATATATAATATTCTTCTTGTTCCAATCAACAAGCGGTAAGATAATAAATAAAAAAATAAACGTCAGTAATAATAATAATGGTACAAGTATTATTATTATTATTATTATTATTATTATTATTATTACTATTATTATTACTATTGTTATTATTTTATACAATAAGAAAATAAAAATAAATTTTAGTAAACAGTCGAAATGTTGTTTGTACATAAATGTGCATTCAGTGGTGCACACGTACTAATCGAATTCAATTATAACGCTCTTTGTATTTATCATCAAAGGGTATATTGTTTATATTGTGTTTTTTTCCTGTTATTGATGCGCATAATGATAATGCTGTTGTTGATGTAAATGAATAATAAATTTTTAAACAAAATAATTGCACACAAACTTTGATATATTCAAAAGTTTGTGTGTTTGTGTTTGTGCATATAAGGGTATTGTTTGTTTAAATTGCTCCAACGCTGACAAGTATCATCATTGCAATCATCATCATTAATTCAACAAGAAAAATTCTACGTTAAATAAAAATGAAAACAAGAAAAATCCTATTATTATCATTATCATTATCATATCAGTATGTGTAATCAATGAGAGAAAAATTTGACAAGCTTCCTTAATATTTATTGCAAATGTTGTATATGCATACACTAAACGTGCCCCTCGTATAAATATGTGCATAATTTCGAATTCCTATTCTTTCTTTTCTGTATTTTTTGAAATATAATTGTAAACATACACGTACACTGTGTATGACTACTTGAATAGCACTATTTGATGTATGCCTATGGCAATTCGCATTTTTGAATACACACAAAAATCAAAATAAAATGAAGGAATTTAATTTTTTCTTTTGCAAACCCAATTCATGATTCAATTTGTATTGATGGCAGTAGTAGTAGTAGTAGTAGAGATAATTGTAATATATAGGCATCATTAATAATAATAATAATAATAATAATAATAATAAATTTCTGTAAGAACAATACTTTAATAAATTTTAGGAATTTTAAAACAAGCAGATTAAATGGTTGGTTGGAAACAGAAAGAAATTTGTCAGAAAAATAAGATTAGTTAATAATTAGAAATAGATTGCATTATGTATTTGTTTCTTTTAAGTAAACTATGATTTAGTATATTAAATGCTTTTTATTGCACTTCAGTATTATTTAATTAAATTTTTTTATTTAATTACGGTATATAAAACGGATACTTTAAATAAATAGAAAACCAATTTATTATTTTTGCAATTTTACAATCTTATTTGTTTAACGTTAAAATCATTTAGTACTACTACTACTACTACTACTACTACTACTACTACTACTACTACTACTACTACTAATAATAATAATAATAATAATAATTATTATTATTATTATACACCTAACGCTCTGGTGGTACAGCGCTAAACTTAAGCTAGAGTAAGCATGGATTTGAGTGACATCACCAGTAATAAATGCAGGCCCCATTTGGCTCTGCTGAATGTCCACTTGCTAAAAACTGTTTCCAGTAAAATATTCAAGAAGCAGCAATCAAAATCAAATAATAATAATAATAATAATAATAATAATAATTATTATTAGATGATTCAGTCTATGCAACTCATAAGATGTAGCCTTTTCCAAGAATGCAGTAAGTATTTTAATATATTAAAATATTGTTCAAGCTAAAATTACCAATTTAACTGTAATTATTATTACAGTAATCTTATTAAAGCCATGTAAAAGATTTTAAAACAATCATACAATTGTATTGTGTTTAATGCAACAAGTTTTATTTAAAAAAGTAAATCGTGTTAGAAAAATGCAATTTTCAATAGTCATTTATCAAAAACAAAAAGTCAAATATGAAAATTTTTTCCAAAGCATACAACTTTTAAATTAGAACTGTACTTCAAAAATAACAAAAACAATGGTTCTAATTATCTACAGTGTGGATTGTCTTAGAGACACGAATATTATTCTGATTTAATTATATATATATATATATATATATATATATATATATATATATATATATATATATATATATATATATATATATATATATATATATATATATATATGATTGTGTTATTGCTGCAAACCCAAAGTAATTTTTCAAATTATATATATCTGGTTGGGCACGTAAACAATATGGGAGTAATTAAGCATCGGATAGACAGATATTGAAATGGGAAAATATGGGATATCTGCCATAAAATGGAACAAACAAACAGTAACGTGTGTGTAGATGTGCGCACATGACAAAAGCTTTGGAATTGTCAAAAAAACTTTACACTAGACAGCAAACATAATCCCAGTATAATTAATGATTTAGTTTGTGTTACCCAGTATTTTCCACAGTTTTTATTTCAAATTTTATGTAGTCAATTTTTTAAAATTAATTTTAGCAAATTTATAAAGAATATCTAATTAATTGCGTGCATCACTATTAGTGCTGAATATAAAGTGAGTACCAAACACTAATTTATATGTAAGAAATATTTTTAAACTAGAATTATATTACATTTGAAGTGAAAACATTAGTTAGTTTAAAATAATTTTTTAAATAAATGGATTTTGCTTTTATATTTTGATAATTTTGTGAGTTTACGTTTATCTAATTAAATTTTGAAAATGATTTGCTTTTCAAATAGCGTAACAATGTTCATCATTAAAAAAAGTATTTTTGCACTACTTAAATGTTGATTTTCTAACTTTAATTACAATGTTTAAAAAATAAGAAATTATTCGTTTAATTAAACAGTTTAAAAACGTTTTCGCTGTTTTTAAGTTTTATCAATTTCAATTATTTTAATATTTGTTCACTTATTTTATTTATAAATGAAATAGACTAACTTAAATATTATAGCAAATAATAATCAAATAAGCAACTGACAATTGTCTATCGATTATATTCGTACACAATAACAGATTAATAAACATTTGTGCTTATTTTTGCATTTTAGACTTGAATATTTCTTTTGTCAACATTTATTATTTACATGTACTATAACTTAGTTTTAGTTTACCCTGGGCTTGTGTTAAATTGATAGGCCGGTTGGAATGTAGTACCAGTAACCTTATTTTTGTAAAAGTACTCCTATGTTACCACAATAGAACAATTAAAACAATAAATTAACAAAAATACACTTAAATTATGAAGAAATTACCAACAGATGTAGAAATTGTCGAACACTTCGAAAGAAAAGACAAAACTTGAAACAAACATAACTATATGTACTGTTAATCTAGATAGACCTTAATTGTTTGCGGTCATTAAGTTTGGTTTTAAATCCACCTGATTCTTTTTTTATAGGTAATCATTTCTCAACGTTTATTTTTATAAATTATAAATTATTTTTATTTATTATATAACGTAAGAAACGTTTTGTTGTTGTAAATAATATTGCATTTTCAATTAAAAAACCTGTGTAAAATTCCAATTTTTTAAACTAAATTACTATTTTTAGCCTAATGTTTTTGTGTTGTATATCATATTTTTATATCATATGAAATATGTAAACTCTGCCAGAGTGATGCAAAGCCCTAATCTTAAACTTGTACTTTAAATCTCAATGCATGCACCCGATTTGGGTCTTTATTTGGCTGCGTACTTGCTAGACATGTTTATTGTCAAACATTTAAGAAATAGAAACAAAAGTGGTTAACAACACATCAGTATTAACTAAAACCTTTTTATTAACAACGTACAAAATGGTTTGACTTGTTTTCGCTTACCTTAAAAAATCCTTTACATCCTTCGCAAGTTCGTACTCCATAATGCTGGCAAGCGGCTGAGTCCCCGCACACCAAACACAACTGATTGGAGTCATTTTCAGTTGTTTGCAAATTGTGCATTGTAGACAGTTGATAATTTGAATTCAAAGTTCCCGCGTCAAGCGAAACTAGATCTCCACCGTTTGTTCCCGTTGACGAAGAAGATGATATTGACGATGAAGATGTTAACGACAACGGTGTCAGTGTAGCCCCCCGAATTTTTTTATTCGGACTATTGTGCTGGTTTAACGCTTTATCATTATTATTGTTGTTGATGTTGTTGTTATTATTGTTACTGTTATTAATATTACTATTTTCGTGTACTAGAAAACCGGATAATCGTTTTTTTGATACGCTGCTTTGGTTATTTGTAAACACATTGGTTGTATTTGGAGAACACTGAGTATCTGCGGTCCAATCCATGTCAGAATATTTGGAATCTTCGGTACCCAAGTTGACCAACGAAAAATGTCCATATGGATTTAGAACATAACTGGCATTTTCGACAGATTGAGGACACTTTGAGGTGGCATAGGATAAGTGCGCCATTGGTTTGCCACTATGCTCAAAACTGGACATTGTTGGAGATAATACATTTGATGAATTGGATGGTTGAATAAAATTTGACGAATTGTCGTAATTGAAAAGAACCAATTTCTGATTACCGTTTTCATTACTAAATTGGGTTTTGTTTATTTGTAAATTTTTATTTGTCTTTTTGTTAATATTACTTGTTGACACATTAAACTTGGCCGGTTTTAAATCATAACTGCTATTTGCAGTTTGATATGTTTGATGCTTGGGTATACAAGTATTTGAATCATATTGTTGTTGGTCCTGATTTTGAAAATAATTGTTCAATTCAGCATAGTGATAATAGTAGTCCTCGGAAAAGTTTAAATTATTGGATAATAAAGTAATTTGTTGAGGATCGTTAGATAAAACTTGCTGATATTTGGCTAATAGAGCCTGCTGAGCCATTAAATAGGACGACGGATAAGCTCTAAGTGGCTTTTCTGTATTTTTGTAAGTATTATTCACTACGTGGTTGTCATTGCTGTTAACTTGAACATTGCAAAGGCTATTCGCCATTGGATCCATTGGAGCTGATAAATGTTCCAATGGACCAAAATTTAAATTATTTTCCAAGGCAGTGTTACTAATTGAAGTTTGTTGGGTAGATTGAGACTGGTGTGGTGATAGGGTTGAATTAAGTCCATATGTATTGTATTGTATTGCATTGTGAGCAATAGGTTTCAACACGTCAGGATTCGACAAAGGTTCGACATGACTTATGGCAGACTGTTGCAGGAGGGGCAGTGACAAGAGTGAATCATAAGACGATTGTGATGTGTTTCTATCCAAATCGTAAACGAACGGAGTCGGCTTTTGTTGCAAGTGTAACGCCGGATGAGCGGATGTATTTGGATAATAAGCAGTCAGTTGATTAGTTGTTTCTTCCAACATTGCAGCAGATTCGTTAAAATTATCACTGGGTGTTATTGACTTCCAGCTGGACATTAAAGTTTCGCTTTCCGATGACAAAAACAATTCCGTTTGATTCAAATAATCTTTCATCGAATCGACAATTTCATTTGAAAAGTTTTGAGCAATCGACTGAACGGCCAAATAACTTTTCGAATTTTCAGTCAAGCAACAAGCCAAAGAACATTTAATCGCACTATCAATGATTCTGCACGACTCAACACTATTGGGATGGGTAATCGTCAAGTACGATTTGTAAGATTCACTTGGTTGGGGCATAAGTTCGTTTAGGTTTGAATCGGGACAAAATGGAGGCTTGCGGTTGTCAGTGCAACACGCGTTTTCGCAATCAATCATTAAGTGGGGTTTATCCGTTGACGACAATTTTGAGTACAATTGGTCCATAGACAACTCCAATTTGTTCGTCTTATCGTCTGACTTGCTGTGGTGATTTGCATCATTCCAGGCGTGTTTTTCGAGATCGTTGAAACAATTGAACAGTTCACAATTGGTTGTCTTTTTGTTCAAATTCAGTTTAGCAGATGGCGGAGATTTGGTTGGAGAATTTATCATTTTCGGATACGTTTGGTCGCCAGTAGACAACAAATTAGAATTTATCAAGTCGTTAGAAGAAGAAGATTTGGCAAATGCGTGTGACACATCCGTGGAAGAATTGCAATTCAATGATTGCCACGAAGAATAAAAATAATTGTTGAGTTGATCTAAATTGGCGCCTTGGTCACGATTGGGGTTGACTTGCGATTTGGTAGGCGATTCGACGCAAAAACTGGATTTTTGTCTTAAATCTGATTGGTCAAAAGTTGACAATAATTTGTGATCTGATGCACTGATGTTTGTATTGGCTGTGTTGTAAGCTAAAATAATGGCAGTCGGATTTTTTGTTTCGATGCAGTCTGTGTAGTGGTGAGTAGTTGATAACTGCGGTTGGGAGTACATTGCATGTGACATAATAATTGCTAGCGTACAAACAAATTACGTTAATTGAATTTGAGATAAAAAGTTTCTTAATTTATAAGTTGTGTGTAGATTCAAGTAGGTTTATTATGCATTGTAAATGTAGTCTACAGAAAAGTAAAAGATAATTAAAAAATGTTGGAAGATCAAATTAGTGTTAACACTAAAACATTATTAATGCTTTAATTATCTGTGGTTAAAAACAATCAAATTTTGCTTTTTAAATGTACAGTTTACTTTTGATGATATAAAACTTGTATAATAAATATTATTTTTACTTGATTGCCAAATATTCTAGCATAAATTATTTAGCATGTAGCAAATTAACACAAGAAACAAAGCTAAAATTGCTAGTTTTAGACTTAAAACACAGATTGCATTTTAGTTAACTATTTTTAATACAGTTCATTTTTAAACAATTATATATATATATATATATACTTTTAATAAAATAATTGTATTTGAATTATAAAATGTATAAAATAACGTTTTAAGCAATTTAATACAATTATTGTTTTAAATTGTATTTATTTGTTTTTAACTAGTACACAACATACAAATAAAACATTTTTAAAAACCTTTTTTAATTACAGCTGATTTATTATTATTTTGTAGTTATATAATGCTTTTAATAATTGTTACTGTAATACTTTTTAATTAAAAAGTTAATTTTTTTATTAATTTTGTAGAAAGATGCTTAACAAATATGCATAATATAAACCGTGTGATAAACATGTTAATTATTTAAAAGGTCATCTATTATACTGTTTATTTTAGGAATATTTGTTTATAGATCAATTTAATAAATATAAAACAAATTATTATTATTATTTTGTGATTGTTGTTGTTATTGTTGTTTTTACTGTAGATTTTTGTTCTATAAAAAAGTCTTTTAACAGATTTATTTATTAATTCTGACTACTTTAAATATTTTACGCGAAACGCATCCTTCAGCAGTAAATAGTTTAGTAAAGCCAAACGTAAGTCCGCATTCAAAACAGGTAGTGGATTCGAACTCATATCTACTAGATGTAAGTCGAGCTTTGTACCGCTAGGCTACCCCGGTGTAGTCATTTCAAAACTCACAATATTTGTTTATTCCACAAAATTAAGTTTGGTTGTTTAATCTTTGTCAACAGAAAATGACGCTTAAATTCTAATTCTATATCATCTGGCATACAAACCAACAACTCTAATCACTGAAATAAATTATTGAATTAACACTTTGTTTTAAACAATTTTTAAAAATTGGTAAAAGGTTGTAACCGTAAGTAATTGTTTATTTAGTTTGTACTCAGTAATAAAATGTTAATATAAAATTATAAAATGATGACCATACTTTAAATTAATACCAGTTAAAACAGGACAAGACTTAATCAATATCAAAAACTCTTTTTATTAAACATGTTATTCAACTTTTTTTTAAATAAAGAATAAATTATACATGTTGTCAATATGCTATAATATATATATATATATATATAGACTTTTAATTTCTTATTTTGCAAATGTAATTTAACGGAAAGTATAAAATTATATAGCGTTACGATGTGAGCACGTTTGTTTCTCTGTATTTCAATTAAACTTTAATTAACTTCTTTATAATATTTTTTCTTTTAATTTAAGATTAAAAAGAAAATTAATTGCATATAACAGTTTTTTATTTATTGTTTGTATATACAAATAAATATTATTTGTCAGTATTGATATTGTTATTCACATTATTGGCAGTAACATTTAATAAAATTGTTGTAAACCAATAACTTTATTAGTATCATTTTAGTTAACATTTATTGCAACATTAAGCCTACATATACTTTTATATGCAAAAATTAATTTTTTTATTTAAAAATAGTTAAAATAGTTGTAACATAATTTTGGAATCAACGTGCTCAATTTAATTCCTGTTTCAAGTGCTATTTCTGACGATACTAATTTAAAATGTAACTTTTAACATTAAAAACTGCATTATAATAGCAAAAGAACTAACGTTTTTAAACTCCATATGAATAATATACCAAGAAGAGTTATGTTATTTTTGTGTTTAACTTTAGGTAAATAGGATTATGTAAAAATGCACTTTAAAATAAATAGAACAACCACATTATTGGCAAACTCAAAACGTTTACTTGTTGCCTCATAATCATTTAGATACGATAAAAATGACTATTTTTACATAAATATTTAAAAATAAATTATTATTATCATTATTCAAATATTCAAATACAATTTATTTATAATAATTATTTAAAAACAATTGAATTATGTAATAATACACATATACACTGATAAATGTACAGTCACTATAATAAAATTAACAGTTATATTATTCCTATTTTACAAACTTTAAAAGAATTATTAAATATTATTCTGTCATTTAAGTAAATTTTGCCAAACAACAAAAATATTTAAAACTATTTATTATTACAGATAAAAATACTATAATCATCGGAATTTTAATATATAAATAGCACCAGCCTTTACTTTTCAAGATTATTGATTTAAATATTTCAAATATTTATTTTTAAATTATTACATTTATGTATTTAGTTATTAATTTAATTGATGTACAAAATAAATCCTAATATAATTAAATTTTAATAGATTTTTTAACACATTTTTTTAAAACTTTTTTAAATAAATTTTTTTATATAAAACAGATAACATCGATAAATCGTAATTATTATTAAAAAACGTATTTTACTTTACGTTTAAAAATTCGAAATTATTAATTTAGTTATAATTGTTTACTACACCATTTTTTTAATATAAAATTTAAACATTTTAATTTTCAATTTGTTTAAATACAGGTATTTTATTATTAATTAGTGTAGTTACTTATTAACAAATATTTTATTTACAATGACAATTTTAAAAACAATTATCCAGAACGAAACAGTTGAAGTATTAATTTTTTAACATGATGACAATGTTAAATAATAATGCCAACTAAAAACAAACATAAATTTGTGTTACAAGTATAATTGTCTTTACAATTTTTAAATTTAAAATTAAATAAAAATATTAAACATTAAACATTTTAAACTTGAAAATTTATCACAGTGATTATAAACACTAAATATTAAGCAACAAAAATATGATTTATTTCATAAAATCAGAAGTTTTGCTATTTTAATTTTTTATTTAATTAATTGAGAATCAAACACTGTAACTTACTTATAACAGTACTTTACTAAAATTTGGAAAAATCTGAACCTAGAACATTTAATGAAATTAAACAAATTTCTTTAATTTATAGTAAAAATTAAAATTAGATATTACCATTGAGTACGCAAAACGTTGTACTCATTTAACTTAAACTTTATTATTTTAAAAAACCTACAAACTAAATTAAAACCGTTTAATCATTACGAGTTTCAAAACACACCATGTTTTTATTGTTTTCCACTTAATAATTTGAACAGAATGCTAATACTTAACAATTAATTTGAATAGTGTTGTGTGTTTAAAAAATATAAATACATAATTATTTGATAATTGTTTTAAGTTTATGTAATCAGTAGTAAAATTACCGTCATTTTTTGAGACAATCATAACTACTAAACAAATTATCCTGATTATATATATATATATATATATATATATATATATATATATATAATGTGTTGTTTGACTTATTAATTATTATATGTAACATAAAAAGTGAAATATATTTATATTTAAATTGTTGAATAATTAAAATAACAACAATTTAGTTATTATTATTATTATTTTGTCATTATTATTATTATTATTATCATCATTATTATTATTATTATTATTATTATTATTATTATTATTATTATTATTATTATTATTATTATTATTATTATTATTATTATTATTATTATTATTATTATTATTATTATTATTATTATTATTATCATTATTATTATTATTATTATTATTATTATTATTATTATTATTATCATATTATTATTATTATTATTATTATTATTATTATTATTATTATTATTATTATTATTATTATTATTATTATTATTATTATTATTATTATTATTATTATTATTATTATTATTATTATGTGTTTCATTCCCACTACCGACACTAAATGTGGGTCCCCGTTTGGTTTCTCTAAAATATCTACTGCAAAAAGATGTTTCTTGTGAAGCATTCAAACAATAATAATAATAATAATAATAATAATATCTACTCATTGTTATAATAATGAACCCTAAACATTATATATATATATATATATATATAGATTTTGGTAGTGCATTATTGTATGATAAAAATAGTACAAATACAGTTATAATAAATGAAAAAATAAACCTTATTAAACTGAAACATAGTGTCTAAACTCTTTAAATTTACTGCCCTAAAAATTATATACACTTAATAAATTTTATTAACAAATGTAAAACATACTTTTTAAAATAATGTGCAATACATGCTTTCGTTTACAAAAATATAAAATTAGATAAAATATTCCGTCAAGTGTATTTGTTCAATCATTACTGTCAGTAATATCAATCGTAGTATAGAAAATCCATACTTTAAATGTTTTTTTTTGCAAGTTGTAAGTAGTCTGGTGCGTTTGTTAAAGTTATTTTGCTTACAAGTAGTCAAACGTATAAATATTAAACATTATTTGATTATTGCAACATGTTTGCAAAGTAATTCGGAAAATTGCAAATTGGTGGTGTCTAATTCAACTGTATTGTGTCTAACTGCACACAAAGCACTGAATACGCACATGTGCGCACGCAATTGTGGGTTATGCACACATAGAAACAGACACAAATGTCCATTTTTCCACAAATTTTCCATATGGGCTTGTCTTTACATATTAAACCAAGTTGGAAGCCTCCCCCTTTTACAAAAAAACTAACCATGATATTACACCGATTGTTCGATAAACTGTAAAGGGGTCACCCATAAATTGGGTTCTATTTTAGTCCGCCCCCTCGTATTTACGCTAATCTTCCAATGTTATACAACACACATTGGAAACTTTTGTTGGTTTGTGTATTTGTGGGCAAAATAGTCGTGACACTCACCAATACTTTTAAGAAGTCAAAAATTGCTAATTACAAAATTATTTTTCATATTTTCTTGGTTTTATGAATAGGTGCAAATTTTTGTTTCCATTTTTACCGATTCAATATAAATCATTGAAATATTAACTACATTAAAAATATGCATCAACCCCAGTTCAAAAGCAAACCTACGATTTGAAATTTGTTTGGTTTCTTCAAAAAAAAACAGTCAGATCAATTAAATCAAAATAACTTTGACGCATTTTTAGATAAACATTTTTTGCAACTTTAAAATTTATTGCTTCTTGCAAAAATGTTTTTCCATATAATTGCTCAAATAGCGTTTGAAAGTAATATTTCTTGACAAGTCAGGGTTTGGCAGAGCTAGAAAAAAGGCCGCAACCAGCACTTGTATTAGAATCAAAACTCTGTTTATCAGAATGCCAGTTTAGAAACCTAACTACCTGTGCCATCTTGTACCTATTCTCATTTTTTTAATAAGTTAAATAATAGTATTACTATTTCAGATTGCTAAAATTGTACTTTTATGGACAATGGTTTGAATCCCACTACTAACACTAAATTCAGATCCTCGTTTGGTTTCTCTAAATATCTACTTAATGAAAAATATGTCTTACAATACATTCAAGCAATAAAACTAGAAAAAAACCACATTTACCTATCTTTTTTAAATGTTGAATAAACTCTGTATAATAATAATAATAGTAATAATAATAACCTTAATATTATTATTATTAATAATAATAATAATAAACGCATAAATTGAACACTAAACACTAATATATTGATGTAGTTATTTTTAATCAGTCTATATATATATATATATATATATATATATTAAAACAGTAAATTCAAAAAAGGTAATCTAAACATTTTTACATTGAGTTTTATTACTGCTAAATGGCATAAACAAAACGTTTGACGAATGTGTTTAAGTACAACCAAGATAAACATTATAAATATAAACAACAAAAGAATTGTATGTCTATGCATGTACATAGGCAACTGTTTAAATTTGCGGTTGTTCCTAACTACCTTTAAACACAATATGGCGTCTTTTCTAATCAATTTTTTAGTTAATAAAAAAATTTAAATCTATTTATTTACTGTATGGTTGTCAAATAATCTCTCTTTTTCAAAAATAATTCTACTTAAATACTAATTAGTTCACTTTGTCTGATTCGTTTTTATCATTATCTAACAAAATAATTAAATTAACTTGTATGTTATAGATGTATAAACAAAATAGATTTGTTTAGCTAACTTTTTAAAAAATCTAACCGAAGAAGCTTTATTGGTTAATTCGTAGATAAAAAATAAATCATTTATTTCTGTACTGTTTTCGACTTGATTTGTGAATATGCTTAATAAAATCATTTGCATATATCACATTTGTCATTTAACTTTTATTCCTTATTTTGAAAAGTAATAAATAATGAAACATGTGTGATATAATGTATGCAATTTTAAAAAAAATTTAAATTAATCGGTTAGTTTATAAGGCAAGACGTAAAAAACTGTCTAATTGTACGTTACGTAGTATTGTAGTACATCCTTAGTTATGCAATTATTACGTTAGTGTTAGTTTATCTAATAAACAGTTATCTAAATTATATATATTAACAATTTTTTATTATGGCATAGCTCTAATTTTTGCATGCCATTATTGAACTGACTGAGATCGTGGCCGATATAGCGCTGTAGTTATTCTCCTATTTAAACTGAATAATTAAAAAAGTACTCGCTGAGGCTGTCTATCACTTTTCCTCCATTTTAGCAAATACATACATATTTTTTTTTACAAAAGTAGGTATGATAATCTATCGTTTTAACCGATCTTTCTAAACACGAATTTAAGTTGGGTTTATTACGTTACTCTGGTAAAATTCATTATTTTCTATTAATTTAATAAAAAACTTCAAACAACCTTCAAACAACCTTCAAACAACCTTCAAACAACCTTCAAACAACCTATTTACATCGTTGGTCAAACTTACTTCTGTTTTAAAATCGTTGAATTTCAGTTACAACTCGACCACTTGCATTATTTGCATAAGCCACGCACCCTAATTTAATGTACACACACAATCAATGATCCGATAAAATTTAAACAATTATTGTTAAATGTGGTACACAAATTTCCGGTCCAATTCACAACAAAAAAACGTTTTTAGAATTTTTATTTAGATTTGTAGCAAAAGAAATATTTAATACAAATCAATCAAATCATCAGCCACATAATCAAAAACAAATAGTAACTGACAGTCTGCAGAAAAAAAATTATAAATTGCATTCCAAAGTACTTGACCTCATTTATTAAAAATAGTGTTCTTTTTGCAATTGAGATGGTCATTTGTTTTACTGATTAAATTCAATCATAAAGGAAAGTTTTCTAATTATTAATTAGTCATGAATTATATATATATATTCATCAAACGCAAATTTTTACTTACTATGAATATGCACATTTTTGACTTATGACACGTGTGCGTTGTTGCAATAAAAGCAAAAACAAAACATTAATTAAACTAAGATGTTTGAAATGTACTCCTACAAATCAAAATGCACATGAAAACAATTTGTGTGAAAACAACTTTCTTGCAACCAAGCAACTGTGCATTGAATAGTAGCAGTCAGATTCTAAACTGCTGCATGCAAAATTTGTTTTGCAATATTGATTAATAAAAAAGGTGTAATTTTATCATCAGATAAAAACAACAATTTGATTTGTAGTACATTATTGTGTAGATAAACAAATAACTGAAAAGAAACTTATTCACTATTTCTTTTTATACCACATATAAAAAACACATAATGTGCACTTTGAATTATAAAAATAATTTTTATTTACTAAGTTTAAATTCGAGCAATTTACAACACAGTTATATTTATTATGCCTTATGGTTTCATGCTTGTGTAGAAAAAGGGCGAGAATTAAAGCGTTGGGTTACTAATCCTATCTCTGTAAAAGGAATAACTTATAGTAGAAAAAAAATGGCAGAAAAACGATCAACGAGAGTATTTGGGTGTAAAAGATACTAAATTAATTCTCAAAGTTTTCTAAAATGGCACCCAAAATGAAAGGACTTAAACGGAACTAAATGTTTAAAATTAGCTTCAATTTTAGCCTATTTTATTGCCCACTAATAACGTCTGTATGGATGTGAATATAAATGAATATATTAGTATGATTTTAAAATGTTTTAATGCACGGCATAATGTACAAAAAAACAACTATAAATTGGAGCTTTTGTAATAATTTTTGAATATCGTTTTAATGTGAAATAAAATGTTTGATTTTTAGCACAACACTAAAACGTATCTCTTACATAATAAACTCTATATTTACATTGAAGAAAAGCCTATTTTAAATGTGTTGTTTTATTTAAACAATATACACTGTTAATGTAATATGTTTAAAAAAACATTTTTAAATAAACTAAAATTTCATTAATTTAAAACAAATTCATATACCAATTTGAAAGAAAATAATAGAAAAGCAAGAAATCTATGGTATTTTATTTTAATTTTTCAAGATAAACATTAAAAAATGTTTCTGACGATTTCTTGTAAACCTATAGCAATGTATTTTCTGATATTTTTTAATTAATGATATATTTTATAACAGAAGAACAGAAGATCTAATAACTATGCCAAGTGTCTGCTGTATTTAGCAAAGTTACTATCCATTCCCAACAAAGTTAAAAGTGACCTTTACACGAACTTATCCAAAATCATGATTTTTTCTGCCTCTCCACTTGCCGTTATCTGTAGTCTGCCCATTCTATTTTGTGATCGCTCATTGTCCTACACCCATGTTATTGATTTAATGCTCATACTCACACATGAGTTATTCACATATTGGTGTATATTATTATATTGGTATACTATTACGTTTCCAATGTAACAACATGCCCTTCATATATATATATATCATATATGTACTTGAATATCCATTAATTTTCGATTGATTGGAAATTATTTTTTTGCTTTTTGTTTTACTGATGTTGCATACTGCTAATTGTGTTTCTTATAATTATATCTATTTTTGTGTGCTAAAAGTTACTTCTACTGAAGTATCTAATAATAATATTCAAAATTTACAAATATTTTTAAACTACTTATAAGTAGCATAAAATATTGACAATCATTAAGTCAACCCGTTGTTGCTACATTTTTAAAATAAATTAAATCTTTAAAATATTGTAAAACCCTCAATAAGAATAAAATAAATTACTTTCAAATTAATTATATAAATTGTGTTAATTATAAACGGCTTTATAAAAAAGTCACTTCATAACAAAAATGAAGGAAGCAGAACAACTGAACACCTCATTAAAAATCAATCAAAAAGCTGTAAAGTTTGCCCAAAACTAAAGCAGTACAACCAATCTGTTTAATCGTAGTTGTAAAGTAATAATAATTACTAAAAATTAATCTGTTTATCAATAAACAGTCAAATTGAATGTACTCCTTAACCTTAAATAACTGAAAAAAATAGAATTCAAAATTACTTGTTTAATAATATTTTGGCATACAGTGTACAGTAACAAGGTAACAAGTTATTATATAAAAATGCTTTTACGATATTTTGAAACTTATATTGTCGCTTCGATATATTATTCTATTAAAAAGGTTTTTATTTACAATAACTGCAGTTTTATTTCAGCTGTTTGGAAATAAATAGTTTGGAATATCAAATTCTAAATTGAAAAAGAAACCTGTTAGTTTGGAATGCAAAACAATGCAAAAAATTGAAACACATTTTATCTGTCCATAACAACGTTTGCTCTCTATTTCAATAAAAATTTTCTATTTGACACAATACATAATTAATAATAAGCATTTTATAATAATTTTTACAACTTAAAAAAAATATGAAAATCGTATTACAAATTTTTAAATATTTTTGAAAAATAAGGTAATAAAACAATATAGAAAGATTAATTTGCTGCTTTAAACCAAAAACTACATAAAAAATGAAACAAGTTCCTACATTCGGAAAACTCCAAATTTGGTCGAAGCAAACTGCGCAGAAGAGTTGTAGGCAGCAGACAAGCCAAGACCAATTATTGTACGTGTATCCACCGGGTCAATGATGCCGTCATCCCAAAGACGACTGCTTGAGTAGTACGGATTACCTTCCTGTTCGTACTTTTTAATAACTGGCATACGAATAGCTTCGATTTCTTCTTTTGTTAGCTGTTCAAAAAAAAATTTAAAACGATCGTCCAACTAATTAGTCAACATTACAGTAACATTTTAAAAATTAAACAAAAATAAGAAATATAAAAAATATTATGCTGAGAGGTTCATTGGCTGAGGCGTTAGATCAATACTTTCTAGTAAACAGGGGAATTCAAATCCTACTATTGGCACTAAATGTGGGTCATCATCCACGTGCGATAGTTTTCAATATCTCGGTGTTTTACTGAATAACAAACTTACCTAATCTGATTAGATCGACCATTTGTTTACAAGAACTCGAGGTTTATGTTACTACATAAGACGTTTAAGGAAACTTCGTGTTCGTCAACATGTCATTAATACATATTTTAAAGCTAAATTTTATCCAATAATATTATATTGCTCCCCTGTAATATTTTCCGGGACTAAAAGAATTTTATGAAGTTAAAAATGTATTACCATCATTAACCGATTATCGGGTACTCCTTACAATGACATCCTTAATGAAATAATTCATCGACACTTCAAGGAATGTTTTCAATCAGTCATATCTCCAACAAGTCCAATCATCCACTTTATCGTGATTTCAGCAAATCATTTGCATCGGGAATGACAAGAAGATCACATATACACGTTAAGTGCAGAACAAATGTGTATTTAAATTCATGTCTGCCGTATTTAGCAAGGTTACTATCCAATCCCAACAGGTCGAAGGTCATCCACCCGTAGCTCAGTGGTTTAAGGCGCTGGCCTGACACCAGATAGGGCGTGGGTTCAAGTTCATGTGTGTAAAACTTGAAAGGTATGCGCTGCTGATGATTCCAAATAAGGATGAAACAGCTGTACAGTGCTCCTGGTTGACTGGAAAACCTAGTAAATTTATTATTCAAGTGAATCTGACGATACTAATATAACATTTCTAAAAAAGTTCAAAGTGACCTATACATTAGCCTATCCAAATCATGAGTATGTTTTTCTTTTTTTCTGTTTTGGTCTGACTAATTACCGTTGTTTGTAATCTGCCCCCTTTTATATATATACTAAAATGTTATATGTTTGTGACTGACGAGAATATACGAAATGAATTCATCTCACAATTTACGTCTTCTTATATTTTTATTTGGAATTATAAAGGGAACCCAATGCGTTATATTTTATGTTAATAATTTTACTCATCTTAGGTTACGAATAAGTTAATATTTTATTAATTACAATGTATATCTATAAAATTATACTTGTATTTTAATTATCAAATAATATTGTACGTTTTATAATTAAAGTGACGTCTTTGTTGTATGTTGTGTGATTACTACAAATATTTTAGTTCAAAAATTACGTTTTTAACACTTATTAATTTAGGAGTTGTAAATAAATAAATAAATAAATAAATAAATAAATAAATAAATAAATATAATATATATATATATATATATATATATATATATATATATATATATATATGAGGAGAGAGTTAGTTTGTCGAATTGTTAAGTTTCCCTTTATACGAAAAAATATATAACCGCTAAAAAAGTGGCAGAAACAATAATTGACAAGAGTAGATTTTGGTTGACAAAGAAATTATAAAAGGTGAAGATAGGAAAAGTTTATTTGTTTCCCAATGTTCCTAAAAACAACTCAAATAAACTGTTAGGTTTTCTCATATTTAGAAAAAACCACGGTGCTTAAAATACAAATCCTAAACTGTTTAATTAAAATATCAAATTGTTATCTACTATGTTATATTTTAAAACAATTACACATATCAAACAAAAGTAGATACCTAATAAAGATAGTTACATACTTCCGGTTTATTTTGTTTCAACCGTTGCTCGACCTGCAATTGGATCAAGACATTGGCTGCTTGTTCGCCTCCCATGACGCTTATTCGCGAATTGGGCCACATGAACAGCAATCGTGGATCGTAGGCCCGACCACACATACCGTAGTTGCCGGCTCCGTAACTCCCGCCTAAAATTACAGTAAATTTGGGCACCTTGGCACAACTAACAGCAGTCACCAATTTGGCTCCGTGTTTCGCAATGCCTCCCGTTTCGGCCTGACGACCAACCATAAATCCTGTTTGTATTTCAAACATAAAACACAAATAAATAGAAGGAATGGCCGTAAGTAGAAAACATGCACAACCGTTTCATTTGTCATTCATTTTGGTTAATGACGTGATTACCTTTTCATTGTTTTCCATATTTATACGGCATATAAACGATCGACTTCGATGGCTTGATGAGCTTAGCAAACGTAAAATAACGAAGTTTCTTGACTGGTACATGGCATCCTTGTGACGTCGCCACTGTTCGCAAAGATTAACAAAACCGCCTAATTTTTTGTTGGGGTTATCTCCCTTAGTCCAAGAGCTACATATGGTATACGTATACCTTAAGATACATTTTAAGTATCCTGGGTCTATGATCGCACCCATCGGTCGTAGTGGAAGCCCAGTTAAACCGCTGTGTACTCGGTGCCTGCTGTTATTAATTTAGATGCCTGTTGGCACCTAGTCCAGAATGCACCACGTGGAGGAGGAACAGTTAGAAATATTGCCATAATTGGAACTTGAGACTTTATAAGTATTAAGCAAATCCTCAAATATATAGAAAACGCAATTATTTGTAGAAATGATCAAAATAAAAATGTATAATTTTTCGTACGTTTTAATGTTCTACAAGAAACATTTTCTAACAAATAAACATTTAGCGTAGCTAAAAGAAGACCTACATTTAGTGCCGATAGTGAGATTCAGACCCTTCTCAACTAGGATTCAGTAACTTAGCCAATTGCATCAACCCAGAAAAACAAGTTCATTCATTAAAATTTCGTGGAATGTTGACCACCCATCAAATTGAGAAATTTTTATAAATACAATTAGACCATTTGGTAATGTTATTATCATTCATAATAGCACTATTATTATTATTATTATTGTTATTATTAATCTTGTTATTGTTATTATCATTGAATGCCATAACTAAATGTTTAGTAAGTACCGAGTTCAACTATCAAAATAATCGTTTATTAAATGTAAAAAAATTGAAAATTAGTTTAACTTCTGCTCCTCCTCCAAGTCTTTAAAAACCTGATAAGTGCTGCGGTATTGTTAAAAGAATTAATATTTTGTTTTAGATACCACATGCACCTCCTTAATTAAAACAGCGACTAAGTTGTTAAAATTCCAGTTCAGTGAGAGAGGATTAGAATCCTATCGCTGGCATTGTAAGCCTGCTTGACTACACTGAAAAATATTTAGTCAATAAATCGTAACAAATAGTATTAATAATGATCAATTAATATAAGCATAAGTTTGAATGCCACAGCTAGCATTAAATACGGGCTCCCATTCGGCTTTACTAAAAAAAGGTTTTCCATTTAACGTTCAACCAGTAACAGTTGAAATAACTGAATTATCTGTCTTATTTCAAAGTTGATTATCAACTATCAAAGAAAATAAATAATAAGTCATTAAAGTTTCGATTGAACAATGTTTCTAAATATTTTACAAATTAATTTACATAGTGTATGGCTAAACATATACAATCACCACTAAATAATAACGATAGTCAAATTCAATTCAAATTTTAACAATTAACATTACAGACGACTGATGATGTGTCGTTGTAACCTATTTCAATTAAACATGTTCAACCTTCGTCAAACAATTGACCTAATTAATTTTAGTATCCAGTTGGAAACTAATTCAAACGTAAACTGCGAATTCGATAATTAGTAGTTAAATGAATTTGGTAACGGAAGATTGTACTTAGCAAAGCGAAAGTTTATTAAACAAAATGATTTGTAGTCTGTAAAATAGAACACTGAAGAAGTCATTTGCATATTTAAAAAATTCAATTAAGTCGAACTGCGACATAGCTTTGTTTCTCATCCATCTGCAAATATCTGGCACTTTGTATTATTAATTTCAACATATCCAACGCAAGTCATAATTTTATAAGTTTCTCATAATGTGGAAAAATCCATTAAATTTCAGTTAAAAAAATGGATTAATAAAAATAAAAATGTTTACAAAAAACTATCCTCCCTGTTGTCTTAAGAGATGATTATTTACGGATACAGAATTCGATAGGCTCAGTAACTTAGAGAACACGGATGAAAGTTGGTAGCATTGGTTTGAGTTTTTTCGGTACAATAAGTAGCTCAAGGTAACGTTGATCTGCCCAATACCCAGACATAACAAATTGGCGACGGAAAACTTATTCTTATCATCAAACATGCCTAGATCTGCAGGAGAATTGAAGCAAATTCAATTTAAAACAGCACAACTACATCCGACAGAAGCAATAACGTCAACTTCATGGTTTCTTCGGGTTCAGAGAACGTAACAGTACAACATCAAATCACAGACGGTCTCATCTGCTATTACTGAATTTAATTTTAATCCAGTAAATGACTCAACATTTGAAGCATAGTTCAAACGTTTCGATAACATGTTCAACAAAGATTTCAATTATAGAGATAATTAATGGAATACCAGAACCCTGTTAAGAAACCTTAACACCAGTGCTGATAAGTACATTTATTACATTTTCTTCAAAACATGCAGCTTTTTCATTTGAAGAAACAATACAATGCTTGTCAAAAAATATTTGAGTATCAATCATCGGTGTTCAGCACACATTATCGTTGTCTTCAATTAAGAAAAATTGTATCAGACAATTTTGTCACCATACACAGGGAAAATCAAGTGTTAGCCAAACCACCTACAGCGTGTTGGCAATGTGATCAATGGCACTAAGTCAAATTCTGCAGGTATACCAAATACGAGTGCAATATTTGTGATTAAATTGGTCGCAAAGAAGGTTACTAAAGATATGATTTTATCAAATACAAACAGTTTGAGAAGCAAAATCAACGCAATTATTCAGTTCACGCAGTCCAAACATTTAAACTGAGATCCGTCCATAAAAGAAAGTATTTGAGTATTAGGGTCAATAGAACTCTAATAAAAATGTAGTTGCACATTGCATCAGATATTTCTTTGAGTTTGAAGAAAATATAAATCCGACGTCGATTATTGCAAGGAACGCATTAGGGGTAAAAATCACCTACATGGATGTAATATGTTCATCATCTTTTGCTAATATGGTTTATGAACAAGACTTAAATCTATTTGGTATTGGTCTAATTGAAAAATTTGACGTTGAAAATATTTAAAAAAATAAACTGTTTCAAATGAAGAAAATTGGAACCTTTTAAGAGAGCAAAAGAGCCAAAAGCTTCTATCAACCGACACCAACAGAAACTGTTTCACGGTATAAATGTATCAGTGTGGGACACACTCTCCAAAAGATGGAGATGCGAACTTTGAACTAAAAAAGTTTGACACCTGGCGTTTGATATAAAAGTGGACAACCAAATATTGAGAAAATATCCACAACACATACGTCCGGATTATTCCAGATCGTATAAAGACAGTTCAATACTTTTCGGTAATAAGAAAGTACACGTTATAAAAATCAACACAAAAGAGATACCCGACTTCATTTATTGAAGTAAACGATAAAAGAAAAAAGTACGAACAAGTTGTCTTTAAAAAAGCGAGGTGTTAGGACGACACCGAATTACGGTCAATACATGAATCATCTAACCAATCACAGTAAAGTCAGATTAAGGACAGAGAAGCAAGGGCTTGGTTTCGTAATCTCATTCCTATATATTATCAGTATTATTTAGAATATTTGATTCTAATCTAAACCTTGTGTTGTGTTCTTATTTTGGTTACAGTTTTCAGCATAATAGCTAGTTCACAGTAACGTTAATCCAGCCAACACCCAGATATAACGATTTTTGTGAATCCGATGTTACTGAATTCACTTCTACTGAAGTATTTAAACCTATAATAATAATAATAATAATAATAATAATAATAATAATAATAATAATAATATTTGTTATCAAATAAAAACTGCAAATTTTACCAGTTATATTTTGCAAAAACAACAAAGGAATTTCGCGTTGACAACACAATTCAATAAAATGGGCTCCTTTAACTGATGATTCGGGAAATAAAACGCCATTGTTTCCAAGAATGCCAATAGGAAAGCCCCACAAATAAGCAAATCCTAAAATTGATAAAAGCTATTTAAATGTTTGTTCATTTTTGTCTTGTTTACTTAAAAATTGTATATTGCTTATAATTTCATGTAATAACAATATTTCCCTTTTGGTATTAACAAAACAGAAACCAAATGTACACCAATATATTCATTCTGGTAGGTGCATTTAAAAATCTGCTCAATGTACTTAAAATATCTCTTAAATTGCACTAATGTGATGTAGCAATTTGGCTACATTATGACAGAAAATCAAACAATCCTATCAATTTTCACGAGCTGTGGTGTATTCATAAAAATATCGTTTTCAACAGTAAAAATATAATATCCTTCTACATTCACTGCATACACAAGATACATTGAGTATAAAAAATAAAAAATAAACTGGTTCAAATAGTTCACAAATCCAAAAATCATAATGAGATCAATTTGTCACCTACTGACAGTTGGGGAAACACCTTTCAGCAGTAAACATTTTAGTAAAACTGGACATGGGCCCACATTTAGTGTCGGTAGCGAGATTCACACCCATACCCACCCAGGTCCAAATAGAGCGCTGTGTCACTAGACCACCCCGGCACATAATAAATATTTTCTATCTTACCACAAACCAAACTTTCTCCGTATAGTTTTTTAAATTCAACAAATTTGCTTCCGTCTACAATGCGAGCAATAACCTCTCGTACATCAAAAGAATTGCGTATATTAGCTCCAACAATTCCGTAAAGCTCTTCAGGCGGATAAAGCGGAGATTCGTTTTCTTGCAAATTTACCTGTCAAAAAATATTTCCTATACTTTTGTGCTCGTAATTAAATTGCAATATAATCATTTTAAAACTTACATCGTAATGTTTTTTTCGATTTAAACAGCTAACAATAGTTCTAGCTATACTTAAAGCATGTTCGTCATCTACAGCATAATGATCGGTTACTCCCGAAATACTAAAACAAAATATATGCATAGTTAACTATTAGTCATTTAAAATAATTTTGAAATTTAAATTTAACATTAAATATATTCCAAGTTTAATATTTGGCTATTACCAATCATGTCCACACAACATACCGACAATGCAAATCAGCACCCCCGAGATCTTCGGCTTCAATTTGCTCCCCAGTTGCAGCACGGACTAGAGGTGGACCTGCCAAAAATATGGTTCCTTGCTTGGCCACAATTACATTTTCATCTGCCATGGAAGGCACATACGCACCACCAGCTGTACACGATCCCATAACGACAGCAATCTATCGTAAGTGGAATAGAATAAAACGCCATTAAATGCATGTGTAATATTCACGCACAGTTTGCTATATATATATATATATATATATATATAACTACTTTAACTGTTTCACAGGAAACATCTTTCAATATTAATAATATTTAAAAACGGAGTTACTACACATAACAACCCACAATGACCAGTATATGTTTAAAGATAATTTTAAAATGTTGAAACTGGCAGAGTATTAGAGCAATAATTATAAATAATTAATTTTTATAAAAAAGCGTTACGTTTATAGGAGCAAGATAAATATATATACAAAAGTGCTTTTAAGTGTAAAAAGAATTATCAAAAAATGTATAAGTTAGAAACCTTTATTTGTTGCTTGATATCTCACTAAAAATAAAAAGCTTAAACTAAACTGAATAATGTCTTTACTTTCGTCAAATAATTAACACTTTTGACTGCATCTTTTTTATACATAATTGATAAGCATATATATACAAAAAAGATATTAAATTCTTTTTGGCCATTCTATAATGTTAATTAAAACACATAAAAGTAAGGCAAACCTGTGGAATTTTGGCAGCGGATAGATTTGCTTGATTAAAAAAAATGCGTCCAAAATTATCTCTGTCGGGAAATACTTGATCTTGTCTCGGTAAATTTGCTCCACCTGAGTCAACTATAATATAAATATACAAAATACGTTAAAAACTAAATATTATTTAAAAGTTTTAAAATAAATAAAACATAGTTATTGTAATCTTAAAACGATGTTATGTTAAAACGTTAAAATGTAATGCACTTATTGACCTGTAGTTAATTTTTCTAGTTAAAAACATTAATTAGTACGTTTTTGTTATTTTTATGTTTTAGATATAGTCGTCTACATACGGTATTTATATACATGTTGTTATGTAAATACCACTATTACTACGCTATTTGCATAGGTAATGTTATAATAGGAATGGTAAACTCATAGTATAATGTAATAAATTAATACATAATAAGAATAAGAATAACAATAGCAATCATAATAACAAAAACAGTAAGGTTATTTGTAATATTTGCTTACCTAAGTAAATACACGGTAAATTATTCTGCATAGCAATTTCTTGAGCTCGTAAATGTTTCTTTACGGTTATTGGATAATATGTTCCACCCTTAACTGTTGGATCATTGGCTACAACCATACATTCAGTACTAAGTAACAATTAAAAAATAAAGTTTAAAGTTCCTTAAATTTATATATTGTCAATTAATTAAAATTTCTAAATAACTTTACGCTTTGCTTAATTCAAATTTTTTAATAACAAATATTTTAATAATAAACTATCATATTTATCTATTAAAACTAAAAATTCTAAATTATATAAATTAACATATAATTCATGTTTTATCGTAAATTTTCAATTAAACTTTTTACAAAATGATAGAAATAAACAATTTTATAAATTACATGTTTACAACATCCTTAATTTTTCCCAACAAAACCAGACAAAAAATAAAACAAAAATAAATTAAAATATAAAAATAATAATTTACTCATTTATTCGACCTATGCCTGTTATAATACCTCCAGCAGGAACAAGTTCATGATTGTATAAATTATAACCAGCCAACTGTGAAAGTTCCAAAAAAGGAGCCCTACATTTTCATAACATAATAACTTTAAAAATTACCCAGAATCAAGTAACAAATTTATTCGATTTCTAGGTAAAAGTTTTCCTCTTGATAAGTGTAATTCACGCGCTTTTTCACCACCACCTGTTAATTAAAATACTATAATCAAATATGTGTGTAGAAAAAAGTAATAATAGTAACATAAAATACAGGTTAAAATATTAACAAATTAATACGTTATTAAATTTATTAATTTAATGCTAATTATATATTAATTTATAAATTTCACATAAATTAATAAAAAGTTCAAAATAACCTTGACAAATGTTTTCAATATGTTCTCTTAATTTCATAACTAAACATTGCATTTCTTTAGCACGTTCCTATAGTATAAAAATATGTTTCATGTACCTGAAAAATTTCATCTTTGGTGTTAATTGTTGACTTTATAACAAATTCATCACTAGACAAACCTACTGATGGTTTAAAAGTTGATAAACATTTTTTTTCAGCTAAGGATGAAAGACGTCGGAATAAACAAGCACCAATCATTTCACTTTATAAAAACTAAATAAATTGCAATTAAAAACAATACAACAAAAATAAATATAACTCATACTTATTTCTGTATTTATTTTTAATTTTCAATTACTAATAAATACTATATTTAAATAAATCGTTAAATGCTTAGTGTTACTTACAGAATAAAAATAAAAAACAAAAAATTTTACACAAAAACATATATAATAAAACATTAAAAGTACAAACAAATTAATCAATAAGACATTATCAAAAATAAAAATTTGAATTCACTAGTTAAATAATTATTTTATTTCAGAAATAAATAATAAATGAGCATTACAATTTCTATATACAAAATTAGTGTGCAAAATATAATCACTATTTTTCTCTAATGAAACAAATAATTCAATCTTACAAATGTTAATTTAAAATAATTTGGTACAAAATAAAGCACGCGCCTGTAACAGTTAATTGGTTATCAATTTAACAAAACTTTAAAAAATATTTTTTTGAATTGTTTATATATTAAGCAGTGTTTATTATAAAAATTTAAAAAAAAACATTTTTTAAAATTATTTTAATAATAGTAACATCTATATCGACTTAAGACAAAATCAAGGTAAATAGTGGAAGTTAACAATTATAGAAAACGAGCAAAAATTGCAAATATACACAAATAATAATAAAAGAAGTTACGTATTACAATGTAAAAAACGTTTTAACAAACTTCAAAAAGGAGAAAAAAAGGATGAATAACGTGTGCCGCAGAACTAGCCCCGGCACTAGCTCATACGTTTAACCTTTCCTTAAACCAAGGTAAGGTATTTGCTGTTTGGAAATTAGCTTACATTAGACTGATATACAAAACCAAATGCAAATTTAAAACTAAAAATTATAGACCTATCAATATCCTGTCAGCTCTCAGTAAAATCTTGGAGAAAATCGTTAAGTCCCATTTAGTAAATTTTATAAACAATAACAACCTCATAAACCCTGTTTAGCATGGGTTTATGCCATCAAAATCCTGCTTCTCTAATCTATTAACGTTTACTAGTAGTCTTACTAGAATGCTAGAGTACTCTTATTCAATCGACGTCATTTATTTTGATTTCTGCAAAGCCTTTGACAAAGTATCCCATTCAGCATTGAACAAGTTGAGAGCATTTGGGATCAGTCCTCCACTTCTCGACTAGATACGGGATTTTCTCTCCAATTGACAATTAAGCGTAAGATTAGGTGAGATTATCTCTGCAGCCGTTAACATCACCTTAGGTCCCCCCCAAGGGTCCGTCCTCGGCCCCTTGTTATTTATAATTTATATCAATGACCTACCTGCTGTTGTTTCTGTCGGATATCCTGCTGTATGCTAGTGATGTCAAGATTTGGAGTTCTAATCCTAAACAACTTCAACTAGATATTTTGAGTACCTACAATTGGTCTATAGCAAATGCTCTTCCTCTGAATTTTTCTTAGTGTAAATACTTTTCCCTTAACAAATCTTGAAGCAATATATTTGGAGCACCAGACTCATCACCCAAGTCAATTCGATTAAAGATCTAGGAGTTATTTTCAACCATTTCCTAAATCTTTCGACGCACCATAGGAAAGCAGTTTTTAAGGGGTTCCAACTCACTAAGTTCTTTAAGCGTAATCTAGGGAATGTCCCTGTAAGTTGCGCACGGCTACTCTACCAGCCATATATTAGACCCCATCTAAAATATCGTATTCAAGTTACATCCCCTTCCCTAAAAGCAGACATTAAAATTTTAGACAAAGTACAACGCAGTTTCACTAAAGTTCCTAGACAGTTTAAGAATGTAAGCTACACCAATCGGTTAAAGTCCTTTAAGCTCTTCTTTCTACAAGATAGGAGGCTCCGGGGCGATCTCATTTTAGTTTATAAAATATTAAGGTCAGATGATGTAGAACATCTTTTTGTCCCTGCTAATGATACTTGAAAAGGGCACTTTTTTAAGTTATCCAAACCAAGAGTAAGAGCCCATCTACGTCTAAACCATTTCTCGTATAGGGTCATATCCGTGTAGAATCTTTTACAAAACAACGTTGTTTCAGCTTCGTCTACTGACACCTTCAAATCGGTATATGATAAGTATTTTCTCCATAATTATATTTAATTTTTATATTTTTGTTTATATATATTTACATATATATATATGTATATATATGTATGTATATATATATATATATATATATATATATAACCAATAGAAATAATGTTAAGAATTTTTTTATCCTAATATTATTTTTTTAGTTAATTTTAAAAACACTGAGGTGCAGGCAATTGGGCGATAGTCTTCTGGATTTGTTGATGAAACAGAAACTTTTGGAATAAGTGTGATTCGTGAGATACGCCAAGTATCAGCTACCTTACAATTTATAATGGATTTTTGTTTATTATTGTAGTTAATGATAAAGTAATTGCTGGTATTCAGAGCTTTAATAAATTGCAGATTATTCTATTAGGTCCAAGTGGAGTGCTTGCTTTACAACTGTTAATTAATTTTTGAATATTAAAGTTAATAGTTAACTAGTTAATTGATTAAATTCTGATATGTTTGAGCTGTTTGAAGTAAAGTAATCATTTAGTTCTTTAGCATCTATCTTAAATTGATTTGCTTTTGATTTATTAAAAAATTTGTTAATATTTTTCCAAATAGATTGTAAATCACGGTTTGATAGAAAATAATTATTTGCATAGTTATTAAGTTCGTTTATTTTATATTTGTATATAAGATTTATAAAAACCTGTTTCCAAATATAAGGATGAGTGTCAGTATCAAGAAAAAAGTTAAAAATGATTGAGAGAATAAGAATAATTTAACTAGCACATTTCTTTAGGATTTGTAAATAAATCCCATCAGGTTATTAAGAAGTAAATTTTTATTTGCGTAGATAATGTAGAACCAAGGTGGTATAAATTATGGGGATACTGTAGAATGGAGAGGATGGAGAAAAGTGCAAGGGCTTTCCGTAGTAAAGATGAATTTAAAGTATTTACTAAAGCTTGAGCACATTTCAGCAGGAGAAAGAAATGAGTCATTATTGTTTTTTAGATATAGCCTCCAGATTCCACTTTATTACCGACGTTTAATAAAATTAATAAGCACACTCTTGTTAATGTTAAATTTTGATAATAAGTTATAAAGTTGGTTAATTTTATAAGCCTTAAGTAAAACTACATTATTATTACGCAAAAATAAAAAGTTTAGTCCCTTTCTACTTGTGCCGGAGTGGTTTAGCGGTACAACGCTTGATCTAGACCTGAATGGGCATGGGTTCGAATCCCACTATCGGCACTAAATGTGGGCCCACGTTCAGCTTCGCTAAAATGTCTACTTTTGAAAAATGATTTCAGTAAAAAATTCAAAGTAGTACATATAAATAAACTTAATAAAAAATAATAAATAAATAGCCATTTATTAAATACATGTTATAAAACGCAGTAGTTTAGCCTTAGTATAGAAAGTGGTGCTAAATGGAACGAATTTATTACAGGTTATAAGTTACTACACGAGTTGAGTAGGAGTAAAACTCTTTTTGATCCTCGGTTCTATTTATCGATGATATCAGTAAGTTTTGGGGGTAAATATAAAATGGATGGTGAGGTAAAGGGGGATTAGTCACAGAAAAAAGTATTTAAAATCAAGATAAAATCAAGGTAGATAGTAGAAGTTAACAATTATAGAAAACGAGCAAAAATTATAAATTTAAAAAAGTAATAATAAAACAAGTGCCTATTACAATGCAAAAAACACTGCAATAATTTTCAAAAAAGAAGAAAAGAGAAAAGGATGAATAACGTTCCAATTGACGTGTAGCGTGACGCGCGCCTTACCTCGCGAGTCTCCAATGATGATAAAAAATATTGAATGAGTGTTAAAGCGCGCGTCACGTTATACATTAAGTGGGACATTATCTTATATATTTTCTTCTTGTCTTTTAAAAATTATTTTAGTGTATTTGCACTGTAATACGAAACTTGTTTTATTATTACTTTCGTATATTTATCATTTTTGCTCACTTTATAATTTTTGACTGTTTTCACTATATCCCTCTATTTTTTTTTAATTTTTAATTTTTTGCAACAAATCAGCTTTTACACAACCTTCCATTTTACCCATAACCCGAGATATATCAGAACTGATGATCAAAAGGAGTTTCTCCTACTCAACTCGTGTATCAACCTGCAACCTGTAATTGAATATGCACTATTTTTGAAACCAAAAATGTAATGTAAAATAACATAGAATAATGTGGTTGCCCCATAGTCTTTAGAGCGAAAAGATTTTGAAATAAATAAATAAACAATATATATATATATATATATATACCCTGTATCTGTGCGATACGCTTGCGTGACACTTTTTGAATCTGTGCGATACGCTTGCGTGATCACTTTTTGAATCTGTGCGATACGCTTGCGTGATCACTTTTTGAATCTGTGCGATACGCTTGCGTGACGTTACGGGTCAAAAGTAGCTTGCTAATTGTATTGTGCTCAGTGTTACGTTACTGCTAAATTTTTGTTTTCGCGTTTTTGGTGTATTTTAGTTATATATATAATCTATATATAACATCTGTGTATTTTTGGTATTTTTAGTATCTGTTTTTGGTGTTCAAGAGTTTGTTGTGTGCAGCTTGTGCAAAGTGTGGTAACACCAGCACTTATTTGTCTTTAAACGATTATCACTAGCTTTCATCTAGTGATATTTTTCTTTTTTGATTAATTATTCATCTATTTTTCGCAGTGTTATTCTAGATATGACTTTCTCCAACTCGTCTAATTGTGGCCTACAACGCTGCAAGAAGGTTGTGAAAGCTGGCATTTTTTGTGCACTTTGCGGTAAATGGTTTCACGAATCGTGCTCAGGATTATCCTCCGAACACTATTCGCAGCTCGCTAATAGTCCGATTGACTATAAATGCATGGACTGCAGATGTGAAATTGAACTACAGCAATTGCCCCCTGTCAACGACAACAAGCTGGACGTAATTCTAGAAACACTGGCAGACTCAAAAATCCTATCTGTCCAAGATACATGATTTAGACTCTAAACTCGATAAAGTAACCTGTTCCTTGGCAGATAAGGCTTGTAATCTCTCTGATTCCCTAACCAAAACGGAAGCTTTAAACTCTTCCATCTCCCTCCTTTCTAACAATGTCTTGTCTGAAATTAACACTCTCAAAGCTCATATATCTAACAGTAGTCCTTCCTCCGTAGCAGCTAAATCTGTTATAAGACTTTCCCAGGAAGAAATTCTAGCTGCTACTAAGCAACACATTGAGGACATAAAACGTGATTGTAATATTATTATAAAAGGCATCAAAGGTAGTGTTATTAACTACAAAGAAATAGTATCCGACATTATTTCTTCTTGTACCTCTAGGGATATTGAGTTTAAGTTATGTAAACTCACCTGTAAGCGCCCTCACTCTGCCCCTCCCATCTTAGTAACCTTTAACTCTTCTCCCATAAAGAAAGACATTTTGCAAGGTTGGGCAAACATTCGCTCTAAATTTCCAGGAGTTCGCCTTCTAAAGGACCTCCCATGGAGTGATCGATCCCAAACTTTGTCTAGGGCTGCCATTCCCTAGACAATAGAATCCCTATTGTACGACTCACACCTCTTAGGCTTGACAACAATGATATACCAAATTTTCAGCTTCCACCCCGAAGTCACTCTCAAGTCCCTACCCTTTATCGACTCAGACAACTTGCGCCTCTGCTCCCATCTCCTCTATAGTGATTTATTACACTAATGCCCTAAGTCTACTCAACAAATTAGCAGAGCTACAACAACTAGTAAACGGAGTCCTCCCCACATCATAGGAATCACAGAAACTTGGCTCTCTGAAGACGTACTAGACAGCGAGATACTCCTAGTTGGGTACAGAATTGCAAGGCATGACTCGTGTAAAGGTAAAAGCGGGGGCTGTCTATTCTACATTCGAGAAGACCTTCCTTATGCTATAGTATCTGTACAGCAATGCTTAGCCCTGCGGAAACACGATTCCATCCATCTGGCATTAGGCTCCCATACCCTCTGCTCTCTTTTTTATAGGCCTCCCTCATTATCTAATTCTTCGAACGACGTCTTTGTATCTGAGATTAAACAAGCTCTTTCCCTTCCTTACAAACATCGCATACTACTGGGAGATTTTAATTGCCCCTCTCTTAATTGGAGTTCTCTCTCTGGGGCTAATTCACTTGACGCCAAACTTTTAAACCTAAGTCTTAAGCATGCTCTCACTCAGCATGTTCTATCCCCAACTAGATATAGACTTGGCTCCTCCCCCTCCTGCCTCGACCTAGTTTTTACTAATGAACCTTCCCACATTGACTCCATATCGTATCTTCCTCCTCTTGGGAAGAGTGACCATATTGTTCTGTCTTTTGAAGTAAGCCTTCTCCTAAATAGTTCTAGGTCTAAAGGTGTAAATTTAACACCAATTCCCGATTTTAGGAAAACTGATTTTGGCAATCTGCGTGATTTCCTTGCAAAGGCTGATTGGGGTCCCCTGTATGAGAAAGACTTAGAGCAAGCTAATTCCCATTTCATTAAATTAATTAAAGAAGGCATCGATAAGTTTGTCCCTCATCGTATCCCTACTCATACCAAACCTAAGCTCCCTAGGAAGATTGTACACCTTATCCAGAAAAGGAATAGAATGTACTATTTATGGAAATCTACTAGACTCCTATGCTTCTATTATAAATATATTTCCTTTAGGAACCAATGCTCAGGTAAATTAAGTTGCACAAGGATACTACGGTGCATAAACTTCTACTCAAAGCAAAGGAAAATATGAATGCTCTATTTAAATTTATTAAAGATAAGCGTACCCTAGGGGATACCCAACCTTGTTTAAAGAATGACATCGGTTTACTACTCTCTAGACCTGTAGTCTGCAACAACTTCAGAGACTATTTTAAGTCGGTATTTCAGAATTCAGACTCTGCTCCTCTACCTTATTCAAGCTCAGTTTTCACTATAGGCCCCCTCTCTCCCATTGTGCATTCAGTTCTCTGTTAGCTTCGAGGGCTTAAGTCAACTTTATGCGGTGCTGACAAGGTGTACTCCAGAGTTTTAAAAAAATGTGCAAAGGTAATAGCTCCTCATCTAACCTATATTTTCAAGCTCTCCTCCATTGTTGGCCGAATTCCGGCTATCTGGAAGTCTGCATTTATAAGACCGATTTTTAAAGCAGGATCCAGATTTCTGCCCGAAAACTATAGACCCATCAGCATTCTCTCTACCCCTAGTAAAGTTATGGAAAGATTAATAAGAGCTCATCTGTTAGATTTCATAACCAAATATAAAATTATCAATCCAGCTCAACATGGGTTCTATCCTCGGAGGTCTTGCCTTACTAACTTAATTACATATACTGAAAGCATCACGAAAACATTAGACTCTGGCCTCTCAGTAGATGCTATATACTTTGACTTTGCTAAGGCATTCGACAAAGTACCACATGGTCTACTTTTAGCCAAGTTGGAATCGGTAGGTATCACTGGCTCTATCCTGGATTGGATCTCCGACTTTCTCTCCAACCGCTCCTTTAGGGTTAGAATAGGCTCCGATTTATCTCTTCCTAGCCAAATCAGTTCGGGAGTGCCACAAGGGTCGGTATTAGGACCTCTATTGTTTATTCTGTTTATTAACGATTTACCTGAAGTCGTTCAGTCTAACATCCTGTTGTATGCTGACGATGTTAAGATCTGGGGGCTAACCCAGTTCAACTCCAGGTTGATATCAATAACATCTATAACTGGGCTATGAAAAACTCTCTCCCTTAAATTTAGCCAAGTGCAAGCATATGTTCTTTGGTAAAACAACCAGAAATGCTTTCACAATGCCCAACCTCGGTACTCAATCAATAGACTTGGTTACTTCTATAAAAGATCTAGGAGTGGTGTTTGATTCTGCACTCAAGTTCACGGGCCAACATTCCAAAGCTACCCAAACTTGTTACAGACTAATCAAATTCTTTAAAAGAAATTTAGGCTGCCTCTCCCCAAGGTCTGTTCGGTTACTTTACATGCTTTACATCAGGCCCCATTTAGAATATTGTGCACAGGTCACCGCTCCTATCTTAAAGGCCGACTCTCATAAGCTTCAAAAAGTTCAAAAGGCTATCTCTAAATTACCTAGGTCTCTAAGAAGTTTACCGTATCAAGATAGGCTCCTCTCGTTAAAACTTTTTCCCCTAAATGATAGGCGACTTCGGGGTGATCTCATTTTGGTATATCAGTATTTAACTTCAAGCCCCCACCCATCTTTCTTTTCACTAAAGTCAAACTCTTGCAGAGGGCATTATCTTAAATTAAGTAAATCTAGAGTTTACTCTAAGCTAAGACTCCATCATTTCTCTCAGAGAGTTATCAATGCATGGAACAGTCTACCCTCAAAGGTAGTTAACGCTAAATCGGTATTGGCTTTTAAGGCTGCTTATGACAGTTACGCCCTAGCTAATTTTACGTGATAATAATATAGTTTCATGGAGGATTTATTTTATTTTTATTTATTTTTCCTTTCTTAATACGATGTTAACGATAAATTTGAACCGAGGATCAAAAGGAGATTGTCTCCTACTCAACTCATGAACCAACCTGTAACCGTAACCTGTATTCGTAGTCATAAAATTACTAAAATTTGTTAAAACAAAAATTAAGTTTATATAAAATATTATAAGAAATTGCATTTTCAATAATAACACAGTTACAAGTATTTTAAAAGTTTTTTCTTGAAGTCATTCTATATTTATAAAATAATTAAGTTTGTAATAATATTTATTTTACATTTTAATAAAAATATATTTACAGATATTATTAAAAAATATATTTATAGCGTAAAGTAAAATGCTTTTAACAATATTATTTACTATAATTTAGTCTGTTGTTGTTCGGCTTTAGAGGTTTTTACAGTAGCATGAAAATATTTGTGGACGTCATATAGATGAGGAAAACAGATATTATATTTGCTCATTTAAAATTGACAGAAACTTTGCAAAGTATTCTTTTGAAAGCTAAATCAGAGGTATCAATGGTGATTAGTAATTTCCTTTTGTAGCCCGTTCAAGTGAAATTTATTGACAACGGATTATCTCATGTAAGACATATATATATATATATATATATATATATATATATATATATATATATATATATATCTTTTCTAATTTTAAGAGTTTTTTTGTACTGTAATAATTCCACGTTTGTTACGCTTATAAAGCCATCGAAGTCGATTGTTTACGTCATAAATATGGGAAATAATGAAGAAGTGACCACGTCACCAACCAATAAATATAATAATTTATGTGTAATTCTACGATTATCATTATTATTGAAAACAGAGGTTATAAGTATTACTAGAATTATTAGTATTTATTTATTGAGTCCTTGTTTATTTTAGGACATTGGTTTATTTTATTGATACTGAGTGTTTTGCTTGTGTGACTTTATATATATAAATATAATTTATCTAGAAAATTTGTTATTTATGCATGTTAGAGAGAGTTTGCCATACTTTGATTCTAAGTTGGCTAAAGTTTAATAATGGAAAACAGAATTTATTCATTTTTTATGGTAATTTAAATAAAAATTGCACTAAACTTTAAGTTCCGGCCGTTTATATTGTTTTAGTTGGAGTATTTTAAAATAATGTTAGGTTTTTTATGTTGTATAGTTGTAGTTTTACTTTACTTTTACGCTTTTGATTGTTTTAAAATATTTAATTATATTTATGCTTATACAGAATATTCAGGTAACAATAAATGGGGAAGTATCAACTTTTGAACTTGAATCAGAAAAGATATCGGTATATTTCTCACTTGTAGAACTTAATTCTTCCGGGTATGTTATATTTTTCAATTTAATAGTGAAATACTTTTTATTAGTTGATTGTTGCGTTCTTCAATGTTTTATTTTTAATTTTGTAAGTTAGTATAATTGGTTAATTTTTTGCTTGTTTACAATTAGATCTTATATTAATATAATGTAAAAGTTAATCAAAGTTAGATATTCATAAGAGGTTTCATTAATTACTTAGATACTAGGACATTTTTAGTACTATTCTTTTAATATTTTTTAAAATATGGAATTTGATATAGATTATAGATTATTCAGCCGCCTTTGATTCCGTTGATTGCAACCTGCTGTGGAATCTTCTCATCATCAAAGGAATTCCTGTTAAAATTGTCAAGCGCAGTAATATGAAAAGGAGATTCTTTAACTGATGGAATCTACATAAACTCAAGAGTCCTCTAAGGATGTGTTTTAGCACCCACACTCTTCAGTTTTGTAGTTGATGCCATCTTTGATTAAGTTTTCCAGTCATTTGAGGGCTGTATAACTCGTGATAGTTGCAAGATAGCGGATCTTCAATATGCAGACGATGCGGTTCTTATGGTAGAAACCGAAGATGTGCAAAACGTGGTTTATATCTTAATACTAAAAAACAGTGGTTTTAGTGAACGTCCCCGTTAGAAATCCAATTACTGTTAATGGTAGCCCACTCCCAGTGGTTGAAGAATTTACGTATATAGGCTCGGTCATTGATAATAAAGGATCCAGCTTTTTAGAAATTTGGCCTCGTATTCTTCTCTCTGATACAACCTTTGGGCGTTTAAGTAAACCTTTATGGAACAAAAGTAATATTTCTATTAAAACCAAGATTAGAATATATAAGAATTTAGTGCGTTCCATTCTACTTTATGCTTGCGAAACTTGGACTCTAACCCAAGTGGATATATAAATGCTTATTCATTTTGAACAAAGCTGTTTAAAATCCATTTGGTTTTTTTTGCTGTCCTTTATTGAACGCATTCAATAACTAATAAAATATTTCAACCATTCCCAGATATTTATAAGACACTTCACATTTATTGGCCATATATCTCTAGCACAATAAAAGAAAGACGTAGATTACCCACTCAACTAGCCAGAATAGCTATGGAAGCCCATTCATTATTTGTTTGGAAAAGAAGGCCAGGCGGCCAACAGAAAATTTGGATGGACATTGTAGCAAGTGAACTCAACCCTTTTATTTATGCTAAGCCCCCTCGTCCAAATGAATTACTTTATTGGGCTTTCATTTGCTTACCGTTTACAGCTAATAGAGATCACTGGAGGGTTTAACTCGGGATGTAATTAACATTTAAAGTCAGCACACCTCAGGTGTCGTTCATTAAATGCACATTGTAGAAATTGGTGTTATTGCAGACGTTTTTGAAATTTGGACTACCCTGGGCCTTAATAACCGATGGGGGCTGTTTATCCCCGATTAAATTATTTTGACTGATTGTTTAACAATTTTAACTACAACTAAACTTATATTTAAATATTTATTATATAAAATATTGTTTTTACAGTTGTAGTGGAAAGTCAGTAGGAAGTTTATCAAAAGGATTTAGGACCAAGGCAACGGATGATAGTTTTGTAAAAGCCCGTCAAAGTCTTGTTAAGGATGTAGAGGACAGTCGCATCCAAAAGTAGGTATATTATATTTATTATTAAATAAGATTAAAAGCTATTGATTATCAGCTGAAGACGGTATCAACTTACAAAGTCAAACGAAATATAGCGATTAAGAAGTAAGTTTATATATATATATATATAGGGTTTTGTGTAATTAAATAATATTTTACAAGTTTTGCTTGCAATAAATAGAACATTATTGTTATTATTATTATTGCCGGGGACTACCCCGGTACAGTACTCGACTTGGACCTGGGTGGGCATAGGTTCGAATCCCATTACCAGCACCAAATGCTAGCCCACGTTCGGCTTCACTGTTGAAAGGTTTTTCCCATAAAATATTCAAAGTAGTAAAAATAAGAAAAATGAAATAATTATTGTTTTACGCACTATTATTAGCGTCTATTAAGAACTAAATAGGTCTTTTTCCTTAAAAAATGCAACTAAATTTTAGTATTTTGATTATTTAATATGAAATAGTTGTTGAGTGATGCAATTTATATTTTTATTCCTAAGTTTAAATTTAAAAACTTGTTTTTAAGTTTAATTTTTTTAAATGTTTAAATAGTTATGGAGTCACCAGTTTTATTATTGTTTATTTAGCTTACCAATATATATGAATTGGATAATTTGGTATTTTTTGTCTATGTGAAACAAATAATTGTTTTCATGCTGATTGGAAATTGTGTGAAGCAATGCTGAATATTTGAAAGCAGTTTATTTGACTCGAAATGATGAATAGGCGAGAGATTAGTTTTGGATGCAGTTTGCTTTGGCTTTCAACGTTTTAAGTATAAATTTTACAAAAGTGCACAGAGTTAAACTTTATTTTTAAGGTAACCGTCACTTTGTAGTTAGAAATGTAATTTTAGGATTAGAAATACACAGTCTAAACCATTTAAGAATTGCTTCTTGTATACGGTAGGATAAACTAACAGAATTAGATTTAAAAAAATTGTTAATTCAATGTTGCATTTAATTTTAGACCATTTTCTGTAAAAAATAAAAACGAAAGTCTTCGTTTAAATAGGCCTAAAATATTGGCAGTGAGAAAACTAAATCAGGTATGTTTTATATTAGTTTTTATTTTAGTGATTATTGATCATTTACTGTATGTTAGCAGTAGGGTTTATGAAAAATTGCTAATATTCAATTTGTCATCGGTTAGTCATCGTGCCAATGTATACGCACACTTGTAGATATTAAAAGAAGTTACATATACGTATTTTCTTCAATAGCTGACGCTATTTTTTTATGTTAATGATCTTACTCAGTTTTTTATTATAAACCAGTTAACATTTTATGTAATTTTTTACTGCTAATGATACATATCTTGATGAAACTAGAATTTTCCTTCATTCAAAATATTGTGTTCTATTTGATATAGTAAAGCAATTCTTATTTTATATTGTGGTTAAATGCATGAATTGTCGTAGAGGTTATATATATAAGTGTGAGTCTCACCATCAACACTAAATTTGGGCCCTCGTCTGGGTTTGCTAAATGTTCATTTGCTGAAAGATACATCCTATTAATTATTTAAGCATAAAATTCCAAAAGAAAATGAATATATATATGTATAATTATATTTTAAATTATTTTTTATTTTAGGATGCTCTAACGACTAACAAAGCGAAGTAAGTTTATTTATGCGGGAATGATTAAAGTTTTGGATTCCGGATTAATTTCCAAATCTAGGTACAACTTTTTGTTCATTATTAAACAACTTAACGGTATTGTAATCTTTAAAATGAATAATTGGATACTACTAAAATTTACTTTTGCTACCATTTAAGCCCCAATAATAATAATAATAATAATAATAATTATTATTATTACTATTATTATTACTGTTACTAATGATTTTTGCATTGCAGATCTACCACAAAACTTAATCAGTTATTAAAACCTACGGAATATATATCAAAACGGATTTCGTCTAGGCAGTCTGCCAAGCTAAATCGGTCTAATGATGCTCCGCCAATAGCTTCAAATTCGAAGTTGTCGAAGTTGTCGTGTCAGTACGATGGACAACCGCAATTGGAATTGCTTCGCGATCGGTGTTTGTTGGCAATCACCAAGCGCAAGGAATTGGAAATGCGGATGCATCAGAGTTCCTTGATTGCAGACAAAGCCAAACAAAGTAAACTTATTGAGGTATGACTCGCTATTGGTCAGTTGGAAGAACGAAGAGTTGTAGATGATTCGGACATTTTTAAATTGGTGGTTTGTATCTGTCTTACACGACTAAAAGGCTAGAAACCGATTATTTTTAGGAGCAACTAGTGGTGCAGTTGGTTTTGTGAAACTTTAATTTAATTAAGATAATTTGTAAAACAATTTCTGCATTACAATTAAGATTATTAAATTTATATTAACCTTTATTTCTGAGTTGTATAAAAAATCAATTAATTGTAAATAATATAGAGCATTTCATTTTCACATATTTTTTAATATTTTAAAGTGAACAGATAGGCGTATTTATTACATGCACTTTACTTAAACTTTATAATAATTTATAAAATTTATGTGCTTAATTTCGTTTCTTTATATTAATGTTGTAATTACCCCATAAATTAAAATAGAACCAAAATGTCACAAACTGTACTTTCCTTTCGACAAATACCACAAAAAGTGATTATTTAACTAAAGCATCTTTAGTAATCACATAACATTCAAAAACGTCACTTTAATTATAAATTATACAATATGTGATAATTAAAATACGGGCATAATTTTATAGATATATATTGTAACTAATAGAAAATTTACATAAAATATAAATTGGCTCATAATTTAAAATGAGTAAAATTATGAAAAAAATATAGCGTCAACTATTAAAAAATGCAAAACATTTCATTTTTATGGTTACTAAATTGTTTTATGTATAATATACTACAAAATATTAAATAATAAATGTGATGGCTTGTGTTTGTAACCACCTGGCTTAAGTGTTTTGGTATGCTTTTGGTTAAAATGTTGATATACATTTATGTGATCTAAATTTTAACAAAAAATGTATTTGGACAAATAAATTTTTGATTTAAATATAATATTTGTTACATAAATATTTTCTAACCGTAAAATGTTAAATTTGTACAAAAATTTTATACACAGTAACTTATTTTATTATGCAATACATTAATCATTTTAAGTCAGTGTTTTATTAGCTACTATTACGAAGCATCCTTTTAATGCTTTTGTAATAAAAAGTTAACTAAACTTCCTGTGATTAAAAAGTTAAAACATTTTTTTTGCTAAATTCATGTTAATCATATTTTGTAATTTAAAAAATTAGTGTATTTTTTATGTTACATTATTTTTTTAACAAACAAAAAATAAGTTTTTAATATTTTGAAGAAAATACCAAAAATATTATTAAAAACATTAATGGAATTTTTAAATTGTTTGAACAATATACTTTGCATTTTTAATTTTAATTTTTGTACACATTAAATTTTAACTTAAATTTAACAACAAATCAATATTTTAAAGTAAAAACTATAACATCTTTTTCAAAGTAATATTATATGAAAAATTGATTTTTGAATTATCTCAAATTATTTGCTACCATGGTAACTTCTGATTATAAATATATTTTAAGAATTATTTATTTAGAAACTAAATATTACAGAATAATTTTTTCATTTATTACAATTTTTATTATGAGGTAACAATGTTAAATATTGTGGTGTCGGGGTTGAAATCCGTGTGTATACGCGTATAATTTTAGTTAAGTGATCCAATAATAACAGTTTTAAAGTGGGGATTCTGGACCTTGATTCTTGGTTAGCGTCTGTCTCGTTTGGGCGACCCAGCAACATTACCGTTTTAAATGAACATCAGATTAACTAAGGGTACAGTTGGCTTGATGGAAATTCACAGTACTCGATTTGGAGTTTTTGTTTAGAAGAATCGTATGACTAGTGGACATACCATCCTCATTATTTTATGTTTTTACTCTTTTTAATCAGTGGTTTGAGGTTACTAAAATTGTATACTGAATTTTTTATAACTTTACCGCAGCTGGTAAACATTAAGTTTAACTAAATGATGATCCGCGTTTAGTGTTGATAACGAAATTTTAATTATTTTTCACTGTGAGACGAGTCTAATAATTTAGTCACTTAGGTTGTTACAGTACATGAACTTTAAGACGTTTGTGGTGAAATTAATACATAAATCCTTGTATTAAAAATAAAAGTTTTGCTAATGATAAAAAATATTTACATATTTTTATTTTGTGTATTATTTCAGCAAATTAAATTGGATTTGTTTCATTTTGTTGACGGTTTGAAAGAGGACGAAGTTTTAAAAAAATGGTTTCCTATCGAATGAATTCATTTAACTTTTTTTATCCATGTACCAATGTATATATAATCAATAAATTTTTTTCAAGAGAAATGTTTTTGATTGCAAATATTTGCTACTACTAAGTTTATCAGTAGTATTTTATTTACTATAATATATTTTCTTTTATATAATTTTGAAATGCTTTAATACATTGATTTGACTGTTCAAGGTTGAAGTAATTCATGTTGTGCATTTTATTTCGCAAAGGGTCAGTGTGTTTTAATAAATTTATGGTAAATTCCTTTTCTTTGGAATTGTGTGTGCCAACTTGTTTTTAACTTTCTAATATTAAATTGCACAAAGTTTGGCAAAATAGGCTTTAATCTTATTTGAAAAGTGAAATAATTTTGTGAGGTTAGATTTCTTTGATTTTTAAATTACTTGTCTTTCTATTTGAAGGTGTGCTTTATTAACTGTGTGTTTGTCTAATTCAATGATTGCTTGTTTGCATGAATTCTTTTTATTAACGTGCGATTTTGATATAATGTTTCTAAAGTTCCTTTTATATTTGTGGACAAGTTAGTTATTTTTAAAGATCAAATTGGGATTTATACACGTAAAACGGTTATTCATATAAGGTCTTAGCAAGATAATGAAAGGTGATATATGATATTCAGATTGAACACCGACAATGCTATCCCCTCAATTTTCCCAAGGTTGTCAAATATATTGAACAATTATTTTATATTGTATGCGAATGAAACTTTGTTCAATAAACGAAAGAGGGTAATGAGGAATATTACTGTTTACAATTTACTTTGAATGGTTTACTCATGTGAAATTGTTCTATCTTTTTCATTTAGCATCGTTTGATGCAAGACAACGATTAAATGGGCTGGAAACGTGAAGTGGCTCGTATGGGGTTATATATGTTTGTTCCCACTTTTTGTTCCGTATTGGCTGACGTCCCATGGGTAATGGATTACGTATCCGTCAGTAATCGCGTGCGGATATACGATTTGTCCAAGGTAGGCGCTTGGGTTGGGACAATGTTTGTTCAATCTATTCTTTTGTATTATTTGAAACGTCTATCAACACCAACAACCGTTTGATGGGTTTTTTGGCTACTACTTTAAATGTTCTACGGAAAAATTAAGTTGAATTCCTTTCTGACCTTGCATGTATCAAATTACACTGGATATATGCAAACGTTTTGCAAATCAACCTATTATTAATCAGTATTTTGAATACTATAAACGTTAGAGAAAATTACGAATATTGAAAATATTTATTAAACATTATTTACGTAGGGATTAAGTGCTCTTGAGATTTTTTAGATGTGGCAGGATTCTTGTAATCATGCCTTTACCACGCATTAATATTTGCGGTTAATAAATGAAGGAAATGTTCTTAATATTTTATTGTGTTACATCAATGTTTTCACTAAGTGGACATTAAGTAAAATCAAAGTAGGGTCTGTATTGAGTGCCGCTAGTGGAAATTCGGATCCTTACCTACCAGGTCAGATGAGATCCTGCAAATTTTGTCATTGTACTATTCAGTTTTTTGTCATAATATGCTATTATATATTTATTTTTTAACAGCATGATATATGTCCTGAAAACAAAGAAAGTATTGAAAAAGCTCGCAAACGATTTGGTTTATAGATTGAATAATTGTTTTTTGTTTCATATTAATTTTTATTTATTTGGCTATATACATTTTGTAAAATGGTAGCATATCTTAATGAATAAATTGTAGATAACTATTTGAGATGTTTTTGTGCATACCTGATTGTTTACCGTTCAACAGTGTACATAAGTGCAACCTTTGAAGTCGATTTTGTTATGTCTAGGGTGAATAAAGTTCGGTTTATGGTTGACATTGCATTAAAGCGTGTAATAAGGTGTTTCTGAATTGTATTTTAAGTTTTAGACCAAGAAATGGTGGCGTTAGTTTCACTCTGATTTATCGATTTATTTTCAAGACAGATGATAAATTGAAGCAATTGTTACTATTTTGGATTCCTTTTTTTCGAGATAAAGACATTATGTAGATACAGAAATGGTTGTTTTTTAGCATGTCAAACTTGGCAGAACGTCGTTAAATAGGCTCGAATGTTTATGCACAATTCACATTATTGTTCTCACATTAAGCGACAATTGAATAATAAAGTTCGTAGCGTCAACACACTATTTCGATCATTGTTTTGAAATGTCGATGTCTGTGTTCTCCTTTGACACTATTCCATTTCTAGTAATAAATGCTAGTTACTCGTTTTTTAGATTTTCTTGGGCATCAGTAATCCTGTTAGCAAAGGTGTACAATTTTGGGGGTCCATGACAGAACGATGAACCTTTTGAGGACGGGTAATTAATGTGCAGATTACAAACAAAAATTTGTTTCAGTGTAGGAAACTCGATAGCATTTTACAGGAAATTTTAAAAAAGTCCATTGGTAACAGTTGCTACTAAACTGAAATGAAAGCATCTTAGAATTTTTACGAAATTGTTTTTATCATCTGATTAGTGTAGCAAAAATGAAGAAAATAGTATTAACTTGTACTTAGTACGATTTTTTACATGTGAATTAAGGCAAGTAAGTGCATAAAACGTATCACTAGGTGCTTGTCTAAATTAGCGTAGCGTTTTCACAAATTTTTAAATTGTCAAATAACACTTATTAACTGTACCAATGTCGTATGGCTTTTGTTTTGGTGAACACTATCCAGGCTATCACCATGATCCTTACGATACTTGTACAAGTATAAAACCAAGTTTTGCATTCAAATGTGGCAGGGCGGCGTTTTAGCAAAAGAATGCATAAATTTAGATAAGCTTTCCAAAACATTTTTCAATTGAAACAAAAAATGTCAACGTTGAGTAAACTGAATCCAACTCTTTCATAAATATAATTGTCTTGTCCTATTAAGTCGAGACATAAATGTACAAAGTAATAATGATTTAATTGTGTGACGGAATACGACGTCCGACTTGAACCTGGGTGGGCATGGACTCGATTTCCGCCACTGGTTCTAAACGCAGTTCCACGTTCGGCTTTACTGAAGGATGTTTACATAAAAACGTTTAAAGTAGCTAAAAATAATAAATTTACAGCAGTTTTGTACATTACTATGTAACAATCAGTTGCATAAAACAGTGAATTTAAAAACTAAAAATTATGTAGTGAATCACGTCACTAAAAAAGAAACATGGTAAATTTTGAAATTTCATTGATCTGTTTAAAGACAATTAATCTTTTAAAGAAATAAGTTCCCTTTATAATATAAGAAGACGTAAACTAAGATTTTGTCTATTTTCGTCAATCACAAACACTCCAAACTGGATGAATATTAGGTCAAACGGAAGGGAACACTCATGCACTTCCTCCATATTACGTCATTTAGTGCAAACCAAACATCAATTCGATTTAAAAAATTGTTAAAGTTTTAATTATTTCTCAAGCTTCGAATATGTTAAAAATTCTTGAATCTGTTTATATTCATGCATTGAAGTCTACTTTATATGCACAAAAACAGTTTGTCACTACATGGAACTTAGATTGGTCGTAATGTTTGTTTGTGTATGCTTGTGAGTTGTACTAACTTAAATGTCATCTGTACCCCCTTATATATATATATATATATATATATATATACTAAAGTTTTGTATGTTTGTGACTGACGAGAATATACAAAATGAATTCATCTCACGGTTTATGTCATTTTTATTTGGAATTAATCAGTTGTTATCTGACTTTATATACGGAAAAGGATTCACTACTAATATAAAAATACAAGAAAGAATTAATTTGTTTTAGCAACAATGTTGTGATAAAACGAAACTTCAATATTAAATAAGCAAAAAATTTAATTAACACTAGTTTTGGTTCTCAACGCAGTGATTATAAATAGTTTTTTTAATAATTTAATGTAAAACGTCTTGTTAATTAATTACCATTAAAAAAAACTTTTAAAAAATCTTTAAGTGATTGTTCATAGTTAAGTAGGAAATTACATTTTTATTAGCATAGAGCGCAAAAATTTAATATAAAATTTGTAATGAGCTTAATTTAATAGATTTTTATTTGGATTACTTATAAATGAATGTTGTTTTTTAAACTTTTTATTAAAATGTGAGTCGCAAATGTTCTTTCATCTCAAACATTGAATCAATGCACTGTCTTTTTGTATTAATCTACATCAGAAATATGGCGTTATATACAAATTTTTGAAATTGTTGAACCCGAATAAATTAGAACAAGAATATTATTACATAAAATGAAACTTATTGGTTATATGTGAATGTTTTTACTGAGGAACTTACCGAAGATAGATTTTAATAGACTTTTGTCATTTTTGAGAAACCAATAAATGTAATGAGATATAGTAATTGTAGTGGTAAAAATATGATTGTTTAGCTGTCATTATAAACATATAATTAATTTTCTTAAATAGAAACAAAAATACGCAATTTAAGAATTATTTGATTATTTAATAAAAATACAATTTTTAAGAAAATAACAAGCATTTCTTTTTAATATAATATGAATTTACAAAAAATATTTATTCAGTTTTTTTAAAAACAAAAGCATTTTTAACAAATCAACGTTGGTCACAATATGTGAGAAATTGTAATGTGCAACAAATAAAAAAGTTTAATTATGCTTGGATAAAAATTAAATTTTTACACATTTTAAGTTTTAATTAAAAATGTATTAACTCAACAACTAAACTGTTTCAAGTACTCAATTTACGGATTAAAAAATTTAATTTTGTAATTGGCACTTAAACATTTTTCGACAATTGCATTTAACACTACGGTATCTGTATATTTAAATATAACCGATGACCGATTTAAATTTAAATATTTTTTGAGATTAAATACATTCGTGTTTTAAATTAGCAAAATATGACAATATTACATATGAACTTCAAGAAAATAATAAAAAATCACAATCCAAAGAAATTGATTTTAAAAATATTTTTAAATAGATAAAGTTTATTTATCAATATATTATTTTCAATTTATTTATAAAATTAAATGTTAGAAAAAAAATATTTTACTGATATAAAGAAAATTTACTAATTTTTGTGAACATTCATTTCGGTTATTACATAGGAATGTTAACGATCTTTTATTTTAAAACATATTGGTCGATTACCAACAAAATGTTTTTTTTGTGAATTACAGTTTTAAAATTAACTTATATTTTTGCGCATTTTTTATTATAAACTTACTATTTTTTAAAAAGTTGTAATTTATTTATTTACTGCATCAAACAGCAAGCATGTTTTTAGTGTATACAGTTTTAAGTAGTCTTATGTACACAAAAATTATTTTTTATTACTTTTAAAGCGGTAATCTGTTTACAAAAGTAGAGTTGCTAATCCAACGTGTCTTCTTTTACATCAAGTGCTGGAAACTGACTAGAAAGGAGCTAACATGTTCATTGTATTATTACTTGTCATTTTTTATTTTATACCTTCATTTTTATTCTCTTTTAATTCATTTGTGTAAACAAAAAGTAAAACTTTTCTGTAGCCGGTTTCAAGACTGGTTGAAAACAACGATTACAGAAGAACGAAAAAATTATGAAAACTGTGTATTGCTACAAAAACACAAAGTTGGCATTTTGGAAAACAACGTGAAGGGGTTAAAGCACGATTCTGATGACGGTCTCACGTGAGCACAGAAAGAAAGCTTAATATTTGGTATGCAACATTTTCAATACAAAAAATGTAATTTGTATGGGAACATGGTGTGTGCGCACACTATTCAAAATAGAAAGTTGGAACCGAAATTTTGAAGAAATGAATCAATTGTCAAAAAACGAGTGTTATTCACAACTCCAAATTGCACTCACATGAGGAAAGCTTATTGCTCAGCTTGCTTAAAAATAAACAATAAACAAGTATGTAATGATTACTGAATAAAAATGTGATTTTTGTTATTTGAAAATATATTTAATTTTAATTCGTTTCCATGCTTTTTGTTTTTCAACTTTTTTATTGTATTTTGTTGTTTATTATTTCGTTTATTATTTCTAATAGTTTAAATAATAATACATATATTCCAACAATAAAAATTATTTTTCATGTTGAAATGCAATGCACTCACAGGTGATCCCATGCCGAGGTAGCCTAGCGGTACAGCGCTCGACTTGGAACACCGGCACTTAATGCGGGCCCACGTTTGGCTTCGCTAAGATATCCACTGCTAAAAGATGCGTTTCCTGTAAAACATTTAAAGTGGTAAAATAATAATAATATATAGTTTTTAGGACTGTGTTCTATGTCGCACCTCAAAAAGGGTAACGTCAAATTTATTTGTTTTTTCGCATTTTTAAAAAGTAAATCATATATATATATATATATATATATATATATATATATATAGTGTATAGTAAAGAAATATTTATGTTTTATCAACATTACAATAATGTATAGGATAAAAATGGGTTCTATTTTTAAATGATGTTGTTACTAAATAGGTTTTTATCAAAAAACTACGTTTATGAAAAAATACTTTTAATTTTATTGTGTAATTGAATTTTTTTAGATATTTACCCAAAATTACGCATTGCATATAATAAATAATATGTACTTTTAAAATATAATTTATAAAATTTTTACATAGTTAATGATTTGGTTTTCATTTTAAACAATTTTGCAAAAAGTATCCAATCGCGTTGGCATGGATGACCGAAAAACTAAATTTGTCGACGAGCGGTGGTGGGCAAAGGATTTGGGTTTTGGTTTGGTTATCCTAAATGTTCATTGACTAAAAATGTTTCTCGTAAAATATTTAGGCAATTCAATCGAATAAAAAACGTATTGTTTACCTCGTTTTTATAAAATAAAAAATGCATTACTTTAAAACTAAATATATATTTAATTAGTTAAAAAATAATATTTCTAAAAATATAATCAATTAGTTATGATTTAAACTGATCAATTAATTTAATTTTTACATTGATGCACTGCTACTCTGTTTTTATAATCTAATTTTTTGAAAATTATTTTGATTAATTATATAATTTGCTAGTTTAATTTAATACTTAGCACTAACCATTATTTACTAAACGAAATAAAAATATTCTAATAGAATCTGTTTATAGTTTATTTGGGTACAGAAAATGATTTTGTTAAACTTACCAAAAACCGCCAAAACAATTAATACTAATATGAAATTTACTGTACCTGTAAATTACAACTTAGAAAAGAGCTACATTTTTACTTTGAAAACATTTTCGACAAAAGTTTACATTATTCTGGTAATATTACCTACCAACGTTAAAATCATTTTGCTTTCTGGGTTTATTGTATGAATGTTTTTACGCAAAATGTATTTTAGCAAATGGACATTCAGTCACACCAAATGTGAACTTGCATTCAGTGCCCGTGGTAGCACTCGAACCCATGTCTACCCAAACGCGAGTCTAGCCCCTTAATAACTACTCTTGTCATTTCACTATTTTTATCATTGTTTTATTATTTAAGTACTTTTGCAATATTTTTAAATAGTCAAATTTGTCAACAAATTGCGTCGCATTTATTTTTTTACAGATTTTAATCTTTTGTTTGTTTGTTTGTTTGCTACAATTAACATATAAACAATAAGTATGTATAAAGTGCTTTAGTATTACGTCATTTGAAAAATACTAAAACATTTGTTTATAACTCAATAAACAAATAAACAAATATTTTAAAACTCTCATCTACTTGGCTTAATCATATAATCCTTTTGATTTAATCCACTTACAAGCGGTTTTGATAATCATAACTGTCAAATTTAATTTGTTTTTGTAAAAAATATTTATAAATATTCATTTTAATTTAAAAACGTGCTTATAAGATATGAATAGTATAAAACAATTGTTTATAAGATTTATACATAAAGTTAAAAGCAAATTGAACTGCTATTTTTGTCTGTCATGGTGGCTGCGTTGGCTTGAGTGGTACCACCGACATTAAAATGCGCGCATTTGTTTTACTGTGCTAAAATGTTTATTCACTGAAAAATGTTTCTCGTAAAGCTTTTAAGCAATATTAATATTAATTTGCTTATTTATTGTTGCTTGAAAATGCTTAAATTTGGATACATACACTGCTTTTATAAAAGTTTTAAGTGTAAAATCTACATTTTTTATAAAGTAGCAAACTTTGTTTTACTTTACAAACCCTGTTGCTCCAAACTTAGAACAAAAGTGTATACTTGAATACATATAATATTCATTTCAGTTTGGTCATTTTAAATAATTTTTATTTAGATGTTTTATGATTTAACAAAGTTATACTTATTATTGGTATTAAGTGCAGAAAAATTAAACCATTATTTAAAGTCATACTTATATAAATTTACTGTACTACATTTAGTTAAAAACTAATAATAATTAAGCAAATAAATAATATTTTGCAAATAATTGTTAGAAATGTATTATCTATGATATTCAAATTAATATTACCATCACATTAATAATGAAACATATGTACATATTTGAAGCATTGGATACCTTTTCTTAATTCCGAATAAAAATATTAGAATAGGTAAATTGTAAGATAAATTTAATTTATATATTTTCTTTAACTACAAACAATTACATTATTGTAATTTAAAAAATTTTTCTATAAATATACTAAAAGCTATATGTTTATAGCTGAAGAGAATATACATATATCAAAAATTTAATTATTTATTTTATAATTTATTTTCACAAATGCAATTAAAGATTAACACAGAATATAAATATATATTCGAATTTATAATTTAATTTGACATAAATTTTGTCTTTTTTGGCAAAAAAGAAAAAGAAAATAATCATTTGCCAAATTACATGCCATTTTGTCTTATTGCGAGAAAATATGAAATTATGTAAATGCGAAACACTGCGCATAATAATAAAAACCAATTTTATTTACATTTTTATCAAAAATTGCATTTCGTAGATCTGTTTGTTTCGAAAATGCATACTTTTTTATTCTACATGGAAACTCTACTATAACCGGTCTTAAGTCCGATTATGAAAGGAGGATTGTTAAAATACAAAGTTGGAAGCTTTGTGAAAACTGCATACCAATCTGTATAAAGGTCACTATTTTAGCAAAAAAAATAAAAGCACAATTCAGATGTCAAGATTAAGTATAAAAGCAGAAAGATAATTTAATCCTTGTTCAATGTGCACAATTTGCAATTTTAAATAATTAAGCCCCATAAACACATTGTCTATAATAGACAGTCGAAAGAAGTGTTTGAAAAAATTAAGCAGTTGTCAAAACTGAAAGTGTTGTATACATATTTTACTAGCACTTGTAGTTCCATGCTTCCTAGAGCAAAAGGGTTTGTCATTATTATTATATTAGTGCCGGGGTGGTCTAGCGATACAGCGCTCGAATTTGGATCTTGGTGGACATGGGTTCGAATCTCACCACCGGTATTAAAACGCGGGCCCACGTTCGGTTTCGCTAGAATGTCCACTGCTGAAAGATGTTTTTGTAAAACATTCAAAGTAGCAAACATAAAATAAATAAGTAAAAAATAAATTATTATTATAATAATAATTATCACTATAATAATAATGATAATAATAATAATAATAATAATTAGTATTATTATTATTACAAAAGCGTGAAATGCAAGTATTTTTATCACTACTGAATGTTTTTTAGGTAAACCAAAATTTGTGTTAAAAAAGAGGAAAGTTCAGGCGTAGGACAAGCAACCAGGTAGAACAATATGTAAAAACATAGAATGGTGTCAAGTAAAATATTACACAATGTGCAAATTAAAAAGGTTTACATGCTATTTTAACATTAAATGAATAAAATAAATTTACATTGGTAAAAATAGAATTAAAACTTTGATAGCACAACATTTATAAACTAATAATAAAACGGTATAAAAATAGTGTTGCTTATAGATTTAATAAACAAGATTAGCATCATGATTTTTTCAAAAAATACACAACAAAGGATAATTTTTAAACGTTTTATCCAATTTAAAAAAATATTGGATGCACTTATTTTATTCGCCGATATCCCCATAGAAACAAAACGACTCAAATTAATGAAAAACTCATCTTGTATTAGTATTAATTCGTTTATTGCATAAGCTGTTAAAAAACAAAATCACATAAAGTACTGCCGACATCTATTAATTGTAACTTAAAATTTAATAATGATTGTTTACTATTAATAATTGTTAACTAAAAAACCTTTTTTAAAATAATTTTAATTTATTTAAAGTAAAATATAGAACAACAAAGACAAAATATTAATGTAAAATAAATAAATGAATTTCTTGTAAGTATAGTGTGCTTTAATTTAAACTTATTTCCACAATATGCGTTTGTTTAATAATAATTTACTATATATATATATATATATATATATATATATATATATATATATATATATATATATATATATATGGTAAAATACCTATTTCATTGTAAATAATTAATCGCGCCATTTATTAAGAGAACAAAAAACCTTTATTTCAATACCTTCTGGTATTAACTTTTTGATTAAAAGGATTATAAATTTTTAAAATTATTTTTATTTATTGAATGTTTCACTTTAATTTTGAAATGTTTTAGTTTCCACCGACTAAACTCAAAAATGTTTAACTTAAATTTATCAGAAAAAGTACTTTATTTGTCATTTTTGAGGTTACGCATGGATTAGGTTGTCTAAATGTTTTTACTATTTAATCTGTTTTATGTTTTTACAAAAGTATTACATTTCATTAATATAACTAAATGAAGTTAAAATTTTCGACAATATTTTTGAAACAATTGACTTAATAGTGCAACAAAATTTTAAATTAATTTTTTTACAAAATAACTTAGTATATTTACTTACTTTTATTGTCACTGCTTTACAGATTTGTTTACTTTAAAATAATTTAAGCTTTCCAAGGTTTAATTTTGCATTTCCTACATTTTGGGATTAAATGGTGAGTAAACATTTAAATATATGCGATCAAAAATTGTTGTTTTTAAAATGTTGCTTTTTTAATTACTTTGTTTACTTTTGTTCGCCCATATTTTAACTTTCTACTTTAAAAAAGTATTTAATTAATCAACTTTAAGTTTAAATAATTTCAAAATAAGCTTAATTCTAATTGTTGATTAAATTTATAAAAGCAAAAATATTTACTATTGGTAAAATAAACACAAAATGTAAAAACCGGTATTTAAAACAATAATAAATAATAAAATTATTTCATTTAAAAGTATACATATATACGACTGTCAACTCCGCCTAATTTGGATCAGAAACAAACCCATCTAGCCAGTCCTAAGCCTAGATAAAGGAGGAGGGTTTGAGCGCGCAAGGTTAGCAACCTGGCATCTGTAAAAATGTATACTGCAACGTAAACAATAAGGGGACACCATTCTGGCAAACAACGGCAAAGAAGTAATTGCACGTATCTGGATGATAGAGTTACACAGATGACAAGGTTGAATGAAAGCCGAAAGGAAGCTCAATCTTCGATTTGCAGAATCTTCAATGCCAACGAGACTTTGTTATTGTTGTTTTTTTTGTTGTAATTGTAGTCTTATTGTCCCAATCTTATTTTTAAAGCAAAAGAGTTTTGTATAATAATATATGATAATACTACTGTCACAACAATTACCACAAAAAAGTGATTATTTAACTAAAATGTCTCTACCAACTACATAGCATACAAGAGAAACGACACTTCGATTATAAAATATATACAATACTATAAAAAAATTTAAAAAAACTGTAATTATATTTGCATATATATTGTAAGTAATAAAAATTCTACAATATATCGACTGGTGCAAAATCGAAAATAGAGTAAAATAATTAACATGATTAATAGCGCCAAGTACTAATAAAAAACAGATCACATGCAATTTTTTAGTTACCAAATGATTAAAGACATCACAAAGTTAAAAAAAATTTAATAATCTATGTGATCGCCTTTTTTGAACAACCTGATCGAGGAATGCTGTCGATGAGAGTGTTGATATATTCTTATTTCATCTCATATTGAACAACAAACCGAATGCGTTCACGTAAATCCTCAATTTCAGTATGCTTATTGATGTTGCATCTTAGCATACTGAAAAAATATTCAATAACATAAATGTTTAATCGTGGAATATGTAAAATTATTTAAACTATTTCTTTTAGTTTCTGAAATAGGTTTATTATAATTTTTAATTCTATGACAAGTTTCTGATCATCCGTCGTAGTTGTTACACGTTTTCTTCCAACATTATCATAATTTTACAGTTTTTGTCCATTAATAATCAGATAAATTGTTGAAAGGTTAAATCTGTATAAATTCGCCAATTTTTTTAGTAAAAATCCTTCATTTTTTAATTCTTTGATGACACGATATTCATTTTCGGTAAGATGAAAACATTTTTTATCACTATTGTCCATTTCACAAACGATGCAATTAGAAAGCAAAATTAGCGGATAAGCGGAATCTCAAGGTTGAAAGTAAATAATAAATTATTCAATTTGTTTTAAAATTCAGAATCTTTTAAAACTTATTTTATCATTTTTATTTATATAGAATAGAATAATTAAATTTTTATTTTGACAATTATCATGACAGTGAATGGCAGAGTTGAATGTGCATTTAACATCAATTTTAAGGATTAGTTATTGTTCATTTTTAATGAAATTAAGCACACAAAATAATAATAATAATTATTATAATAGGCTAATTATTATTAAAATTATGTAAGTTCAACTTATCCACGTTTATATAGAAGTAGATTTTTAAAATTAACTATTTTGGTCGACTCAGCCTTCTTAAATAAATATTTCTAAGTATATATGAAGGAACTATTAAGTAGTTTACATTATTTTTAATACTCAATATTTATTTTTACGAAAAATCGATTAGACATAACAAATTAATTTAGGTTTGATACTGTGAAAATAACACATTGAACTTTATTGACATTCCTCACATCACTTAAGTGTATTAGGTATATCAACATCTTACTGCAATAACCCTTAAATAACACTTTAGTAATACTGATAATAATGACTTTTTTTACAAATGACACTACCCAATTCCCACTTAGATTAAAAAAACCAAAATTTACACTTTTCGACAAGATAAAATACTACTATAAGAATCAACCAAATTATTGACAACATTTTGAAAACTCCGATTGTTCAACATATAATCAATTTTTTCTTTGAGCAGGTCTTGATTTTCCAACCTATTTACTACTCATTTGAGATAACTAAAAACATTTTTGATTGCATTGAGGCTGTATGGAGACAATTAAATGAAACTCAGTTTTTGCTATTTAAAGAATTCTTAGTCTAAACAATAAAAAAAATGCGTTAAATTTTACATTATGATAAAAAGCATTATCTTGAACAACCATTAAATGCCCTAAAGCATTTTGTCGTAGTTCAGTCCTAAGAAATTCTTTGAAAATGGATATAAATTCTGAGCTGTACAAGTGACTACTTGTTTGTCTCTATTTTGGCAGTTGTTCGAACTCAATTCCATAATATCCATAAAGACATGATAGATGCATAACCTTTTTACCAATGCACTTGTAGTTTTGAGGAAAATTGGGACCACAAATAGCTGTAATTTGCACTGTTCATGGTTCGTACTTTAAATTATGCTCGTTAATAAAAAAAATCGGTCTCCAGTATCAAACTGAATGGTTTTCATACATTTTTTCAGATTCCACACATCTTTTTCTATGTTGTGCTGTCAACGGAACTTTTTTTAACGTTTTCTTTAACTGCAAATTGACCGATTTCGTCTGATTGAAGATAGGTGAATATAAAAAATTAGCTAATTCTTTGTTTGTATTTGTTTAATGGGCTTTATTCTGTTTCTTTTCAATGTGCTGATTATAAACAAATCATTTCGTTTGCTAGTTGATGGTGCTGATCCAGTTCCAGCTGTCCTTGGATATGTATAATCCTTTAAAATTCTGTATACAATCCTTTTACTTACCTCAAATAAATCTACAATTTGTTCAATCGTTAAACCAACATTATAACTTTTATTTATTTATTCGTAATTTTTAAGCAGTTTAGGAAAAGCTTTCATTATTTAAACCCAATGTAACCAACTGCCGTAAGTGTTCAAAATTGTGCCAAGGTTAAGGGATGAAATAAAAAAATTGACAAGTCGATAGAACAAAAATGGGGGTTCAAATATTTAAAAATTTTCTTTGACCTTTTCACACCATTATTAATGTTCAATTATATATATATATATATATATATATATATATATATATATATATATATATATATATATATATATATATAAATTTTAAAACTACTTAATTTGTTTTTAATAAATTGTATGCAGTAACGTGTGTTCGGTTATGTAAGCACTTGTAAAATTATGTAAAAAAATAAAATTTTTAAAAATGATTGTTGCGTATTTGTTTTATGTTATTAACTTAATATGTATATATGTTTTAACTGTACCTATTACCATTTACCCATTTAAATGCTATTTATCCAAAATCTTAAAGATACTTAAATATTTATAATTATAAAAACTTAAAAAACGATTAACTTCAAGTATTGATAGCCCATATTATTTTAGCATCATAACTTTGTTAAAAAAATAGATCTCTCTCAAGTTAAAACAAGCAAACATTGAAAAATAAGATTTCATTGGCAAACTCCATTTTAGACCCTGTATATAACCATATTGGCATAAATTGCTAAGTCATTAGACTTATAATCTAATTAGCGATATTCTGATCACATCACCAACACTAAATGTCATTTTCGTCGGGTTCCACTAGTGTTTACTTTTGGCATGTTTTTTGCAAAACATTCAAACAATAAATCCAAAAGTGATAAATTAATTTTAGCAATTTTTCTATTATTTAGAAAATTATTTGTTAAATGTAACAATTATTTTAACATATACCAATAATGTATTATTTATAAGAAAATTCTCGTGTACACAGTATATTTTAATGTACATTTCTTGCTTTCAAATATTGATAAGATATTGTTGCATTTAAATATTATTACATTAAACATTTCCTATAATAACAAGAACAAAACAATACAATTTTATATTGTATACGTGTTCCTCAAATAATTTTAAAATTTAGTTAATTAAAAAAACCACAAAAATTAACAATTATGCACTGCATTACTATATGCAATATGTGTTTTAAAATGTTATCTTGTACATATACACATAGGAAAAAATAATAATTACAACTCATTTTTTATTGAATTTTTATTTCAAAATAACATTATTTGTTGTACAACATAATGAAAAACATTATGAACAGGTATTGTAAAGCATGTAATTTTCTATAGATAATTGTAAATTTTATTAAACAATAAAAGGCAAGACATAATTATAAAGATAAAATAATTGATCAAACCAAATTTATGTTAATTAAGTCGTCTCTTTGTATCCCATATGCATGCTTATTATAGAAATGTATATCTAATTTTAAATGCATACAATATCTGCATCAATATTGAAATAAATTTTTAATAATTATTTTAAAATGTGAATTTTAAAAATGAAAACGAAAAGGATAACGTATTACATTTTGATATTAATGTTTTGACAAGGTATTTTATAAAAATAACTTTAAATTGTTTAAGCAATGCCATAGACAAACATTTTATTTTAATTTTATGTTTGCTACTTTGAATGTTTTATGGGAAACATCTTTCAACAATGGACATTTTAGCGAAACCGAACGTGGGCCCGCATTTTAGTGCTGATGGTGGGATTCGAACCCATACCCAGCCATGTCCAAATCGAGCGCTGTACTGCTAGACCATCCCTGCACCTTCATGAGTAACAAGTGGGTTTCAAAAAAAAAAGAATTGAATTAAAGAAATGTTTAATTTATCTAACTTCGTTAAACAATGTTAAAAATTTCAAAAATTATTAACAGCGTTTATTGAAGATCTCTATAGAAGATTGTTAGGTTTTACAAAATACCATTAAGTTGTATAAATATTATGTATTTGTTATACTAACATTCCAATTGTTGTGTTTTCATTAAAAATTGTCATATTGCTTTGTTTAAAATTGTCATAAGAGTAAGTGAAGAATGTATTTTATCACTGTTCCTGTTTCTACTAGTAATTAATTTTATTATAATATGGTTTATAGATAATTTCGTATATCACGTGAAACTGTGGCACCTTAACTAATTTTGTCTTTGCAAATAATATCGAGTTACTTAGTAAGAGACCAGAAATAATGTAAAATATGTCAACACGTCTCTGTGACATGTGTTATCAAAAATGATGTCCACAAAGCCAAGTAATTATATGCTCATTAGCACTAGTGAACAAAATGTTTTTGCATATTTGGAAAGTATCGTTAGTAAAATCACAAAAATTAAAATTCATGTTAAGGTCAGACTTGAAAAAGTAATAGTAGTTTTTAATTGATTGAAACTAATATGGTCATGTTCTTCTATCTATCTAAAAAACTAATCTTTGTTTGTACATACTGTCATTTCTAGAACACTATATAGAAGTAAAACGTGAAAATCGACAGATAAGACCGTGAATGTTTTTTACCGTCAGTGTCATAGAAACATTCGGAGAATTACTTGGCGCGATTATATTTTGAACAATGAGCTCATGATAAGAACTGACTCTTATCTATTACATGACATTATTGCAATTAAATAGAGAAAAATAATTGGTTAAATCCTGTGTTTACTGCCAAGAAAATGACAAAAAAACGGTTTTGTGATAAACATCTGAAATGATAAAAGAAAAGTTGGTAGACCGCAGAAAAGTTGGCTAAAAAACATTTGGAAAAATTTAATTAGAATTACACACCAATGCAAAATAATCTATCGGCAATATATAAATTGTAAATATTGGATTGTTATCTAAGGTTTCAATTAAATTGCATTTAAACTCACCACTTGCAACATTGTTGTTTAGCTTTTTTTATCCACATTTATTTTAACATCCTTTCATTTATTAATTAAGCTCTGTATTTGTATTTTGCGTATGTTAAAACGTGTATGTGCATGTGCGTTTAAGTAATTTATTTTTAAATAATCAGTTAATAAATGTTAAAATAATAATGTTTAAAAATATACGTTTTTATGTTATAAAACTGTGAATTAGCTAAAGTTATCTGTTTTTACTTTTGATAAAAATATAAAGATGGTTGGTGACACTTGTTCAAATAAACTTTTGTTTTAGCATAAGTAAATAATCCATTTTAATGTCTAGCACATTAAGTACATTATTAAAACCCTTTTCATTTAAAATAAACATGGGACAACAAAATAATAATAACAGAAAACATAACAACAAAGCTCAATAATTTATTAAGAACATAGGGTAACAAAATGATTCCATTTGTTTAAACATTTCACCAACATTTTTATTTAATCTCATGAGACATTCATTATAAAAGGATTTTCCCGAATGATTTTAATCAGGTTTTCTGTGACTACAAACCGTTTTTTTGTTATCACTAATTGTTCATTCCAAAACCGTTTTTACTGGCCTTTCGGGCAGTAAACGTAGGATTTGACCAAGTAATTTTCTGTCTAATTGTAATAACGTCATGTAGCGAACGAGAGTCAGTCCTTTTTGCGAGTTCATTGTTTCAATTGTGATCGCGCCAAATAATCTTTAAAATAATTCAAAGATATCTACCATCTTATGAATTTTGTTTGTTCTCTTCTACATTTCATTTTCATATATTGCCGTAGGAATCCTTATTGATGCGTACAAACAAAGTTTTGTCTTCATGTTCATGGAAAAACATGACGATATTGATTTGAGACTATAAAAGACGAACACTGTCGTTCAATATAAGATGAAAGAAGAATATATCAACACTCTCATTGACAGCATTCCAAAACGCCAGGATCAGGTTATTCAAAAGAAAGGCAATCACATAGATTATTGAATTTTTTTTAAACTTTGTAATGTTTTTAATCATTAGGTAACTAAAAAAATTGCATGTCATTTTTTTATTAGTACTTGGCGTTATTAATCATGTTAATTATTTTACTCCATTTTCGATTTTGGACCAGTTGGTATTTTATACAATTTTTTTTACTTATAATGTATATGTATATGTAATTATAGTTTTTTTTGTATATTTTATAATCGAAGTGACGTTTCTCTTGTATGCTATGCAGTTGCTAGAGAGGTTTTAATTAAATAATCACTTTTTGCAGTAATTGTTGTGAGAGTTATAAATCTAATGTTTAAAATTAGTTACAAATAACAAAATAATAGTAATAATAATAATAATAATAGTAATAATAATAGTAATAGTAATAATAATAATAATAATAATAATAATAATAATAATGACAATGATAATAGTAATAATCATAATAATAATTATTATTATTTATGGTTGTTGATAATATTAATAGTAATAATAATAATAATAATAATAATAATAATAATAATAATAATAATAATAATAATAATAATAATAATAATTTTTAATTTTTTTAGGACATAATTTATAAATAATGAAAATTACTTTAGCATTCTTTTATAATAATTTAACATGTTTTTGAAAACTATTTGTAATGTATTTTTGTTTGGTTCTTGTTGATTCAATGTTTTACCGGAAATGATTAACAATTGCTTTTCTACGAGTTGCATACTTAATAAAATTAAGGTACATTGCATTTGATATTAATGTGGTATTGTTAAAATTTACTAATCTTTTTAACATTGGAGTGTTATTATAAACAAAATATTTATTTAAATATTAAAAATTTTATGTAGTAAATAATATTGATTTTTTATAATTTCTTTTATTATAAATATTTTTTATAAATTTAATCGAGGGCGTGGGCTTAAGTTGATCTGAAACTTCAAAAGTATGCACACTGTTAACAATGATGAAACAGTTGTATAGTGTTTCTAATGAGAGCAAATCAAATATAAAAAGACGTAAAATGTGAGATGACTTCATTTCGTATATTCTTGTCGGTCACAAATATAAAATTGTAGTATATATATATATATATATATATATATATATATATATACAAAAGGAAGGGAACAGATGACATTTAAGTTAGTACAACTCACAAGCATACACAAACACATATTATGACCAAGCTAAGTTCAATGTAATGATAAACTGTTTTTGTGTACACAGAGTAGGTTTTAATGTCTGAATGTAAACAGATTTGAGGATTTTCGACATATTCGGGGCTTAAAAAGTAATCAACACTTTAAAACAATTTTTAAAATTGATTTGATGTTTGGTTTGCAGTAAATGACGTAATATAAAGGAAAAGGTGTTTACATCCGTTTGACCTATTATTAATCCAATTAGGAATGTGTTCTTTAGCAATATGACCTTTGTAAAAAATTTATACTGCTACGAAACAATAAGAGGACACCATTCTGACAAACAACGCCAAAGAAGTGATCGCACGTACCCGGATAACAAGGTTACACAGATGACAGGGTTGAGTGAAAGCCGAAAAAAAGCTCAATTTTTGATTTGTAGAATCTTTAATGCCAAAACCTTAACCAGTGTTGGGACATAAAATGTGCGCATACTTTTTCGAACTGGAAAATTAGAACAAGTGTTTCGAGATATAAAAAAGTACAACTTAGATATTTTTGGTATTAACGAAATGCGATGGAAAGGCCAAAGTCATTTAAAGAATGGAGATAAATCCATTTTATATTCTGGACATAAAGAGCATCATATTTATGGAGTTGGTATTATGTTGAGTAAAAATGTTGCTAAAGCTATGATTGGATGGAAACCCAGCGACCGTATCATTTCAGCTAGATTCAACACCAAATTTGCAAAAGTAACAATTGTGCAAGTCTGTGCCTCTACTGAGGATAACCAAAAAGATATCTCCTATGATTAATCACAAAGTTTGATTGATGATATTCCAAGAACACGTTTTGTACGGATTAATTGTTCAAAGACAAAATTGTTGTACACTAAGTCAAACAATTATTTGCTCATCAAAACTAGTGGACAAAATATTGGTACTGTTGATTCCTTTACATGTCTGGGAACCATTAATGGTAAAAACGGAAAAACCGAAATTGATATTAAAGCCAGACTCGGAAAAGTAATGTCAGTCCTTTATAGACTCAAATCAATATGGTCATGTCCTTTCATCTACCTAAAGAAAAAACTTCGTTTGTACGCATCAATAATAATTCCTTTAACAATATATAAGATTAAAACTTGGAAACGATCAAACAAGATTGATAAGATGGTGGATGTTTTTCATCGCCGGTATCCTAAAAGTATTTTAAAGATTATCTGGCGCGACCATAGTTCAAATAATGAGATCATGAGAAGAACTGACTCTCATTTACTCCACGACATCATTACAATTAAACAAAAAAAATTACTTGGTCAAGTTCTACGTTTACCGCCCAAAAAACCAGCAAAAACGGTTTTGGAATAGATGATTAAAAATAGAAAAAAGGTTAGTAGACTACAGAAAACTTGGTTAGGAACTATTCGGGAAGATTTAATTAAAATGAATGTTTTATGGAATTAAACAAAACATTTAGCAAAATGTTCAAATACATGGAGAAAATTTGTTATTTTCAAATTATGTAACTTTGTTGTTGTTTTATAATGTAATTGTCATTTTATTGCCCCATGCTTATTTTTAAAGCAAGAGGGTTATGTATTATTATTATTATTATTATTGTTATTATTATTATTATTATTATTATTATTATTATTGTAATTATATATACATATATATATATATATATATGATTAAATTCTTCTTGCTTTAAATTCTGTTTAGTGCGTATCAAATTTTCTTTTTTTTTAAGTAAACATAACAACTAAAAAACTTGTTTAATTTTCTGTTAATTAATTTTACATTAACATGTTATTTTGTAAATTCTATCTGTTGTACAAAAATTAATTTGCTAGTCACACACTTTGATCTTTTCCTTTTTTCCACAGGGACTAGAAACTAGGTAAAACATCGTAAAATACCATTTAGTATACATGCTTGAATTATAACAATTTTTTATTTTACAATTCCGTTTTTTCTAAAAGGTATGAGAAAATAATATTTATATATTGAAATACACTTTTATAAAAATGTTTAACACAAAATAATTTATAAATAATCTAAAATTTATAAATTAATTACGTACATATATATTTACAAAAATAATAAAACAAAAAACATTTAGAGCTAAAACATCATTTTTTTGCTAAAGGTTCAAAGCATATACTTACGTTTTTAATATCATCTACACTACATTAAAAATGTTAACCATTAAATGTCATTACTGCTATTGCTTAAATAACTGTTACATACTAATATTTGAAGTAATTAAAGAGAGCTGACATAAAATAGTCACCCCATGTGAAAAAGGAAATAATAAAGGAATAATACCGAAAAATTGCCAAATTATTTATCCTTATAGTAGCTTTATATTGTCAGTACTTTTGTATTTTAGACTCAGACAAATGACTCTCATTTTTATCTAAGATGGAATCACTGTATTCTAAACATTAAGCTGTTTCTATTGAGTCATATAACACTACACTAGTTAAAGTGGGACCTGCCAATAAACTCTAAATTGTCATTTTTTCGTTTTGATTTGAGATTTTATCTAAAAAATAGTAATTATACTAAAATAATAAGGGCTATCAATAATTAAAGTTAATTATTTTTTAACCTTCTTATGATTAAAAATATTAAAGTGTCTTAAATGTTTTAGATAAATGGTAATCAAATGATTAAATTAATATACATATTAAGTTAATTACATAAATCAATTACGCAACAATAATTTCAGACAAAATAATTATTTCTTTACATAATTTAACAAGTGTTTAAGTAACCCAGTACACGTTACTGCATAGATTTAATTTATAGGAAATTAGTTATACATTTTTTATGTATATAAAAGTAAAAAAAATTTATAATCTTTAAAAAATAAGGAAATATGACAAGTACTTGACCGCTCATTTTTGTTTTATCAACCTGCCAAATTTTTGATTTGACCCCTTAACCTTAAACATAATTTTAAAACTTACAAGACGTGATTACAATGAGTTTAAATAAGGAAGGCTTTTTATTAAGTACTCAAAATTACGAAAAAATAGAGTCATAATTTTCTTTCAACTATTAAACACATTGCCGATTGATTTGAGATAAGTATTAGGACTGTATACAGAATTTTAGGGGATTATATACATATGTAAGAACAGCAGGAACTAGACCTGCACCATCTATAAACAACTGGGATAATTCATTTATAATTATCAAATTAAAAAAATAAAAAATAAAACTAGTTAAACAAATACAAAAAATATTACCAAAACTTTTACATTTACTCATTTGCAAACAAATAAAATCCGCTAATCTACAGTTAAAAAAACATTAAAATGACCCTTTAACTGCACAACATAGAAAAAGATGTGTGGAATTTGAAATAATGTATGAAAACCGTTTAGTTTGTTTCTGGAGACCAATTTTTTTGTCGATAAGCGTGATTTAAAGTACGAACCATGAACAGTACAAATCACGGCTATTTATGGCCCTGATTTTTCTCAAAACTACAATTGCATTGTTAAAAGTGCTGTGCATCTATCATGTCTTTATGGATATTATGGAATTGAGTTCGAACAACTGCCAAAATAGATTCAAACAAGTAGTCACTTGTACAGTTTAGAATTTATAAACATTTTCAAAGAATTTCTTAGGACTGAACTACGACAAAATGTTTCAGGGCATTTAGTGATTGTTCAAGATAATGCTCCAGTTTATACGTTGAAAAAAGTAACATACTTTTTATTATAATGTAAAATTTAACGCATTTTTTTATTGTTTACACTAAAATTCTTTAACTAGCAAAAACTGAGCTTTATTTAATTGTCTCCATACAGCCTCAATGTAATTGAAAATGTTTTTAGTTATCTCAAATGAGTAGTGAATCGGATGGAAAATAAAGACACAGTCAAAGAAAAAATTGATTATATGCTGAACAATCGGATTTTTCAAAATTTTGTCAATAATTTGGTTAATTTAAAGCGTTTAAAAGAAGTTACGAAAAACCATGGCTATCCTTTGAATTACCACATTGAAATGAATGGTGATGTCTATTTCGTATGTATTTGTACATATTTTACAATATAAAATTTTTTTTTCAACAAATAATGTAGTAGTATTTTTTATCTTGTCGACATGTGTAAATTCTGGGTTTTTATCTAAGCGAGAATTTGGTAATGCTATCAAAAATTCTTTTTGTTGTTTTAATTATTAGTATTGGAAAAGTGAAGTTTAAGAATTGTTTTAGTAAAATGTTAATATGCCTAATATTCTAAAGTGATGTAAGGGAACTTAGTCAATTTTAATGTGCTAATTTTGACATATATATATATATATATATATATATAATATATATATATATATATATATATATATATATATATATATATATATATATATATATATATATATATAATAAAACAAAAAAACATTGTTTTGATGATGTTTCCAGGCATATGCCCACAGTTTTAAAATAGTTTTAAAGTTATATTAGTGCCATATATAGCCATTTAACTATAAAAATCCACTCTTCTATCAATTTTTTACAACTTTTGCATATTTACAAACAAAACTAGAAAACCGTGGTTAGTTTAAAAACTGTGGAAGGAGGAGGGTTAGAGCGCAAAATTAACGATCTGGTTTTTTTTAAATATTGCTACAAAACAACGGGAGAACACTATTCTAACAAGCTACAGCAAAATAAGAAATAGAATTCCTATAACAAGGTTGAGTAAAACTGAAGAAAGTTCAAGTGTCAATATGCAAAAGCGGGAATGCTAAATCTTTAAGCTAAAATAGTTTTGTTGTTTCACTTTCCAGAGCAAAAGGGTTTTACAACGTAACGCTTATTTTAATAATTTCTATTTACTTATTTTGCTAGTGTACTACGAACTACTTCAACCAAGATATGTAAATTAATAACCATAACAACAACAACAACAATAATAATAATAATAATAATAATAATAATAATAATTATTATTATTATAACTACAAATGTTTATTAAACTATTTGTTGTTTTGTTTTAATGAATCATTTTATAGTTCAAAACAATTTTATATAAAAAAATGTTGATATTTATTTTATATAAACAACAGGAAAGATTTAAATAAACAATTATCCAATATTCAAATGAATAAACTGTTAACTGGTTATGTAACTGCAAAAGTTAATTATTTTGTTTAAATGAATCATTTTATAGTTTAAAACAATTTTCCAATAAAAAAATACTAATCCTTATTTTTTGTAAACAACCAAGTAGATTTATATAATAAAAACCCTTTTTAATATTTTAATTTATAAAAAAACCTGAATTTTTCTGGTGTTGTCCTTACACACACAAAATAAGACGGTTTTTGACATAACTTATTAAAAATTACAAAATGCCACATAAGTCCAAAAATAAATTTAAAGAAATTATTCAATATAAACAATTAAAATATGTTAAATGCAATTTTATTAATATCATTCATAATACCTTTTTTCAAAACAACACTAAAACCAAATATAGGAATACTTTAAAAACATGTAAATCGACAAAATTGTGGTTTAAATATAAAGGCGAAATACATTTTTTTAAACGATTAAAAAATGAGTTTTAAAATTTTTAGTTAAAGAAACCAAAACACATTTTAATATTTAAAATATAAATTGGTTTATAAATATATACTTACTTAATATAATTTTATTAATAATAGTAATAATAATAATAGTAATAATAATAATAATAGTAATAATAATAATAATGATAATAATAATAATAATAATAATAGCTGAAAGCAGGTCTACCTCTTTATTTGTTCCAATTTTGTATAAAAATTTGACTATTTCCCTTCCCTTGTTTACAATTTGTGGATGGGTACAGATGTAGTTTGGTCTAACGATTTTGCTGTTGTTTTTGCAATAATATTGCAGCCAAAATAAAGTGAAGATTGTCCAAATAGCATTTATTCGAATATGTTTTTGTCCATTTTGTCTTTTTTTTAATTGGTGGTTGGGCTTTAACAAATACGCGGATTTCGTATAATAATTGAATTCAATACTTATTAATAACTATTACTCAGTCTTTAGTTATTTGTCCACATAGATTATAATAACAAAAAGCAAACAAACTAAGATAGGCGTTTATCCAGTCACGTTAAATATAACATTAATTCAATGTAATTATACAAACTACACTATTTAAACTAACATGTGAATAAAACTTACGAATAACAAATGTGATGTTTGTTTATTCTAAAGAAAAATTAATAATGCTAATTAAGTGGTCATAACTGGAAAATATTATAAACTAGATAGTTAAAATGCTTTTCATTAATTTTCATAAGTCAGATTTGTAAGCCAAAGTAATAATACGTGATATTAGATGAGGATTTTATTTATTAAAAATGTATTCAAACGTAAGTCCGCATTTGGTGCCGGTGATGGAAATCAAACACATGCGCCTACCCCGATTCGAGTAGAGTGCTGTATCGCTAGACTACCCGGGTACAAACAAATCCGACAATTTATTTTGTTAAATGGACTACTATCAGAAGTATCAAAACTTAAATGCCCTAAAATTGATATTTAAACATTAATCACCGACAACATCAATAAACAACTTGAATGTATGCCGCAATTAAACTTTGTTTTTAGTTACAAAAAACAGCATTGTTGTATTAATAGATACACCTTTTATATTTAAAGATATAGCGTTTATTGTATAGGGACTAAAAGTGGTGCAGCTACGCAGCCTCAAATGACTCTATTGCAAATTTTAAACGGCTTTGTAGTTGCAAACACGAATTGTAGCAGTTAAGTTTTTGTACATAATGCGCAAAATATCTGTAAGTTTTAGTGAGATCCCATTATGTAACACAGTAATCTATAGTCATTATTTGTTTAACAAGTTAAAAGTCGCTGAGTAGTTTATAAACGCCCGAAATTCCAGAATGGGCTAGAGCGTGTGAATTTAGTCAATGTTCCTTATATCAGGTTAAAAATTGGTTTAATTAAGACGTATGGTGTTTTCTTTTTAAAAATATTTGTTTAACTATAACTAACGTGACAATTTTAATAGTTTTATATAAAATAACTTAATGCTTCTATAGTTAGCAGGTATTTGCCCATTTTTGTTTAAACACAAACAACGGTAGCACAATGTTAGTTTTTAGGCTACTGCTCAATATTTTCATAATCGGTCATAATGCTATAAAAGTCTTTAATAGACTACGAATGACCGTAACTAAAAACACATGGTATTTCTACAGAGATTGGAAAGATTGCGGAAGAATCTAGTCTAAATAAAGATTTGTCTTACAGCTAACCTGTTATGACGTCAAAACAGTTTAAAGTTTAGTTAAAATACAGTAACCCGTTTGTGTTTTAAAATTCCATTTTTTCGTTTAGTTGTTACGCTACAATTGATTCAATTTTTGTAAAATTTTACTGTTATCATGACAAGCAACAATCTCTATCTTATCTACTACAGAATTCTAATATTTTTGCTAATCTTCTACTTTCGCTATTTCTTGATGCTTTTATTTTTTGCATAAAAATAACGACAATTATTGGGTAGCTAGTTTAGGCCTTTGGAGTTGTATCGATCTTTTGTTTCAAAATAGTTCAAGTTTTATTTATGTCTATACCATGATTTGGGGGAAACAACTGAACCTGATAAGTAGGTTTTGAGAAATCTGCCAACGTAGATGCTATTCGTAAATATGGATTATTCTTCAATAGTAATACTGGACAGCTGATGTGAACGCGAAACAAGTGAATAATTAGAGACGTTGTCATTTCTTGTTTGCCAACCTCTATATAGGCGGGAATTTTTAATTTCATTAAAACCAACGTTTGTTAACCACAACCCAATCAATTTAAGATAAATATCCATCACAACCAGAAAGAACTGTCAAATGTTTCAACGTTTGTGTTTGTGGAAAGAATATTGCACTTAGCAGTAAACTAACTGAGCATAGCTTTAAGTTTCACTTCCAGCACTAAATAAGACCCTTATTTAACTGTGTTAAATGTCAACTTTCTGAATAATGTTTTTTTTCAACTATTAAAACAGTAAAAACCAGAAAAATGTCTTATATTTTTTCTGTTTTCGCACAGATTTTGTGATTTTATCCAGGTCGCCTTTTTAATAGTGATACAACTAATTGAGAACCAGATGCATCTTATCGTATTTTTTTCAAATACTGTAATACTGTCCAAGTCCCAATAAGAAACACCATTCAAGCATTAACTTTTAACTTTCTCCCCATAAAAACCAAAATTCTAATTGAATGAAAAACATTTTTACGCATTCTTACAGTAAATATATTATAATTTTAATGTCTAAACATAAAATGTTTAAAACAGTATTCAATAATAATAACAATAATAACAGTAACAATAACAATAACAATAACAATAATAATAATAATAATAATATTAGTAATAATAATAATAATAATAATAATAATAACAATAATAATACTAATACTAATACTAATAAATGAATTAAAATAAGTATTTTTCGAAATTGTATATCATTATTAAAATTTTATGCTACACCAGATAGAATGATTGGTAGAAAGAAATTTTACAATTAAGATTAAAAATTTTTGCAAAACTGTACATTGCAATTAGGTGATGCAAATAATTTGTAAACAACTAGATGTAAATGTGGAACAGTTACAAGTTGTAAAATTAAAAAAAAGAATAATTATTAAAACCAAGTTTGTTAATAGAACTACCGCCACAAAATTTTCTAGTTTTAACCTGTAACGTTGATTTCAATTATGGCTCAAACAACCCAACAGACCTCGTGAGCTAAAAAATTGCAATAGCACGCATTAGTGCTGGATGCCTCAGTTTAGACACACATATCCTACCTGGAATCAGTGAATTTTGACACCCATATAAAAATGCGAATTCAATTCCAGTCACGTACAAAAAATGACTTGTATTTCTTGTTTATTAGTTTTGTCTTACTAACAGATTCTTTCAATATATGCAGTCCGGACCTGGTATGTGTAAAGTAGTTTATGGTAAGACAGACACATTGCGAATAAATTATAAATGAATGATTGCAGAACAGGTTTGATTATTCTGCATGTGAAATGCTGACTCATTATTTTTGCCGAAATCGGGTGGTCTCACTTGTCAATATTTGTCCACGTGTGATAGTGAACGTGATGTTTAACATTTTAAATGGATGCAATTTTACTCTTACATGTGTTTTTATTAATTGTGGTGTTTTAAAAAACTTTGAAAATTGTAATTCATAATTTTCTCAAAACAAAGAAAGTGTTTTACTTACTAGTACTTTATTTTAAAATCAAGTATTCAAATGTTCTTTATTGGATTAACATTAGTCCACTTGATAATTAGACTTGTAGTTCATGGTTAAATATTAAAAAAATTAATACACTGCTGTTATTTGTTTAAGTTTTTCAAGTGCTACATTGTTTAAAGGTTTTGCGTGAAATATTTATTAACAAGGGACATTTAGCTTAGTCAAACGAAGGTTTTTATTTAGGGCATTTTGGTAAAATTAATATCTTGATCATTTTGAGTACAAGTTTGGGGACTTTTGCTATTTTTGTACAAGCTAAATTCAAAATACTTGTTTTTACAATTTTGACGTTTTATATTATTTAATTTAAAACTTTAAAGTAAATAGTAAAAATACAATTAAAATGTGTTTGTTACTGTACTTGTTGCTTTAACATCTATGGTAAAACCTTCTTTAAAAAAATGAATAATAAACATCACAATAAACTTTTTAATTACTTGACAATATTTGATCATTAAACAGTGCATTCTATAAACATAAAGTTATTCGTTAAACTGAGTAACACGCAATGTTTACTATAAATCTGAAATACCACTTTTAAATTAATAACTTTTACAAATAAATAATAACTATGTGTTGAGCTTTAAGTAAAATCATTAATTTTTTAAATTAAAGATATTAACACTCGATTGTTTAAATTATCTTAAACTGCCCATTTATTGTATTTAAAATTAATTGATACAAACAAAATTTTAATGTTTTCGATTTAACTACAATAAAGTCGTGTTTAAAAATATTATTAGTCTTTTATTATAAATAATTGTTAGGACTAAAAATTAATTCTTAAAAATTTAAAAACATTTAACATAAAAAATATTAAATTTAATCAACTTATAAAATTCAGCATTTAAATTTAACGTAGCATTATAATATATATATATATATATATATATATATATATATATATATATATAATTTATATATATTATTTATTATATATAATATCAATAATATTTTTGTAATTTAAAATATTTCTGTTGAAGTGCACAGCTATGATAATAATCATATTTCACTCTTATTTAAAGTAAATCAATTATCGCGTGATTTGAATTTTTTTAAAATTATGAAATATTTTCTCTACTTTTTATTTATTCATTATTTAGTGTCATTTTTAATATGTAAAATTTCAATGTATTGCTCTTAAAATTTTAACTTTATAATTTATTCATACATTGTTTTTATTGTTAAAAATATTTTGTAACTAACGTAAATGTTTTTGTATTTATTTAAATTAAAAATTTGTAAGATAAATTTTATGCACAACTGTAAATTTGATCTACAGTTAGTCAAAGTTACAAAAAATGTTTTGTTTTGCGTTTTTTAAACAAACGGTTTTTTATATTAAGTTTTGTTGTTTTTAATAAATATATTTTTGTAAATTCACTTTTATTATCTCCAATTTTTATCAGTTATTTGTAATTCTTAAAATAATCTTTTTAAAATCAATGTTTTTTGTTTTTTGTTTTAAAAAACAATTAAAATTAATGTCTCAAAAGTTTTTAAACTGCCGTTATACAGAGTTTTAACATTATATGTTTGTTAGAAAAAATTTATAAAAGTATTTTTTCTTAAAAATGTTGTTTGAAAAATAATAGTTGGTTTAAATAAAAAATTCAATTTTATAAAAAATATAAATAATTAATAATTTTATACAAAAAGGTAGTCCTTAAATCTATAAAAAGTATAAAAACATTTAACAAGTAAATTTGTACTTTTATTCGAACTAAAATATTTTTTACACTTTCATTGTTCTTAACTACATATGCAGAATTGTTTTACTTTAAATATTGTAAATAATTAATAAAAATTTAAACTGCTAATCTGTTTAAATTGAATAGTCAGAAAAGAACAAACTATTTATTATTACACAATGGATTCAACACGATTATGCAGACTCGGTCTTTTAAATTAATAGTAGTTGAATACAACTCAATAAAAACATAAATAAAAAAATTACTAATTACAAATGTAATTATTAATTTACAATTTTAACATAGATGTAAAATCTCTACAATTAATTGGTTAAATTGTTTTTAATAAATCTCTACGATTTGAATGTGCAACATATTCCTATTACATTTATTTATTAAGTAGAAATGTATGTTTAATTAATAGTATTAATATTAATAATAGTAATAATAATAAGTATTATTATTATGTAAACATATATAAATAAAATAATGTATATTTTTGTAAGTAAAAGTAACTTAATATCTATAGTTCATATTTTTTTTACTTTAAAAATTTAAAAATATAGTTGTTTGGATCGGCAGTATTAAAACCAACGTTTCAGAAATAAGCATAAACATTTGAGTTTACTATTTTAAGATAATAAATTTATACATTTAAACAGGTTGTACAATAATATCAAATTACTTTTATTAATAATACAGTATAACTATAATATTTAAGATAGTTAACGCTATTTTGTTATTTTTATTAGTAATTACAGTTTAGTTAAAATTGTTTATTATATTTAATTATTGAAGCATACAACTCAAACATTTTTAATAACGTTAAACAATAAAAAATAATTTATAAAATTTTCTAAAATTATTTTCTAAAATTTATTGCCTACTTTTTAAAGTTTTTGTTAAAATTTCTATTTATTTAAATGTTCATATTGTTTTCCTAAATGTAAAAACAATTGTAATTAACAATTTATTCTTATTTATTTATTTGTTGATTATGTGATAAGGTTTTATTTTTTATTTTATATTAATTTGTTATTTATATTTTTTCGTTAATAAATTGTTAAGAATTAATAATATTTTAGTCAAAAAGCTTATAAGTTGTGCGTGATTTTTAATTCAACTTATTTATATAATTTACATAATTATCCATTTGTATAAGCAAAAACCGAAATATTATTAGTTTGCTTAAGTTTAACAAAAAATAATTTTTAACATTAAATCTGAGTATTAATGTTGTTAAATTAAAAATAATTTTAAATAATTAAACTTTTTTTAACTGCATTCTAGTAAAACGTTTAGTTATAATATATAAGCACAAAAGATGTGTTACTTAAATTATTTAATCCCTCGTCAGTGCCAAGAAATGAGAAGTATTGAAGCGTTAAAGGTCTGGCAATCCTACACTTATAAAATATATTTGCGCTAAAACAACCAAAATACAATTTACTAAAATTTAAAAACGTTTACTGGCTATCTTTTTTTTTTAAAAAGTTAGAAAATGCTTAAAGTAAACTAAAACGAATATACGTTTGTTTTACTTTGAACAGATAATTTTTATTTTGTATTTAATTGGGTGTTAGAAGAAATTGCTAATAACATTTTTACTTTTCACCGATACATTTATGAAATACTCAGTGGTTTATACAAATGGATAGTAACGTTTTTATGCAAACAAACAAACAGATTGTAAATTATCGAGTTACAATAAAGCAATAAACAAAATTGTAAAAATTTGTTTGGCTTTTTAATTTAATTAAAAACTTTTAAGACAAAAATAATTTGTTTGTTTATAAAAACTGTATTTTGCAGTAAATAAAACAACTCATTAATTTTTTTTATAAATTTATAAACTATTTTGTAAGATATTGAAACAATTTTATATTTATTAAATGTTACATATTTTTTGACATACATTACAAATTTAAATGTACTTTTGCCAAACATATATTTTAAAAACTAAGTTGGTCCAATTTTAGTTAAGATCAGCCAAACATTTTTTATTGATACATTTTGATATTTTTTTACATTGCAATGCACGTTTAACTTTTAATAAAAGTTTATTTAACAATACTTTATTTCTATTTTGACAGAAATGAGTTACTAGCTTTACGCTTTGATTTTTCTTTGTTGTGACTGGGAACTTGAAACACTTGGAAAGCGATTATAAAAAAATTATTATTAAGTAAAAAATAATTTTATTATAACGTTACTTGTACATATTTACGTAACCTGAATATTATAATTTAGCCTACAATAATTAAATTAATTTAATTTTTTTTAATATGTAATTTCTATAATATTATATATATAGAAATACATTTTTTAACTATAATGGTAAAGCAACTCAATTTTAGACAATATGCTTCATTAAAAATGTTAGCTTAACATTTACAATTTTGAACGAAAGTTTTCACATTTTAAACGGTATTTTATCGGGTCTAACTGCCAATTTAATTTTGAACAATCGGCAAGAAAATTCTTTGTGTAACAAAATAGCTGTTAAAATTACGCAATTAAATTTGCAATTAAAAATTTTGACAACAAAAACGTGTTTTTAATAAAAAGACAACTGTTGTTTGAAATGCAAAATACATTTAGAACAATACTAAAAAACATTGTGCTACACAATTTAGCGGTTTGTTATAAATAAAAATAAATTGCGTGTTCCAAACAGTCTTTGGACTATTTTTTGATTTATATTAAAAAAATTTTGATTAATTATTTTTCATGTTACAATTTGGTACGCGTAGATTAAGTTGCATTTTTTCAACGGATTGACAAATGTGTAATTAACAATGGCTTGTCCATGTACATCGATGTACGAACATATATATATATATATATATATATATATATGTGTTATTTAACAGAAAACATATTCTAAAAATGAAAACAGCAAATGTATTTTAAAGTTTATATTTATTAATTTGTTTCGTTATATTGATACTAGTTGTTATTGTGTTAAAATCACTGTGCAAAAAAGTTTAAAATACAAAAAAATTAAATGCTATAATTTAATACTGGTAAATTATATTTACAAAAAAATTAATGTTTTCTGTAATGTAATAAAATTAATTAACATAAAACTAATAAATATGTTAGTGAACATGTTAAAATGTTTTACGTAAAAATAATAATTTAAAAATTATTGATTTATACATCGCAAGACAAGGTTTTCTTAATTTAAAAAAATATTCCATATTAAAATGAGGTATTGTTACTGTTATTACTGTTAGAATTATTATTATTATTATTATTATTATTATTATTATTATTATTATTTATTATTATTATTATTATTATTATTATTATTATTATTGTTATTATTATTATTATTATTATTATTATTATTGTTGTTATTATTATTATTATTATTAGTAGTAGTAGTAGTAGTAGTAGTAGTAGTATTAAATGTTAAAGTAATCGTGTAATTAAGGCATCCAATTGCTGATCTTCGTCACGATTTTAGAAGGGGAATCAGTAATCAGAAGTAATAGAATCTCAATTCTGTTATAACATTTTTGCTATTTTACAATAATGCTCTAGAATTTGACTGTTTAAAACATATTACTAAAGAGCATTTAGTGTTTAACTTCATTTTTTTGTTATTATTATTTATTAAATAAAATATTTTTTTTTAAAGGACTACACTTATAGACAACACATATTAAAAATTCATTTACATAAAAATAATTTATTTGTATTTTTTACAAGTTTAAACTAATTTTTCTTTAATAAAATGTCTATAAAATAAAATTATAAACCAGAAATCTATGTACTGGTAAATTTTTCATAATTATTTTTAATTGCGTTTAAAAATAAATTTAAATTAAAAAAATATATTTAAGCAACGAATATTTTTTTAAACTGTTTGAAACTACGGTAATATTATTTATTTGGTATAATATATTTTTTAATACGTTGTGTTTTATTATTTTTTTAAATAACAAAAAAGATTTTTATTTTATTAAATGTTTTAACAATTAATTTGGTTAAAATTGTTACATTTTATTTGCAAAAGAACGAATAGAGTCGCAAAATTATTAACTCTGTTTCAATAAGAAAGATATATGACCACTATGAAAACAATAGAGAAAACCATTAGAAAAGTTGTACAATAGTGTATAAATCACTCGAAATTGTGCAAATTGTAATTATTTACTCGCTGACAAAAAACGAAAAAATTTAACTTAATTATGTATACATGCAAATTTCAATTTTATATATAAAAAATTAATTAATTAATATTAGATCTATTTAAGAGTTAAATGTTAATTTTTATGCAAAAATCCAGACGATCTGTAAATACTGTTTTTTGATCTATTAATATATGTTTTTTATTAACTACCGCTGTTAGAAATGCGTTTATAAAAAATTTATAAACAAAAATTTAATATTTTGTAACAATAAAATACTTTTTTAAATCATTAATGATATATATTGTTAAAGATATACTTCAACACAGCATCAACATTGCTAAAAATTAGTTGCAAAAATTAATTAATTAACAAATGAATAGAACACTTAAAGTATAAAAATATGCATAATACTTTTTATCAAACGATTATACTACAGTTTTTAGTTACGTATTTATTCCATTTAAAAAAAAGTATTTATTAAAGTACAGTTTAAGAATTAGTTGTTTATTGAAGTAGATAATTAAAGATACTCTTGTGTATAAGTAATGCCTAAATTGTTAAATCTTTTAAAGAAACTAAAGTTATTAAATTATATCACAATTAAAACTAAACTATTAAAAAATTTAGTCCTTAAATTAATATTGCTGTTAATTTTCGATTGTTGTAAAATAAGTTTATTACATGTATATTTTTTATCTTTCCGTTTTTAGTAAATTTAAATTTTATTTGATTGTATTAGCATTTACAAGTCAAAGTTTTGTTTTATGTAGTTTTAAATACAAATATAATAATAGTCGTAATAATAATAATAGTAATAATAATAAATGTCAAGTGAGTGAAACATTTGAATTTCTTTTATATAGCAAGTTTATTTAACAACTTATGTGTTTGCTTGTATCATTTAAATGCTAAAAACTTGTTTTTTTCGTTAAATAGTATTTTATTATTAAGGAAATTATATAATTTTTAAAAAACTATATATAAAATAAGTAAATGTATTTTTTTACTATATCGCTTTTACTAATGATTACTTATTTTACTTTTGTTATTTTAATATTTTATACAAAAATATTTCAAAATAAATCTTCATTTTTTTGCAAATTTGATACTCGTTTGATTAAGACATTTTGTCATTTTATATTTTTATTTAACAAAAAAGTGTTATTTATTTTCCATACATTGTTATGCAAATTTAAGAAAAATAAATTTTTTAATAATAATTTAACACACTTTTTGCTCTTTTGTAACAATAAATAATGCAGTTAAAAATATTTGAGACATCTGACATTTTTAACAAAATGCATACAAGCTAATTTGTATAACTTTTCTGACATTGTTGCCGTTGTTCACATATGTTGTTTATTGGAATTGTAAGCTAAAAAAGTGTTTTAATAAAAAAAATAAAAACTTAACATTTTGAAATTAATATATGTTTAATTTAAAGTAATAAATTATTAAAATAATTAAATATTTAATTACTAAGACATTATTATTATTATTATTATTGGCTTTTTATGCCTATTAGCGTTTAAAGCACTAATGCAGCAGCTTTTTTGTAATTTATATCAAGCAAGTTCCCTTGTAAATCAAAGATTTTTATTTTGTTTTCTAATGTTCCTGGTTTGATTCGTTTAAATTTGTTAATCCCTAAAATATATAGACTATAACGTAAGATCTTGATGTAACTTGGGCTAATTTGTCACTAATATACAATAAATGTTTCAGAATTTAAATATAATTTTGCTTTTTTTAAGTGACTTTCTTACAGTTTTAACAGAATGTTTCAATGTAAGATTTAAGTGCAGAAATAATTGTTTAGCTTGGGTATTTTTGTTGATTTTTAGTAGTGTATGTTCTTACTATTTTTAAGCTAAACCCATAACCTGGAGAGTTATGTAAAAAGATAATTAACTGGTAAAATATTTTAAATAAGGAACAAGCGTATAAAAATTAATGGTTTTGTTAAAAAATAATAATAAGACTTATTTTCATTAATTTATAATTTTTAATGAAACCTACAAATCGCCAAAAAAATTAAAGCAATTTAAATTATGTAAATGTGTTGACTATATAAAATTATTGTAGCAACAATAGTAGATGTTTAGAAAGCAAACGTAATAAATGAAATGCAGTAGCTAATAATGATTTAATAAGTGTATATTAGTTAAAAAGTATTCTGTAGCGACAAGTGCAACTAAACTACATTATATATGCTATTATTATGATGTTATTATTATGATATTATTATGTTATATGTTTTCTATCACAAAAGGCATTTTAGCAATAAAAATAAATAATTACTTTACTTATTTGTTAGCTAATTTACTAATGATATTTATTTGTCGAACGTACTCTATATTATTTTGTTAAAAAATAAATTGGTAATTTGGCTAAATATAATTAAATTATTTAAATAAAAATAATTAGTTCCAAGTTAAATAAGCTAGTATCTAATATACTGAATGTTTTAAAAACGTTTATCTGTATGCTTAGTGCAGTTTGTTTGGATTGTGGAGTTAATAAAGCACCGGACTCGAAACTGGCTAAACATGCGTTTCAGTCCAATTGTTTGCATCAAATGCGGGCCTTCGTTTGGCTTTGTTAGGTGTCTACTTGCTAAAAATATTTCCGGTACAACATTGGGGTGGTAAAAAGCAAATAATAATTATTATTATGAAATATTTAAATAAGTAAAATTAAGAATAAGCAATAGGTTTGTGTAGTTACGGTTAATTATTTTTAATATTTTATTTATTAAAACAAAAACGTTTTTAATATTGACACATTATTATTTTACAAATTACACACATAGACGCATATTTAAAAATATAAAATACGTAATAGCTTAATTTACTTCCTGTAATGTGACACAAGTTTCAGCCACTTTTTTAAATTTTACTTTTTAGTTTTTAGCAAGTTGTTTTAAACAAAATTCAAATAACACAATTTATATATTGTATTGACACATAAAAATTGAGTTGCGGAAAAGATATTTTAAAAACTTCCAAACAACAAACAAAATGTTCACTTTTTATGTATTGCCGAGTGGCTAATTTTCAATTATTAAATATTATATATATAACCATTAAGGAAAATAGTGTGAAAAATGTGGTTATTAAAATAAACATCTTTGAAAACTATATAACTTGGAAATAAAACTCAGTTTAATTAAACTATATACAATAAAATTATAATTTTATTAATATGTGTTGTTAATAACAAAAAAATACATAAAATTACAACTGGTTTATAATAAAAGGTTAAGTAAAATAATAAATATAAAATCCAACGTCAAATATTACATAAAATACAAAGCATATTGAATTTTTCGTATCATACACTACACAATATCAAATAATAAATATGATTGTCTTTTTTGTAAACACTTGACTCAAGAGCTTTGGTATGCTAATGGTTAAGATGTTAATAAAGTCTTATGTAATTTACATTTTAACAACAAAATTGGTTAAGAATGATAATTTTTTTAAATTCAGATATGCTTATACGTGTTTTGTTTAATTATACAAAAAACAAAATGGATATAGTTAATATTAAAATTATTAAATGACAATTTTTAAGAATATAACTATTTTATTTTAGTTTTTGTTATGCTTAAAATGTTTTTTCCGTCAACAAAATGAATTTAGGAACAGTTAAAGTTAATTTTGTAATCATGGAATAATTGTGAATGTGGCATAAGTGAATTGGATTTTAGCTTTAAAAATATTATAATATTTTGAAATAAAAATACTACTTGTTTGCTGTATAATGTTTTTTTATAATTTTTGAAAAGCAATATAAAGTTGTTTTTTTAAATAAAAACGTTTTTTAAACTACTAAAGGATAAGTTTGTACAAAGCTTACTATATACAGTACCTTATTTTTGTATGCAAAATATTAATCTTTTTAAGTAAGTATTTTATTCACTATAAAACAAAGTACCAAAAATTTTTAAAGTGTTTAGTTTTATTATTATAAAATATACCTTTAGCGTTTTGTTCTTGTAATAAAAAATTAACTAAGTTTTCTGTAATTGACAAGTTCAAACATGTTTTTCTGTTCATTACTAGAAATCAACGAATTGGTGTATTTTATTGTTTTCAAGTTATATAATAAATTTTTTAACAAACAAAAAACTTTTTTAATGTTTTTTAGAAAATGCCACAATATTTTTAAAAGCAGTAATGTAATTTTAAAATTGTTTCAACATGATAAACTTTATTCCTATTTAATTTTTTTAAGGAAAAATTTAATTTTTGATTTAATTTTATAAGCAAATCAATATTTTTTAGTAAAAACCAAAATCATTTTTTAAGTGTTAAGTTCTTGTTGATATACATTAATTATTTCTACTTCAAAAATATTTTAAACATTATTTATTTAAAACGCAAAATAATTTTTAAATAATAATAAATTATTTTTTTACACAAATTCATTTTCATTTTTATTACGAGGTAACAATGAAGTTAAATTTTTGTAGAAACATAAACTTAGAGTATTAAAATATTTTTATAAATGATTTTAAGCACTGCTATATTTAATGGTTTTATATATAATTATTTATTTATTAAAAAATTCTTTTTAAAAATTAATAAAGCGCAAAAATGTAATCAATATATGTAAAAAAATTACTTATTTAATTAATATTGATTACATTTTTTATGATTTTAGTAAGATAATTTTTAATTTGTAGTTATAAATTAATTTGATCGTTAAACTAGAATTATTAGGAAAAACAATTAAAAACGAAAAAACAAAATTTAATTTTGACGAAAATATATTTGAGAAAAAATATTTTACACAAATATTTTAATTAGATTTATTTATTTTAAATTTATTATATGTTGAAACAATTTTGATTACTACTATAAAAAAATATTTTTAGTATTTTGAACACAGAATTTTTATACAAGAATATTTAATGTTATGCAAAAGCTAAAATATTTAGTTACATAACTCAATTTTTGACAAGTGTTTTTTATAAGTTGTATCATAGAAAAATATGATGTACCCAAGAACCACAGTTGCACGATATTTGTCCAAGTAAACGGGGAATCAGTTTTACTATAGGCGTTAAATCCAAGTTCTTGTCATTCAAAAAATAGAATTTAAAAAATAACAAAAAATACACAAAAGTTACTTTCTCATAAAGTTATTATTATATAATCTTATAAAGCAATAACATATTTCAATAAGTAACTGGAAATAACACGTTTATATTTTTTCAGTTATCAAAATAACAATCATGTAAAACAAACTTATTATTATTTTTAAAATGTAAATTTTAGAATATATTTTTAAATTTAAACAGTTTTTCCATTTTTACAAAAATGTTTAAAACTAATTTCTTGTAAATAACTATTCTTTCTCGTCTATAAGAAACTAATATTTTATTGTGAATTTTTTTTATTGTAAAGTAAAACATTTGCCCAATTTGTTAAATTTTTAAACTTTATTGTTCTTAAGAAAAGCAACGTGATACGTTTTTTTTAAATTAAATGTCATTATGTGATTTAATTATTGTACAATTTTTGCGTTATTGACCAAACTATTCTTATACTTTTATAAACCGCAATGTATAAAAAATGTGTTTGCAAACCTCATTAAAACCATTTTTAAAAATTTTCTAAAACAATTCTAAATAATGAAATATTCAATTACATTCTTCTATATTATATTTTGCATTAAAATAAAAAAAGGTTTAAAACCAACATTTATTAATCTATAGTTATTACATTTTGTCAATTCAATTGCCTGAATGCTGTAACTTTATTAAATTTTTATTATTTTTAATAAAATATTTTGCACTTATTTCTGCAAAACGTTTACCAAACAAACCAACAAAAAATAATGTTATATTAGTATTGTCAGATTCACTTAAATAATAAATTTACTAGGTTTTCAAGTCAACCAGGAGTGAATCTGACAATACTAATATAACATTTCTAAAAACATATAATCCCTTAAAAACCCATTGTTAAAAAATAATGTTGTCTAATAACAAATCAAAGTTAATATACTGGAGTAACACAAATGGCTGAATAACTAGGTTTGAACTTACGTGGGCATAGGTTTAAGTCTACAACTGGTATTACATTTTAAAAATAATATATGTATAGATATATTCTTAATTATATCATTGCATCTCAATAAAAAATGGACAAAAATGTATTCAAAAGTAACATGTAAAATTAACAATTAAACTTTAACAGTAAATGTTGTTTCTTGTAAAGTTAAACACAATCACATTCTAGGTGTAATTTTTTAACACAAATATTCGCACAATTTTTTATTGGATTGCTTATTAAAAATCAACATTTTACTTTCGGTGCAACAATGCCAATCAATCCGTTTTGTCTTATTTGCAATTCGATTGGTGTTTGTTGTAAATTGTAAACTATCGTGAATTTCATTGGTTTGTTGTAAACAAAATGTTTTAACATTGAATTATTTTTATTGTTAGTATTTCCATTATTATTAGAATATTTTTTATTCGAAAAGAAGTACTCTATTTGCAAATACTTTGCTATTGTTTTGGCTGCAACGTTTTGATAATGCTCAAACATGTTTTTCGGATCGCGACATGTGCACACAGCTTAATTATTTGCATGTCGCTATGTTTTGTATAGTCTACATTACGCATCACATAAACGCAAATAATATTACAAACAATACTAATACGACAACAAATGCAAACAGGTGGTTTTTAAAATTAAAAGAAATTAAAAAACATGCCAACTTCAAAAACCATTCCCTCGACGTGCGCAAGGTAAAATCGGATTTAGTTGTACTGCAAAATGCACTCAACTCTTACGTTTATAAATCAACTTTAAATAAATATAGTGATAAAATGGTTTTGACTAATTTTACGGAAGCTCAATGGATCGATCAGCATCGACCGCTTTTATTCAACAAAACAGAAACCAATAATTTCAAGTTTATAAATGAAAATTATAATCAAACAAATCATATTGATATTTTAAGTGATGCTGTGCAGGAAAAAGGTTTTGTTGAACTGCCAACGTTGTCAAACCTAAAGAATACAAAAAATGTTTATACAAATGATATGTTAAATAAAAAAAGTAGAATAAAAACTACCAACAATGTGTTTTTTATTAAAAAACATTGGAATATGATTCAACTTACATTGAGCTTGTGTAGTTTAATACTTCATTTAACGTGGTTTGCTGGACTAATTGCATCCGTTTTATTGATAAAACACAATTCGATTTGTCAATTAAAATACGACTGGTTTTCCAAATTCAATGAACAATCCGACATAAGAATTGAAATTCACTTGAGTTTTGTCGGTAGCTTGTACGGATTTTTTATGTGTTTAAGTAAAATTGTTTACTTTATTTCCACCACTAACGTATCGCTTTATACGACGACCAACGACTACAAGACGTTGAATCAAATGGGCAGCAGTTGTTTGATACACAGTTTGCTTCGTTACGTATCATTGTGTTTCTTGTCTATTTATTGGTTGACAATATTTTGGCACAATTTTTTAAATTGGAAATACGTCAATGCTTACATCAAATTGGGTTTAATTCGCATGTTTAATCAACTTGGAAATACAATTAAAAGCAATTTTAAACAATTTGCATCGCTTTATCTCATTTTTATAATGTTTTGGCTAATTTCTATTGTTTTTCAAATAGGAGGTTTGTTTATTTTAACTTATTTCAGCTATCTGAAATATCATAAACAATTTTCAAGTTATCAAAAATCCAGTGATATGACTAATCATGATAAAAATGTATACATCCATCAATTTTTGAGTGAATTAATTAACTTTGACTGTGACATTTTGGCAAATGCCAATTGCGAATTATTTTTCAAACAAATGTGCCATCACTTATCAAGTAGTAATTATTGGCTTAAGTTGTGCTTGTTCATAGCTGGCAATCTAATTCCTTGTTTTCTAATTCTCACCATCAATATTGTTATTATTTGTAAAATAAAAAAGACGCTTCAACATTTTCTAAATTTAGCATTTTTTAAGCCATGTAAATCACAAAAACTGAAAAACGCAATTAATTTGAGTTGCGCATCCAATTCATCACTAAATTTAACATCAGCTTTGGACAAAAATCGACAATCATGTTTAACTTTATCAAACCAAAATGCAGACAATTCTTGCAATTTAGAATATGTGGATTTGTATAAAAAATTGTATTTTTTGTATGTACATTTTAAAATAAAACAAATTTATTTTACGTCTATTTTTTTTCTAATTTCAAGTTTTATTTTGCTCATTAATTATTTGCTAAAAATTACATGTTTCGTTCCATCGTTTTACAAATCCGTTTTTTGCACTTTCAGTTTGTATCAAATTCAGTTTTTAAATCTAACCAAACTATATTATTGTTTCATCTATTTCTGCTTAATTAGCGAAATTTTTTTAATGATTATTACGCCACTAAGTTATTATGTTTGTACAGCTTGCAAATACATTTATTATTCACAAATTAAACAATCACCTGACAATATAAAATTGCAATACACATGTTTGAATGAATATTATGTACAGCATATTTCTGATTTGGAAGATAATATGCAAATTGAACAAACGCACTTTTTGCTTGAAAAAGATGATGAATTTGGAAAACATTTAGTAAACTTTGACAAGCCTGCCCTAGTTCCAATTTGGACCAAATCCAAGGAAACAACAGACTGCAATTTGTCAACGTTGTCTAAAGTGTCAGAATCAAGTTACGACTGCACTCCAAGTCATTCGAATATTATGTACGACGGTGTTGCTCATGTGGCAGGCACTTCGAGCTATCTGACTTTGCCCATCCAATTAATCAACCTGCAGCCACTGTGTACGCTCAACCAAAATACAACCAAACCTTTGGAACCCCAGTCGTGTGTCAGCAATTTGTTAACTTATTCGAATAGCGACAGAAAACCCGATTTCAATTCGTCTCTTATGCAAGTCCATTTGATTTCAAGTGTTGAAAATCAGTGTAATGTACATAAACTCTAATAATTAAATAGAAACAAATGTTTGTCAATATGTACAAAAGTATTAAAATTTATCTATACAACATAATTACAAAATAATATATTTATCAATATTTTTTAAATAATGTAATAACAAATATTGTAACTGTATGTGTGCACAAAAATAAACTTATTTCATTTAATTTATATTTAAAATTAATAGTTTTTTTAACAATAAAATTTACAGTTATAACTATTAAAAATTAAAATTAATTTTTAAGATACTAAAGTTAAGCAATATAATGGTTAATTTATTAAATGTATATGTTAAAATTTGCTGAAACATTTACTATATGTAAAAGTAGTAGATTTTAAAAGTATTTTTTATTTAATTATAATTTATAATTAAAAAACTTTAATTTGTTTTGGTTATTTAACGAAAGTAAGCAAATAAGTAATTTGTTTTACTACTGCATGTATGTTTTATTAATTTCTATATAAAACAATATATAATTAAAACGAAAAAATGGTTATTATATAAATGTCTTTATAAATTAAGTCACTTTAATCAATTATAAAATGTCAATTTTGTTTTACATAATCAAAAACAAAATATTAAATTAAATTTTTATTTATTATGCAAGTTATTAGCTTCGTGTTTTATTTAGAAAAGTTACCTCTAATCTGATATAAATTATAAAATTAAAAAGATTGTATTTTATCATTGATTAATAATTAGAAAAATGTATTTTTTTAAATAATGAGACTAAAACTAAATTGCTTTTTAATTTTGTATGTATGTAATTAAACTTTATTTTTTTTAAATGTAATTATATAAGAATCTATTTATCAATTAACATCAAACAATTCTCATTAATTACAATTAACTATTAAACAGTTTGATGCAAGTATTAAAAAACTTTATATTTTTATATTTTATAATTTTAGGCTAATGCATAAGACAAAATGTTTTGCATTAAAAATAGTAAAGATTTTATGACATTTTTAAAGGATATATTTTTAAATTTTGAAACCAGAAACTGTGTGGGTTTGAAACCTTATAAAGCTTAAAATATATCCATTACTAATAATTCATAAAAAGGATGAATTATCTTCTGGTTGACTCAAGTCAAATATGTTTATTATTTTGTAAATTGGTTAATTATATACATATTTTGCTTTAACAGTACTGTTAAAAATAACTAATGTTTATGTATAATACTAAAGCAATTTTATAGTAAGCCTGTTTAACCACGTTTATAATGTAAAATTAATAGTCTGAGTTAGGATTTGAAATAAAAATTACGGTAATATTTTGGATTATTATTGATACTTTTGAGATTGTTAACATTTTTTCCAGTTTACTGCATAAATATCTTTCAGAATGTGTACATTTAAAAAAAGATAAACAAAAGCACAGGTTTGGTGGTACAGAGTCTGGACGAGCCGCAGTCAATAGATTTGAAACGCTTTATTTCTGTGGTAATTAAGTTTAATAAAAATTTTTTAACAAAGCAATTATTTTTCAATAGCCTACATTTGAAATAATCATAATTAATTAATTAATTAATTTTTTGTAACAAAAATATTTATGTTTTTGGATTTGTCGAATAAATAGTAATCAAATGAAAAGTTAACGTCAATCATAAGTAAAATTTATGTAAAAATTAAATAAACTAAGTAGAGTAATTATGCAACTATAACTTTGAACATACTAATTATATCTTTATTTAAACAAGTGTGTATATAAACATAGAAACGTATGCCAGTTACCATTAATTTATAATAAATTAATTTATTTAAAAAAATATTATATACAAAATTTAAAATAATCTATTGTGTAAAATAACTGAACAAGAGCGGTTCGTATTTAAAAATAATACATCGTTTTTTATCCAATAAATTTTTACTACCTTTTTTATTTTAAAAGCACATTTTAAATAAGTTTTGCGGTTAACGTAATACTGTAATTCTAATTATTGAAAATGACAAACTAAATAAAAAATGAATTAAATGTAACTAAATTAATTTTAATAAAATGCATATATTTAGAAAATAAAAACTTAAAATAAGTATCTATTTTTAAGAGTAAAATAAGTTTAAATTAATGACGATTCTATGTAGACTATCAGCTTATAAACAAAATAAAAGCTTTATGATTACCAAAAATGACATTTTAATACTTGTTTAATGTACTATTAGTATTTAAGGAAATATTTAAAACTATTTAATTTGTATAATTAGAAAAAAAAGAAAATTAGTTAATTTAAAGATGATAACAGCGTTTATAAAAGTTTTACTAATATTATATAATGAATTAACGGCATGTTAAATTTTTTTGTGATGCATAAAAGTTGTTTAACACGTTATGGAGATGAGGTTTATTTACATAAGTGTGTTGCGTAGGATTGTTTCCAATGTAAATGTTATTAGTCAATATTTTTTATAAAAAATATTTTAATTATATTTATTCTTAAAAAATATTAAAAAATAAGTGTAAAAGTTTATAAAAACAGTGAAATTAGTAACTGTTTAAGTAACACTAAAATTGCCAAAAAATTTAATATAATATTAAATCGTAAATTACAACCTAATACTTTAAAGCATGTAACATTTAATAAAACAATCCTTTAATGTATATATTTGAAAAGATAACATAATGTCAATGTTTGTATATATATATATATCATTTAAAAAAGTGCAAAATCTTTAACTAGTAAAAAGCCTACAATTGTTTAATTTTCTCCTAGAACCACAAACCTTAACATAATTGTAATTTTCTTAATTTAAAAAAAATAATGCAAATAACTTTTTTTTAAATAAATAAAATTGATCATGTATTGCAAACTTAAATTCTACAACATTAGGAAGAAAGCTGAGGTAATTATAGAAAACTATGAATATTAATTAAAATATAAAAAGTATAGTTTTTATTATCTACGTTTATATATGTATACATATCGTATAATATAATTTATTTTTAAACAGGTGATTTGCTCTTTATTTTTTTTTAATATTTACATTTTCGCTTTTAGTCTAAATTAGAATTTTATATTATTAATGATAAAAATGTCGGTTTTTGTTTAATTTCTTATTAATACTTCTAGGGTAATGTTGGAAGCATGTTTAAGTAGAATGTAAATGTGTTTAATACCTGTAAGTAATGTCCTAAAGACTAATTAATAACAATGTATTGATTTCGACACGGAGTTGTCTACCTAGTGTAATGGTTGAACTCGGATTCATTTTCACAATTTAGCCTTTTGTACCACCAATGTATTATAACCGTTATTTGCTTGCACTTAACTACAGTTTGATAAAAAATTATATTCTCTTTTATGTTTTTTATTTTTCTATAAATAAATCTCAATAACTTTTTTTTGTGTTATTTAATTAAACATCAACTGTTTGGTGTTAAGTTTTCTAAAAACGCAAATTCTTGTAATGAAAAACTTATTAATATTTTTTTATTTAATTAAAAACTGAATGTATTTAACATTATTAAAAATTATAAATTATATATATATATATAATATGTCGCTACATCTATTATAATCATTCTTTGTAAATTTTGTTACAGATGTGGTTAGACACCAAACTTACATCTAAATGAGCAGAGGATCAAATACAATCACCGGCTCTAAAAATGGAATCTTTTTTGAAGTCACTAAGTGTTCACTCACTAAAATATTGTTTTCTGATAAATATTTAAATAATAAATAAATAAGTAAATAAATAAAGACTGGGTTATATATATATATATATATCAAAACTTATTTTAAAATTTCTAATTTTGTGCTTAAAATACCTTATTTTGCATTCTTGAAATAATAAAATAATCTTACGTTTTATAAAAATTGTTTTGTGAAAAAAGGTTTTCAAACATTTACTATAATAAAAACAATGACTACCTGCAATATTAAACTTAAATTATTTCGAATTGAAAAATTCTAATTGTATTAATTTTTAATACATTTATAGAATTAATATTAAAAAAAATTATTATTTTAAAAATATGTGCCCAACTGTAAACAAAGAATTTTGCACCAAACATTTGATTAGTCAACTATTACTTCATTTTAGTAACAATTTACTATAAGTAATTTCAAAATAATAATTGTTTAATAAAACTTAATTTTGTATGTGAAAAGATAATAGTCGGACACCTTGCGGTTTTTTTAAATTTGACCTCCTTAAGCTACTTATCATTTAGTTTTATTATGCTTAAAACAAATTAAAGTTTATTTTAAAGGTTGATCAATTCGAAGAAATTCAAAGTCTATATAAATATGATGTAAAGCCCAAAGTAATCGCTAAAGCATTTGGAATGAACTTGTCAACTGTGTACAGAGTGATAAACAATAAAACCGATTCCACAACGTACACGGATGGAAATAAAGCATTGACAAGTAGACAAGATGATCATTTTATTATTACTCAGCTGGAAAGACAGAACAATAAATAAAAGAGAAATAAATAGACAATATTAAAAAAATCATTTGATTATAAGAAGACGTGTAAAATAAACAAAATTATTGTTAAACAAAGCAATTAAGAAATCTCTAATGCGTTGTATACATAGATCAAAACGAGTGGAGTTTGCTACAAAGTACGAAAATAGACCATTGTGTTTTTGGAGATAATTGCACTTCACGGACGAGTGTGCACTCACCTACGAATCATGGACGGAAAATTCAAGAGTGATTTATGGTGAAAATGTTCCTTTTGATAATAACTGCATTGCTTGTACAGTTGCCCGTCCATCCTGTATTAAAGGATATCTTACTTAGAAGTAAATCAAACTCCAAAATGAAATCGGACAAGCAATAACTTTAACAGTAGATATTACATTAAAAAATGAGGCTCACGTTTGAAATACAGAAGTAAGACGTTTGTAACATTTATTTTATATATTAATGTATTTTAGTCAATAAAATGAATTTTTTAACAAATTATGTGTTTTTGTTTTATTTTTTAGTAAATGGTGGTATTATGCTTTATTGCATGAATGGTTGTTGTTGAATATTATAATTGGAAATTATTATTGCGAATAATGTTACATCATGTGTATTGCTAAAGTATTATCTAAGGTATGTATTGGTAAGAGTTAAATATGTCCACGTAACTAGAGCAGAATGTTACAAAGTATTTTTCCACGTTAACCGTATATATACATATATATACTATTTTTATGTAAACACATTTTAATCGTTTATCTTTACTAGATTTTATACAAACAGTAATATTAAAAATCAATTTAGTTAAAAAAAAATACAAATGTCTAATTTTTGTAAAGAAAAATTATTTTAAAATAAACATAATTAATTTTGAATTAATTTTGAATATCCCTAAATATTATAAACGAAAAAATAAATGATTATATAATTTTTTTAAATTTTACAAATAACTTAAGCTAAAAATTCTTAGCAAAATTTATTGAGTAACAAGCAACAAGCATAAACAATCTGTATTTTTTCGGAATTACATAAATATTTTTACGAAAAACATTTTTAACAAATAGACTTTTGACGCAGCAAATTGTTTAAGTCTAAAATTTTGACTTTTGTGCAATTCCGGTACACACACACACACACACACACACATATATATATATATATATATATATATATATATATATATATATATATATATATATATATATATATATATAACAAGAATTACTGCAAAAAAGTGATTATTAAACTAAAACCTCTCTAGCAACTACATAGCATACAAAGAGAAACGTCACTTTGATTATAAAATATACAGTACTATATAATAATTGAAAAAAACTATAATTATATATACATATATATTGTAAGTAAAAAAAACTATATAAAATATCAACGGGTGCAAAATCGGAAATGGAGTAAAATGATTAACATAATTTATAACGTCAACTATTAATAAAAATACAGATTACACGCAATTTGTTCAGTTACCAAATGATTAAGGACATTACAAAGTTAAAAAATTTAATAATCTATGTGATCGCCTTTCTTTTGAACAACCTGATCCAGGCGTTTTGGAATGCTGTCGATGAGAGTGTTGATATATTCTTGTTTCATCTCATATTGAACAACAAACCGAATGCGTTCACATAAATCCTCAATTTCGGTATGCTTATTGATATTGCGCTTTAGCATACTGAAAAAATTTTCAATAACATTAATATCCGGGCTGTTAGGTGGCAATTGAGTGAAAAATAGCTTTTTTGATTTTAGCCCCTCTACTGTCTAGATGTAGATATAAAGCAAATATAGTGAACTTAGATAAATATAATGTTACCTTTTTGGACGTATGACATGGAGCATTGTCCTGAAAAAGAGTAGTAACCCCCGTGTAAGTGTGCTGCATTTCATAATAAAAAACATCCTTCATAACTGAAACAAATTTTTTACTATTTAAGGTACCAGATATAATTCTCCATTTGATAGGTTAATTATACTTAATACCAAACCAACACATTACTTGTCGAGAGTGGGCTTTCTTTCTAACAACCGGGAGTGAATGTTTTTAAAAACTTGTCCCACACAACACTTTGTTTTTAAAGCCAAATGGTTTATCCCGAATCATTGTTTCATCAGCAAAGTATACGGAACGCCAATAACATAAGTGTCGTTCACTCCATAGTTTACAAAAGGCTAATCGGTCATCCTTTTGTTTTTGGTAATAAATGGCTTGATCTTTGGTGATTGTAGAGTTAAACCAGATTCGATTGCTCTGTTTCTTATAGTGGAATAGGTAAAACTGTTTAAACTATTTCTTTTAGTTTCTGAAATAGGTTTATTATAATTTTTTTACTCTATAATAATTTTTTGATCATCTGTACTTGTTGTTGCACGTTTTCTTCCAACATTATTATAATTTCGGGGTTTTGACCGTTGATAATCCGATAAATTGTTGAAAGGTTAAATCTGTATAAATTCGCCAATTTTTTTGGTAAAATCCTTCATTTTTTAAATTCTTTAATGACACGATATTTATTTTCGGTAAGATGAGAACATTTTTTATCGCTATTGTCCATTTCACAAACGATGCAATTAGAAAGCAAAATTAGCGGATGAGCGGAATCTCAAGGTTAAACGTAAATAATAATTTATTAGATTTATTTTTAAATTTTTATTTAAAATAAAAATAAAAAATTTTTATTATTTTTATTTATATAGATTAGAATAATTAAATGTTTATTTTGATAATTATTATGAGATCACAATCAGAGCAGATTTGAATGTGTGTTTAACATCAATTTTAAGAATTAGTTATTGTTCATTTTTAATGAAATTAAGCATACAAAATAATAATAATTTAATTATTATAAAAATTGTGTAATTTTAACTTATTATCCACGTTAATATAGAAGTAGCTTTTAAAATATGCTATTTTGGCCGACTCAGCCTTCTTAAATAAATATTTCTAAGTATATATAAAGGATCTATGAAGCACTAGACATTATTTTTAATTCCCATTATTTGTTTTTGCAAAAAAACAATTGGACATAACAGATTAATTTAGATTTAATACCTTTGTAATTTTTTGCGTTAATTGTTAAAATGGGTATATATATATATATATATATATATATATATATATATATATATATATATATATATAGTGTAATTATTATCACCAAACTAATATTGTTAAAACTACCTATGTACAAAATAATTCAAAATTATGCAATAAAATTAGTGATTGGCAGATAATTATTAAAATACCTGTTTTTTAATGTTTTATATGCTTTATGATTTTCTAATAAATTTATTTTCTTATTTTTATAAAAAATATTGTTTTATTGGAAAAAAATTATATATTTGTTTAATTTTGTATTTTATTAACACGTTTTTCTTTAAATATTTTAAAAATTTTATTTAACAATAATTTATTTTATTTTGGTTTTCATTAGATTTATGTATTATAATGGATAGTCTGCATTATTTTTTACAAATTAATTCAAATTTTTGTCAACTAATTTTATCAGTTTATTAATAATCCTTCGTAATCCAGCGTCGCAACGTATCGCAAATTATATTGAAATTTAAAGAAAAGAAGCGCACGTTAAACAACAATCGATTGTCTGGTTAAATAGATGAAATATGGGAGTATTTTATGTTGTGCCCTAAGGCGTATAAATCACACATTTATGCTAAACAATTACTTTAATCAATAAAATCGATTATTTATTTATTATTAATAATTAAAAACATGTTAAAAATTACTAAAACAATTTTTATTATTACATATTGTTAACATTTAGTATAAAAGCTATTAATTCAATAAATTTTAAACATTTTTTAGCATATCTAAATAATTTACTTCTTTTAACTAATTATATGCCTAAAACAACTATTTACAATTTTGAAAACAAAGGTAAGATTGTATTACTTAAATTTTATTTGTTTTGTTTTTCATAGTGTTAAAATGTATTTTTAACTTTCAGTTTTGATATATATAACATTTAGTTGTATCTTTATTTATAGTACGGTTTTATGTGTTTATTAAAACAATTAAACCATATTAAAAAACGTTTTTTATATAAAATACAATAGGTATTTTGTAAAAAAACAAATTTTTAGCTGCAAAATAACTAAAAGATATTTTTTAATATTTTAACAGTAAGTAAGTGATAAAATACGAAAAAAATTTAAATACATTATTTTCTTATTTAAAACTTTAAAAAAATTAATCTACACTTTTCTCTCTATTTTTTAAATTTATCAGTGTGCCGTTGTTTTAACTTAAAATGTGTTAAATTTTTATTTACAAAATTGTAAATAAGTATTAATAATAATCAATAATTTATGTTGAATAACATTTCTATAAAAACGTAACTAATTGGGAAAGAACAAACACACAAATTGTTTGTGCTTACTTTTGAATTTAAATGCCAATTTGTTAAAATTAGCGTACATTTAATAATAATAATAATAATAATAATAATAATAATAATAATAATAATATTATTATTATTATTATTAACATCTATTTCAATGTAGACATATTGATTAAACTTTGTGTCTGTGCATTCATTAAGTGGCATTAATTGAAATTTAATAGTAACATTATCATTACAAATACAATTTTGGACAAGAAAAATTAAAGCCCAAAATCGTTTTTTTATAGTTTTGCAAAATGTTTCTTAATAGAAAATAATTTAAACATAATTACAAAAATGCCAAGTACATTGATTAAAATGTATTAATTTTTTTAGTGTATTTTAATTATTTTTATTACATTTAACTATTTTATCGTTTTTTTAAATGTCAAATTAACAATAATGTTTTACGAATTTTTATTTGATTTTATTAATAACTAAAAAATAACTTAAGAAACGTTTTCTTACATATAACTAATGTGCACCTAAATAAATATTTCAATTTTTGCATACAAACCTAAAAAAATCTATAAGGTTCAAAAATAAACATTAAATTTTTATCACATGTTCTTATTAGTTAATATTTTAGTAAAGACAATTACAAGAAAGAAAAATCAAAAATTGGTATTGAGTGTTAGTAGTAAAATTCGAACACATCTTGCCTAAAGAGAATGAACCATTTTACTACTAAAATTAAGCTCTGTACAAAATAATAGTTTGATTTTAAAAAACCAACAATAATTTGTAAAATTGAGCAACAAAAAATAATTAATTTTTTACATATAAATTACGAAATATATATACAAACAAATTTAGTCATAATTGTAAAACTTAAATATTACATAAAAATATTATTATTATTATTATTATTATTATTATTATTATTATTATTATTAATATTATTATTATTAATATTATTATTGTTATTATTTATTATTATTATTATTATTATTATTACTGTTTTAAAAATATAAAATTAAAATATAATAAACATTTCTTTTCCAAAGTATAGATTTAAGTCTAAAAAATGGAATTTTATAATTTACTAAAAAAGAAGTTAAAGTCTGAAATATTTTTATCTGTTTTCTATGTATTTAAGTTCTAACATTTATATGTTTATTTTTGTCAAAAAGAAATTTGTTTTCTTAATGCAATTACTATTAATTTACGTAAATAAAAAATTTTGTTTATTTTAATAAATTTTTGTACTTAATTTTGTAGTATTCTTTAAGAAAAAAGGTTTAAATTGTTTGTAACTATAATGATATTTGAAAATTATTATTCGCATTTATACAATTGTCTGCAAACAGCACAAACCTTAATATAATTGTAAGAATTACAAAATGTAAATGACTTTAGAAATAAAAAGATTAATAAAAAGATAAATTATATAATGCAAAATTAAGTTCCATCACTGAAATAAAAAAATCATACTTTTAACTATTATATATTTACAAAATTTATTTTTAAATAAATTATTCACTTGTTTATTTTTTTTTAAATGTTCAAATTGTGCGTTTTTATTTAAGGTAGAATTTAATGATAATATTAGTGTAAAATGTTTGTTTTTATAGAATGTTTTATTTATACTCCGACGTAATGTTTGTGGAATGTTTTAGTAAAATTTAAATATGCCTAATGTAATTAAGTAATGTTATAACAGTCATTCAACCACACTCCATTAATTTTGACAGCTGCCTGTACACACACAGACACTGTAATCGGTAAATTGGACAATTAAAGTTATGCCAATTGTACTTAAAATATTATATTGTCAATTAAGTATTTATTATAATATTGCATGTATTTTTAATAAGCAAAATGTTATTTCACATTATATATATACATATATATATATATATATATATATATATATATATATATTTAAAAAAGTTTAATACGAAAATACAAAAAGTAAATACACATTAGTGAACAAATTCGTTTATTTAAACAATTTTAAAAATGATATCTTGTATTATAAGAAACAAAATAATTCAAACTAATAAAGTACTAGTAAAATTGGCACTATAATACTAAAACTTTATTGATTGCATGTTTTACGGAAAAAATTTTACATCAAGTGGACATTTAGCAAAACTAAAAAAGGGCCTAACTAAATAAAAAAACAATTTGTATCAGTGTAATTATGCACTTTTTTGAATTAATAAAATAAAAAATTACTAAGTAACTAGAAGATTTAATAGTACTGCATATCTTGTATCTTGTTTGCGTTTGTAGCGTACAAATATATAATATGTTGGTAAACCGTGTTACGTATAATTTTTTTTAAATTTGTTTTTTCATTGGTTGAAAATACGGTTTTATTAAATATTTTAATTAATTGCAATAAATAATATATTTCAAAAATGTAATACTTTATAACGGTACATTTTCTAGCACACAAAAATATTATCATATTTTAATTTTATCTCTATAGAACTCGTTTGGCTTTACTTAATCTTCACTTGCTAAAAGTATGTCCTGTCAGGCATTAAAGCAATAAAAAGTATTATATATATATATATATATATATATATATATATATATAATTAACTCTATCGTTGCCGATCTTAAGTCCGGTTGAGAAGAAAAGAGGGTTATAATCGCAAAATTAGCAATTTGGTTTCTGTAAAAGCATCAACATTGCTAAATAAACAACAAGAGGACACCATTTTATTAAAATACAGCAAGGAAGTAAAAGTATGCTTCCGTTGACAGGGTTTAGCAAAGTCTGAATAGAATTTCAATCTTTGATACGCACAATTTTAAAGCCAAAAATGTAATGAACAATTATATGGAACAATTTTGTTGCCCTATGCTTTTCAGAACAAAAGGGTTTTGAAATAAATAAATAATAAATATATAATTATTAAATGTTGATAAAATAATTTGGAAAAATAAAAACCGTCAGTTATGCTAAAAATAAGTATTTAATTATTTACATAACATTTATTTTATGTAATAACATTAATATTAAAACAAGATTTAAATTTAATAAATAAGTTATTAAAATTTAAAAATTTATTGATACATGTATGATAATCAATGTTAATATATTTTTCTTAAATTATTTACGGTATTTTACATTAAATTAACGGTACATGTTTCATATTTTTAAAATTCCAATTTATTATTGCTTTATTGCTATTTTTGTAAGTTAACCTTTATTGCATAGTGTAAAGTAAAATTTAAATATGAAAAAAATATATTGTGTGATTTAATGTCGGATGTTGATATAAAAATTGCACAATTAAATTAAACTAATAATATATGTAAATTTTTATCAAAATTTTGCATGCTTTTTAAATAAAATAAAAACGATATGTAATTTTCTACTTTAGAACAAAAATCTTTTTAAACAGTTTACAAATAAACATTTTTGTGCTAAAATTAAGTAATATTATTAAAATAATTATAATAAATTTGACCTTTTTATTATTATATACACAAAGTGTACAAGTCAACGTTACTAAAGACTAAATAAGCTTTTTAATTTTTGTTTTAGCTTTAGAAAACGTTTTTTAAAAATTAGATGCATTGAAATAATTAAAATTTTTTAGAATAAAAAAAAATAGCGCTTTTTAAAGCTTTTAAATTAACAGTATTAAAGTGTACAAATGGTTATGTTTACATTTAAAATTTATATAAATATTAACTACATTAAGTAAAACAATTACGCAACGATAATTTAAAATAATATACTTATTTATTTAAGTAGTTACAAATGCTTACACACTTTAACCTTTATGTAGTGCATCTATTTAATTTAAAGTTTAATTATATATAAAATCAAAATAATATCTAGTGTAAAAATTTGAACAAAAATTTTATCGGGGTGATCCAGTGGTACAGCGCTCGACTCGAATTTGGATAGGCATGGGTTCGATTTCCATTACGGGGAATAAATACGGGTCTACGTTTGGCTTTAATAAAATGTTTATTACTAAAAGATGTTTCTCATAAAACACTTAAAATAGTAAAAATAAAGTAAGAAATAAATAAATAAAGTAATGTAAACAGAATAGTTTGTTTTATTAGCCTAATATAATTATTAAACCTTAGACATATTTTTGGGAATTTACAGCATGTGATTATAATAACTTTAAAAAATTAAAGTTGTTTTTTAACTGTAAAAGCAATACAAACAAATGGAAAAAATATTGTAATTTTTGGTTTAATCATTAAACAAATTGTGGATACATTTTAGATAAGTACTTAAGCTGCATACAGAGTTTTTAAAAATTATACAAGTTCAAGGACGTGAGTACTTAACATGCACAAGTAAACGAGATGATCCGTATAAAATATAAAGGAAACAAAACTAATAATATTACACAATAATAAATTAACATTCAAAAAAGTTTTCTTCTATTATTTTATTTAAATAATCACTTAAAATCAGTTAATGATCAGATAAAAATAACACTTAAAAAGATTCTATCAGTATAGAAATATAAAAATTTGGAATTTGATAAAATGTGTGAAAGCCGTCTAGTGTGTTTTTAAAAATCACTTTGTTTACTTACAAGTCCTTTTTTAAAAATAAAAACAGTTAATACCGCATTGTAAAATTATTTGTGGTTCTAATTTTTCTTGAGACTATGGAGCTACATAGTTATAAAAGGATATTTTGGATTTAAATACCGGCAAGTATTAAAATAGAATCCGATAAGTAATTATTTGAATAACGCTTATTTCGTTAAAAAGTTTAAAAAACTATTTAAATTTGAACTACGACAAAACGTTTTGGGACATTTAATAGTAGTTTAAGAAAATGTTTAGGTAATTGTTTAAAAGGATAACAAGCTTTTTATTGTAATATTTAAATGGTATTATTTTATTACCTAGATATTGTTGTTTATTGAACTGCCACGATACAGCTCAAACCTTAATGTAATCGAAAACTCTTTTAGTTATTTATAAAGGATATTAATTTATTCGAAAATCAAAACAATTTTAAACAACAAATTGATTGTGTTGTAAAATCAAATTCTACGGGATTACATCAATTGTTTGGTTGATTATTACCCAAAGCGTTTTAAAAAATATAAAAAGTAATAGACATTTTTAGAATACTAAATATGTTTAGATTGTACTGCTTATTTTATATATCTGTACATGTGTTATATAATTTTTTAAAGTAAATTATTTAGTTGTTTTGGAATTTTCGAAAAACGTTTAAATTCTGGGTTTTTATGTAAGCAAAAATTTGGCAATGTTATTTGTAAAAAAACATTTCATATATAAACAATGAAATAGTTTAACAATTTTTTTAACCAAATGAAACAGATGTCTAATTTGATTAAGTGATATAAGAAACCGATCACTTACAATGCGTTCAATTTAATAGTAGCCCGTGCATCTACTGTTTACATATATATATTCAATTTTTACACTATTTATATTGTCTATTTATATGCAAATCTTTGAATAATAATCTTGTTTATAATCATGTATTAATTAATTGACAGTTTGATTTATTTTAATTCAATATTAGATTTAACCAATCCATCTGAAATTAAGTTAAATGTAAACTTCCTTTGATAACATTCTAATTATGTTTAATGTCATGAGTTAAATAAAATAGGTTTGTTTTACATTAAATACTTTCAAATTGCAAATATTTGGGTTTTAAAAGTATATGTATATGCACTAACTGATCCACCTTGACATATTCAAAATTAATAAAACAAAATCTGTACATGGTTTTTTTGCAAAATATACACACAAATGTTGCATTATATATTCTTATTATTAATGATTGATATATTAATTTTATTAATTTTATTAATTTTTAAAATTTAATTAATATTATCTATTTACACTGAATTAAGCAAAAATATTTATAATTTATAAAATTGTATAACTATTGAAAATGATTATATATGCTATGTACATAAAATGTTGAGTATGCACGTCATTCTAGTTTCGGTTTTAATAAAAAAATTTAACAATTTATGGTGAAGATTTGAAAATAATTTCAACAATTATATTTGCAGAAAAACAAAGTTTTATATAAAAAAAATATAGCGAAAACATCACTATGCAAAATTACAAAAAATGAAAATTTAATTCAATTAACATAAAAAAATGAAAATTAGTAATTTCAAGTTTATCACGAGAAAATGTTCTTGTATGTCTAACAAATGTAGAGAAATAACGATAATAATTTTTTTAACTAAAAAACGATATTTTTCAATCGGCACTACTGTTTGCGAAAATTGGCAAATGTGACTAATTTTTTGCCCTAGTCTGTATGGCTAAATGCGATATCTGTTCATTCTATTTTCTATGGAGCGCAATGGATGTGTACTTGCACATATTTGCTATACACTTGGTTTCTGTTCAAATTTGATTTTAGTACAGTATATATCACATGAAGGTATAATATCAGCAGTATGACCGTCATTAAAATTAAAAACTGTTATATATGTATATATATATATATATATATATATATATATATATATATATAATAGAAAAATTGCTAAAATTAATTTATCACTTTTGGATTTATTGTTTAAATGTTTAAATTTTACTTATTCTACAATAAGAAACAGAGAAATTGAATCCGGTTTAACTCTACAATCACCAAAGATTAAGCCATTTATTACCAAAAAACAAAAGGATGACCGATTAGCCTTTTGTAAACTATGGAGTGAACGACACTTATGTTATTGGCGTTCCGTATACTTTGCTAATAAAACAATGATTCGGGATAAACCATTTGGCTTTAAAAACAAAGTGTTGTGTGGGACGAGTTTTCAAAAATATTCACTCCCGGTTGTTAGAAAGAAAGCCCACTCTCGACAAGTAATGTGTTGGTTTGGTATTAAGTATAATTAACCTATCAAATGGAGAATTATATCTGGTACCTTAAATAGTAAAAAATTTGTTTCAGTTATGAAGGATGTTTTTTATTATGAAATGCAGCACACTTACACGGGGGTTACTACTCTTTTTCAGGACAATGCTCCATGTCATACGTCCAAAAAGGTAACGTTATATTTATCTAAGTTCACTATATTTGCTTTATATTTACATCTAGACAGTAGAGGGGCTAAAATCAAAAAAGCTATCTTTCACTCAATTGCCACCTAACAGCCCGGATATTAACATTATTGAAAATTTTTTCAGTATGCTAAAGCGCAATATCAATAAGCATACCGAAATTGAGGATTTATGTGAACGCATTCGGTTTGTTGTTCAATATGAGATGAAACAAGAATATATCAACACTCTCATCGACAGCATTCCAAAACGCTTGAATCAGGTTGTTCAAAAGAAAGGCGATCACATAGATTATTAAATTTTTTAACTTTGTAATGTCCTTAATCATTTGGTAACTGAAAAAATTGCATGTAATCTGTATTTTTTTAATAGTTGACGTTATAAATCATGTTAATCATTTTACTCCATTTTCGATTTTGCACTCGTTGATATTTTATACAATTTTTTTTACTTACAATATATATGTATATATAATTATAGTTTTTTTCCAATTATTATATTGTATTGTACATTTTATAATCAAAGTGACGTTTTTCTTGTATGCTATGTAGTTGCTAGAGAGGTTTTAGTTTAATAATCACTTTTTTGCAGTAATTGTTTGAGGGTTGTAGCTTGAATTTAGACACATCGTTGAGAATATTATTTGTTTTTTGGATATAATCATTCTTGTTCATAATAACTGTGCCGGAACCTTTGTTTGGTTTAAGAATAATGATGTCCTTGCTTTGTTTGAGTTCTTTTAACCCAGAAATGTGTTTTTGTTGTACGGGACACCGTTGTGATTATTGTGATATATTATAATAATGAGCCAAATCAACAAGTTAGTTTAGTTTTGAGCCAATTGTTCTGATCGGAATTTGTTGTATCATTACTTCTTATTTGATTGTATAAATTCTCAAATTCAGCTTTAACAACATTAAAATTGGTTTTGTTTGGTTTAATTTTGAAATATATTCCGAATGATAAACCGTGTGATTGTTCACTGCTCAATGTTAAATTTGATAAGTTAGTAATCGTGTTTGTGTTTATGTTATTGTATTCAACGTCAAAATCACATTGTAATAATTTGCTTCATAACCGCTTCTCAGTGTCACGACGGGTTTTCTTTGTAGTATAACTTAAGAATTGAATAAACTTAATTTAATATATAATAGATAATTGATTAATGATATGCAGCATCTTTGCGTGAGTGTTTTTGTATTGTTCAATTGCCATTAAAAAAGATTCGATGTAAGATAATGTTAGTCTTCTAAGATTCTGATTTGTAACAGTCAGCTGGTTTAGTTTTAAGCATTTTACAAATTTTTTTGAAAAAGTTTCTATTTTTAAGAACTGTTGGTACATGTCTATCAAACTCATTTCGGTAACGATTTTACACCTCAAAGCAATTATTTTATCCAATACTTGAATAACTGACTTAGGGAGTCATTGTTTTAGAAATTTAAAGCATTGGGTTCCCTTTATAATTCCAAACAAAAATAATAGAAGACGTAAAGTGAGAGATGAATTCATTTCGTATATTCTCTTCAGTCACAAACATATAAAGAATCAGTATATATATATATATATATATATATATATATATATATATATATATATATATATATATATATATATATATATATATTATATAACATAATTAACTTAACATTTATAACTATACATACATACACATATGCAACATGCATATGTTAAGTCCACGCTAAATTTAATGAAGTTATTTGTAAAAAAAGTCATTATTATTGTTCTAATTATTAGTATTACTAAAGTGTTATTTAAGGGTTATTGTAGTAACATGTTGATATACCTAATATACTTAAGTGATGTGAGGAATGTCAATCAATTTCAATGTGTTATTTTCACAGGGCCCATTTTAGCCCCTGTATGGTAGCATTTCAAAAATTAACGCAAAATTTTATAAGAGTATCAAACCTAAATTAATTTGTTATGTCCAATTGATTTTTCGTAAAAATAAATATTGAGTATTAAAAATAATGTAAAGTGCTTAATATCTCCTTTATATATTATTATTAGTATTATTATTATACAAAACCCTTTTGCTCTAGAAATAAGCATGGGGCAATAAGACAACAATTACAGCAAAATAACAACAACAACAATAACAAAGTCTCGTTGGCATTGAAGATTCTGTAAATCAAAGATTGAGCTTGCTTTCGGCTTTTACTCAACAGTATCATCTGTGTAACCCTATCATCCAGAGACATGCGATCACTTATTTGCCATTGTTTTCCGAAATGGCGTCCTCTTGTATTGTTTCCGTAGCAGTATACATTTTTTACAGAGGCCAGGTTGCTAACCTTGCACTCAAACCCTCCTCCTTTATCTAAGCTTGGAACTGGCTGGATTGAATCATTTCTGATCCAAACTAGGTAGAGTTCCCTCATATATACTTAGAAATATTTATTCAAAAAGTTTTAAAAGATTTTGAATTTTAAAACAAATTGAATAATTTATTATTTACGTTTAACCTTGAGATTCCGCTCATCCGCTAATTTTGCTTTCTAATTGCATCGTTTGTGAAATGGACAATAGCGATAAAAAATGTTTTCATCTTACCGAAAATGAATATCGTGTCATTAAAGAATTTAAAAAATGAAGGATTTTCACCAAAAAAATTAGCGAATTTATACAGATTTAACCTTTCAACAATTTATCTGATTATTAATGGTCAAAAACCGCAAAATTATGATAATGTTGGAAGAAAACGTGTAACAACTACGACGGATGATCATAAACTTGTCATAGAATTAAAAAATTATAATAAACCTATTTCAGAAACTAAAAAAATAGTTTAAATAAATTTACTTATTCCACGACTAGAAACAGGGCAATAGAATCACCAAAAGTTAAGTCATTTATTACTAAAAATTAAAAGGATAATAGATTAGCATTTTGTAAACTATGAAGTGAACGACACTTTTATTATTGGCGTTCCTTATATTTTGCTGACGAAACAATGATTCGGGATGAACCATTTGGCTTTAAAAACAAAGTGTTGTGTTGGACGAGTTTTTAAAAATATTCACTCCCTGTTGTTAAAAAGAAGCCCACTCTCGACAAGTAATGTGTTGGTTTGATATTAAGTATAATCAACCTATCAAATGATGAATTATATCTGGTACCTTAAATAGTAAAAAATTTGTTTTAGTTATAAAAGATGTTTTTATTATGAAATACAGCACACTTACACGGGGTCACAACTGTTTTTCAGGACAATGTTCCATGTCATACGTCCAAAAAGGTAACGTTATATTTATCTAGGTTCACTTTATTTCTTTATATTTACATTTAGACAGTAGATGGGCTAAAATCAAAAAAACTGTCTTTCATTCAATTACCACCTAACAGCCCGGACATCAATGTTATTGAAAATTGCGGATTTATGTGAACGCATTCGGTTTGTTGTTCAATATGAGGTAAAATATGAATGTATCAAAACTCTTATCGACAGCATTTAAAAACGCCAGGATCAGGTTGTTTAAAAAAAGATAATCATGTAGATTATTAAATTTTTTAAACTTTTTAATGTCTTTAATCATTTGGTAACTAAAAAAATTGCATGTTATTTGTTTTTTTATTAATACTTGATGTTATAAATCATGTTAATTATTTTACTCCATTTTCGACAATTGTATTACAATTGTATTACTTACAATATATTGGTATATAATTATAATTTCTTAATTATTATATAGTATTGTATATTTTTATATTAAAGTGACGTTTCTCTTGTACGCTGTGTAGTTGGTAGAGATGTTTTAGTTAAATAATCACTTTTTTGCCTTAATTGTTGTGACAGTTATATATATATATAGAACCGTTACAACTAAAACATCTCTAGCATCCACATAATAGAAATAAATGTTACCTTAATTATAAAATATATAATACTATATAGTAATTAAAATACAAGTATAACTTTATACATATACAGTGTAACTAATAAATAAGGTACATAAAGTATTAACTGGCTCATAAACTAAGATTGAATAGAATTCTTTATTAAATATATTTTATATACATAAATAATATTAAATAAGGATTTATTTTACCACTACAAAATATACTTCTAGTGCTTTGTTTTGTAATAAAAAATTAATTAACCTTTTGGTGATTAAAAGTTAAAACATAATACATTTTCTGCTACTTGCTAGCAAAAAACAAAATCAGTGTTAACTAAATTTTCTAATTTAAAAACTGGTGTATTTTATTGTTTTTAACAAACAAAAATCAAATTTTTAATATTTAAAAAAAAACCCAAAATATTTTAAAAAACATTAATGTAATTTTTAAATCGTTTTAACAATATACACTGCATTTTTAATTTTAATTTTTTATACAGATATTAATTTTTGATTTAAATTTAAAAACAAATTAATATATATATATATATATATATATATATATATATATAGTGACATAAGTGATTCAAATGTTGACCTACTATGATATTTAAATATATTTAACACTTGTTACTTATCTTAAACATATCTAATACTTATTAATAAATCTTTTAGATAACAGTTTACTAATATATATGCATTTAATATTATTCGCAAAACATTGCTTAATATAATACACAATAACATTCGTTTAAACAATAAAGCACAATATCATCATTATAAAACTTAAAAACAAACACAGATTATTGGTTTAAAAACTAGTCTTATTTACTAAAATACATGAATATACAAAATAAAGGTAACAAAGTTAATAATGTCAGAAATTTAAGTGATATCCACGCTTTTGTTTAACTTCTACCAGCCGCTTTGGGTGGGTATCTACCAACGTACCAATATAGCTCTTCGAAATGCAATTTTTTACATGATTAATGTTCGCCTTCAATGATACGTCAGTTCCCAAGTGGTTCACGTTTTGTTTTAAAATACTAAAAACGTTTTCAATTACATTGAGGTCTGGACTGTATAAAAGAGGTTGGATAAAAGTAAGCTTTTAGCTTTTCAAAGCTTTTGTGGTTTAAAAAAGTAAAATGTATAGTAAATTGTAAGTCATATTAAATTGCACATTACCACTTTTGAATGACTGTTAAGTGTCCTGTAGCATTTTTGGACAACTTGCTGTAAAACAATTCTCTGAATATTTGTACAAGTTTAGCACTGTTTAAATTACCACACATACGCATCTATTTTGGAGACTGATTGTACTTAATTGTAAAATATCCCTTTACACATGAAGGATGTGCAACTTTTATTGCAATACAAGTGCGGTTGAATGAGAAATTTGGATTATAAATAACCTTCGAATATTCAGTCTATGGCTCATAGGATATTGCACACTCATTTATGAAGAATATTGATCTCCAAAAAAGACGATGGGTAATGTTTGTACATTTTGGCAAATTCCACTTATTGTAATCTATGGGCACGAGGGAGTGGAGGTATCTTAACAGGTGCTTTAAAAATGAAACCTTCAGATTTCATCCTCTTTACAATTTAAAATGAAAAATCTTCAAAGTAATAAATTATTTTTTTTAACATTCATTATTCGGTGCTTTTTAAGCTACATAATTATAAACTGATCCTCTTGTTTACTTAAATGTTTTCTTTCAACTGTGGGTGATCTGGGGCTTGTTCTATTGTTCAAAATGTTATATACAATTGAAACATCTATTTTCATGCATTCGGCAATTATTTAAACTTTTATTCTCCTTTTATAAAAACTTTGATCTAATTCATAATCATGGGAAGACAAATAACGACACTGAGCTACTTTAATTATAAGTATTGCGTGCGCGAAAATAAAAAGCCTTTTTTTATCAAAATTACAAATTTTGAAATGGAAAATAAAAATCGACCTTGTGCTTAAATTATTAAAAATAATTTTAACTATTTGGAAAAAAATTATTTTAAAATTGTGTATATTACAATATTTTTAAAATAAATTAATTATTAACTATTTAAAACTATGATGTAAATTTGTACATATATATATATATATATATATATTAAAAATTATTTTTAAAAATAAAAATTATATAAAATTATAATATTTTTTTAACAATTATTTTTGTAAATAAATTACATATTTTAATATTTATTAAATTTTAACTAGAAAAGTTAAAGTTTAGGCATCGCATTACTAGTGTGTGTATCGAGGTCATACATTTTTTTTTAATGTAGCGCATCAATCAAATCTTTATGTGTAAAAAAATTATTTTAAAAATACACCATTATTTATTTTAAAAACAAAAATAATAAAAAAATTAATTGCCTACTATATATGCATATATCAAACGCATTTTAAGTCAGTTTTGGTTTAGTACTGCATATAAAAACAATTTTTTATAGGTTTTCCTTCTTTTATACGGAGCTGCTATTCCTAATAAGTTTTCTCCATTTGATTCTGTTAGCAGCGTCAATCTTTATTAGCCCCCTCTTTCCCTTTGTACATGGGCCTCCACACAATCATTTTTAGTCCATTTTAGTTTTTACCTTCTACTTTAATTGCCAAAATTTACCGTGTCACATAATAATTTTCTTCTCTTTATAAAATGTAACTGTGCCACTTCAATCCTTTAGCCTGAATCTTATTATTGCCTTCAATACACTGAATGCATCCCTAGTGAGATATTAAAGCTTAATAATAATAATAATAATAATAATAATAATAACTTTCAACCTTTTTCCAATACCATTATTTTCTATTTTGTACAAACGGGGTAATTCTAAAAACCATTAAGGTACATTCATTTTCACTAAGTTTAGTTTCTTCATTTTTGCTTTTTTAATACTCAACATTTCAAGTCTATCATTGTGGTCAGTTTCACTGAGGTCCAAAATATTTTATTCTTTTTCAGTCACACAATGCTCCTGCAAATTTTCTCTAGTTATGCCCTCTTGCCTCTATTCTTTAGGCTATTTCCATTGTTTCCCAAAAATTATCGGTCTTCTATTTTGATTTTGCTAGTATCTTTTATTATACTCATATATATTGTCTTTTACCCTTTGATTATCAAACCTCAATTTTTTTAAACAACCTTTCCTCTTATACTTCTTTCATACTTTTTGGAATCCAATCGTATACTTTATCTGAATTAATAACCTTATAAAGTTTATTTATTTATTTTTCCTACTTTGAATGTTTTACGAGAAACATCTTTCCGCAGTTAACATTTTAGCGAATCCAAACGTGGTCTTGCATTTAGTGCCGACAGTGGTTGGATTCCAATGTTGTCTGGAAAACAAAAATATTATAACTTTTACTTAATCTAGATACAAAACCAAATTGTTCTTCAATGTCTGTTTTTTGCGAATTCTTCTATCAATAATTTTCTTCAAAGCTTTAATGTGTGTAATATAAGTTTACTGCCCTTATAGTTACAACAGTTTTGAATCTCTCCCATCTCCATACGTATTGGCATAATAACACGTTTCCTCCTTTTGCCAGGTAATTTCTTCTTATTCTAAATGTAACTCTTAGTCTGTCAGTGCCATAATCTTCCAACCATTTTAAAGATTTAATAAATATCGTGTCTAGCCCAGGCGTTTTTTTATTTTTTTTTGTTTTTTACACTTTTTAAATAACTACTTTCTGGAATATTTCTTTTGTTACATCTTGATTAAGTGTCCCATCTTTACTGCGCGAAAATCGTTTTTGTTAAATAAAGCTTCAAAATATAATTTCCATTATTTTTTAATTTACTTTTTTTTTTGTTAGTACTAATTATCTTTTAGTTTTCATTTGTTTTATAAGTGTCAAGTTTTTTTAAGCTTTAACTCTGTTATAGCAATACTAAATATCCCTTCTCTCCCTCAGGTATTTTCAGGTTTTTATACACTTGGTCTCACACTTTTGCTTATGTCACTGCTACTGCTCTTTCGACTACTAATTTGCCTGCTAATATTCGAACTGGTCGATTTTTAATTCAGATAAATCCTAGTTCATTTTTAATTTTTTAATCTTTAACAGTCAACGTTCCATAATCAAGATTTTTTATCTGCGAATGTTTTTACCTCAATGTTAACTTTAAAATTTTATTCCTGTCTTAATAAGCACTCTGTTATTTAATATCAACTATTTATGCACTCGTTCCGAAAACTCATTAACCTTCTTTAATTTCCACTACCTTATTTACTTTACTCGGATTTCTCTTATCTCCTTTCGCTCGTTTCTAAAACTTATTTTCATAAACATTAGCCTGTGTCTAATGACGACTTCTTTTCTATTTATTACTCTGCAATATCTCACTAACTTTACATCTGATCACCTTGTTGTGAGAAAGTCAATCTGGTTTTGTCTTTAACCTCTCCTAAATGTAACCAAGTGGTTTTTTTTCTTTCTTGAAAAACGGGTTAATCAGGACTATATTTTGTAAGACCATGCAGTCTAGAACATTTTATCTTTTATGTTTGTACTTACAATTCCAAAACCACCGTGATATCTCTCAACATCACTCTCATATGCACAACAAACATACAAATTAACAAAATTTGTTGGCTAATAAACCACATCTTTGTGACGGCGCCACTGCTCAGTTAAACATTTAAAACGAATAAATTATTTTGTGTTAAACTTTCTATAAATTCTAACTTATTAAAAAACACATTTTTTGTGATATAAACAATTTTTGTGACATTTTCAAATTAAATTATTTAATCCATAATTTTGAAAATATACTTCTTCAATTCCTTATTTCAAGTTAACTAGTACGTAAATACAACTTTTTACCATAATTTACACATTTTTAAATGTTGATGTACTATTAAAAAAGTACTAATTATCTTTAACAATAAAAAATCTTAAATCTTCAAAATTTGTAAAAATTTAATATTATTTATTTATTTATTTGACTTTATATCAATTTTAAAAGTTCAATATTTCCACTTTATCATTTTGTTTTAACGCTTTAAGAAAACATATTTCAGTAAACACAATTAAAAAGGGGCTTTATTTGGTAGGAATAGTGGAAATCAAATTTCTATTCAATATGGCAATAGTCAATCAATTTAGCCACTTGTACCACGACAGCACATATTTTAAATGTCGCATTTTTTTGCAATATAGACAAACAAGATAAGTTGATTTTTAACACAAAATTTTAATATATTTTTTGTTTAATCAATTATTAAGACTATATATACTGCAAATAAAATAATGAATGAATAATATTTTTATGCAATAAGATTATAAGTAAATATAATAAAACGTATAAAATGTAATCAAAGTTTACATATATTGTTTTATCTGCAAAATATCTGATTCCTAATTAATAACTTTAATAAAGTTGTTATTTTTATTTGACAATATGAGGATCAAATCTTTATATATTTATCATAATATAACAAGTTAAAACTTTTAAAATTAATAAACAATTTAATTTGTTTATAATTGTTAATTGTTTATTCAAATAAAAGAAAACAATTTAATCTTATTTTTGTTGTTTACTTTTTGCTAATTTCTAAATAAAGCATTATGTAGAATTTTTTTAAATTAATATTTTATTATTACTTGTATTTGTACAAACATTTTAATATACCACATTTAATTGAGATGCATTTAATTTTATGCATATATAATTAATGCATAAAAAATTGTTTCTTAGTTTGTTTCAAAATTTTAGTGCACATAAATTAAATAAAAATTCAGTTATAATAAAGTAAACGCTTAGTAAAAAAAAACATTTTTGCTTAAAACTTGACTTCCACTTTAACTTAGCTTAATTGTATTGTTTCTATTCATATACGATGCCCTATACTGGAAAACATTTTTTGATATTTTTATCTTTTTTACTTAGTTAATAATAAATACAATTTTACAATGAAATCTGATTTTCCTTGATTTTGCTTTTTTCTAAAATGCTTTATGCAGTTTAAGATAAAAGCGATGTTTCTTCCTATAATTTAAAAGCATAAAAATTATTTTTCTAATTGTTTAACATTATAAAATTACAAGAAATACAATTTACACAATGAGCCAAAAATATACTAATTTTGTTTTTATACCATAAGACATTATATATATATATATATATATATATATATATATATATATATATATATATATATATATATATATAATATCATAAGACAAAGATGTTTTAAAAAATAATAATTAATAATTTCAGTAGATTTAAACACTTTTTACAGCGTGTTAATGTTATTTAATTCACAAACAAATATACATAACTAAAAGTTAAATGTAGTGTGATTACAAGTAAATATATGACTTTGATAAATTTACAATGATTAATTTAAATAGTTTTTTGTAAAATTTATCACTAAAGTTTTGCCAGTTTTATTAAATATTATTTTTCACAAAAAACGTTTTAACTTTTATTAACTTAATCAATACATCCTTGTAAAAAGTTGAAGATTTTAACCGTTTTATCTTTAATTAAATCAAGTACAAAATTTGTAACTCTTAACGCAAATATTGTCAATTAAAATAAATTAGAAATAAAAAGATGATTTAAATTAATAATTAGTAAATACCTAATATAAAGTAAACAGAAAATGATTAACAGTAACATTTTTTACAACTTAGTAAATATCTGTAATTAAAAAATATATTGAATGGGTTTAAGTAATTCAGTTTAAATCTTATCATTATTAACGAGTACGCGAACGTTGTACGATTATCGTATTTAATACTTGTTAATTAAAGATACTTAGTCTTTATTTATTTGCTCACATAGATGATAATAACAGATAGCAAACAAACTAAGACCAGTGTTTATCCAGTTACGTCAAAACATTATCAATTTAATATAATTATACAAACTACAGTATTTAAACTAGTGAGTGATTGCGACTCACAAATGACAAAAATGTGGAGGTTGTTCATTTTAAAGGAGAATAAATAATTATAATGATTAATAATGCCTAATTAAATAATCATAATCGGAAAATTTAGTAAAGTGTATAATTAAGTTGTTCTTCATATATTTTCATAAATCTAATTTGCTACAAATCCTTAGCGGAACATTGATCAATTAATAAACGTTTTCAACTTGCACATTTAATAGTGGTACATTATGTTCCTTGCTTTTAGCAAAACGTTTTTTTACAAATGTACAGCTACTAGATATACTTTTTTAATACAAGCTTAAAACGGTCTAAAAAAGTATGCACTCAGTCAAAATTTTGAAAATTTAATAACTAGTTGCAGTACTTCTAATGTAATAGATATTTTGGAATGGAAAATTGAAAATGGTAAAAGAAAGGTTGACATATCACAGAAAACTTAGCTAAGTAATATTCGGAAAGATCTAATTAAAATGAATGTTTCATGGGATCAAGCAAGAATGTTCAAATACGTGGAAACATTTTGTTGTCTCTAGTTGTTTTCGAATTATGGGATTTTGTTGTTGTTTTTTGCTGTAATTGTTATTTTATTACCCCATGCTTACTTTTAAAGCAAAAGGGTTTTGCAATTATATATATATATATATATATATATATATATATATATATATATATAATGAGTTTTAAAGTAATACTGTTTTATGCCATAAAAAGTAGAACTTAATCATTTTAAATTTGCAATAAAAATACCATTTTTCCACCATCTTAACTATTAACAAAATGCTATAGAAATAACTTAACAAACCTTTTTTACAAAACGTCACGTGTTGAGTAATAAATGTAAAGAGTAATTAACAAATAATTGATATTGTAAAATTGAAAAGAAAATGCTTATCTTTCTTCAATCTGCGGATAATTATTATCCCGTATTGCATTATTTTGTATTCTTATAGTATAAGCTAAAATGTAATCGCTTTCATCATTTTTTTAACTAGCTTTAATTGACAAAATAGTGCAAAATAGACATATCTTTTTAATCTGTGCTACATATTTACTTAAAAGTATTTTAACATTTATAACGTTAAAAAGTTACTTTTTGTATTTGTTGAATTTAAATTATGATCTAATTTAGTAGATCACTATTCAATTTTATTTTCAAAACTATCAAATCTTTTTAGATTATCATTTGATAAACTTCTAGTGCATAAAGCCATATCATTAACGAACTTAAACATTAGTAAAGGCAGTGAAGTGAGTACAATAAAAATAGAAACCAGTGTCCCTTTAAACTGCACATTTGAATCTCCGGATAGTCACATCATCATCTTTTAAAACATTTAACCATATAGAAATACTAAAGCCATGTAATAAAATTATTAATTAATTTCCCCATCTTTAATCACAGTAAATTATACAATTTTGTAACATTTTAAATAACTATAAAAAGTGTTCTGTATTTCGATAAGAACAATATCATATCAATACTATTGCTTCATTTACTTTATATGCATTAATGCAGTCTTCCTTAAAACATCCAACTGACACAAGTTCAACACTTTTCTAGTACATTTGCCTACACACATGACTACACTTATCAAATGAACTTACTTTACAACTACGGCATTTTCTTTAACACGTTTACATTAATAATCAGTTTTTGTAAGAAAATGGACAACTACACAGTTGAAATGCGTATGTTATAAAAACAACATCAATCACCATAATCATTTAATAAAAGTGCTTTTTTCAACAGATACAATTTCAAAAATAAAATCTCTTATCAATAAGCAATTAAAGTACTTGTATTAAAAGGTTAACTTAAAACACAGTATAGTTTATATATATATATATATATATATATATATTAACTGCAAAGGCCGAGCAATCAAACGACCAGTTAAGTAATTTATTTGAAAGGGAGGGCTTAGCATAAATAAAAGGATTGAGTTCGTTTGCTGTCCAAAATATTCGTTGACCACCAGATCTTTTTTGCATCCAAGTAGCGATTGGAGTTCCATAGCTATTCTGGTTGAATACAATAAGTGACGGTTGTTGTACGAAAATGGGAACACTAATTATTTATAACATTATGCTCTAGTTACTTATCTTAGACATCTAACATGCACACCTTAGATAATACTTCAGCAATACACATCAAGTAACATTATTCGCAAAAATAATTTTTAATTATAATATATATCTATTCTTGCAATAAAGCATAATACAACCATTTGCTAATACTTAAATCAAAAACACATAATTCCTTTAAAAAATAATAATATTGACTAAAATACATCAATATATAAAATAAATGTTACAGATTTATAATTTCAGTATTTCAAACCTCAGCCTCGATTTTTAATTACTTCTTGTCACCTTTTTGAATACGGGTCGATCAGGGTATTAATATAATCCTTTGTAATACGATTGTGTATAACAAAATCAATTTTTCCACTAACGACATGTTATTATCCAAGCGGTTAACCTCGCGTTTCAGAACACTAAACATTTTTAGTAACATTCAAATCTGGACTGTAGAGAGGCAACTGAACAAAGGTTAGCTTTTTACTTGTTATACCTTTTGCAGTCTAAATACCCAAATAATATAGTAAATTAAAAGTTATGCTAAAAAAACATTACCTTTTTTTGATATATGAAATTGAGTGTTATCCTGAATAAATGTTAAATACCCTGTGGCATTTTGTTTCAATTCGTTTTTAAAATTTTTTAAAAACTTTTAGTAAATTCTCTGTCATTAAAGTCATTGCTAGTATGAATCCATTTTGGTTTGATTATACTTCAAAGCAAAATATCCTTTAATTCAGGATGAGTGTGCCACTTTACGAGCAATGGAGATACTATCAATAAGAAAATTTTCACCATAAATCACTCTTGAATTTTCCGTCCATGATTCGTAGGTGAGTGCACACTCGTCCGTGAAGTGCAATCATCTCCAAAAACACAATGGTCTATTTTCGTACTTTGTAGCAAACTCCACTCGTTTTGATCTATGTATACAACGCATTAGAGATTTCTTAATTGCTTTGTTTAACAATAATTTTGTTTATTTTACACGTCTTCTTATAATCAAATAATTTTTTTTAATATTGTCCATTTATTTCTCTTTATTTATTGTTCTGTCTTTCCAGCTGAGTAATAATAAAATGATCATCTTGTCTACTTGTCAACGCTTTATTTCCATCCGTGTACGTTGTGGAATCGGTTTTATTGTTTATCACTCTGTACACAGTTGACAAGTTTATTCCAAATGCTTTAGCGATTACTTTGGGCTTTACATCATATTTATATAGACTTTGAATTTCTTCGAATTGATCAACCTTTAAAATAAACTTTAATTTGTTTTAAGCATAATAAAACTAAATGATAAGTAGCTTAAGGAGGTCAAATTTAAAAAAACCGCAAGGTGTCCGACTATTATCTTTTCACATACAAAATTAAGTTTTATTAAACAATTATTATTTTGAAATTACTTATAGTAAATTGTTACTAAAATGAAGTAATAGTTGACTAATCAAATGTTTGGTGCAAAATTCTTTGTTTACAGTTGGGCACGTATTTTTAAAATAATAATTTTTTTTAATATTAATTCTATAAATGTATAAAAAATTAAAACAATTAGAATTTTTCAATTCAAAATAATTTAAGTTTAATATTCCAGGTAGTCATTGGTTTTATTATAGTAAATTTTTAAAAATACATCTTAATTGCTTATAAGTGAACAACTTTCGTAGAACATCACCAATCCATTTTAGTCGTCTTTCTCTTATTGTTAGAAATACATGGCCAATTAATGTTAAGTGTACTACAACTATTTGAAAATAGTTAAAATTATCAATTGGTTAACGAACAGTTGCGTTCAATAGAAGGTAAAGTGCGAAAATATATGGATCTTAAACAGCCTTGTTCAAAGTGAACAATCATTTGTACATCCACTTGAGTGGGAGTCCACTTAACCAGCTAACCATAACATAATCAACTTCAAATAAATATATACAACTGGCCAGGGTAGTCTAATGATAAAACTATCGATTCGATGTGAGTAATCTAGCGGTACAGCGCTCGATTTGGACCTGGTAGACATGGGTTTGAATCCCACCACTGATACTAAACGCGGGCCTATGTTCGACTTACCTAAAATTTCCACTGCTAAAAGATATTTCCCATAAAACATTCGGTAATAAAAATAAAAAAATTAAGTGTTTGTAAAAGGCATATTACATAGATCCCATTTTCGTCAAAGGGCCAATCCAGAATAGACTAACATTTACATATATTCTACCATTAAGATTTCCTCAAATTATATCGGTAAAGATTTGAAATGAGAGTATAAATCCTCCAGTTGCTCATAAAACCCGAATTTTCACGGCCATTAAATAACGGACTACATTAAAACGCGAAAACGCTAATGTATCAAGAGAATGACAAAATATTTGAAAATTATATGGTTTTGAACAATACAATTATTTTTTTTTAAAACAAGCAATGTCAATATTGTAAGGACTTAGAAGTGACTGTATGTATGCAAATCGAACTTGGGGAAGGAGTAAACAAATTACTTAACTAGTAGATGCATATTTGTAACAACAGATATCGGCGTTATCCTCAGTATCATTAAATAAGAATAATACTGTATGAAGGGGTTAAGAAAAAATAGTTTTAATAATTGAGTCTTCTTCTTACCAGGATGGCTAACAGAGACAAACCGGTTTGTATATTTGTGGTTAATACTTTCACAAGTCAATCAAAGATGATAATTAACAACACTGGTTCTAATAGCCAACAACATAGAAAAGTCAACCTCATGAAAAGAATGTGACTCGCGACGGTGGGAAAATCAGTAGCTGATTCCATTTTTCATAGGATACTTGCCCAAAGTTTTATAATAAGTTATACAAAGCATAAAAACCCTGAACCTGTTTTTTGTCAAGGTGGTATATGAATACCTCAAGATAACTTTGAAGCGCTATGCCAATTATTACATTATTTATCTAAAATACTTAACACTAAATAACATCAGGACTTTATTCCTATCACAAAAATATGTCGGGGTGGTCTAGCGGTATAGCGCTAAAATGCGGGCTCACGTTCGGCTTCGCTAAAATGCCCACTACTGAAAAATGTTTCTAGTAAAACATTCAAAGTAACAAACATTAAAAAAAAACATTTTAAAAAGTAATCGAAAATAAATATCCCCAACGGTATACCTTTAGAGTTACATACCTAGGTGAAAGTAAACCATTATTTTTTTAAACGTGCACCCAATGGCCAATATTTGTAAGTTTAAATGTTAATTGCAGTCTGAATTAAACCTCTCACCACATTCTAACACCCAAATAAACACTTCATATAGGATATTTATAACAAATAAAACAACTGAGTTGATATGCCATAATATAAATTGAAATCTTCCGTTATCCATCTAATCTGATCCAATCGGGTAGTGATTAAGCTCTCAACGCTATTACAATCGGACAACAACAAATGTTCGTTGCAGAACCAGCTCTTCATTAGTTTCAACGTCTCATATCATCCCGTATGTTCACACTTTACGGAGGCGCATAAACATAGTTCAGAAAAACCACTTTGCTACTGTTTACAAGATAAGGTCCCGGACAAAACAGCGCAACATTTTGATACGTGACACGAAAATATCTAAATTATATTTCATATTTACACGGCATATAACAACAACACCAAACAACAAAAAAAGTTAGTGGCAATGCCACATCTTCATTAATTCCAAAATCGCATAGCATCTCGAACAATCCCTTTCCATTGTTCACGATTTTCGGAAGCGTGTAGAGATATGTCAGTCCATCGACATAGCCATTGTTTCCAAGATAAAGTGCCGGCCAAAATTGTGTAAAGATCGTCCCGAATAGCATCCATCCAAGTACGTTTTTGACCACCTTTCCTCTCCTTCCAGTCGGTATTTGGACAAGCCAGGGTTACGATACGTGAGATTGCATCAGTTATTTCTACAAAGAACGTGTCCAAACCAGCGTAATCTTCGTTGTCGCGATACCAACAAAGGAAGATCATAAAATTAAAGGTCATTTCGAATTTGGCGGTTACTGATCTTTTTCGTCCACTCCTTGATACGGATGATGCAAAATGTGTGTTGTGCCAAATGTATCTGAGACATCTTGCTTCAAATTTATCAAACTGCTTGATCTCTGACCCCGTAAAAGTTCATGTTTCAGCTGCGTACAGAAGTACTGTGCAAACCAATGAAGAGAAAAATGTTCATCTTCGTGTTTGGGTTGATGGTTTTACGTCTCCATAAGTGGATTGACAAGCTTTCCAAACGCAGTAGCAGCCAAACAAATTCAAAGATTTACTTCATTGGATGAACCACCGTTAGAAGTAATTGAGGAGCCCAGATACACACATTCCTTTACATTGGGGAGCACAACATAATTTAATACAATCCTTGCATCAGGAGCTTCAGACGACATGATAACTGATTTTTTGGGTTGATCTTCAGACTATGTTAACCGGAAACTTTCACGAAGAAATCCAATGCATGCTGCAACTGAACTTCGTTCTAGAATGCCTATAGGCCTATAGGCACCTAAACCACACCGAGTCGACAGTATATCTGTTCTCACTGGACTCCTGCTTAGTGAAGGGGTGTTTGCATACACCCTAAATGCTAAAAAAGTATTTTAAGGTATTCGTTTACCATATGTAGCCGGCAATGCTAAGGGAGTTCACCTGACAAAAAATCAGGCTTCAGGTCCTTATCTTGTGCAACTTACACTAAAACTTTGCTCTACAAGAAAATATGTGATGGAATCAGCAGCCGAGACCCCTAGAGCATTTGATCTCCTAAACGCATCTGAGGAAGGACCGAAGTTGATGGGTTTGCATGGGAGAATTAACAAAATTTCACCCTTGTTAACTAATAATGACGAGTCTGACTTAAAGTCACCAAGGTGTCAACGGTCAGCCTCTGATGGATCCATCAACCGGCGTCATCCATCTCGTCCCCCGAAGAAGATTGCCTTGTCAACTCCTGTGAACACTGGCGCCGTCGTAAAGAAGCAATCTTCTAACCAAGAAACTTCATTTATCCCCCCAAATCCAATTCGCATCCGACAACCTCTTCGCATAGGAACATGGAACGTACGGTCACTGTCGTCTGTTTCGACCCAAGCGTATACTGCCACAAAGCTAAGTCGTTACAAGATTGACATTGCTTTTCTCAGGATACAAGACTGGATTGTTCAGAACCGGTTCGTCTTCCTACAGCTTCCCAATCAACATCTGCATTATTCCTCCCATCAACTTGTGCACAAAATCCAGCACATCATGGGGTATCATTTTGCTTATCCCATTAGCTACCAGTGCGCTAATTGACTGGAAAAGTATATCCCCACAATTGGCTTTTTCGCGCTTTAAAGTTTCCAAGTATACAATGGTCGTGATCAATGCCTATGCTCCCACCAATAATCACTGTGAAAAAAGAAATTGATGAGTTTTATGAGCAATTTGAAGATTTATATTCTCGCCTCAAGACCTCATCACAAATCGTTGTTATTAGAGGAGATTTTAATGGCAGAGACTGCAGAGACGGTGTCAACCAGCCCTGCGTTGGCCCTTGGACAAAATCGCGCGAGCAATGTGAGAACGGTAGAAGGTTAAGTGAATTCGCGGCAAGATGCAATATGGTTATCATGAACATATTTTTCCAACACCCTGTGAAACACTTGACAACATTCCGTTCAAGTTGTGGTAGATATTCCTCCCAAATCGATTATGTTTTGGTTAGTAAACATTGGTTCAGTGCAATCAAAAATTCCCGAGCATATAGAGGCTGCCGAACGGGTAATGAGAATGACTCTGATCATGCATTTGTCTCTTGTTTGTTTCGGCTACGCCTAAGAACTGCCAAGACTAAACCTGGTATTTTGGCAGCTTCAATTGCTGTCCCGAACTGTGATATGGGAATAAATCAGTCTTGGAACACTCTAAAGCAAAATATTGATACAGCTAGTTTGGTGCTTCCTCGTTTAATCAACTTCAAAGGCCTAAACTGGTTGTCCACCAATACTCGAGATCTCTATGCACAAGCAAAAGAAAGCTCAGAGAAAAAGTGAAGGAAGGACATTGCGTGCGGAATTTCGAAAGAGTTATGAAGAGGATGAGCAAAAACATTGGGACTCTGTAGCAGATGAGCTAGAGGTTTCTGCCCGCTATAACGATTGTGGAAAAGTTTACAAGAAATTGGATCAGCTATGTCGTGGTTAACAAAGTTAAAGTTGGATCGTCTGGCATTTCTGACGAAGATTGGTTACTCCACTTTAATCAGACTTTAAACTACCCTGAAATCACAACAGGGTGGCTGCAAGACCAATCCATGCTTGACACAGTTCCTTCGGCAATTTATCCAATATCCGTAGAACCCCCACTATCGATGATATTATGCGCATTTGCAGAAAAATTAAAGCTAGGAAAGCCGCCGGTTTTGACGAAATTCCTCCATACATCTTCAAATATGGTCTCTCGCGACTTGTTGAAGATCTGTGTATGGCATCATAACGGATTTCTGGACAACTGAGTAGTGCCCTGAAGACTGGCACCGTGCTACTATTGTTTCTGTTCACAAGAAAGGATATCGGCAAATACCTGCTAACTACAGAGGCATCAGATTACTTTGCAAAGCTGCCAATATTCCCACCTCAGCAATAGTTGAACGGATCCGCCCGGAGAGTGAGAAGACCACTCGTCCTAACCAAACTGGTTTTCGTCCTGCTATGGGATGCACCGATCAAATTTATACGCTTCGACGCATTCTTGAATTTCAGGCAAAGTTTCAGCGTCCTACGTATGTAGCCTACATTGACTACTCTTTAGCATTTGATTCGCTAAACAGAAAAGAACTTTGGGTCGCTATATTACGTGATGGAACACCTCTGAAACTTGTGAATCTTTTACGTGTTCTGAACAAGAACTCAACTGCTGTAATGTGCAATTGCAACAGATCTACTACAAAGCCATTCGAAATTTGCAGTGATGTCCGTCAAGGCTGCGTGGCTGCTCCACTTTTGTTCAACTATGCAATTGATGCTATATTTTCCAAGATCTCTGTACAAATGGTAGGTGTGTATGTTGGTACTAGGCCCATTACGGACTTAGAATACGCTGATGATGCTGTACTTCTAGCTGAGAACGAAGTTCAGTTGCAGCATGCATTGGATTTCCTCGTGAAAGTTTCCGGTTAACATAGTCTGAAGATCAACCCAAAAAATCAGTTATCATGTCGTCTGAAGCTCCTGATGCAAGGATTGTATTAAATTATGTTGTGCTCCCCAATGTAAAGGAATGTGTATCTGGGCTCCTCAATTACTTCTGACGGTGGTTCATCCAATGAAGTAAATCTTCGAATTTGTTTGGCTGCTACTGCGTTTGGAAAGCTTGTCAATCCACTATGGGGACGTAAAAACCATCAACCCAAACACGAAGATGAACATTTTTCTCTTCATTGGTTTGCACAGTACTTCTGTACGCAGCTGAAACATGAACTTTTACGGGGTCAGAGATCAAGCAGTTTGATAAATTTGAAGCAAGATGTCTCAGATACATTTGGCACAACACACATTTGCATCATCCGTATCAAGGGAGTGGACGAAAAAGATCAGTAACCGCCAAATTCGAAATGACCTTCAATTTTATGATCTTCCTTTGTTGATATCGCGACAACGAAGATTACGCTGGTTTGGACACGTTTTTTGTAGAAATCCTGATGCAATCTCACGTATCGTAACCCTGGCTTGTCCAAATACCGACTGGAAGGAGAGGAAAGGTGGTCAAAAACGTACTTGGATGGATGCTATTCGGGACGATCTTTACACAATTTTGGCCGGCACTTTATCTTGGAAACAATGGCTATGTCGATGGACTGACATATCTCTACACGCTTCCGAAAATCGTGAACAATGGAAAGGGATTGTTCGAGATGCTATGCGATTTTGGAATTAATGAAGATGTGGCATTGCCACTAACTTTTTTTGTTGTTTGGTGTTGTTGTTATATGCCGTGTAAATATGAAATATAATTTAGATATTTTCGTGTCACGTATCAAAATGTTGCGCTGTTTTGTCCGGGACCTTATCTTGTAAACAGTAGCAAAGTGGTTTTTCTGAACTATGTTTATGCGCCTCCGTAAAGTGTGAACAACATCTATCCAAGTACGTTTCTGATCACTTTTCCTTTTCTTCCAATTGGCATTTGGATAGGCCGATGTCGCAGTACGTGAAATTACATCAGGATTTCTGGAAGAACACGATCAAACAAGCAGAAAAACTACATAGTTTACAGCTACCTATTTATGGTGCAAGTACTGGTTAAACTAAATACAAAAACGGGTGCTCACAGTAAACGATTAATTAAATAATGTTCTGCAAGTTAACAGTCAAAATATCGTACATGGGCAAATAACAAGGCCACCATAAAATAAATAGTTTAAATTTGTATACCTCACTTAAAAATTTTAAAAACTACCTTTAACAATATTCATATTTATTATTTGGATATTTTTGTTTTACTATATTGAATTTGGTTAAATCTTATTTATACGCGAAGACTGAATGAACGCTAATCTTGACCTATTCGCTTTTTCCTGTTGGGTTAAAGTGAGCGAGGAGATATTGGTATTAACTATTGAATTTGAAGTATTACAAATATTTGTATTAGTGGGATGCTAATAAACCTGAAGATTTGAGTAATGCTTATAGTCTCAATTTCCAATGATGGTGATATTCCTGAATGATCCCCCTCCACGTGGTACATACTGCACTAGGCACTCCTAGGCATTCAGACTAATAACAGCAGGGACCGAGTGCACATCATAATTTTGCTTCCACTTAGATAAGTAAGTGCAAGCATACACTCAGGGTGCATAAAAGGTATCTTAAGATATATGTAAACTATATGTAGCCGTTGGACTGAGAAAACCTCGACAAAAAATCAGGCGACCTCGTCAATCTTTCCGAACAATAGCGCTGTCTACCAGTCAATAAACTTTGTTATTCATCTATGTTTTTACGCTTATCAAGCCATCGAAGTTGATCGTTTAATATGATGTATAAATATGGAAAATAATGAAGAGGTGATCACGTAACCAATCAAAATAAATAAATTAACAGTCAAAACAACAATAAGTGAAATTGTGGTTTGTTAACTAGGAACTTAAAAAATTCCTTTAACCTATTTACTAACCTGTAATTCTGAGAGCATACAAATGGAATAATTTTAGTTGAACTCACTTAATGTTAAAACATTTCGCGTAAAACCTAACAAATTTTCAACCACAGAGAATGTTAAATGTTTTTCAAAAATATTTATTAATCTTTAACAACAAAATATGCATATTGCAATCTAAAAAAACAAACAAAAAAATCTTTGTTCTCATCTGCACTCATACATGCTGCGTAGAACATATTGATTACAATAGCAAACAAAACTGTACAAACTCCACCAAAAATAACTTCGAACCATGTAACTAAAAACGTACACATATAGAATAAAGGTTCTTTTTTTTTAAAATCCATCGTCCATTAACGCAATAAACTAATGCACCTCCAAGTTGTTCATTTCCTCTTCCAAACACGCCAAGTCATCAGCTTCAAATAGGGCTTCGTCAACATGGACAGCAGCTTGTGTTGAATAAAAAAAAATCAAACATTATACATTGACATTGAAAAACCAAACAATCAAATTGATTTTTCAAACAAAACCTCCCAAATGAGCACAAAAATGCATAAATCTAACCGCCCCACTAAGCGGTAATATCCACCCATATGTTTACTATTATCACCGCAATAATGTCGGGTTTTCAAAGCTTAAACAAAAGGCGATAGGCAGAAAATCTAATCCACCTTCTCAGTGAAGAGCTCTTATAAAGGAAAAATACCGTCAAAATGTACATAATTACGTGAATATAAAGTTCAAAAACCCCAGAATAATTTATTATTACTAATGCTTGAATGTTTCACGGGAAACATTTTTTAATAAGTGGATATCTAGCAAAGCCAAACGAGCACCCGAATTTAGTCATTCATTCATTTTGGTTGATAACTTGATCAACTCTTCATTATTTTCCATATTTATGCGGCATATAAACGATCGACTTCGATAGCTTGATAAGCGTAACAAACGTGGAAGAATAACAAAGTTTCTTGATTGGTAGACGGCATCCTTGTGACGTCGCCACTGTTCGCAAAGATTAACGCATTTAGTGCTGCTAGTAACAATCAAAGCCATGCCCATCTAAGTCCAGCGCTGTACTACTAGCTTACCCCGACTATTTACTTAATTTAGTACAATTCTATAAAAAAATTCATTTACATGCCTAATAATAGTACGAATGCATTCCTTTTAAGTAACACAAATCCTCCTTCTGAATTCCAGAAAAAATAAAATTAATCAAGTTTAAGTTGAGAATAGGGCCTACGAAAGCTTTACTAACATGATGAACTTGAGTAAATGTAAAAACTCGCCAGATGAGTGTTATTCATATGTTGTAGAGTATAAACACTAAACTACATTTTAAGACCATTCGTAACGTAATGCTTTTAAAAGTTTTTGTTCTTGTAATTAGAGAAATATTTTAAACTCAAGTTTTCTTAAAAAATATTATAAAATTAAGTCAAGAAACTCATAGAAAATATAGTGTAACTAGTAATTGTTTAAATTTTTAATATAATTTTTAGACTTGGACTACAGCATAATGCTTTGGAGCATTTAGAGGTTAATATAAATGTTTTTCGTTTAACAATATAAACGTAACTTTTTTTATTAATAGTTTTATCAATAATTTCAAGAATATAAATACACTTTTTAAATTAAAATGTGTCCAACATGAAATTGATAGTTCATTCAAATTTGAAACTACCTAGACATGCGATTCTCAAAACAATGTCTGACTCAAAAAATCATAACTTATACTGTTAAAAACTAACAAAAACAAATCCATACAAGTGAGTCAAAATATACAACAACAAAAAAACATTTTAAAACAAAATTCGCCAAAAAAACTTGTAAAAATTGAGGATTAAAAACAAAATCCAACACATTTCTAATAATAAACGCAAAAATTAACGAAAACCATAGACTAAAAAAATTAAAACTAATTCCTTAATGTGAAAAAAGGTTCTTAAATGTCCTTTAATCATAATCAAAACGTACAACTAAAAACTCGTGTTTTAAAATAATAGCACAAAAACATTTATTATAAAAAGCAAACCACAAATTTCGAATACTGTATAATTTGCATACAAACATTAAAAAATTTACATCACATACATCAACATAAAAAAACTCACAAATTTCATCAATATCTTCAAAATCCTCTAGTGCAAAAGTATTAAAATCAATTTCACGTAATGTGGTCTGACCCTACAACAAAGAAGATAAAATTAGAAAAAAATACCAATATGCAACCAATAATTTGTATCAATTACAAAATATTACAATTTTGAGTTTGAATGTATTGAAAATCACAACAAACCTAATGGCAGAGCCATTGTCAGTCCTTTCTCTTCTATTGAGTGGTTGCTGTCAGTACTAATACAACTTTCCAAATAATTGAATTCGTCAGCTACAACTATATATATTTTGATTAGGCAAATTTCGAAAACGGATTCACTCCAATCCTATAATATCATTTTGCATTCCATCGGTACAAAGTAAATGCTAAATCAATTCAAAAGTTAACTTAATATGCTGATTAAAAACTTTGTTAATATTTTGAACAATTACTACTACCAGCAATATCAACGTTTTTATTTTTCACTTTATTTTCATTGTATTGGTGATGTGGATACTTCATTACTTGTATATTCATACAACAAATGATAGTTTCATAAGCGTAACAAACGTAGAAGAAAAACATGTTTTAATTAATAGACAACATCCTGGTGACGGTTCTACTGCTCGCAAAATATTGATAAGGCTTATTTTGGCAAAATTATAACTCTTAGCCCAAAAGCTACATATGCTACACGAATGTCTTAACATACCTTTTCAATACCTTGAATGTATATCTGCAACCAGACACAAAGACGAAAGCTCAGTTATACGGCTGTGCGACCGATTCCTGATCTATGTTTACCTGATTCCAGGATGCACCTCGTTGAGGTATGAAAACAGAGTTATCATTATCATTGTACATTGAAACTTCATAATCAATACTCAAACCATCAGGATCGTTAACACTCTTATACAAATGATCGTTAAACGCATCACTTTTCTGACTAGATATAAGAGTAAACTACGTAATAATTGTGCTAAAAATAAGATTAAATCTACTGAGGTGCTAATATTTGTAACTTGTCTGAAAATTTAAATATCATAAGTATATATATATATATATATACATATAATGCGAATAACTAACCTCTTCATCGTCATCTTGTTGACGAAATCCATAATCGCACACTAAATCTCCAACTGTGTCATCATCATCACCACTAGCTTCTAAAACTAATGAAGGATCGAATTCAAACATTTCTCTTCCACTTATCTAATCCAAAAAAAAAAGTTTTAATTGTTTTAATTTTTAAGTGTTAAATCCTTCATTTAAACTTAAAACTTCTTTAATCAACTACTTTAACAGGGATGGAGAAAATGACTAAAGCACTAGACTCAAAACTATGCGGATATGAATTGAAGTCCCAGCATTGGTACTAAATGTGGGTACTTGTACAGATTCGATAAATGTCCACTCGCAATACATTCAAGCAGTAAAAACAAAAAAATTGTTTTCATAAGGTATGTAAAAATAAACAGTCAATCACGTTTATTTGTTCTCGTCTACTAGCATCAACGAAACAACACTTGAATGACGCAGTCATGCTATCATATAGCATTACACACAAATGTATCAGACTGCCCAGCCTATTAAGCAATTAAAACTCTAAACTAAATACGTTAATAGAAGAGCCGACTATAAGACAGCATATAACTAAATACGTTAATAGAAGAGCCGACTATAAGACAGCATATAACTAAATACGTTAATAGAAGAGCCGACTATAAGACAGCATATAACTAAATACGTTAATAGAAGAGCCGACTATAAGACAGCATATAACTCAGTGATGATCTAGTATCTACTCTTTGACTCACCTAGCACAGATGGCCATCAAGTGATAATCAATAACAACAATAGTATAAACATAAGAATCAATTAAATTACATTTTAATTGGTTTACAAATATTTTAAAAAACCATTATCACGCTACAACTAGAACAATACTAAAATTACTGCAAGTATTATAAGTTAAGCTAATTAGCTAAATTTATTTATTTGCATTCAATTTAAATTATTTTTTTTTAAATGAAGTTACTATCTTAACACAAAAACACTTACACCGGCAGATCGACCCTGCTTGTAATTGGTTTCACGTAAAGATTTCTCATTTAAATTACTTTCAATTTTTGTTATTTTCTACAATCGAAGATTAAATGTTTGTTTGCGTTAAACTACATACCCTTTTCTTTTTCCATTCCATAAAGGATTTTAAAGTGACTCTCGTTTGATTAAGACCAAGATTTTGCCTCTAGAATGCGAACAAATAAATAATATTGTACGACGAATAAACATAAAAACGCAACACAAAAACAAACCTGAGATATCAACTTAGATTAACACGTATACAGTGCAAAAGTGAAACAAACTTTTATCAATTGCCAAACTTACATTAAATGTAAATCAAATAGAACAGCTGGTTCCTTATAAACAAACCCCCAACCCAATATTTTCGTTAGATAAAATTCACGTACAACTGTGCACTACTTGACCCATATATATATATATATATATATATATATATATATATATATATATATATATTTTAAGGACTAACACTCATCATCACCAGGAATAAAGATTGGATAAAAGCCATACAAAGTGAGTCAAAAAGTAGTTGCCAGACTAGCACTGCAATTCTGATATTCCACAAAGTGTGAAGTTGATCTCATGCCTAGACAAAATTTTACCTTAGTTTACTCGTGTACGACAATCCCGTTAGCCATAGATTCTGTGCAAAATAATATTTAATAGTTTTCAGTGCCACACTAGACCAGTTAATTCTTCAAGTCACCTTTCTGTGAATAGGAATAATTATTCCTTGCCTCCATATTCTAGGTATTGTTTCATCTAAGCAAACAATTTATGTGTACATTTTGCATGAATTTTACGCACCATATATGAAAGATTTCATAGGTGTCATCAATACTTACTACCTTTTTATCAATCAAATGTTGACAAACCTAGAGAATTCCAATATTTTTCCTGATAATTATTAAAATCAATTGCATTTTTTAATTTCAAGTACCTGATAATTATATTTTACACTGTTATTAAAATTAATGCAGAGACTAGTGTTTAAAAAACTGAGGATTGTTTAATCAATTTGGAATTCAGACGATTTAACAAACTTCGTTGGTCACTTTCATCTTTGGATTCCGACACTACAACTATGAAAAATTCACATATCTGTAATTGATAAAAACCAGTTACAACAAATACATAGTCAATTTGTGAAGAGCAATTTTGTCTCTTATAGGTGGTTAAGTAATATGGATAATGTTTATAATGAGATGCTAATGATCCTGAGGATTTGAGTAATGCTTATAAAGTCTCAATTTTTAATGATGGTGATATTCCGGACTGATCGTCCTCCACGTGGTGCATCCTGGACTAGGTGCCTATAGGCATGTAGACTAATAACAGCAGGGTCCGAGTGCACAGCGGTATAACTGGGCTTCCGCTACGGCGGGTGGGTGCGAACATACACCCAGGATACTTAAAAGGTATCTAAATGTATACGTATATTATATGTAGCCCTTGGGTTAAGGGAGATAACCCTGACAAAAAATCAGGCGGTCTCGTCAATCTTTGCGAACAGTGGCGACGTCACAAGGATGCCGTCTACCAGCCAAGAAACTTTGTTATTCTTCCACGTTTGTCTACGCTTGTCAAGCCATCGAAATCGATCGTTCTACATGTCGTATAAATATGGGAAATAATAAAGGTGACCACGTCACCAACCAAAATGAATGAAAAATGAATTATACATGGGTTAATGACATTAAGTTGTACTGTAAAGCACAAATGCTAAGAAAATCGCCATTTAAAAAATTAGCATTGACAATAGACCATTTCCCAAGCTGATGAGCAAAACGAAAAACTAATTTCAACTATCAAATTTCTCGCTAATGTAAGAAAGTTGAATTTACTATCAGATGTGATTGCCAGTAGTATATATATATATATATATATATATATATATATATATATATATATATATATATATATATATAGTTCATTGTGGTTGGTGACCAACTAATTTAAAGAGTAAATATATTTATAACAGTTTAATATTGTTATGTTGTCTAAGCCTATAAAAGTGGCTATTCCAAAAAGACTGGACCCATACCTCTTATCAGTCCAGAGGAAAAGTTCTTACTTATAAGCCACTGCTACTCAATCACGTGGAACATCAAGCTTCAACTAACCATTTCATATACATTACAAACGTGAAACATGCAGGCGGATGTCTTAAAACTGGAAATCATCAAAACAATAACCAACAAAAGTTGGTTTGTATAGCACCCCGAATAATCCCCTACCATTGTTCACGGTTTTTAGAAATGCGCAAACAAATCAGTGCGATAACTTGACCATTGTTTCCAAAATAACAAACGTTTAAAAAAATTATAGTATCGTATTCAACATACACTTGATCAAAACTGCAGCATTTCGGTTTGAATCTACTCTTTTAGAAACTACCTTTAAAAGGCTCGGTTGATTTATATTTATCATCAATCAGCTGCAATCTAGCAAAAAGCGTCACTTTAACCAATTTCTTTAAGTATCATGTAAATCAAAAGATCTGAGATGATTTAGTGAAAAATGATGTAAAATACATTATGCGTCTTTTGTCTTATTCCGACAAATAAATAAATAACTTGACAAGAATGCTACTAATCCCGAAGATTTAAGTAATACTTATATCCCAATTTCCAATAACAATTTTCCTCATTAACATCTCCGTGTGGTGCATACTGAACAGTCTAGCATCAATTATGGATCAAGTGCGCATCAGTACAACTGGGGTTTCCGTTTTAGCAGATGGGTATTTAAAAAGTATATATAGTTATACGTACACCAACAGTTGAGCTAATGGAGACAGCCATAACAAATTATCAAGTAGCCTCCATTTTCGTAAAATAGAGTCGCTACAAAAACCTTCATTACTTTCTTACGTTTGTTACGCACACAAAAAATCAATAATTATTCAATACACTCTAAAAATAAGGAACTAACGAAAAAGTGACCATATCACTTACCAACTCATTCAAATAAATAACTCAATATTGCAGTGTTGTGTCCAAAATCAATCACAATCAAAAGAACCTACTCAGTGCAAATTCAACAGACGTAATATTAATTTTACAAGTTCTACAAGCACCGGTCAATAGATATTAAACTATATTTGTAACCTAATTTAAAAACTGCAATTATTGTAAAAGTAAAACATCTATCGTTGGTTACCAATGAAGTACTTACTATGTCAACATAATTACAAAAATAACTATTATTGTACTGACCCCATTTTTTTCTAAAAAAAACTTATAAAACAACATTCACTTATTTTCATTCATATAATAAATGCTAAACTGCAGAACCAAAGTTAATCAACTAAACCTCAGAAATTATTTAATATTAGTACCTTGCAAAAAAATCAATTGTTATAAAACATTTACTCACCTCATTTTCGATTAATTCTTCTAAAGTTATAATTTCTTTCTGTTCTTCCATTTTCTTTTGATCACGCTTTAAAATAAACCCTATGCAATCAATATAAAATAAAATACTAACCAGCAGGTAATGCATGTCTGTAATGACATAAAGAGCCATTTGGACACTCCCAAAACCATCCATATTTATAATTTTCAACAGCTTCCAAAAAATATTTACATATCTAACAATCAACCAAACATAAAACATACAATAGTAGTTGGTAATTTTTTATTTTGATCTTCGCGTTTTGTCTTAACCACCAGTTCGAGTTTTTTCAAATCCCAATTATCCATAGACTCATCAGGTTTATCTGAATCACTGTAAATACCACGTTTCTCAGCTTTCCTTTCAATGCCAAGATCATGAGAAAATTTACATTTATCACCTTTGGAACATGTACCTTGCTTATAATATGCACAGAGAACAGATTTTGGATCAACACCTGCAACAATTATAAATAAAAAATAATTACCTTTGGCGCACTTTTGTAGGTCCGCAACCGGTTTAAAAAGATCGTTTAATTCCATAATTTCGCGCTTTTTTTCTTCTTTACGTCCCATTTTTTCTCTTTCTAAACGTTCAAGCTATCTATTTATAAACACCATGATAAAATAATTACTTCTTTAGCTGATTTGTTTCCATGTTGTACCTGTTTTTGTACCTGACTGATAAGCTTTTGTTGTTTAGCACCTTTTTTATTTTTTAGTCCAAATGTTTTGTCCTAAAATGTAAATGAAATACTAATTCAAAAATACCTCAACTACTTTTTGCTTTTGTTTTTCAATAGACTTTTTTGATTGTTCGTTCTTTTTAGGAGGCATGCCACAACACCATCCAAAAACCAAGTTGAGTGCACCAGTGTATATATTTGAAAAAATAATTAATAATCACAAAATTAAAAAAATAAAAATAACTTAATTATTTTTTATTAAAAAATTAATTAAATTTAATTAAACAATTTTTAATTTATTTTTAAGTTGTACCGTTGGTTGAAATGTTTCCAGGTTTGAAAAACGGTTTCAGGATTTTAGGATTTTTTACGAGTTGAGTAGGCTAAAACGCCTTTTAGTACTCGGTTTTCAAATTGTCTTAAATTTTCAGGAGAAAAAATGAAATGGATGGTGAGGTAAAGGGGGATTAGTAACACAAAAAATATTAGAAATCAAGGTAGATAGTGTAAGTTAACAGGTTTCAGGATTCAGGATTTTTTACGAGTTGAGTAGGCCAAAACGCCTTTTAGTACTCGGTTCTCAAATTGTCTCAAATTTTTAGGGAGAAAAATGAAATGGATGGTGAGGTAAAGGGGGATTAGTCACAGAAAAAATATTTGAAATCAAGATAAACTCAAGGTAGATAGTGGAAGTTAACAATTATAGAAAACGAGCAAAAATTATAAATATGCAAAAATAATAATAAAACAAGTTACGTATTACAATACAAAAACACTGCAATAATCTTCAAAAAAGAAGAAAACTGAAAAGGATGAATAACGCTCCAATTGACGTGTAGCGTGACGCGCGCCTCACCTCGCGAGTGTAGGTCAGGAACCTTTTGGCAACACGTTTCTTGACATCGATTTTATCGGTTGTAGGGAATAAACATAAAAGAAATAATGGAATAT